>CM066032.1:38227134-39427134 GCA_033557465.1 Ichthyophis bannanicus | reverse complement strand
ACCTGTTTTATCTGTATTATTCAAGCTGTTGTTATATGTAAGCCGCGTTTGATCCTTCGGAAAGTGCGGTATAAAAATGTTCAATAAAATAAAATAAATAAATAAAATTCCAACTCAGAGGTGGAATAAGTTCCTTTAGTCGGCGGGGAACGGTGGACCTGGGGTTCAGAAAGGGCAGGAGGGAGCAGAGGACATTCCTGCATCCCAACCCTGGTCTTGGGAGGCCAGATCAGGGGTCGGGCTGTGGGGAAAGCACTTTTTGAGCCGGAGACCAGGGATCGCAGCTTTTGAATGGAGCCGTGGTGTCATGGCAACCGGACATCATGGCGTCGTGGCTCCATTCAAAAGCCCTGACTGAGCTATCTGGGCAGGCCTATACGTGCAGGCCGACCTGAATCGGGGTCCCGGCCTGCACGTACAGGCCTGGATGCGATTCTGGTCCTGCGGGGCTTGTCATGCCCCGTAGGATAAGAATCCTGGCTAACTCTGTGCATCCGTTTCCGACCAGGCACACAGAGGGCCGGACGTTCAGGTCTGATTCAGCACCTTACTGTTTTGTGATATATAAAATTTTCGATGCATGCACCATTTAAAACTGTTAACCGTTCCATGTAATGCTTAGTTATGTTCCCTGTAAACCGCACCGATCTTTGGAAATGTGGTATATAAAAAAAACATAAATAAAATAAATAAATAAATAAGTAAATAATATGGGGCCCGATATTGAAAAGCATTTACACGGTTTACCGAGGGATATTCAGTGGCACTAACATGGTCAGAGCTGCTAATTATTCCCAATTACTGTTGCTACCATGTTCCAGAGTAGGGTTGCCAACCGGCCGGTTTTCAGCCGGCCTGGCTGGTTTTTCCATGGCCAGGCCGGCTGCCAGCACAGATGTAAAACCGGCCGTTGAAAAGCTGTTTTTTTGCTCTGGCCGCAAGATAGGGAGCGGCCAGAGCAAAAAACCGGCTTTTGTCCCGAAGTCCGTGGCGCGAACGCGATTCCCCATAGCAGTGCAGCCGCTGCAATACACTTGCATTGAAAACTAAAGATAAACTGTGTGAGGAGCCCTCCGGTCATCGCAGAGCCCGAGGAAGTGATGTCATGGGGGCGGGCTCCTCACAGGTTGTCTTTCCTTTTCAAATTAACTTTAGCTGCAATAATAATAAGTAAATAATACCGGTAACTCAATTATGTTGTGATGACCTGTACATAGTTTGAATAGTGTTATTCTAGTTAATGTTCAAAACATGTTCAATGTAACTAAACGTGTACATAGTTAAAACAAGTTCCATGTAAAATATACAGAAGTATATTGATTTTTGTTCAATGTGAACCGCCCCTGATCTCTGGAAGGGGCGGTATATAAGAAACTGTTAAATAAATAAATAAATAAACAGGTGTCGGGTTTTTCTCGGTGAAAAAGTTGGCAACCCTATTCCAGAGGCGGTACCCATCGTTAACCACGCAGTGGCTCAATATCACCTCTGCCCGGTTAGCTTCTGTGGTGGCAAAGGCTGTGTGGCAAACCTGAATGTGCAATGCCAATGGCTGGATTTGGCCCTGGCATAGAATATCTAGGCTCTTTCTTCAGCGCCGGCGGCTAGCCCCTCTAATCAAGCTGAGTATCAAGCCCATGCTGCTTATATCATCCTATAGAGTCATCCATTTTGAATCTACCCACCAGGCAGCAGTTTGTTTTCCCTGCTTCTTCCCTTTTGAAGACTCTACCATCTTATCTTAGAGCTGAGGTCTCGTTACCTAAGTTTAAAGCTGATTTGAAAGCTTTATTCTTTACCCGAGCTTCTGGTCACCTTATGGATGTAAACTGAGCCGGTGCTGTGATATTTTCACCATGGCTAGAAAATACGGCCTGACTACAACTCTCTTCTCCTTCTGTTCTTTATTCATCCCATAATACTAACACCCCCCTCCCCCCATTCTTTATTTCCTCTATTAATGGGGATGTTTAATCTGCCATCTAAATTGCTTTGCTGCTATTGTCAAGAGGCAGTCTATAGAGAAATCGAATGAAGTACATTGACATAGGATTTTCTCCTTTTCTGCTGGTCCTTCTATCAGGAAACATTAATGTTTTTAGAAATACTTATTGCTACAGGCCATTGTGTATTTGTTACAATTGCGTTTGAAGTGTTTGTACAGCTGATGCAGGCTATACGCTGAAACATGGCCATGCTGGGTTTTCATATTTATGGGGCCCGATATTTAAAGGGATTAATCCAGTTTGCAGCCCTACTAACTGTGTAAGTGACCTTGGCTGACTATCCACGGGTGCTAGCGCAGCCTGCCCTGATGTTAGCCAGCTAGCAAAGGCATTCTGGGGGCAGCACCTGGCAATAACCAGGCAGCGGCGATAGTGAGCCATTGCAGTTATCAGAATGCAGCGAAAGTCGAGAGCAGTAAAGACTCGCCGAACTTTCACCACAGAAGCTAACCAGACACCAGCTGAATATCGCTGCTTCCCGGTTAGTTTCACTGCAATTCCAGCAACCCAAATATGCAATGCCAGGGTCCAGATGTGACCCCAGGATTGAATATCTGTCTAATGAGTGTTATTAGACAAATTATATGGATTGATGTTTCCTACGTAGCATACAGTATTGTTGTTACATATTGTAACCAGGTGCTGCATCCATCCATTGCTGGGTAGTCTGCTTCAGGTAGTGACCATACAAGTGTCAAAAGCTCTTGTAGATGTTGATGTTGTTAAGTGCTTCTCCTAAATTGTATTCTTTCTTCAGTCAGTCGGCTCATTGTTGATAGACTGGTACCTGTAGCTGCTGTTATTGTATTGATCCATCTCATTGCTGACCTTCCTCTTTTGCGTTGATCTTCTATCTTGCCTAAGCATTATATCTTTCTCTAATGATCTCTCTATTCATATGATGTGTTGTCACCAGGTGCCCCTAGTAGTTAGTAGGAGTAAGGGCATCTGGCGCATTTAATTAATTTTTAAGGAGAGATTGACCTGAAGGGCCCAGAGGATTCTAGTCCTTGTGGTTCAGAACTCCTTATGAAGAACGATTTAAGCCAGAGTGTAGGGTAACAAGGCTTAAAGTAGACAAAGCGATGGGACCGGATGGGATACACCCTAGAATACTGAGGGAACTTGGGGACGTTCTAGCAACTCCACTGACTGACCTTTTCAATGCCTCGTTGGAGTCGGGAGTGGTGCCAAAGGACTGGAGAGAGGCTCATGTGGTGCCTTTACACAAAAGCGGTAGTAAGGATGTGGTTGAAAACTACAGGCCGGTTAGTTTAACTTCAGTGGTGAGTAAATTAATGGAAACGCTGTTGAAAGAGAAAAGAGTGATGTTTCTGGAGTCCGGCGGATTACAGGATCCGAGGCAGCATGGGTTCACCAGAGGCAGGTCTTGTCAGACAAATCTGATTGATTTCTTTGACTGAGTGACCAGGGAGTTGGACCGCGGGAGAGCTCTAGATGTGGTGTATTTAGATTTCAGTAAAGCCTTTGACACTGTTCCTCACAGGCGACTTATAAACAAACTGAGCACCCTAGGGATAGACCCTAAAGTTACTGCTTGGGTTAGAAATTGGTTGGGTGGGAGGCGACAAAGAGTACAAGTAAATGGAGCTCACTCTGAGGAGAAGGATGTTACCAGTGGTGTGCCCCAGGGATCTGTCCTTGGTCTGATTCTTTTTAACATCTTTGTTAGTGATATAGCGGAAGGGCTGTCGGGTAAGGTTTGCCTCTTTGCAGATGATACCAAAATCTGCAATAGAGTAGACACCCAGGAAGGTGTAGATAACATGAGGAGGGATCTAGCTAAGCTTGAAGAATGGTCTAGAATTTGGCAACTGGGATTTAATGTTAAAAAATGTAAGGTCATGCATTTGGGCTGCAGCAATCCAAGGGAGCAATACAGTATAGGAGGTGAAGTACTTTTGTCCACTAAAGAAGAGCGGGACCTAGGCGTAGTTGTGTCCGATGATCTTAAAGTAGCTAAACAGGTAGAAAAGGCGACGGCAAAAGCTAGAAGGATGCTTGGGTGCATACGGAGAGGAATGGCTAGCAGAAAAAAGGAGGTGATAATGCCTCTGTATAAGTCTTTGGTGCGACCTCATTTGGAGTATGGTGTGCAATTCTGGAGACCGCACCTTCAAAAGGATGTGAACAGGATGGAGTCGGTGCAGAGGGTTGCTACTAAGATAATTAGTGGTCTTCATTATAAAGCATATGAGGACAGACTTAAGGATCTTAATATGTACACCTTAGAGGAAAGGCGGGATAGAGGTGATATGATTGAGATGTTTAAATACCTCCGTGGCATAAATGTTCAGGGAGAGAGCCTCTTTCAATTGAAAGCAAGTTCTGCGACGAGGGGACATGGGATGAGGGTGAAGGGAGATAGATTCAGGAGTGATATGCGGAAATATTTCTTTACGGAAAGAGTAGTGGATCCGTGGAATAGTCTCCCAGTGGAGGTGGTAGAGATGAGGACAGTAACTGAATTCAAAAAAGCATGGGACCAACACAGAGGATCTCTAAAGGTAAAAAGTGGACTGTTGTAGTTGTTGTTATGGAAGGACAGACTAGATGGGCCTTGTGGTCTTTTTCTGTCATCATGTTTCTATGTTTATTTCCCCGGTCAACGCTAAGGTCCAGTAAGACACAAAGAAAGTAAATACAATCCTTCTCTTTAACAAAAAGGTTCCACCAGCATGCAAACAGTTAAATGTTGTAGGGTTCACAGTTAACTGTAAGTCTAGGCTAAGGCTTCTTTTAAATCAAAACAAATTAATATCTCAGTAGACAAATGGTTACAAGCTTCACCATCAGCAGAGTTCTTTTCTCTCTACACATCTAGCAGGGAATTCATGCTAGTTGCTGAACAAAGATTACATTCATCGGCTCCTCCTGAGGAATGGGAATACTGTTTTCATATTCAAAGTCCATTGACTCAGGGTCACTGCCTTCCTCAGTTGAGTAACGGTTTTCACTCCGTTAACTCCTCACAGAGATTCTCTTGCTTCCCATAAAACTCTCTTTATAAACTATGGGGAAATGCTTTTAAAAGGTCAGTTTTACTTCTTCTCCCCTTATGAGGTTTATCTGTTTGAACAGGGTTTTCATCAGTAAAACTTTCTCTTAGAATTAAGGGTTTTGCATACCTTGGTTTCTGTAAGCTGCCACACCCAGAGCTCTCCTTGTGACGTGCTTTCTCAGGCAGACAAGCTGTTCTATGCAGTGCTCTGCTTTCAGGGCTATCAGGCAAACCCGATATGGATTTCCACCCTCTGTGGTTCTTAGCAAAGGTATCTTTGTGGTAGGAACTTCCCTTCCTTGTTCCTTGCTGGTTTGGTACAATGAACTTACTTGGGCTAGGAGAGTTGCTTTTACCAGGCAAACTGCTTCTTCTGTTTGCTTTGCTATGGACTCTGTCCCAATACGTTTGGCCTCTCTGGACTCTATCCCTTTTGAGTGAAACTCCTTTGGATTCTGTCCCCTTCAGTTGGCTGCACATGGAAGCTCTCCTGTTCCAGGTTCCTTTTCCCACAGCTATCCAAACTGCTGCTCCAGGCTGTGCTCCGTCCTGAGCCTCCTGCTGAGCCTCTTGCAGTGTTACTTGCTGTGCTTCCGGCTATGTTCCTGGTTGTGCTGCTCTTGCTGTTCTCGCTGCCCTCCCTTTCTACCATCTGGTTTCCTTTATAAAGGGATTTTTGGTTTGAACGTTTTGGGCTTCACCTCAGGTGAAACTGCTTGCTACTAATGTCATCAGTGTCTGAGCACGTTGCTTCAGGCTCTGTGGAATTGCTCATACGTCCTCTGGCTGTGCTATGCTGGAACTGCGCTCTCTGCATCTTTTCAGTTCCATGTAAAACAGGGTTTTTTTTCAAAACTGTTTCTTCCCTAGCTCCAGCCTCATGAAAGTGTCCAAAGTATGAAAGTTGAAGTCTTGTCATCTGAGCTTCTAAAGAAAGCTTAGGTTTGAACTCCTCTAGTACTGACTGGTTTGTCCTTCAGGCAGTCCATGGTATACACAGTATTTGCCGCCAGCACCATAATTCAAAGGAATCACTTTTCTTCCTGTCTATCTTTTTCACTGTCCAGATTTCACATCCATATGATGTTTTGAAAATACCATGGCTTGAACGAGTCAAATCTTTGTATGGAGAGAGACATCTCTGCTCTTGAGAATCTTGTCTAGGTCTTTCATAACTATTCTGCCAAGAGCAATGCGTCATCGGATTTCTTGACTGCTTGTTGCTTCTTTATTGATAGTTGATCCAAGTAAGTTAAAGTTGTCCACGATTTGAATTTCTGCTCCTTCAACGATGAACTTATTGATTTTGCCAGTTGTCATGATCTTTGTCTTCTTTACATTAAGGTGCAGGCCCATTTTAAGACTATGTTCCTTGACTGTGAGAAGCAAATTTTTCAGATCATCTTCATTTTCAGCCAGTAATGTGGCATCATCAGCATAGCAAAGGTTGTTGATACGTTTTCCACCAATCTTCACACCTCTGTTGTCGTCATACAATCCTACTTCTCTGATGATTTGTTCTTAATATAAATTAAACAGAAAGGGGGAAAGTATGAAGTCTTGTCATACACCTTTGCTTTGCTGACAGTGCTCTGCTAGAGAGGTGAATATTTACCTCCTGTGACAACTTGCTGTGAGTTCTAGCTGTTTATTTAATTATTTATTGTTTGTCTTATTGGTGTGCTACTTCAGCTTTCTCAGCTGTATAACTTACCTTGCCTCTCTCAACTAACTGGACTTTGTGTGGTACCCCCTCCCCTGCTGAGGGTTCAAGACAGGGTACCTTGTAACTGCCCTCTTTAATAAGACTTATTTCCCTCCCTCCCTCCCTCCCCAGCACCCACCCACCCCTGGGGTAATTGTAGCTTTATAGGTACTGTCATGATGCGGGCACTAATAAAGTTGGTTTTAAGAAAAGAAATCCTGTTTTAGAAGAACTAGATGTGCAGTTACCTCCAGGCACAGCTAGAGGGAGCAGGAACAGACATACTGGTCTTAATGAACCTAATCTCACTGATCACCTGCAGCTGAAAGGGAACCAGGAAGTCAGCAGTAACGGTTCACTTTATAAGCCAGAGCAGAATGCTTCTGGACAGAAGTGGAAGAATGAGCAATGGCATAAGCAGAGGAAGCAGTGGACACAGCAGGAGCTGAGGAAGGAGGAGAAAGAGGAAGAAGGAACTGGAGCTGGACTAGAAGGAGAAACAGCAGAGAAGCCTGGAGGCTATCAAGGACATAAGCCCGATTGCTGTGGAAGAAGCCAAGCTGGAAGCTGGAGGAGAAACAGACCTCACAAGGTGGGAAGCCAGAAAGCCCAAACTGGACCTGTTGTGCAAGGGGAGTTTGGTGGAAGTTGCTCCAAGGTGAGAGGCTCTGCCACGCCTAGTTCCTATACTCTGCCTGTTTGTGACATAGAGAGAAGAAAGCTAAGAACCAGAGAGGGAGGTTCTGAGAGAAGCTTATCTCTAGAGGATCACTGCCCAGTTTCACCTACTCAGAGGGAAAAACAGTTTTATAAGCAACGGAAGTTTTTACTCAGTGAGCCAAGGTATGAGGCATTGAACTTTAACTGTAATGATTGCACTGCTAAAAGCTATGCTAAAAGAAGGATTCCTCCTAAGGGAAACAAGAGTGCAGACTGGTTCACTAAACTACCGCCAGCCTTAAGAGTCCCTGATTATGTGAAGCCAAACTCTCAAGTGGTAGATTACCATGCTGAAATAGACAGGGATAGTGAAAGCCCTTTGAATCAGTATAGGGGAGAGGATTTGATGGAAGGGGATTCTCCCAGCACTATTCCCTCACCTTTGCCTGAGGAAATGGAATGTGATTGGTGCACTGCCTATGCTCCAAAGTGTGTATGCTCCACAGAAGAATAAGTGAATTGATTTGATGTTTATTATACTGAATATTACTTTGAAGAAAACCTGCTTTAAACTGTGAAGTAACAGTTGACTAGCCAGGGAATATTGGTACCTTTTAAAACAAAGGACTGTTTCTGTTATCTAAAATATCTCTTAGTTGAACCTTGCTTTAAACGGGGAATAAAAGCCTTTATTACCCTACACTTGGACTCTTTGTTCTTTAACAGCGCTACCTAGTGGCGCATAATCTTTGTGTCACCGGCAACCGTGTGACATAAATGGCGTAGTTTTTAGGATTTTGCATATAAGCCTAAGAGATACAGCAAAGAAATATAGAAACAAAATTGCCAGTGTTCATCTTGAAGAAAAAAAAAAAAAAGAAAACCCGGACCGGAGCATCAAAAGAAAACCTGGACCGGAGTCAAAGAAAACCCGGACTGGAGTATCAAAAAAAAAAAAAAAAACGGACCGGAGTTAAAGAAAACCTGGACCGGAGTGCCAGAAAGGAAAACCCGGACTGGACTTTTGAAAAGAACCGGATTGGACTTGGAAAACAAAACGTGGACTGGACAGCAGCAAAATTCCGGAACGGAAGGCGAGTTCCTGGAAGGTGCTACGACGCGGAGTCACACCACCGTTGCTGAGAGCCTGAGTCTACACTTCTACCAGGTAATGGGTAGAAGGGCCTAACTTGTGGGGATACAAGTGTTTGGTAGTTTAAAAAGAGAATTTGAAAAAAAAAAAAACCCCACAAGGAAGTGTAGGCCTGATTTTTGTGTGCAGCCACACTTGGTTTTTTTTTTTCTTTCTTTGTTTCTTTGCAGCGATCATCGCGATGGAGCAACGCGACATATTGGATTGGATGGCATCACAATTCAGTAAGCAGGCTGAACTGGCTACGCAGACACAGCAGCGTGCTATCCTGGCGATGCAGGAGCAGCAAAAGCCAGTCCTGCAGATGCTGGAGACCTGGATGAGCCATCAACAGAAGACACAGGAAGCAGCCGCTGGACTCATAAAACAGAGCTCAGGACTGAGCCATGGTCTGGTAGGACTAGGGTCTTGTGACACTCTGACTTTTGGGAAGTTGGGGGAAAAGGATGATCCAGATGAATTTCTGGAGGCATTTGAAAGAATTGCCCTTTCAGTGGGTTGGCCAGAGGACCAATGGTCCATCCGACTGGCAGTGTCCCTGACGGGAGAGGCACTGTCAGCCTACAGGGCAATGCCTGCTGCGTTAGCTGCAGACTATAGCGAAGTGACAAAAGCCATCAGGGAACGCCTGGGCTTGATCCCACTTACCTATAATCGCAGGCTACGTGCAGCACGACTTGAAGTAGGCGAAACGCCTAAGTCATTGGGTCACCGACTGAGGCGCTTGGCTGAAAAGTGGCTAAGGCCCAGTGAAAGATCCGTAGATTCATTGATCGACATGATTGTTCTCGAGCAATTCATGACTGCAGTGCCTGGTAAAATCAAGAGCTTCCTTATTCTACAGAATTGTCGCTCAACTATGGAGGCAGTTGCCTTGACCGAGAGGTATTTGGAGGCCGAATTAATTACTCAGCCTATGGAGGGGGTAGCTAAGACAGCCATAGCGACATTCAACCCAGTCTCAGGAAGTCTCTACCAGGTTAAAACACCTAATGTAAAGGGTGATAAAAAGGCAGAGAAAAGTCTTGTTAAAAGATGTTTTAACTGTGGAAAGTTAGGACATGTCATGAATGAATGTAGGGTACGTACTGCTCTCATGGGGGAGCATAATCATTTATTGTCAGAAGGTTTTGTACTAGATGTCACGGTGCAAGGGGTAGCTGCAAAAGCCTTGCTGGACTCTGGTGCGAACCAGACGATGATTTCGCGCAAGCTCTGGTCTACCATTCAAGAGCAAGCTGCGTCCGCCCCAGATGGCCATGTAAGGATTAAGTGTGTACATGGCGCTGCTACCTTGTATCCTGTGTACAAATAGCTGGTCAAAGGTCTGGGAATAGAGAAAATTATGCTCATAGCAGTAGTCCCTAAATTACCCAAAGAGCTGGTTCTTGGTAGAGACTGGCCACAATTCGAGAAGGGCCTAGAAAAAGGTTTAAACCCCAGAGAGGCTTTTGTCTCCACTCGTGGCCAGACGAGTGCTGCAGAAAAACCCTCATGTTCTAGGGAAGAAAGTGTAATTGATCTCCCATCCCATGATGACTTAGTCAATATCCCTCAGGATAGGGATAGAAAGACTGGGGCTCAAAAGCGAAAAGAGAGAAAGGAATGTTCTCAAGCCCAAGCAGAGTTAGAAGCAGGTGAAGAACTACCCTGGAGTCCAGCAGAGCTGGTAAAGAAGTTCCCTTCATTCGCAGCAGAGCAACGGGATGACCCTGCGCTGGCACGCGCCATTGGAGTATGCCCAAACGGAGAGAGATGTATTTCCTCGCTTCATAAAAGAAGAAGAACTCCTATACAGAGAGAGTATAGACCCACGGACTAGGGACGTCCGAAAGCAATTAGTAATCCCAAGTACATTTAAGCCTGTGGTGCTAAGACTAGCACATCGTCACCCAGTGAGCGGTCACCAAGGGGTACAGGGAACCCTTGACCGGATAATGGCCAGGTACTATTGGCCAAGAGTCTTCAAGGAGGTCTCACGATTTTGCAGATCCTGCGCCTCCTGTAAAAAGTTGACCTACACCAGAGAAGTAGAGATTCCACATTTCTGGGAAAATTTAAGAAGCCGTTTTAGAGGGACTTCACCTTTTGTTAAAGAAGAGCTGAAGAGCAGTCAGCGAAAACAAAGACAATACTTTGATGGAGACATCAAGCCTAGACATCTAACCAGAGGTGAGAAGGTAAGCCTGTTGATATCAAACCCCACTCAAGAATTTGAAGCCCGATGGAAAGGACCTTATCTGGTGGTCAGATCACTTGGTCCAGCATCCTATTTGGTACAGGATGGAAAAGGACGAGAGCGGGTGTACCACAGAACTGTTCTGCGAAGATGGCACAAAGGGTTAGCGCTATTTCCGTCAGCACAGAAAGGGTCTGGGATTACGTGCTGTAATGGCGGTCATTCAGCCCGTAATATTTTAAGAGGGGGGATGTGTCATGATGCGGGCACTAATAAAGTTGGTTTTAAGAAAAGAAATCCTGTTTTAGAAGAACTAGATGTGCAGTTACCTCCAGGCACAGCTAGAGGGAGCAGGAACAGACATACTGGTCTTAATGAACCTAATCTCACTGATCACCTGCAGCTGAAAGGGAACCAGGAAGTCAGCAGTAACGGTTCACTTTATAAGCCAGAGCAGAATGCTTCTGGACAGTACCTACACATCTTAGAGGAAAGGGGCTGCTCTCAGGTGCATCTCTTTATCCAAATCAGTCATACACTGAGAACCTTCAATCCTCCCTGTTGAGGGTAAAGGCCAAGGCAGAGAGGCTCGTATCCTGGAGATTAATGCATGGCTGCGTGGATGGTGTCTTCGAGAGCGTTTTGGTTTCCTAGACCATGGGATGCTGTTCCAAGGGTTGCAGAGCAGAGATGGCATCCATCTGTCCAAGAAAGGTCAACGCATCTTTGGTAGTAGACTGGCTAATCTACTGAAGAGGGCTTTAAACTAGATTCGTTGGAGATGGGTGAAGAAAGCCCCCAGGTAAGTGATACATTAAATACCTTTATGGAAATGGGTAACAGGGGTAACATATGGAAAGCAGTGTGTATTAATGCCCGTAGCATGGGAAATAAGATCTCTGAAGTTGAAGCTTTGGCGGGAGTGGCTGACTTGGATTTAGTGGCAGTTACAGAAACATGGTTCACAGAAAACCATGACTGGGATGTAACTATACCTGGCTATACTTTATTCAGAAAGGACAGGGTAGGAAGAAGGGGAGGAGGAGTGGCACTATATGTAAAAACTACTATTAAAGCTTTGGAATTACAGAGCTTAAAAGGGAGAGAGGAGGCATTGTGGGTTAAACTAGAAAGAGGGAAAGAGAAATCTATTTGCATTGGTGTGCTATACAGACCTCCCTCACAAGAGGAAGAGGTGGACAGAGAGTTAATTGAAGACATACGCAGCATTGCTAGGAAAGGGGAAGTGCTACTGCTAGGAGATTTCAATATGCCAGATGTTGATTGGCACATTCCTGCTGCAGTATCATCTAGGAGTAAGGAGATCCTGGATTCTCTACAGGGAGAACTATTCAGGCAATTGGTAACAGACCCCACACGTGAAGGGACCATACTGGACTTGGTGCTTACCAATGGTGAAAGTGTTTCTGATGTTGCAGTGGGAGATCATTTTGCATCCAGTGATCACCAGATGGTGTGGTTCAGTATTAGGACTAGGGCTGTTAGAATCCATTCCAAGGTGAAGATCTTAGACTTTAGGAAGACTAACTTTGCGAAGATAGGCCAATACCTCAGGGAGTTGTTAGTGGGATGGGAACAGCTGGGGGATGTAGAAAAACAGTGGGCAAAACTGAAAGGGGGTATTTTAAAGGCAACCAACCTTTTTGTTAAAAAGGTAAATAAAGGCAAAAGGAACAGGAGACCGCTATGGTTTTCAAAGGAAGTAGCTGAAAAAGTGAAGAAAAAGAGGGAGGCCTTCATGAAATACAAGAGATCACAGAGAAAGGAAGACAGGAATCTGTATTTGGAAAAACTTAGAGAAGCTAGCAAAGTAGTCAAGAAGGCAAAGATTCAAAAGGAGGAGGAAATAGCCAATGCAATAAAATGGGGGGATAAGACATTTTTCAGATATATTAGTGAGAAGAGGAAGGGCAAAAGTAGTATTGTCAGACTCAAGGGTGCAGGGGGGGAATATGTAGAAGCTGATAAGGATAAAGCGGAATTGCTTAACAAATATTTTTTGTTCTGTGTTCACAGATGAAGAACCAGGAGCAGGACCTCAGAAAACACCCACAAATAAGAACAGAAGCGAGGGACATCTTGAACAATTTTCAGAAGACTGTGTTCGTGAGAACCTAGCTCAACTTAAAGTAGACAAAGCGATGGGACCGGATGGGATACACCCTAGAATACTGAGGGAACTTGGGGACGTTCTAGCAACTCCACTGACTGACCTTGCCGTTGGAGTCGGGAGTGGTGCCAAAGGACTGGAGAGAGGCTCATGTGGTCCCTTTACACAAAAGCGGTAGTAAGGATGTGGTTGAAAACTACAGGCCGGTTAGTTTAACTTCAGTGGTAAGTAAATTAATGGAAACGCTGTTGAAAGAGAAAATAGTGAGGTTTCTGGAGTCCAGCGGATTACAGGATCCGAGGCAGCATGGATTCACCAGAGGCAGGTCTTGTCAGACAAATCTGATTGATTTCTTTGACTGGGTGACCAGGGAGTTGGACCGCGGGAGAGCTCTAGATGTGGTGTATTTAGATTTCAGTAAAGCCTTTGACACTGTTCCTCACAGGCGACTTATAAAGAAACTGAGCACCCTAGGGATGGACCCTAAAGTTACTGCTTGGGTTAGAAATTGGTTGGGTGGGAGGCGACAAGAGAGTACAAGTAAATGGAGCTCACTCTGAGGAGAAGGATGTTACCAGTGGTGTGCCCCAGGGATCTGTCCTTGGTCCGATTCTTTTTAACATCTTTGTTAGTGATATAGCGGAAGGGCTGTCGGGTAAGGTTTGCCTCTTTGCGGATGATACCAAAATCTGCAATAGAGTAGACACCCAGGAAGGTGTAGATAACATGAGGAGGGATCTAGCTAAGCTTGAAGAATGGTCTAGAATATGGCAACTGGGATTTAATGTTAAAAAATGTAAGGTCATGCATTTGGGCTGCAGCAATCCAAGGGAGCAATACAGTATAGGAGGTGAAGTACATTTGTCCACTAAAGAAGAGCGGGACCTAGGCGTAGTTGTGTCCGATGATCTTAAAGTAGCTAAACAGGTAGAAAAGGCGACGGCAAAAGCTAGAAGGATGCTTGGGTGCATACAGAGAGAAATGGCTAGGCCTCTGTATAAGTCTTTGGTGCGACCTCATTTGGAGTATGGTGTGCAATTCTGGAGACCGCACCTTCAAAAGGATGTGAACAGGATGGAGTCGGTGCAGAGGGTTGCTACTAAGATGATTAGTGGTCTTCATTATAAAGCATATGAGGACAGACTTAAGGATCTTAATATGTACACCTTAGAGGAAAGGCGGGATAGAGGTGATATGATTGAGATGTTTAAATACCTCCGTGGCATAAATGTTCAGGGAGAGAGCCTCTTTCAATTGAAAGCAAGTTCTGCGACGAGGGGACATGGGATGAGGGTGAAGGGAGATAGATTCAGGAGTGATATGCGGAAATATTTCTTTACGGAAAGAGTAGTGGATCCATGGAATAGTCTCCCAGTGGAGGTGGTAGAGATGAGGACAGTAACTGAATTCAAAAAAGCATGGGACCAACACAGAGGATCTCTAAAGGTAAAAAGTGGACTGTTGTAGTTGTTGTTATGGAAGGACAGACTAGATGGGCCTTGTGGTCTTTTTCTGTCATCATGTTTCTATGTTTCTGTGTTTCTAATTAAGCTTCAGGTGAACAAGGTATATTGGGGGTATTAGATACACTTTTATTAGTATAAGCATCTACACCAATCCTTATTATATACAGAATTTAAAAGACCTAAGACTTCCGGTGGCATGGTGAGCTGAGTGGGACGCATCCCTCTTAGCTCCGGAGCCCGCTCCTTCCCCCCCATCCAATTTACTTGCTTTGACTCTCCATTTGTGGTTTGCAAGCGGGGGAAACATTTTCCAATCTACGGGGGCTTCTTCGAAGACCGAGTGAGATCTGGGGTGTGAATTGAATGGCGACTAAAACCCCTAGACGTGAGAAACCATGTGGCGGAGAGGCCAAAATGGCGGAGGGGGGCTCAGATGGTCTGATGCCGGCGGTCACAGCTACGATGGTGGCTGAGGTGTCAAAAGCGGTGGTGGAAGCCCTCGAGGATCGCCTTGGTGGCTTAGCGACACAGATTACTGCTGTGGCACAAGCGGTGTCGGATTTTACAAGCTGAGTAGAGCACGCGGAGCGGCGCACTGGTTCTCTCGAGGATATGAGGGTGCAAGATGAGGCTCGGATTACAAAACTGGAGGAGGCCCTGGCGAGACAATAGGACAAATTAGAGGATTTAGAGAACTGGAGCAGACGAAACAACTTACGGTTCATCGGAATTGAAGAGTCTGTACACGACAAGGATCTTCGGGCCTACCTGGAAAAATGGATGCCTGCTCATCTGCCCTTAGAGGATAATATCGGGGGGATCGTCCTGAAAAGAGCGCACCGGCTGGGGCCTTACAGAGCTGGGGACAACAGGCCTCGGGCCGTTATCGCCCGCTTTTTGAATGCAGCGCAAAAAGAAGGAGTTCTGCGCGCATCGAGGCAGGCGAGACGCTCAGGAGCTAATGCCAATAGGGTCCTGATATTTCAGGACTATTCCGCGGGGGTCTCGCTGCATCGGAAGGCTTTTCATGAGGCCTGTTGCCGGTTCGTGGAGAGGGGTCTCCGCTTTACCCTGGCATACCCTGCGATTTTGAGAGTGGACTGTGCAGGGGGTCGCCGGGTGTTCTCTTCACCGGAGGAAGCGCTGGCTTATTGTAATAGTCTTGGTTGACTGTTGTGGCTGTGGCGGCAGCGGGTGGTGAGACTCTTTGGGCGTTGTAGCCCCCAAGACTTGGGACCTTTGGATCTCTGTCCCCGATGACTTGACTTCTATGTGGGCGTTGCAGTCCTCGATAACAGGCACCGCTTGCGCTCTGCTTCGGAAGATTGGACAGTGCTATAGCCGTCCTGTTGGCCTGGCTGGGGCTCCTCTCCTATTAGGAGTATTGGTCTCTTATTGGCCCCCTGTGTAGGCCTGGATAGTTGCGAGGGCATGGACGTCCCCAGCTCTGCTCTGTTTTATTGTATTCGGTTTTATTTTGTTTTATTTTATTTTATTGCATTATTTTATTGCACTGTTTATTTTATTGCACTGTTTCCTTTGTCGCACTGTTTATTTTCTTGTTTTGGGCAAACGTTCTTTATTTTATTGCACTGTTTCTTTTATTGCACTGTTTCTTTTATTGCACTGTTTATTTTCTTGTTTTGGGCAAACGTTCTGGATTTGCGGGTATTTACTCTTACTCTTTGGTATTGGGTAAAAGCTTAAGTTTCTTCTCAAGGCCTCCTGTTTATTGTTGTGGGGATGAGGCTGGGTTACGAGAAGATGGGGGTTTTTTTTTCTTCTTCTTTTTCTTTCTTGGGCGGGAGGGCGCCTAGTATTTCACTTCTCTGGTGTTTTGGTTGTTTCATTTTTTGCTCCCTCCCTCCCTACCTCACTAGTATATCTCAATAGTGTTCTCTTTCAGTTTCTTTTGCCATCCTCTCTCTGTCCCTCTCGGTTTAATTCTCTCCCACTGGGCTGGAATCCTATCCCCTACTTTTACATGGGCTCAGGCTTCTGTGTTGCGCCCGAACTACTTGCACCGGAAAGGTGGTCTGTGGTAGGCCCTGTTAGGGGGGTGTCGAGCTGGGCAGACCCCTTCTCGTACTGGCCTGTTTGTGAGTGGCGCGGCGTCAGAATACTGGGCCCGTTTGTCTAGTTGGGTCCTGGTGCTTTGTTTTTTGGGTGGGCTGCTGACTCGCTCTTCTAGTGTCCGAGGGGCAGTGGCGCTTCAGACACACTGTGTTGGCGTTCTGATCTGTTGCCCTGACTTCGGATGGGGAATATGCGTGCTGCAGCCGGAGCAGGGAGTGGGAGGGGGAATCTTTCAGGTTTCACTAACCCTCGTACCATTAGCTACTGCTAATTTTAGGCATGTTTGTGGGGGGGGGGGGATTGCTCCGGCACTCTGAAGTTACGGTCGGCTTGAAACCCTCCTTATATATCGTCAGGTGCTTGGAGGAGGATGGCCCGTGGTTGGGGTAGAGTTGGGGTTTGGGATTGATTTCGGGAGTGGGAGGGGGATCGGGTAAGGATAATCAGAATGGGAGTGTGACATGGGGGGGAAGAGGGGGGGCTCCGCATGCTGAGGAAGTAGAGGTGGGGCCAGAGCTGGTAGCTCGGCGGTTGGTGGTTGATAGGGTTGCTGGGGGTGAGGGAGGGGAGGGGTTAGGGCGGGTAGAGGGGGAGGCATGGGATAGGGGGGGTCAAGGGATTATTGCAGGAAGGGGTTGGGGATCATGGGTGGGAGGGGTATAAGTTCTACGGGCTGGGTTTGCTTGTGGTTCTGGTTGGATGTTTGTATGTTGATGTGTGGGCATGGCTGTTGGGGGTTGGACGGATGTTGTTGGTGGCGGGGACCCTAGGCTGGGGGGGTTTCCGCTCGATAGAATGGTGGTTTATTGTTTTCTGGCGCATTTATTGGGTTCTAGATCTTGGGTGACAGTACGAGGCTAGCATCGTGGAATGTCTGTGGTTTGGGTTCCCCGATGAAGCGCTATAAAGTTCTTCAGCACTTGAAGCGTCAGCGGCTGAGTGTTATCATGCTGCAGGAGACACATCAGTCGGCGGTGGAACATGAGAAGCTGTGTAAGGGCCCTATCTCTCATGTGTATGGGGCTCCAGCCATGGGGAAGAAACGGGGGGTAGTCATATTGATTGCTAAGTCCGTGACTTGGGTTGAGGAGCGCGTTGTTGTTGACCTGGATGGTCGATATGTTTGTGTATGGGGGCTGTTAAATGGTAAGAAAGTGGCTATGTGCTCGGCTTATGGGCCCAATGTGTATGAAGCCGGATTTTATTTGGCTCTCACTCGCTTTCTGGGGGATACAAGTGGGCATCAGGTCATATTGGGCGGAGACTTTAATGAAGTCTGTCAGACGGCTGCCTAGGGTGAGAACTTACACAATCTTGACGATGCATATATTCATATGATTCTTGCAAGGTATTGTGGGTATTGTAGTTCATTCACTCCCAAACACAGCTGATGACAATAATTTGAGTTGTGAAACCAAGTGGTAAGATCAATAAAATACTTCTTTTATTGATGGGGTTTAATTCACCCAGCACAAGTATGCTTGTTAGCAATATAAATGAGGTTACTTGCTTGCAGTGTTTAAATGGATAACAAAGTCACAAAGTAAACCAGAAAACAACCTTCAGCTTGTCAGGCAATTAGCTAATGTTTTCTTAGCAAATAATTACCAAATACAAAGGCACAAAGTAAAGAATAAACTTTGCTGGTTAGGTTAACTTCTGCTTATTTTCCACGCCGATCTCAGCAGTGATTCTCCCTTGCTCACACACACAATCAGGTGCAGCCCTAATTACTATCAATGGACCAGCTGAAAGCCTTTAGCTGGCTGGCTGCTACTGTGTGAGCCCAAATCCTGCTTTAAGAGCTGTTTGCAGTGGAAATAAAGAACAAAGTTAGGTTTCTTTGTGATGGCTGATGTGTTTGCTTACAGAAAGCTAGCAATAGCATTTAGATAGAGAACAGTCCATATAAATAGTTTCATCTGCTGTATCTCCCTCTTCATCAACAATCATAGGGTCAATATCATACATTGGCACAGATGAGTCTTTCATTAAGGCACTATCATGAGAATGCTTATTCCCTTGCTGCCATTCTCTATTATAGATAGGGTCTGGATCAGTGTTCATACCTGAGCCTCTCCTGCCATCATAATTCCTCTCTGTAAAGCCTGGCCAATATGTAATCCAATTCTGATGTCCAGCCTTCCAATCTTGATCCCTGGACACTGGATCTCCTCTCACATACCTTCTGGCCTTGGTCTGAAAGTCCCTTCCACGTGCAGTCTTCTCTCTTCCAGGTAGCCACTGATGATTCCTATCTCTGCCACTCCATTCCTCTGGCTGAATCCAGTCCAATGGACTCTACTGGCTTTTGGAATACCTCCCAGTATGAGTACTGCCTTGGAATCTCCCAGACCTGCCAATGGCCTTCTTTCTCTTCCTTCCAGAGAGTTTCCTTCTCTCTCTATCTGCTTGGCTTGGCTTCTGTTTCTCCAGGTGATACTGGTGCTTGAGCTTATAGCTGTTGCCGTCTCTGTCTCTGTATCTCTTCCTCCCTCTGTAGCAGTTGCTGAAGCTGTTCTTGAAGCTGGGCTGGAGCTTGTAGTAACTGTTATCTGAAGAAGAAACTCTATTCTTATTCTTTCCTAATGTGTGCTGCTCCCTAACACAGCGCAGCTGTCTTGAATCAGGCCCTGCCCTTTGAGATGAGTGCTTAGGGATTACCTCATAGCTCTTGATTGCACACACATTTTCTCACTTCAGTCCCTCTCATGGCTGCTGGAAACCTGGTGCATTCTGGGACTGGTAGTCTTTTATGTGAAAACTCTGTTTTCTTGCTTCTACCAGAACTGACAGGTTGCTTGTTCAGAGTCACATCATCTTTTCTATAGCTCCTACCTGAGCTATGATAAGCTTCCTTATCACATACCCCCCTGCTTAAGTTATTACGGACTGGTTTTACTGGTGAAACTGCTTCTCTACAGTCCGTAATACCTACGAGAGTGTTATCTTCTTGAAGCTCACTTACTTCCTGACTGGGTTCAAGGTCATTATCTACAGGCCTCTCCCTCCAAGACTTAAGTACATTAATATGGTAGGTCTGCCTACGCCCTCTGGCACTTTCTACCATATAAGACACTGGGCTTACTTGTTTAACAACCTCCCATGGCCCTTTCCACTGTACCTCAAATTTTGGAGCAGTTCCTGCTACTTGAACCAAACCTTTTCACCAATGCTTAATTGGCGGCTTTTGGCCTTTCTATCATACCACCCTTTCTGGCGAACTTGACTGTCCTGCAGGTTCCTCTCAGCAACCTGCGACGTCCTTTTCAAACGTGCTCTCAAGTCACGTAGAAACAGTGGCACCTCCTGACTTCCTGGTTCAGGATCAATCCATTGTTCCCTCAAAATATCCAACAAACCCCGGGGAGCCCTACCATACATCAACTCATACGGAGTTACACCTAGGGACACTTGAATTCTTTCCCTGCAGGCATATAAGGCAAAGGGTAATAACATATCCCATTCTTTTACCTCTCCTGCTAACCCCCTTCTCAACATTTGTTTGAGAGTTTGGTTGAATCTCTCCACCAAACCATTTGATTGTGGATGGTAGGCTGAGGTTTTCACGTGACGAATGCCAAAGGCATCCCAGACCTGGGCCAAATATTTGGATACAAAATTGGACCCTCGGTCAGTCAACACCTCTCTTGGGAATCCCACTTCACAAAACAATTTTACTAGCTCTAAAGCTATTGTTTTTGCAGAAACATTCCTCAATGGTATGGCCCAGGGAAACCTTGTTGCCTGATCTACCATAACTAGGATGTATTGGAAACCTCGGGGCGTTTTAACTAATGGGCCTACAATATCCATGGCAATGCGACCAATTGGGTCTGTGATGATTGGCATGGGGATCAATGGCACCACCGGTGGGTGAGCCGCTGTAACTCGCTGACATGCTGGACATGCAGCACAAAACTGGGCAGTTTCTTTGAATATACCTGGCCAGTAAAAACGCACAAGTATTTGATCCAGCGTTCCTTGCATACCTTTATGACCTCCCACTGGATGATCATGTGCTAGCCTAAGTACTAGCCCTTTGAAAGTTGTGGGTACCACCAATTGTTTACGTATGGCACCATTTCTGGGGTCCTGACTCTCTCTATATAATATGTCATTATCTAGTCTGAATCTGGGCAACTCCTCCCTGACCTCCTGAGCATACTTAAAAGCTCGGGTGAGAGCTTGATCAGCTCGCTGCTCTTGTGGAAAGTTAGGAAACTTTGCCACCAACTCAGCTGGCACCCAGGGTAAACTTTGACCAGCTAACATCTCAGCCCTACCCTGTGCTCTGCAAAGTCTCTCACGCCTCTTTTGTGCTTTCAACTTTCTTACTTTACCAGATGATGGGGTTATTAAATCATCATGAGAGGGTAAATCTCCTAATAACTCTGCCTGCTCCCCCTCCTCCTTCTGCTGGCTCTCTAACTTAGCCTGCGAGCGAGTGGATACAAGGCCCCTCTTATTACCCATAGTTTGGCCTTCTGGAAGCTTAACCATCTTTTTAGCTAGGGACTGAGGACTTCCAAAGAAAGGCCCGGGAGCTATTTCCATTATTAAACCTTCTCCCTCCTTCTTTCCTAGCCCTTTCACTAGTTCCTGCTTAAATCTTGGCCAGTCCTTTCCTAGGACCAAATCAAAGGGTAGCCTAGGCACCACTGCTAATAGGACTTCCTCTTGTTTCCCCCAGGCACTTAACCTTAAACCTATAGGTGGGATATGATGTTGCAGCACCATGAATGCATCTGATGTGAACTTGGCTTTCAGGAGTTCTAGGCACAAATCTTTCTTGGGCCTCTATCCTCTTCCAAAGCCTTTTTGACATCACACTCTGGTCTGCCCTAGAGTCTAATAATGCATTTGTGGTAATTCCTTGCACATCAACCATCAAAAGAAATCCTTCCTTGGGCTGTTTTAAATCCAGACCCATTAAACTAGTGTGTGTCTGGCATCTCTTCTCTAAGTGTCCCACTTTTCCACACTTGAAACATTTCTTTCTATTCCACTGTATCATCTGGTTTGATACAGTACATTCATTTTCAGAAACATTCTTAATTATTCCCTTTTCTGATACAGCATCTCTAGCCTCAGCATCCATCTTTAGAGGGCCACCCATTCTATGGCAAGCCTGCGTGGCTTCCAAGAATCTCTCTGCTAGCATGGTTGCCTCTCCAGATTTTGGCAATTTTGCTGTATAAGAAAAACATTCAAATCTTTAGGTACCCCAAGCATAAATTGTTCCAGCATTATAATATCTAATAACATTTCTACTGTCTTTTGCTCAGGCTCCAACCATTTTACAGCTAAACTTCTGATTCTCTGACTCAGAGCCCTGGGTGTCTCACCCACTTTCAATGTAACAGCTCTAAACATTCGCCTATACTCTGAAATAGACAACCCGAGGCGATCTCTAATAGCTGCCTTTACATCCTTATAATTCAAAGCCTGGGCTGCTGGCATTGCTCTGTAAGCTGCTAGTGCCTCACCAGTTAATGAGGCTGCCAGCCTTACTGCCCACTGGGTCTCTGGCCATGCTAAAGCCTGTGCCACTCTTTCAAAAGACTCTAGAAAATCATCAACATTATCTTCTGGAGTTAATTTCCCAAAATTAAATGCCCCAATCCCTTGATTGAGTCCCACAGTGTCCACATGTAGTGCACCAGTACTAACTGCTGGTCTTGCATCTGTTCCACTTTGGCTCTGCAGCTGAACTAGAGCTTGCACCAGATCAAGCACTGGTTTCTGCTGTTCCATTAAGGCCTTCATAGCAGTGTCCTGGGCCTGCTGTGATAGCTCCTGCTGCTTGCTAAATTGGGCTGCCATCCACTGAGCCATCTCCCTCGGATCCATCTTGACCCCTGCAAGAAAAAAAAAACAAAAACCAAAGAGCAGCACCTTCCAACCAGGTGTGGTTTTTTTTTTTTTTCAATTACCCCCTGTGCTTACACACATCCACCACTAGACATGCCCAGGTACATATCACCTTGTCTCAGTGATGAATCCAGCTTTTCACAGGGTCTTTTCATCTGGGACAGCTTCCTGGAACAACCACTTTCCTTCCAAAGTGCAGATGAGGGAAAGAAATCTTCTTACAGCTTTTAAACTTGACTTTTATTTGTAATCCACAACAAGTAAATCCTCTTGGTGCAAGAGCAATCCGAAAAACTACGCCATTTGTCAGACGGCTGCCTAGGGTGAGAACTTACACAATCTTGACGATGCATATATTCATATGATTCTTGCAAGGTATTGTGGGTATTGTAGTTCATTCACTCCCAAACACAGCTGATGACAATAATTTGAGTTGTGAAACCAAGTGGTAAGATCAATAAAATACTTCTTTTATTGATGGGGTTTAATTCACCCAGCACAAGTATGCTTGTTAGCAATATAAATGAGGTTACTTGCTTGCAGTGTTTAAATGGATAACAAAGTCACAAAGTAAACCAGAAAACAACCTTCAGCTTGTCAGGCAATTAGCTAATGTTTTCTTAGCAAATAATTACCAAATACAAAGGCACAAAGTAAAGAATAAACTTTGCTGGTTAGGTTAACTTCTGCTTATTTTCCACGCCGATCTCAGCAGTGATTCTCCCTTGCTCACACACACAATCAGGTGCAGCCCTAATTACTATCAATGGACCAGCTGAAAGCCTTTAGCTGGCTGGCTGCTACTGTGTGAGCCCAAATCCTGCTTTAAGAGCTGTTTGCAGTGGAAATAAAGAACAAAGTTAGGTTTCTTTGTGATGGCTGATGTGTTTGCTTACAGAAAGCTAGCAATAGCATTTAGATAGAGAACAGTCCATATAAATAGTTTCATCTGCTGTATCTCCCTCTTCATCAACAATCATAGGGTCAATATCATACATTGGCACAGATGAGTCTTTCATTAAGGCACTATCATGAGAATGCTTATTCCCTTGCTGCCATTCTCTATTATAGATAGGGTCTGGATCAGTGTTCATACCAGAGCCTCTCCTGCCATCATAATTCCTCTCTGTAAAGCCTGGCCAATATGTAATCCAATTCTGATGTCCAGCCTTCCAATCTTGATCCCTGGACACTGGATCTCCTCTCACATACCTTCTGGCCTTGGTCTGAAAGTCCCTTCCACGTGCAGTCTTCTCTCTTCCAGGTAGCCACTGATGATTCCTATCTCTGCCACTCCATTCCTCTGGCTGAATCCAGTCCAATGGACTCTGCTGGCTTTTGGAATACCTCCCAGTATGAGTACTGCCTTGGAATCTCCCAGACCTGCCAATGGCCTTCTTTCTCTTCCTTCCAGAGAGTTTCCTTCTCTCTCTATCTGCTTGGCTTGGCTTCTGTTTCCCCAGGTGATACTGGTGCTTGAGCTTATAGCCGTTGACGTCTCTGTCTCTGTATCTCTTCCTCCCTCTGTAGCAGTTGCTGAAGCTGTTCTTGAAGCTGGGCTGGAGCTTGTAGTAACTGTTATCTGAAGAAGAAACTCTATTCTTATTCTTTCCTAATGTGTGCTGCTCCCTAACACAGCGCAGCTGTCTTGAATCAGGCCCTGCCCTTTGAGATGAGTGCTTAGGGATTACCTCATAGCTCTCTTGATTGCACACACATTTTCTCACTTCAGTCCCTCTCATGGCTGCTGGAAACCTGGTGCATTCTGGGACTGGTAGTCTTTTATGTGAAAACTCTGTTTTCTTGCTTCTACCAGAACTGACAGGTTGCTTGTTCAGAGTCACATCATCTTTTCTATAGCTCCTACCTGAGCTATGATAAGCTTCCTTATCACAAGTCTTAGACGTTGGTCTGGATCGCTCTGGCTCGGTGGGGAGTGGTAGCCAGAGAGCTCGGCGGTGACTCTGGGGGATTTGTGAGGCGCATAAGCTCTTGGACATCTGGAGGGTTCTACATCCGGGGGATTGCGACTACACTCATATGTCTCGGGCCCATGGAACGTGGTCCCGCATGGATTATTTTTTGATTTCGGACTCATTATTCAGCTGGGTCTCGCGGGCAGAAATTGGGTCTCCCGTTCTTTCTGATCATGCGATGGTACTCTTGGAGTTTTGTAACAGTGGTGCTTGTCGAAATAGACTTTGGCGATTCCCGTTGGATCTCAGTGGAGACGCACAGTTTGAAGCTCATATACGTGCTCGGGGGGACTATGTGGCTCTCAATGATCAGCCGGGGATTTCTCCCGCTCTTTTCTGGGAAGCGGGTAAGGCGGTCCTCCGCGGTGAAATTATTAGCTTTCATAGTCAGCGGTGCAAACGGTTGCATCAGCGGATCCTTCAGTTAGAACGGGACCTGGGTAAGGCGCGGAGAGTGGTAGCTGGGCACAGGAGGGCAGCACATCAGCGCAAGCTGCGGGAGCTTCAGATCGAGTTGGAGATGCTTCTCCATCGGCGGGCTCAAAAATCGATGTTGTATTATCGATACAAGTTGTACCAGCATGGCAATAAGGCAGGAAAGTTGATATGCTCTTTGGTGCGGCCCGTGGGGGGGCCCAGACACATCGGGGCCATTCGGCATGCAGATGGGACCCTCCGTAGGGATGCGGCGGAGATTGAGAATGTTTTTACTGACTTCTTCCGGCAATTGTATGCGAGTGATGGAGATGGGGAGCGGGAGGGGTGTATCTTTTTGGACGGATGCGTCTTGCCGTGGCTCCAAACTGAACATTTGCAGGTTCTTAATCAGCCCATCTCGGGGCAGGAGGTGCAGAAGGGAATCAAGATTTTGAAGAATGGCAGGGCTCCCAGTGTTGACGGGTACCGCAGCGCATTTTATAAGATTTTAGGAGACGCCGTAGTGGCGCCTCTGGTGGGGTATTTCGAAGATCTGGTGCAGAAGGGGGCATCCCCTTTTGAGGCTAATAAGGCCTTGGTTACTGTCTTGCCTAAACCGGGGCGGGATCCTCTTCTCCCGGGTTCATATCGTCCTATTTCGCTCCTTAATGTTGACATCAAGCTCTTAGCTAAAATAATGGCCGATCGGTTAGCCAATTATTTACCGTCTCTGATACATCGGGATCAGGTGGGCTTTGTGCGCGGCTGCCATGCGGCATATAGTCTCCAACGTATTCTGCTTTCCCTTTGTGCTGAGCGAGTGGCTGGGCGAAGCTCTTTACTCATCAGCTTTGACGCTGAAAAAGCGTTCGATAGGGTTAATTGGGGCTTCGTGTATCAAGTCCTGGACGCAATGGGGTTTGAGGGATTCTTTGTAGATGTGGTACGGCTTTTATATGCTGATCCGATAGGGGCTCTTATGGTTAATGGGACAATGACCGCTGAGTTTGCGATTCAGAAGGGGACTCGCCAAGGTTGCCCACTGTCCCCCCTCCTATTTGTCTTGACGTTGGAGCCCCTTTTGATCCAGATTCGATCTGACGTGCGGTTCCATGGCGTTTTGGTGGGGCGGGAGGAATTTCGAGTGGCTGCTTTCACTGATGACCTATTAGTCCATCTGGGGGACCCGCGCTCTGGACTGCCTCATTTGTTACAGCTTATTCAGGAGTATGGACGGCCCTCGGTGTTCCGCCTCAATCTTGATAAGTCTGAAGCTATGCTGATAGGAAATGCTGAGCGACAGGATTGGCCGGGCGCCTTCCCTTTGAAGTGGGCAGCAGGGCACTTCAAGTATTCGGGCATCTATTTGCCGGCGAACGTGGTGGACCTTTATCACTTGAATGTATCCAAGGTCCTTCTTGCGGTGACGACTTACGTGGACAAATGGCGTGACTTGCCGTTATCCCTGGGGGGGTCGGGTAGCTCTGTGTAAGATGGCCATATTTCCCAAGATATTCTACATGCTCCAGACTCTCCCGTTGCTCCTAAAGCGCTCGGATCTTCGACGACTGGAGCGTCTGTTGAATAGATTCTTATGGCAGGGCCATAGACCTAGGGTGCGTTTGGAAGTCCTTCGGCAGCCTTGGCAGTTAGGTGGGATGGGATTCCCGGATATTCGGAAATATAATATTGCCTGCTTGTTGCGGTTCGTCCGTGACTGGTTGTGGGATTTGGAGGACTACTCCCCTTTGGGGATGCTTGGGGCTGTGGCCAAACCTTTCCACTTGCGATACCTTTTGCATGCTAAAAAGGTGAGGGGGCTGGTGGGTGTTCCATGGGGAGTGGTGCTTGATCCTGTGCGGAAAGTTTGGAGGTATTTTTGCTCGAGCCGCGGAATCTCGGCGTGTTCTTCCCCTTATCTTCCCCTTCGGGGTAATGCCGATTTTGTACCGGGCATGGGAGGGACGCGTTTTTCACATTTATTTTATTTATTTATTTATTTAACAATTCTTTTATACCGCGCTATTACAATCAGTGCGGTGTACAATGAACAAGAACATACTACAATGCATACAAGTAACATTGAGTTTTACATTAAACAGGGAACTTCAACAATAGGACAACCGGGGGAACTATGTACAGATTAACTTAATGTACTATGTACAGATTAACTTAATGTTATATACAGTAATATGAAACTCGTTTGGATGTTGTAATGTGGTTCACTAATAGGACTAGAGAGAAGGTTGACCAGCTAGCCCTTTTCAGGTTGTATTGCGGAGCTAGTTTTGATAATGTCTAGGTTGACTTCTGGGTAGCATTTTGTAAACAAGTGGTATTTCAATGCCTTTCTAAATAGGATTAGGTTTTTGATAGCACGGATTTCGTGAGGTAGCGCATTCCAGTTTAGAGGTGCAAATAAGGAGAAGGCCCTGTTGGAGGTGGCCTTAGTGCACTTCGTTATTATTTTTGGGACTATTAAGGTGTTCATTGATGTGGTTCTCCTTTTTCTGTTTTCCAGGGTGACATGGATGAGCTTGCTGATTGGCGTAGGGGGGCAGTTATTTAGTGCCTTGAAAGTAAGGACTAAAGACTTATACTGGATTCTGGCATGTAATGGCAACCAATGCAGTTCTTTCATGATGGGTGTTATATGGTCAGATCTTGATGAGCCAGAAAGGACTCTGGCGGCTGTATTCATGGCTAGGCGGAGCGGGTTCAAAGTTGATTGAGGGAATCAACATTGGGAACAGTTGGGGTTAGTGAACTTGGAGCATGTGTTAACCCCGGTCGGGGGTGTGGAGGATTTCTCCATGTTATGTCAACAGTATCCACTAGGTGGCCGCAATGTTTTTCACTACGCTCAACTTCGTAGTTATCTCCGTACGGTCCCTGCGGCAACCTTGAGGGCGGAGATTTGTTCCGAGCAGGAGTTGGTGCTTCTGGGGGGAGAGATGGGGACGCGCGTGTCTTGGTTGCACCGGATGCTATGGGAGGCGGTCTTGCCTCTTGCCGTGGATACGCTGGCTGTTGCTTGGACGGCGGATTTAGGTGAAGAGGTTCAGGCTGATGGGTTACTTCGTGGCTTGGCTGGCATTCCCTCTCTGAGTGTGATGGTGCTGCATAGAGACACCAAATATAAAATACTACGTCGTTTGTATTTTGCCCCTATACGGGCCTGGCGTGCGGAGGTGGGGAAAACACACTGTTGCCCTCGATGTGCGGAGCCTAGAGCTTCATTGGGGCATATGTTCTGGGGCTGTCCACGGGTCCAGGTCTTTTGGGGAAAAGTATCGGGCTATTTGACGACTTGCCTTCAGCGCTCTATTCTTTTGACAGCCGGGAATATTGTGCTGGATGTTCGGGAAGACTCATGGGAGGCAGTCCTAGGGCCAGTGGTTCTGCGTTGGCTACGCCTGGTGTTGGTGACTGCTCGCATGACTGTGCTGCAACAGTGGTTGGATGTTAAGGGGCCCACCTTTGGGTTATGGAGAATACAGCTGCATAGGGTCCTGTTTATGGAAAAGCTGCATGCTAGTGGGAATGAGAGACGCTGGCAGTGTTTTTTGGATAGTTGGGGACCTCATTTACAATCTTTAACCTGGAAAGAACGTAGTCGGGTCTTGAGTTCGCCCTGAGGGACCTGTTTCTTTTTCTTTCTCTCTTTCTTTTTCTTTGCATCTTAATCTTCATTTTATTTTTACAGTATTGGTTATGTTTTGTTCTTTTATTTCTATTTTCATTCTTCTAGATATGTTTCCTTTTCCTGCTCGGACTGCTGTGCCAGCCCACGGGGTTTGCAATCCCAGTTGATGGTTTCGCTTGGGTGCCTTGCAGGGGGGGAGGTTAGGATGTTGGGGGGGGGTAGAGGAGGTCTGGGGTGAGGTGGGGGGAAGGGGGGGACAGTTCGGGGGGTTAGCTGGAGGCTGCCTCCTTGATGTGACGGGCTCGGGAGCAGAGTCCACCCCGGGCCTGTCAACCCTATTTTTCTTTTTTCCCGCTGTTGGGCCGGTTGGGTTGTATCTTTTTGTTCGGAATGGGGGGGGGGGGAGGGCCTATGGGCGGGGAACTATCCAGTCTTGAGTCTACTATTTGGCATGTGCACACTTGCAAGTGTTGCTGCTCATTTGTGTTGTTTGTTGTCCTTAGTGAACACCTTGTTCCTCTTATGCTTCCCCTATATTTACTTTGCTCTACTGTACGATACTGTGGGAAAGTATGCTTGTACGAACGTGTTGCACTTGTATTGTTATTGTTCTGTCATAGGACTCATTGCTTGTACCGTTGGTGGTGTTGGTTAATAAAACAGATTTAAACTAAAACAAACAAAAAAAAAGACCTAAAAACACAAGCTTTAAACTAAGATGCAGACAAAAGTCCAGCAGCGAGGTGGGGGCTTTCCGGTCTTTTGCATTGAGTGTCACATGTATGATTTTCTCCCAGTTGGTGAGAGGTCTTACGTATGCACTAAGTGCAAGGAGCTCTTTGCTCTCAGGAACAAGTCCATTCTCTACAGGCAAGAGTAGCAGACCTGGAAGACATAAGGAAGATAGAGAAGTACATGGATGAGACTTACAGGGATATAGTCCTGAAGTCCCACCTCCAGTCTGGCAGCATCCCTGTTGCCATGGAGGAGAGAGGTCACGTGACAGGAGAGCATCACCCTGGTGTGGCAGGAAGTGATCCTGTAAGGACCTGTCCTCCAGGTGATGGAAAACCCTCTCGCACCGAGGACGTTTCTCCAGGGCCATGTCCCCATGAGGGGAGGGTCAGGACAGCTGTTATAGTTGGTGATTCAATCATTAGGAATGTAGATAGCTGGGTGGCTGGTGGACGTGAGGATCGCCTGGTAACATGCCTGCCTGGTGCGAAGGTAGCGGACCTCACGCACCGCCTAGATAGGATCATAGATAGTGCTGGGGAGGAGTCTGCTGTCTTGGTACATGTCGGTACCAATGACATAGGAACATGTGGTAGGGAAGTTCTGGAGGCTAAATTTAAGCTTTTAGGTAGGAAGTTGAAATCCAGAACTTCCAGGATAGCGTTCTCTGAAATGCTTCCTGTTCCACGTGCAGGACCCAAAAGACAGGCAGAGCTCCGGAGTCTCAATGCATGGATGAGACGATGGTGCAAGGATGAGGGTTTTGGATTTGTTAGGAACTGGGGAACATTCTGGGGAAAGGAGGGGCTCTTCCGAAGGGATGGGCTTCACCTTAATCAGGATGGAACCAGACTGCTGGCATTAACCATTAAAAAGGAGATAGAGAAGCTTTTAAACTAGAAAATAGGGGAAAGCCAACAGTCGCCCAAGAGCGCATGGTTCGGACGAAGGTATCCTTGAAGGATACTACCAAAAGCAGTGAGGTTCCAAAAAAAGAGTATAGTAGCCCAAATGCCCTTGAGTAAGGTGCAGACAGAGCATAAAGATTCCAAATTACCCATGCCTACCAATAGCCAGATTAATATCAATAAAATACAGTCTCTAAAATGCTTGTATGCAAATGCTAGAAGTCTAAAAAATAAGATGGGAGAGTTAGAATATATAGCACTAAATGAGAGGTTAGATATGATTGCAATCTCAGAGACATGGTGGAAGGAGGATAACCAGAGGGACACTGATACCTGGATACAAACTATATCGTAATGATAGACCTGATCAAATTGGTGGAGGGGTTGCGATCTATGTTAGAGAGGGCATTGAGTCAGAAAGGATTAAAGTTTTGCAGGGAACAAAATTTGCTGTAGAATCTCTATGGATTGAAATTCCATGTATGAAGGGGAAGGTGATGGCAGTGGGAGTGTACTATTGACCACCTGGCCAGAATGAACAAATGGGATGATGAAATGCTCAAAGAAATCAAGGAAGCTAACAAAAGTCACAGCAGAGTAGTAATAATGGGTGATTTCAATTACCCTGGTATCGACTGGGTCAGTGTCACGGCAGGACAAGCTAGGGAGATAAAGTTTCTAGATGAAATAAATGACTGCTTCTTGGAGCAGCTGGTTCATGAACCGACCAGAGGGGAAGCCATACTGGACCTAGTCCTTAGTGGAATGCCAGATCTGGTGCAAGAAATAAGGGTGTTGGGACCACTTGGCAATAGTGATCATAGCATGATCATGTTTGATTTAATTAGTGGAGGAGGGATAGTAAAGAAATCCACAGTACTACCTTTTAACTTTCGAAAGGGAGACTATGATAAAATGAGGAATATAGTTAAGAAAAAACTAAAAGGAGCGGTTGCAAAGGTTAAAGACTTACAGCAAGCTGGGGTGTTATTTAAAAATACTATCCTCGAAGCCCAGACCAGCTCTATTCCACGCATTAAGAAAAGTGGAAGAAAGTCCAAAAAACTGCCAGCATGGTTTAAAGGTGAGGTCAGAGAGGCTGTTGCTGCCAAAAAAGCATCCTTCAGAAAATGGAAAAAATAGCCAAACGACGAAAATTGGAAACAGCACAAGCACTGGCAAGTTAAATGCAAAGCATTAATAAGGCAGGCAAAGCGAGAATTTGAGAAGGAACTTGCTACGGAAGCAAAAACCCAAAGACTTTTTCAAGTACATTCGTAGCAAAAGGCCTGTGAGAGAGTCAATTGGACCGTTAGATGATAGAGGGGTAAAAGGGGCAGTAAGAGGAGACAAGGCTATAGCAGAGAGACTGAATGAATTCTTTGCTTCGGTCTTTACTGTGGAAGATATAGGGATGTTACCCAAGACTTAAGTGGTATTTAAAGGTAATACTGCAGAGGAATTGAGAGAAATATCACTACACCGGGAAGATATATTACAACTATTTGATAAACTGAATAGTAGCAAATCACCTGGACCGGATGGTATACATTCAAGAGTGTTGAAAGAACTGAAATATGAGATTGCAGACCAGCTATTGGTAATCTGTGAACTTTCATTAAAATCATCTGTAATACCTGATGATTGGAGGGTCACCAACGTAACACCAATTTTTAAAAAGGGTTCCAGGGGTGACCCGGGAAATTACAGACTGGTGAGCCTGACATCAGTACCAGGGAAAATGGTAGAAACCATCATAAAGAACAAAATTACACAGCATGTAAATAGTCATGGCCTAATGGGAGACAGCCAACATGGCTTTAGACAAGGAAGATCTTGTCTTACTAATCTGATATGTTTTTTTGAAGGTGTGCATAAACAGGTAGACAAAGGTGAGTCGGTTGATATAGTGCATCTGGACTTTCAGAAAGCTTTTGACAAGGTCCCTCATCAGAGACTTTTGGCGAAACTAAAAAGTCATGGGATAGGAGGCAGTGTACTCTTGTGGATCGGGAACTGGTTAAAAGATAGAAAGCAGAGGGTAGGGCTAAATGGAAAAAGGTGAATAGTGGAGTACCCCAGGGACCTGTACTGGGTCCGCTACTTTTTGACATATTCATAAATGACCTGGAAAAGGGAATAACGAGTGAGGTTATCAAATTTGCAGATGATAGAAAGCACAGTTACTTACCTGTAACAGGTGATCTCTGGGAACAGCAGGAATTAGTCCTCACATATGGGTACGTCGGTACCGACGGAGCCCGTGCGGGAAAGCTCCCCAGCTTCTTAGAATAGAAGCTTTTGGGACCTCCCACTGCACATGCGCACTGCCTTCCCGCCTTCCTGAACAGCTCTCCTCAGTTTCGAGTTTATAGCTGAGTCAACAGAGAGAGGACAGGAAGATAGATAGATAAAAGATACAACTCCTAGGGGAGGTGGGTGGGTTGTGAGGACTAATTCCTGCTGTTCCCAGAGATCACCTGTTACAGGTAAGTAACTGTGCTATCTCCAGGAACAAGCAGGAATAAGTCCTCACATATGGGGACTCCCTAGCTTAGATGCATGGGATCCCCTGTAAAGGTTCGCCATCTTCGTATGGATCTCAGGCATCCATTCTGGGAAGGTGGGCAGGAGTTGTTTAGGAATGGAACAGGTGCTTGAGGACAGCCTGGCCAAACAAGGCATCCCGGCGGGAGTCCTTGTCCAAATAGTAATGGGCTGTGAAGGTATGAACCGAGGCCCAGGTAGCGGCTCGACAGATCTGATCTATGGAAACAGAGTGCAGATGAGCCATAGAAGTTGCCATGGCCCTCACATTGTGAGCAGTGACATGGCCTTCCAGAGAAATGTTTTTGCTCTGGTAAGCAAAAGAAATACACTGAGCAATCCAATTGGAAAGTGTACGCTTGGAGACTGGAAGTCCCAAATGGGAAGGATCAAAGGCCACAAAAAGTTGAGAAGACTTTCGATGTGGCTGAGTCCTATTAAGGTAAAAAGCGAGAGCTCTTTTACAATCCAGAGTATGAAGGTTCCTCTCTGCATTGGATGCATGAGGAGCTGGAAAAAAGACAGGTAGATATACCTCTTGATTAAGATGAAAAGGCGAGACCACTTTAGGCATAAAGTGGGGATTCGTCCTAAGGACCACCTTATCATGATGAAATCTTGTGTAAGGTGGATTAGCCACTAAAGCCTGCAGCTCACTGATGCGGCGAGCCGAAGTGACTGCAATGAGGAAGATGACCTTCCAGGAAAGAAATTTCAAGGAGGTGGAAAACATTGGCTCAAAGGGTGGCTTCATAAGTTGACCGAGCACTAGATTCAAATCCCATGCGACCGGGGGTGGTCTGATGGGAGGTTTAGTGAGAGTCAGGCCTCTCATGAATCTTGCAACAAGAGGATGAGAGGAGATAGGTTGTCCATTTATATGTTTCAAGGATGCTGCAATAGCACTTACATGGACTCTTACCGAATTCGTCTTGAGGCCTGCATTGGATAGATGCAGGAGATAATCAAGAAGAGAATTCAAAGGAAGTGCCAGAGGGTCAAGACCCTGCTGAGCACACCAAATGGAAAAACGTTTCCATTTGAAAGCATAGGAACGCCTGGTAGAGGGTTTCCTAGAGGCAGAAAGGATATCTTTCACTGGTTGGGAAAGATGAAAGTCTTGAAGGCTTAAGCCTTCAGTAACCAAGCACTGAGGTGAAGGGATTTGGGGTTTGGGTGCCACAAAGTCCCCTCCTCCTGAGACAGGAGGTCTGGCGCAGCTCCCAGATCCAAGTAGGATCCCTGGGAGAGCTGTAGAAGTAGAGGGAACCACACTTGGCGTGGCCAGCGTGGAGCTATGAGGATCATAGTTCCATGATCCCTCTGGAGTTTGAACAGAGTCTTGGGAATCAAAGGAATGGGTGGAAAGGCATATAGGAATGCCTGATTCCAATTCAGGAGAAAGGCGTCCGTAGCCTGAGCTCCCTGACACGGAGTTCTGGAACAGAACCGGGGAAGTTTGGCATTCCACGGACTTGCAAAGAGGTCTATGTCCGGGGTCCCCCATTCCTGAAAGATTCGGTTTATTTGGTCCAAATGTAGGGACCATTCGTGTGGCAGCAGAACTCGACTGAGCCTGTCTGCCCGAGAGTTTTGAACTCCTGGGAGATACACTGCTAGCAGGTGAATCTGATGCTCTCTGGCGAAGGCCCATAGTCTTAGAGCTTCGTTGCAAAGCGACAGAGAGCCCGTCCCTCCTTGTTTGTTTATGTAAAACATGGCCACCTGATTGTCCGTCTGAACTAGGACAGTGAGGTTGGCTAGGAGGGAGTGGAAGACCTTGAGGGCAAGGTAAATTGCTCGCAGTTCCAGAAGATTGATATGAAGGGTGGTCTCCTGTAGAGACCAAGTGCCCTGAGTGGAGAGAGTTTGCAGATGGGCTCCCCACCCTGTTTGGGAGGCATCTGTTGTGAGGGTTGCTTGGGGTAGCAATGGTTGAAATGGAGCCCCCAACAACAGATTCTTGGTGGAAGTCCACCAGTGGAGGGACCAAAACAGACGATCGGAGGTTTGTATTTGGTCTGAGAGCGCTCCTGACGCCTGAGTCCACTGAGTGGCCAGGGTCCATTGAGCTGCTCTCATATGAAGACGAGCATAGGGCACCACATGCACTGTGGAGGCCATATGACCCAGTAGGCGTAGCATTTCCCTGGCTGTCAAGTGAGTGCTGGACTGAGCTTGGGAGGCCAAACTCAGGAGGCGCTGGCCTCGAACATGTGGAAGGTAGGCCCTTGCAGTGATGGTGTCCAACTGGGCCCCTATGAATTCTAGAGATTGAGTAGGGATGAGTTGGGACTTGGGAAGGTTTACTACCAGTCCCAGATACTGCAAAAGGCTCCTTGTGTGGTCCAGGGAAATCTGGGCCTGTGACTGAGTTGGAGCTCGGATGAGCCAGTCGTCCAGATATGGGAAGACAAAGATTCCCATGCCTCTTAGAAATGCGGCTACGACTGCCATGCATTTTGTGAATACTCTTGGAGCAGAGGCTAGACCGAAGGGGAGTACTCTGTATTGGAAATGTTTTCCCTGAAACAGAAAGCGAAGATACTTTCTGTGGGATGGATGGATGAGTATATGTGTATACGCATCCTGTAGGTCTAGAGAACAAAGCCAGTCCTGACCCTGGAGGTAAGGAAGGAGAATGCCGAGAGACAGCATTTTGAATTTCTCCTTGAAGAGAAATTTGTTCAATTCTCTCAGATCTAGGATTGGTCTGAATCCCCCTGTCTTCTTTGGAATGAGAAAATAAGGGGAGTAGAAACCGGACCCTTGTTGAGGAAGAGGAACCTCTTCTATGGCCCCTTGGGCAAGAAGAGAGGAAACCTCTTGACCCAACAGGGTTAGGAGAGATGGGGGAGAATTGAATGGTCTCACCATATGATGGGGAGGAAGGCTGGAGAAATGAAGTTTGTAACCCTCTCGAATGATAGAGAGGGTCCATTGTTCTGTTGTGATTTGTTCCCATCTGGGAGCAAAGTGAACCAACCTTCCGGGTATGGTGAGAGGTTCTGGTTGTGTTAGAACCAGAAGTGGCAAGTTCCCTAGGAGCAAGTCAAAACCCCTGAGGGGTTGGAGCCTGCTGAGCTACAGTAGCTGCTGCAGGCTTAGCTCGTGCTTGTTTGGATTGCTGACGCTTAGCAGTATAGCGAGGTTGAGAAGACTGCTGGCCAGTATTTGAAGCAACTCTGGCCTTCTTATAGTAAGGCCTTTTAAAAGACTTTTTCTTAGTAGGAATTGAAGTGGACTTTGAAAGTCTTTCCAAGGTGGCATTTTCAGCATCCATCTGGGTGGCTTTGATTTGCCACTCTTCCCCAAATAAGTTCTCACCTGTACAGGGCAGATTCCGTAAGCCATCTAGAACCCAAGGTTCCAGATCAGAGGCCTGGAGCCAAGCAAGACGTCGGGCTGCAATAGCAATGCCCGAAGCCCTACTGGCTCCCTCAAAGGAATCATATGCTGCCCTATTAGAGAACTTAGAAACCTCTAAGAGTTGTTTCACTAGGGAAAGGAATCCCTGCTTTTTATCCTCAGGGATAAAGGGGGCAAAATGCCGCACCTTTTTGGCAAGTTCCTCCAGGAACATGCCCATATAGAGACTGTAGGAATTAATCCTGGCTATAAGCATACTAGCCTGGAAAATTTTCCTACCAAAAGAGTCCAAAGTCTTACATTCCCGTCCTGGAGGGGTGGAAGAGTGCCTTTTGGTACTCCTAATCTTCTTCATTGCAGACTTCACCACAATAGAGTGGTGGGGCAATTGAGTCTTTTGGAAACCAGGAGAAGGAGGGACCCTATACATGGTGTCCAACCTACGGGAATAAGGAGACAAAGTCAAAGGATTTTCCCAGAAATCCATCAGTTGTTCTTGAAGGATTTCATGGATAGGCAGGGTAACTGCCTCCTTAGGGGCCTTTGAGTATCCCAAAATATCCAGTTTTTTGGATCTGGGTTCCTTTTCAGAGGATGTGGTAATAGAAAGGGCTGTAGCCATATCTAAAACAAAGTCCTGGAAGGACAAATCCTCTGGAGGGGACATTCTCCTTTTAGGAGAAGAGGGCTCCTCAGGTAAGTTGAGTGAAAACTCAGCAGAATCATCAGAGGAGTGAAAATCCTCAGAGGAATCGGTGCTTTCCTCTAACGCACGATACGCGTACCGATCGGTATCGATATCGGGCGTATCGGGTATGGAACCGGTATGGAGCGAAAGCCCATACGGTACCGACTTGCGTTTGGAGGTGGACGGCCTCGATACCGGCATGGCGGACGATACCGGTATCGGGCCCGGAACCGCTGAAAGCGGAACCGATGGCGTTGCAGCTTTAATGAAAGCCATGACGGCCTGCTGCATGGACTGTACAGTATCGCCCATGGACGCCATAGCTGCCTGGATGTCGGTACCGGAGTGACCCGGTACCCCAGAGCAGGCTAACAGGTGATCTGTCGAGGCCGTAGCATCGATATCAACCTGAGACCCCTGAATTGGCGTTTTTGGAAGTTGGACTTCCCGCCGGGGTTGTTTGGCTGGGGCAGGGTCCTCAAGTTCTAAGCTAAGAGCCTCTCGATGCTTTGAAGGAGATTTGCTCTTTGAGGACTTGCCCACAGAAGGTTTGGTTACCTGAGATCCATCCGGAGAAGAAGACCTGGATGACTGTGATGCTGTATTCTCTGAAGCAAACAGCACATGGAATTTGTTGGCCCGGTTCTGCAGCCCACGTTTGGACATGTGGGAGCAAGATGGGCAGTCCGGTATGGAATGGTCAGGCCCCAAACATTTCAGACACCAGTCATGGGTGTCTGTGACTGAAATAACAGCATTACATTTGGTACACTTCTTAAATCCAGGGGCTGGCTTCTCCATGAGGAGAAATTGAGTAGGCCGAGAGGCCTCTCTGAAGTGACCAAAAAGCTAAAAAATAAGAAAAAAGAATTATAATTTTTTAAAGAAAGAAAGAAAAGACCGGCGATACCGGTATCGGTATGGGGAAGGCAGGTACGCGGTCTAAAGAAACAAATAAAATAACAATTTCTTCAGCGGTGACAGGAACACGACCTGCTGGCTCCGCGGAAAAAGAGAAACTGAGGAGAGCTGTTCAGGAAGGCGGGAAGGCAGTGCGCATGTGCAGTGGGAGGTCCCAAAAGCTTCTATTCTAAGAAGCTGGGGAGCTTTCCCGCACGGGCTCCGTCGGTACCGACGTACCCATATGTGAGGACTTATTCCTGCTTGTTCCTGGAGATAACTGTTTAAAGCTGTTAAAACCCAAGAGGATTGTGGAAAACTGCAGGAGGATCTGGATAAATTGGAAGACTGGGCATCCAAATGGCAGATGAAATTTAATGTGGACAAGTGCAAAGTTATGCACCTAGGAAAGAACAACCCACACTATAGTTACACGATGCAAGATTCCACATTGGGAACCACCACCCAGGAAAAAGATTTAGGAGTCATCGTGGATAAGATGTTAAAACCCTCCGCCCAGTGTGCAGCAGCGGCCAAGAAAGCAAATAGAATGCTAGGTATCATAAGGAAAGGGATGGAAAATAAAACAAAGGATATTATAATGCCTCTGTATCGTTCCATGGTACGACCGCACCTTGAATATTGTGTGCAATTCTGGTCACCGTATTTTAAACAGGACATAGCATTATTAGAAAAAGTACAGAGAAGAGCCACCAAAATGGTGAAGGGGATGGAAGGCTACTCCTATGAAGAGAGGCTACAAAGGTTGGGGCTCTTCAACCTGGAAAAGAGACAGCTGAGGGGAGATATGATAGAGGTCTATAAATTAATGAATGGAGTGGAACGGGTAAACGTGGATCAATTGTTTACGCTATCCGAATATAGAAAGACTAGGGGACATGTAATGAAGCTACAGTGTAAACTATTTAAGACAAATAAGAGAAAATATTTTTTCACTCAACGTGTAATCAAACTCTGGAATTTGTTACCGGAGGATGTAGTAAGGGCTGTTAGTGTAGCTGGGTTTAAAAAAGGTTTGAGGGAGGAAAAAGAAGATATTCTTCCGCAAATTCTAGGGGAGGAGTAGTCTAGTGGTTGGGGCAAGGTACTTCAGGCCGGAAAGTCGGGGGTTCAAATCCCACTAGAGGACAGCAACCTTGGGCCGGAAGGACTGGGGTTTCTAGTCCCACAGATGCTCCTTGTGGTCTTGGGCAAGCCACTTAACCCTCCATTGCCCATGTTCCCTGTAAGTATTAGTGTATGTGTCTCATATCCCCGCGTGTTAAATGTATCCCCCAATTGTGTTGTGACCGCTTTGATTGAAGGATAAGGCGGTATACAAAACTGTCTAAATAAATAAATAAATAAAAATGGACAACCAAAGGAGAGCAGCGGAAGTAATGACCACAGCCTACCAGGTGATAGATAAAATTCTTTATTAAGGGTCCTTAATAAAGAATTTTATCTATCACCTGGTAGGCTGTGGTCATTACTTCCGCTGCTCTCCTTTTGTTTAAAAAAGGTTTGGACAAGTTCCTGGAGGAAAGGTCCATAAACCACTATTAAAAAGGGACCCAGGATAATCAATGCTTGACCCAGTACAAGCATTGTGGAACCTGTGTCTTTTGGGGATATTGCTAGGTACGTATGACCTAGATTGGCCACTGCTGGAAACAGGATACTGGGCTTGATGGACCTCGGTCTGACCCAGTATGGCATATCTTATGTTCTTATTTTAAACCATTCTATTTCTCCTTGTTCCATTCAAACTATTGCTTCTTGATCAATGTACAGATTGTGCAAGAGAACAATCATGTGTTCTGGTATACCCATGCTTCTTAATGTGGCCCCAAGTTTCTCATGGTTTACACAGTCAAAAGCCTTGCTGTAGACGATAAAGCACAAATGAGGGGTGTCCGATATTAAAGGTACAGGCCAAAATTACACTAACATTTGTATTTAAAGAAATTATTCAATACATTCCACCAAAAACTACATACTTTTGTTTACTTCTCCACATAATCGCCGTAAACATTGAGACATTTATCCCAGCGTGACACTAGTTTGAACATCCCTTCACGGTACAGTTGCGTGTCAAGTTACTTGAAGTAGTCCATAATGGTGTCTTGCAATTCCTCCTGATCTTGCGGAAGTTGAGATCTGCAAACGGGGGTGCTTGTTATGAAGGTTCCAGTACCTTAGCAAGGCCATGAATCCACCTGGCTTGCAAAGGATTGTGGATCTTGTAGTTCATTCACTCAACACCAGCCATTCGACAATAATAAGAGATTGTAATTGCTTGTAAAGCAAAAATCAAAGTTTATTTATGAGGTTATTATTCCCAACACCAGTATGCTTGGTAACATCAAAAGGATAACTTTTTCTAGGGTGTCACTCAGGGACAAACAAAATAAGGCAACTGAAAATACTGAATCAGATTAGTAAAGTCTTTGATGAAACAGAAAAGGCTTTCTGGTAACAGCTGCTAATTAACTTTCTTAGCAGTGCTTCAGCAGAAAACAAACCCAAAAAGGAATACTCTTTTCTAGCAAAAAAACACAACTTTCTTCTTTCCACACAGAGAAAAAAACTTCTACTAAGCTCCACGTGTGCACCGGTGCCTTTCATTAGACACAGGTGCTTTAACAAGCTCAAACACTGACTTGTTCACTCACTACACGTGGCTTTAACTGGACCCAAAAGCTTTCTCCCTAAGAAACTTTCTGGGCTGCTAATAAAGAAACAAAGTCCTTTTGGTGTTTGAACTTTGTGCATCAAATTAGAACATCAGCTTAGACAAAGAGCAATCCATACATGCATCATCTGCATCTGATATTTCCCCTTGCTCTTGAAATATCATTTGCTCGTTTTCATTTACTGGCACAGAGGACCTCCCCAACTGATCTTTTCCAAGATACAAATTGTTTCCCTGCTGTCTTCTCTGTACAAAGCCAGGGAACAGATCAGAGTCCATACCTGAGATCACGTTGCCATTAGGTATCCTCTCTGGGTACTCTGGCCAGTAGGAAGTAAAGCTTCGGTGCCCAGTTCTCCAGTCAGAATCTCTGGACTTCAGGTCCCTTTTTCCATACCTCCTTGAACAGGTATCAGAGCTCCTTGATATGTGCCGTCTGGGGGTTCCTGGCTGTATATCTCCAAGCCTCTGGCTTCCTCCAGTCCAATTAAGAAAATTGGCCACAGGAATTTCCCTCCACACACTTACTGCCTTGAGCTCCTCTCTTAGACCTCCTGGACGTTCTGCTGTTCTTCCTTCTTCTCCAGATCAGTCTCTCCTTCTCGAGTTGCTGTCTTTGCTGTCCTTCTTCTCCTTGCTTCCGAGTCTGTGGCTGTCCCTTCTCATTCTCTCTGTGTGGTGAATTCTTTCTACCTTTAAAGTGCCCAGATGGCCACTCCACCCTTGCACAATCCAGGTGCTCTGAATTAGGCCCTGCCCTAGGAGATGGGTGATTAGGGATTACATCATTGCTTCTTTGATTAGGCACACGTTTCCCTACTTCAGCACTCCTAGAGGCCTTCTGTAAAGCAGTGCATTCTGGGCCTGGTAGTCTTTTAGGTAAAGAAGCTGTTTTAATGCTTTTACCAGCCAGCACAGGTAGCTTATTCAGAGCCAATTCACCTCTTGTATTCTTTCTCCCTGATCCATGATAAGCTTCCTTATCACAGATCGCATATGATTTCATGAACAGAACTCTTAGGAATAGCAGTCATTTCAGCAATTTCACAAACTTTAATGCGACGATCCTCCCTAATCAGACGTTTGACAATTGCTCAGTTGTCATCTGTGTGTGAAGTCCTTGGTCTGCCTCTTTTCTTTTCTGGATCGTCATTCAACTCTGTTCAGCCATCTCTAAACTTGTTACACCAGAAGCTGACTTCTTTTAGGCTTAAAACATTCAGGCCATACATGCCCTCTAATCTGCGATGAATTTCGCTCTGCTTAACTCCGTTGACTTGCAAAAATCTGATAACTCCACGCACCTCAAACTTCGAATACTCTGGGATTACACACACCATGTTTGTTTGCCTCCCGAAAACTACTCGTAATTTGAGTGTTTAAAAAAACAACGCTACAGATTTTCCTACTACTAGTACAAGTAGTCCTGCATATGACGGCCCTATTGTGCATGCGGAGCCGGTATGATTGCCACCTGTACCTTTAATATCGGACACCCCTCGTAGATATCCTTTTGGTATTCTTCAGTCTTTTCAAGAATCCATCTCACATCCGCGATGATATCTCTCATTCCTCGCCCTTTCCTGAATCCTGCATGCACTTCAGGTAGTTCTATCTCCAGGTATGGTCATAGTCACTGTTGAATAATCTTCAATACAATCTTGCTGGCATGTGGGATCAGAGCAATTGTGTGATAATTTCCACAGTCAGCTGAATCACCTTTCTTTAGCATTGGTATAAGCACAGATCTTTTCCAGTCAGTTGGCCATGATGTTGTCTTCCAAATTTCTTGACAGGGCCTTGTAAGTATGGTAACAACTCATCCGATTGTTGTAATACTTCTATGGGAATGTCATCAATGCTTGGTGCTTTGTTTTTTGATAAGGCTTTCAATGCTGCGTCGACTTCTTCTTTCACAAATGGTTCTGGATCATAAGGTACAGGTTGAAACGGCTGTTGGTCCATTTGAGCTTTATCGTATAAAAACTCTGTATATTCTTTCCACCTTCTCAGCATCATTCAACATACAATCTTGAGCATCTTGTAACATTCCATTTTGAGGCTGGAATTTTTTCTTTAACTCTTGTAGCTTTAGGAAAGCTGATCTTGTTCTTCCTCTAATAGTTTCTGCTTCTATTTCCTTGCGTGTGTCATTGTAGTACTTTTCTTTGTCCTGTCTTGCTGCACATTTGAAATCTCTGTTGAGTTCTACGATTCTTTCTTTCTTTCTTTCTTTCTTCTCTGGCTTTAGCTTCTCTGCATTTCTGGGCAATTTTCAGAGTTTCTTCCGTCATTCATTTTGGCCATTTTTGTTTTTTCACCTTTTGTAGAGACTTCTCGCTTTCTTCCAACACAACCTTCTTGATATCATTCCATAACTCTTCTGAAGTTCTGTCATTTGTATCTAAAGCAGCAAATTGATTTTGCAGGCATTCTTTAAATTCCAGTGGTATATTCTCAAGGTCATATTTTGCTACATTCATAAGTGGCTTGCTCTTTGTCAACTTTAGCTTGAGTTTGCATACTAGTAGCTGGTGATTCGTACCACAGTCAGCTCCAGGTTTTGTCTTTGTTGATATTATAGAGCCTTTCCATCATTGACTTCCACAGATGTAGTCAACTTGATTTTTGTACAATCCATTGGGTGAAGTCTATATGTACAGTCACCGCCTGTGTTGCTGGAAGAAGGTGTTTGAGATGAATAGATCATTGGTCTTGCAGAATTCTATCAGTCTTTCTCCAGCTTCATTTCTGTTGCCAAGTCCATATTTTCCAACCACTTTGCCTTCTTCTTTGTTGCCAACTTTTGCATTCCAGTCATCCATGACTATCAGGATATCCTGTTTGCATGTTCTGTCAATTTCAGCTTGTACTTGTTCATAGAACTCTTCAATTTTATCCTCTTCTGTAGCTGTTGGGGCATATACTTGAATTATAGTTGTGTTGATAGGCATTCCTCATAGACGAATAGAGATTGGCCCCCTTAGGCGCGGGCCTGCAAGGCGATCTTTCTGCTCTGGATCTGTGGATTTCTGCACCTTGGCCTCCTCCTGCTGCATCAATGTCTGTTCCCTCTGCTATTGTCATCCTCTCCTGGGATCCTCCACTGCATCATTGACTGTCTGCTCCTTTTGCTTCTTGATTCTTTAGTATTTTACTGCCTGTTGTACTTATTGTATCCTTTGATTCCTCCTACCTTTTATTAATCTACTCTCTTCTCCTATCCCCATTGCGTCTCCTTTCTTGTCCTTACATATTTGCTCCACTTTTGGTTTGTCTTCCTCCTTCCCTATTGCTGCTCCCTTGACATCTGCCTTCCTTTGTGATGCGCAACCTGGCTAATCTCATCCATATCCCTCTAGCTTCTCCTTATCCCTCTCCTCCACCTCCCTCTTCTGGTGATTTCACCCCTATTCCTTCCCCTCCTAGACGTTTGTCTCATTCTGTACTGAGTTCCTCAAGTAACTTGTCCAATCTTATTCATATCCCCCTTCTTTCCCTTTCCTCTCTCCCTTTCTCTTGTGCCCTTTGGAACACACATTCTGTCTCTAATAAACTCTCTTTTACACATGATATTTTCCTCTCCAATGCATTTCATCTTCTTTCCTTAACTGAGACCTGGCTCCTCCCTGCCGATACCGCCTCTGTTGCTGCCCTCTGCTTTGGTGGCCTCCAGTTCTCCCATACTCCTCGTGGTGGTAGGGTTGGCCTTCTTCTCTCTCCCTCCTGTCATTTACAACCTCTTCCCCTGCCTCAGTCTCATTCCTTCCTCTCTTTTGAGGTCCACTCTATTCGCCTCTTTGCCCCTCTTCCTCTCCGGGTTGCTGTTGTCTATCGTCCTCCTGACAAGGCTATTTCTTCTTTTCTCTCCGACTTTGACTCTTGGCTTTCCTTCTTTCTTATCCCTACCTCCCCTACTCTTTTCTTGGTGATTTTAATATCCATGTTGATAACCCCTCTGATCCTCTTACTCTAAAGCAGCGATGGCGAACCTATGGCACGCGTGCCAGCTGTGGCACGCGAAGGCCTTGCAGCTGGCACGCGGGAAGGTCCGCTAGGACAGGTGTCTGCCTCCCTTCGTCTGCAGCCGCGGCTCCCTGCCTGTTAGGGAACCGCGGCTGTGCTTGTAAAATCGTTGCGGAGCCCTTCCTGTCTTGACGGGCTCCGTGCAGCATTGTCCCGCCTCTAAAGGAAGTTGTACTTACAACTTCCTTTAGAGGCGGGACAATGCTGCACGGAGCCCGTCAAGACAGGAAGGGCTCCGCAACGATTTTACAAGCACAGCCGCGGTTCCCTAACAGGCAGGGAGCCGCGGCTGCAGACGAAGGGAGGAAGACATGGGGAGAGGGGGGGGCTACCATCGACATGGGGAGAGGGGGGGCTACCATCGACATGGGGAGAGGGGGGGTCGACATGGGGAGAGGGGGGGGGCTACCATCGACATGGGGAGAGGGGGGGGCTACCATCGACATGGAGGGAGGGAGCTGATATGGATGGATGGAAGGAGGGGGGCTTACATGGAGGGAGGGAGCTGATATGGATGGATGGAAGGAGGGGGGCTTACATGGAGGGAGGGAGCTGATATGGATGGATGGAGGGAGGGAGCTGATATGGATGGATGGAAGGAGGGGGGCTTACATGGAAGGAGGGATAGATGGAGGGAGGGGGCTGACATGGACAGAGGGGGGACTGACATGGAGGGAGGCTGACATGGACAGTGGGGCTGACAGGGAGGGAGGGAGGGAGGGAGCTGACATGGACAGATGGAAGGACGGGGGCTGACATGGAGGGAGGGGGGGCTGGCATGCACAAAGGGGAGAGACAGGGACATACTGGACAGACGGGATAAATGCTGGAGAGAGGCGAGAGACATTGCGGCTTAGGATTATAATGGGCTGATGGGGGAGCTAGCACTGGTAATGGGCAGATGGGAGGGGACTAGGATTGGTAATGGGTTGAAGGCTAGGACTGGGAATGGACTGATCAAGGGGGGGGGGTTGGGACTGGTAATGGGCTGATAGGGGGGTATGACTGATAATGGACTGATGGGGGGCTAGCATTGGAAATGAGCTGATCGGTGAGGTTAGGACTGGAAATGGGCTGATGGGGGGATAGGACTGGTGATGGGGGGGGTAGGACTGGTGGTATTGGGCTGATTAGGGGAGGCTAGCACTGGTAATGGGGTTGAGGGGGGATTAGCACTGGAAGTGAGCTGATTGGGGGGCTTTGACTGAGAATGGGCTGATTGTGGGGAGGGGAGGATAGAGCTGCTGGCCCTGGAAGAAAACTGGGGGCTAAGGCTACAAATGGGCTGATGCGAGGGGATGGGAGAATGGAACTGGAAGGGAGTGGATCTGAGAGGTGCTGCCATGGTATTTGTACTAGAAGGGACTGGTCAGTGGGGAAGGAGGGGGACTGGAAGGGAATGGACACCAGTGGCAATCATGGGAATGCAAGTTGACATTGGAAGGTACTGGGAGTGAGGACTGGAAAGGGGCTGATACTGGGGAGGGTTACTGGGACTGGAAATAGGCTGATGGAAAGAAGTGAAGAAAACGAAAGAAGAGATAAGAAATGGCAGATGGACCATAGACCACAGAAACAGAGCTAAGAGAAGACAGGAAAGCAGAAGCCTCAGATCGGGACCAGCATGATCAGAGAATAAATTGGTCAGACAACAAAGGTAGAAAAAATAATTTTATTTCATATTAGTGATTTGACTACAAAATCATCATAATTTTGAAATCAAATATTGTTACTTGTTGTGATTAATTAACCGTATTTTCCGGCGTATTTTTTTTGGTGTGCGCTGGAAGAGGGGTAGTCTTATACGGCGAGTATAGGCCAAACACCTATATTTTAACAGGAAAAGTAGGGGGTCGTCTTATACGCCCAGTCGTCTTATACGCCGGAAAATACGGTAAGTAAATTTAACGTTTTCTATGAAAAGTAGTTCTGAGGGGGGTCAAAAAAATATTAAAAGAAAAGTGACAATAATATAATAATATATTTATAATGTGGATTACATTTGGGCCCTCATATTTACCTCAGGCTATGATTGTGATTGTGATTATGATGGTACACTGTAAGAAACAATATATGCAGTGTTAGATTTGTTTTAAATGTCGCAATGGTTTTGCGGCTCCCAGTTTTTTTTTTTCCCTTCGGAAACGGGTCCAAGTGGCTCTTTATGTCTTAAAGGTTGCAGACCCCTGTGCTAGGAGAAAGGCCCCAGCCCGGCCCCGCGCTTCCCCTTCCGGTCGGAGCTTCTGCGCGCCTCTCGCCGAGAAGCTGCACGCTAGGGCTCGTGCGCCGTCCTCTCGCGAGATTATAGGACCCGCGCGGGAGCTGGGTTCCAAAGAAGAGCAAAACCTACCACTTTCATGATGAATGGGAAATGGACTACTTCTTCATCATGGTGAAAGACAAGTGTTGTGTAATTTGTAACGCCCCAGTATCCTTGCCCAAAATGGGTGATCTGGAACATCATTATAAGGCTCTAAAATATTGTTGTTAAGGTTTAATTGACGTGCTGGCACTTTGAGGAAATTCTTTGGTTTTGTGCGGCAGTTTGGGCACTCGGGCTCAAAAAGGTTAGCCATCACTGCTCTAAAGCTTCTCTCTCTTATCTCCTCATTTGGCCTTCAACTTTGTCCTTTGCCCCTACTCACTTTGTGGCCATTGTCTGGATCTGGTTTTCTTTTCTTGCTCCTCTCCCTCTAACTTCAGTAATACTGTTCTTCCTTTATCTGATCATCACCTTCTCTCCTTTAATCTTCTCCTCCCACCGCCCCTGCCTCATCCTGTCTCCTCCACCCTATTTAGGAACCTTCTTGCCATTGATCCTCTGGTTCTCTCCTCTACCATTTCTCCTTCTCTCTCTTCTGTTTTGTCCTCCAAGTCTGCTGATATGGCAGTAATTATTATTATTATTTCAACTTCTTATATACCGCACTCTTTGACATCAGCGCGGTTTACAAATAACATAAAGAAACCAGAACAATAGGCTGTTTGGTATTACATATAACAGGAGTATCAACTTGGATAACATGGGAGAACTATTTACATGGAGTATATAGTCTATTAGCTAGATAACATGTTCGAACTATTTACATAAAATTAGCAGGAATGCTTGGAACAAGAGAGATATTGTGGATTGTATTAGGGTGGGGCTGTTATGTTACGGTTCATGTGGGGTAGTATTTGATGAAAAGGTGCAGTTTAAGGGCCTTTCTGAACTGGGTTAGGTCAGTTATGGCGCGGAGATCAGGTGGGAGAGAATTCCAGCATTTTGGTGCGCTAAACATGAAAGCTCTGTTTGATGTTGATAGGCTGCAAGTTGTTATAGCCTTTGGGGTTGTTAGTGAGTTTAATGCTGCCTGTCTCCTATTTCTGTTTGATGGGACAGATTGGATGAGTTTAGAAAGTGATGTGGACGATAAACCATTTATGGCCTTGAATGTGAGAATGAGGATTTTGAATGTAAGTCTTCCGTGTATAGGGAGCCAATGGAGCTGTTTGAGGATAGGTGTGATGTGTTCATTTTTGGCCGCTCCTAGAAGAACCCTGGCAGCGGTGTTCATGGCAAGCTGTAAGGAGCTTACGGTGGATTGTGGGAGTCCTTGTAGAATGGAGTTGGCGAAGTCGAAATGTGGTAGTATCAGCGCTTGGTAAATGGTTCTGAAGTCTTCGTGGTCTAGTAGGGGACGTAGGTGTCTGAGCGCGCGTATTTTGAAGTACACAGATTTTACGATATTGTTTATGTGTGATTTCATATCGAGCCTATGGTCTAGTGTGACTCCGAGGTATTTTATTGTTTCCTTGGTGCCTAGGTCAGCTCCCTTGACACTTATATGTGGTGGTGGAGTGAAGTTGGGGTCTCTTGTGATAAAGAGAACCTCAGTTTTCTTATGCTGAATGCGGAGGTTCTGTGACAGGAGCCATTGTGAGACTGCGTCGAAGCAGTTTGTTATAGGCAATAAATCCATTTGCATTGTGGAAAATGGCATGTAGAGTAGGATATCGTCGGCGTATATCATACATTTCACATTGAAAGACCTGATGATATCGCAGATAGGCTGCATATAGATGTTGAACATGAGGGATGAAAGTGAGGACCCTTGCGGAACGCCTTGTCTTTGATGGAAGAGTTTTGATTCTCCTGTTGCAGATTTAACGTATTGCATTCTGGTATCGAGGTATGATTTACACCATTCAAGTGCTGAGTTGCAGATGCCTTTTCCTTTCAGTCAACCGAGGAGAATCTCCTATAATGTCCTATAATGCTGCGCTCTTCTCAGCTCTGGATGTTTTCGCTCCTCTCATCCCTCGTCCTGTGAGGCGTTCCTTACCTCAGCCCTGGCTCTCTCACACTATTCGCTTTCTTTGCTCCTGTACCCGGCTCTGCTGAGCGTGCCTAGCTCAAATCACTCTCCCCTGAAGATTTCCTTCATTTCAAATTCATGCTCTTCTCTTTCAAATCTGCTTTAGCTCTTGCCAAACAAGATTACTTTGTTTGCCTGACTAATTCTCATGCCTCTGATCCTCACCGTCTCTTCATTGCTCTCAATTCTCTCCTCAAAGTGCCTCTGCCTCTGATCCCTCCTTCCCTTTCTGCCCAAACCTTGGCTCGTTACTTCCATGATAAAATCCATAAGATCACTCTCCAATTTCCCTCTAAATTCCTGATTTCCCCTTCCTGTTCTCAATCTCCCCCCCCCTTCTCATCCTACCCTCTCTTCCTTTCCTATGATTTCTATTGATGAGACTGCTCTTCTTCTCTCCTCCTCCTCCAAGCTCACCACTTGCTCCTCTGATCCTATCTCCTCCCATCTCCTCTCCTCTACCATTGTCCCCTCCATTTCTCATATTCTCAACCTCTCGCTCTCCACTGCTACTGTCCCGGCTGACTTTAAACATGCTGTGGTCACGCCTCTCCTTAAGAAACCCTCACTTGAACCCTCTTGTCCTTCTAATTATCGCCCCCATTTCTCTCCTTCCTTTTATTTCTAAACTGCTCGAACGTGCGGTTTACCGCCGTTGCCTTGACTTCCTCTCTTCCCATGCTCTTCTCGATCACTTACAATCCGGTTTTCGTCCCTTGCACTCTACTGAAACTGCTCTTGTTAAAGTCTCCAGTGACTTGTTCCTAGCTAAATCTAAAGGCCTTTACACTCTGTCCTTATCCTCCTTGACCTTTCTGCTGCTTTTGATACTGTTGACCATGATCTTCTCCTTGACATTTTGTCCTCGCTTGGCTTTAGGGACTCTGTTCTTTCCCATCGCTCCTTTAGTGTATGTTCTGGTGGTTCCTTCTCTGTTATCCCGCTCTCTGTTGGTGTCCCCCAAGGCTCTGTCTTGGGTCCCCTTCTTTTTTCTCACTATACCCAATCTCTTGGTGCGCTTATTTCCTCTCATGGTTTTCAGTACCATCTCTATGCTGATGACTCCCAGATCTATCTCTCTACTCCTAATCTTTCTCAAGTTTTGCAGTCCTGGATCTCTTGCTGTCTCTCTGCCATTGCTGCTTGGATGTTCCATCGTCGCCTGAAATTGAACATGGCCAAGACTGAACTTCTCTTTTTTTCTCCTCCTTTTTCAGTCTCTGTTGATGGCTTTGTTCTCCAACCTGTTTCATCTGCTCACAATCTGGGTGTTACTTTTGACTCTTCACTCTCTTTCTCCTCTCATATCCAACTCATCGCTAAGACCTGTCGCTTCTTTCTCTTCAACATTGGCAAAATCCGCCCCTTTCTCTCTGAGCTCACTACTAAAACCCTCATCCATTCCCTAAATACCTCCCATCTTGATTATTGCAACCTGCTTCTTGCTGATCTCCCTCAGTCTCATCTCTTCCCCCTTCAGTCTATTCAGCACTCCGCTGCCCGTTTGATTTTCTGTCAGTCTCGTTTTGCCCACATCACTCCTCTCCTCATATCTCTTCACTGGCTCCCTATCCGTTTCCGTATTCACTTTAAACGTCTCCTTCTGACCTATAAGTGCATTCACTCTGTGGCTCCTCAGCACCTTTCTTCTCTCATTTCTCCCTACTTCCCCCCTTGTGAACTCCGTTCTTCTACCCAGTTACTTCTTGCTATGCCCTTCTCCTCTATTGCCAACTCCAGATTCCACTCGTTTCACCTTGCTGCACCTTACGCTTGGAATAAACTTCCTTTGTCTTTACACCAGGCATCTTCTTTGTCCCTCTTAAAGCTTAACTTAAAAGCTCATCTTTTTGCCTGTGCCTTTGGCTCTTGATTTTGCTGTTCTTATTATGCTCCTTTTCTTACTTTGTCTTTTTTTTAGAATGTAAGCTTTTTTGAGCAGGGACCGTCTCTTGTATGTTTTCATTGTACAGCGCTGCGTGCGCCTGGTATTGCTTTATAAATGCTTAGTAGTAGTAGTAGTAGTAGATTAAGCATTCACTGACTGCATTGTATTTCATTACAGTTCTTGCAAGTTTCTTCTTTATTATAAATGCAACACCATTTCTTCTTTGTCTTTCATTTCTAGCATAGTAGACCATGTGATCATCTGAAGCAAAGTGCCCGGTGCCAGTCCATTTCAGTTTGCTGACACCCAACAGATCAAGTTGTACACCTTCCATTTCATTCTTGACCACCTCCAACTTTCCTTGGTTCGTGCTTCGTATGTTCCATGTCCCAATATGTAAAACATCTTTACAGCTTCTGACCCTCATTTGATGCACAGCTACATCAGCAGTCAGACGTCCCTAGGGCTTTGATCCAATCACTCCCGAGGGCTTTGATCCAATCACATCATAAATAATGGCTTTACTCTGACAAGTTTTCAGCTCCTCCCCAGTAGCTGGTCTCATCTTCCAGCACTATAGTGCAGTTTGTTTTGTTGTGACTATCCATTGGGTTTTTTATGGCAAGATGCAGAAGTAGATCGCCAGGCCTTTCCTCCATGCAGTTTAAGTTTAGTGTTGTTGCCATTGTCACAGAAATGTGATCCTCTACTGCCAACACTGTCCGATTCTGCTGCTGCCCATATGGGTGGTTTGTCTTGGTCTGGCACCTCAGTTGAGAACTCTCCATCTTGGCAGACCCTGCCAGTTGTTAAACTACCGATAGCTTAGCCCTCAGTATCACTGATGTACACAAGCCCTCCCAGCACAACAAGCTGCAAACCAAATGAGAGGGGCTTTTGTAGATAGTGGTGGTGATAGTACCAATTAGCAGATTGGGAGAAGGGATCACTGCAGGAGCCCTTCGGTATCCTTCTAGTTCTGTTCACCAAAGTTCCAGCCAAAGTTCAGGAGACGTAATTTCCCTGCTGCTCTTCCCACAGGTGAGTCAGCGGAAAAATAGAAAAAAACAGAGTCACACTAAAGGCTTCAGCCTAGGCATATGCCTAGTTCATCTCCCACCCCAGGGCCTCAGCCTTTTCAAATACACAGTTCCCACTACAGAGGCTGTCTCAGGCAGGTATAATTCCAGTCTTCCCACCCAGTTCCACTCCTCCCAATAGGGAAAGCAAAACAGCCTTTTGGCTGCTCCTCCAGCCAAAACGTAAAACAAAATGTAATTCTCCTTTCACAGCCCCAAACCAGGGAAAAAACAGCTGCCTCTGATTTACTCTGTCGTCACACCTCTTACGCTCTCGTCACACCTCTGACTTACCCTCTCGTCACACCTCTGACTTACTGTCTCGTCACACCTCTGGCTTACTGTCTCGTCACACCTCTGGCTTACTGTCTCGTCACGTCTCCCTCCTGCACCACCCTCAACCAATTCAGGAAAAAGGGAAAAAACAAAGCAGCAAAACCAAAATAAAGTTCACAGCCTGCTGGCCCACTCTACCTCCATTTCTTCCTCCAAAGTAGATCGGTCCAGAGGACTTTCTTCCATAGCTTCCGCTTCCATATCATCCACTCAGGCCTCCTCAGGGTATAGCAGGGTCCTTTTCCTTCGGTTGGGAAGACTATCCTTCTCCGACGAGCATCCCAGAGCTGTCTCACCAGGAAAAATCTCCCCCTTAGTTCAGAACCGGTTCTTTGTAATGAGCAAGGGCCTGCTCTCCGGTCCATATCCATTGCCCAGTTCATCAGCTTTGCCTCATTGAATTCTGGGAGGGGTAGTCCCTGCTAGAGGCCATGTTACATAACATTACAGCTTCCCCCTGAGTTTAAAGAGGGCAGCCTTTTCCTAGCCACATTCCTTTCATATACAATGATTTCCCTCCTTCAGGTTAGTGAGCAGTCCTCTGTCTCCTCACCACACTATCTGTTTATTCACACATTCAAAAAAGTAGGGCAGATTAGTGAAACAAGACTTTCCTTGGCTAAATCCAGTTTGCTTTGTTCCATTAAATCATGACTACTTTATCTATATGTTCAGTAATTTTGTTCTTTATAATGGTTTCTGCTATTTTGCCCGGCACCGACCTCAAGCTCACTGGTTTGTAGTTTCCTGGATCTCAATAAACCTGTTATTACATCTTCCAGGTTAATTGATAGGGGCAACTGTCAATGACGAAGTCTTGCCCCTCTGATCTACGCCCTGATTACAGTGTTATACCTTTATTTGTGGACTGTTTTCTGCCTATGGCAGCAGGTTTTCAAATCTTTGTATTTCATCAGCAGTTTCTGCAAAATTAGGCTATAATGTGCTTTATCTATAACACGAGAACTGTAAAAAAGTGATAAACTGATATACGGCACTGGGATTTTATCTATAAAGCAGGATGTTCTGAAGGACTGAAAGAGACACACGACACACAGAGGCACACACATCGCTCAAAGACGCTGGCGCTCATGCACACACACCCAGAAACACACCCAGACGTAATGTTAGAGATTTGCACTTAGTGTGTATTTGGTTCATTAGCAAATACACTCACATTCACCCCCACATACACAGATTCATGACTTATAAAGTTAAGTACAATCAACAGCGATTATAATAGCAGCAAGGTTTTTGTATGAGGAAAGTGTGGGGATTTCTCACAAAGAAAACAGGAGGGGTCTTACCTGACAATACTGGAAAATGAGCCGAAGTGTTCAAAGTAAGAAAAGATGACGAAGATCTTACATAGTATCATGTAAGCCAGGCGTTAAATACCTATAAAAAAATTTTTACCTGGCTGGGGCAAGTTGCTGGACTGCCGATGCAGTCAAGATGTTTTTTACCTTTTAAGGCTGGTCAGGGCCGATCCAGGGCTGCAGATGGCAGCTGGTCTGTTGATTTTTCTCTTCCCCATGACTGCGGGGCTGGCAGAAGGTGAAGGGAGGCTTTCTTTCTCTTCCCCGCAACCGCAGGGGTTTTTGTTTCTTAAAAGGAGAGCCGCAAAGGACTAAAAGACAAGCCTCCCTGCTACCGTGAATGCCACAGCTGAGGTCGGGGCCTAGCCTGTAGTTTTGGAGGATTCCTGGGGGAGGTGCATGCCTTGATTGGGGAGCCGCGAATAACCAGTTGAGGTCTGCCAGCATCAGGAAAACCCACGGGTATCATGGCTCTCCCTGATGTGTGAGGAAGGGGGGGGGAGGGGAGGGGGGAGGGGGGGAGGGGGGGAGGGGGGGGGGGAGGAATTTGCTGGCAGTGACTTTGGAGCCCTTGAGCAAGGACCGGAGTCAGAAGGAAGAGATGACCCCAAAGTAGGGGCGGACAGAATTTGATGAAAGGGTCAGGAAGGCCCCAAATTGTAAACGGAGCTATAGGGGAAGGGAGAGGAATGTTAGGAGTAATGAGGGAATTGAGGCAGGGCAGGAGGCTCTGGAATAGGGGGAGGAAAGATGGAGAGGCTTCAGGCCTGCAGGACGATTGACAGGCAAGGGGAGGAGCTGGTCTTAAAAGGACGTGATCCGATAATTATAATTAAGGGGAAAAAAACAGTTGAAAATTTAAAAAAAAAAAAATTTAAGGGGGGGAGGAGGAAAAGGGGGTAGTTGCAGAGAGGGTAAGAGAAGCTTCAATGAGAATTTTAATTTAATTAAATGCAATTTTGCCCTAAAATGTAAGGGAAAGTTATAGAAAGGGAGAAATGGGTTGTAAAGGATAGGTGAGCTTAGGAAAGAACCTGATCAGGTTTGCTGCGAGGTTTTTTTTCCAAAGATTCTGCTTTGTGATGAGAAGGAGGGAAAAGAAAGACAAAACTGCAGTACTATGGTATGAAAAGGGTTTACGGAGGATGACAGGGGTTTGGGAAACACTGTAAAGTGAGTTTAAAGTTGTTGGAAGACTTAGTTTAATGGGAATTTGTACAACTTTATAAGTAAGAAAGGAAACAAGTTTATTTAAATTTCAAAACTATAGTAAGTGAGTCTCTGTTAAATGAAATCAAATGATGTGAAAATAAATTATTATAATGCTAATTTATTGAGAAAAATTTGGAGTTTATTAATTTTACAATGTGCCTAAATGGGAGTAGAATGGATTTGCCTTGTTTTCTGTGAGTAGGGTAAGAGGTGACCCAGTTCAGAACCGAGCCCTGGATCCTTGTTTCTTGTAGCCGTCTTAGTAGATGGGAGTAGAATGGAGTGATCCCAACTGTTTACTTTACTGCTCTTTGGCTCTCTCTGAGGTAGTTAAGCTAAAATCTCTTCCTGACTGCATGAGAAGGGAATAACAGATTGAAAAATGTAGAATGTTAGAGTTTGAGTGGTTTTGATTTTAATTTCTGAGAAATGGGTAAGAAGGTAACAGAGAGCAGGAAGGAGTCAGAAAATAAAAGGCAGAAAGGGCTTTATTCTAAGTTAAAGTCTTATGCAATCAAAATTTAAATTATTTAAAGAATGGTTAAAAAAATTTTTCATTCAAATTGCTCTGCATTAAAGTAAGAGAAAGGTAGGTGGACCGTAAAGGGGATAAAGTCCCTTAGGGAAAAGAGGTAAAGGGAACTGATAGACTAATTTGATATATTATCAGAGCTTTCTGGAGGTTTTTGTTAATGAGGTTCTGGTGAGGTAACATGAGTGAAGTAAGGAAAAGAAGGAGGTAGCTGGGTTTACTCGAGGGCAACTTTGATCGTAAATAAAGTTTCTTCTTAAAAGTGTTCAGGAGAGGATTTAAGGGTCACTTAAGGTAAAAAGAGAGACTTGTGGTGAATGTGATCTGAGGGAGTAATGATTATGTTTTATTGGGAGACTAGGGTGCTGTGTTAGAGTGTGAGGTAGTATGTGGGTGAGTATAAGTGGATCTGCATGACAATTTTTTTTTAATTTTGTTGATTATTTCTTTTAATCACCAAGATTGCATGAGGGCTTTTTCCCAGGATATACAAATTTACCACTTCAGGTCTACTGACCTTGAAAGGCTTGCAAACTGATATATATAGTGAGTTAAGGGATCTTCCTGGGATAGAAGAGGGTGGATAAATAAGTTAAGGGGTGCAGTTCTCATATTTGTTTTCCAAGAAAGGAGAAGAAAGAAGAAATTCTGCTGTACAAAGTGCCTGCTAGGTTCTTACAGGGCCCCAACCGAGAAAGACTTTGGAGGGTGAAGTAGCTACTTTCACTTCATGAATTGTGACAATTAATTGAGCTCAATTAGACTTTCAATTACATACAATTAAGGGCTAATGTAAGAAGAAACAGACAAGTGTACGCTGAAAGAATTGTTTAAATTTGGTTATTGAGAAACATGTTCATGATTAAACCCATATTTTAGTTATTTTTATACATACCTGTACCCATTTGAAATTAGGAAATTAATACACGCCTTCTTGTGCTATCCAGTAATTTGGTCCTTTCCACTAGTTTTATTTCTCTTTCCCTACCTGTAGTAGTGCTCTTTAATAGAGTGTTACAACAGAGGGGCCTAGTGTAAAACTGTGAGCCGCCCCCTCGACAGCTTTCAGCTTGAGGTAACACCATCACCATTGTGCCGTTAACATCAAAAAGGGGAAAAGTAAAGTTGACACAAGCTAGGCTGGGTGGTTACAGTTTAATGGCGTCATGGGATAGGAGAAGGGCCATTTTACTCATTTCTCATAAGGGGTAGATGGGTTGGGTTGCCCTTGTCAGATAACAAAATCTGAACCAGAGATTTTGGAAAGATTTTGACTGTTTTGCTTTGACGTATCCAGTGGGGTATAAAGTTGTGCTAGGTCTCTGTGAGTGGATTTTATTTTGTTTTGGGGTGGGAAGGACCATGTTTCAGAGTCAATACGCAGTTCCTGTTCTGGAGAGAGATGTGAAGACGTGTGGAGAAATTCCATGCTGCTTATCCGTTTTCCTCCTTTTTTAAATCCAGCTATATTGCAACTTTTACTACATCCGCTGACAATGAGTTCTAGAGCTTAATTACGCAATGAGTAAATATTCTCTCGGATTAGTCTTAATGTAACTCTTTGCTTTGGGGCAGATAGTCGAGACTCCAAGCTCTCTAAAATCTGATGTTAAAGTTATAGTCGTGGCAAACACTGAGTTTTGAAAGTTTTTCCAAAGAGGATTATTAAAACAGAAGTAAAGTGAGCTCTTACTGTCAGAGAAGGATGCCTAACCAATAACAACAGGAAATAAAACAAAATTAATATTGATCATGTGTAAGACCGATAGGGTGTTACAATTAGTTTGGATTCTGTATCTGCTGACAAACTCAGTTTAAAGATGGCACACTAGAAACAGGTGGACAATTTCTAAAATAATTTATTATCTACAAATAAGTTATTTAAACTCTCCAGCTGAAGAGCTTCCTTTTATATGAAAATATACAATATTACACTTTCAAGAATGTTAAATACAGTTAAGTACAATTTCCTCTTTAACTTTGTTTAGTCATCACTCTGTAAACTAGTGTTTAAACTTCCTTACAAACTTGTTTATCTTTTCAGGAAACATCATCAGAATCAGCAAAAATCTTATCTTTGAACATGTCAGTAATAAATCTTCTTCAGAATAGATCTTAAGTTTAGTTGTTTTTCTCAAGTGTAATATTTATTTTTATCTCTTGCAGCAAAATGTTATAAACCTGCAGCAGGTAAGTGTTAATTTAGGAAACTGACAGGTTTTAAACCTCTGGCCAAATATAAATATCAGGCTGGAAGGTCAAATCCCACTAGAGGACAGCAACCTTGGGTTGGAAGGACTGGGGTTTCTAGTCCCACAGGCGCTCCTTGTGGTCTTGGGCAAGCCACTTAACCCTCCATAGCCCATGTTCCCTGTAAATAGTTTTCTCCAAGTTATAATGCCCTGTTCAATGTAATTTCAGTTTGTTCAATGTAAACCGCCTTGAAGGCAGGATATAAGAAATGTTAAATAAACAAATAAATAAATAAATAAATAATGAACTTTAACTTGTTTGTCTTCTCTTTTGCAGATATAACAAAACCTCTCAGCAAAGTTATTAATTAAACTTTGTTCTTAAAACCAGAAAATTTCTCTCTGTTTTCAAATTACTTGAGCTCAAATATCAAAAACAAAGAGTAAGTGCACCCAAAAATGTCCAGTAAAGCTGGTAGCTACTTATCCATCATGTAACGTGTTCGTTGAGGCCCTTCCTGCGCTTCTCCTCTGGTCCGACTCTCTCTCCAGGTCTCTTTGGTCACAGACAGGTCCAGCATTGTCTCTGCACCTACTCCCTTACCTTAAGAACTCAAAAAGGGAAAACCCAGTCTCACTAGCCCTACTGCCACTTCTGACTCCAATTGCATGAGCTTTTCAAAATATTTCAAATGAGTGGAGGAGTGGCCTAGTGGTTGGGGCAAGGTATTTCAGGCCGGAAGGTCGGGGGTTCAAATCCCACTAGAGGATAGCAACCTTGGGCCGGAAGGACTGGGGTTTCTAGTCCCACAGAAGCTCCTTGTGGTCTTGGGCAAGCCACTTAACCCTCCATAGCCCATGTTCCCTGTAAATAGTTTTCTCCAAGTTATAATGCCCTGTTCAATGTAATTTCAATTTGTTCAATGTAAACCGCACTGATGCAGAATAGCGCAGTATATAAGAAAATATAAATAAAATAAAATAATCACGAGTCAGGTTTAGATTAGATGTCACTAAGGGGTAATGTTTACTAAAGGGTGCTAATGTGCGCCCAGTGATAATGTGCAGGATGCCATAAAAGGAGTGGGCGTTCCGGTTTAAGCGTAGCAATCGCACGTTATCGCCCAATAGAGGGAGCAGCGCACATTAACACGCAGTAATCTTAAGTAGGCGCACTGACTTGCTAACAGAGCAGCAGAGGTGTAACACAGTGGTTAATTCACTGACTGATGGTAAAGGGATCATGAGTTTGATTCCCCAGTGGGCCTAATGAATAAGGTTGGCCAAGGCAATTCCTTTTCCTGCTTGCAACTGTACAACAATCTGTGCTGCCAGCTAAAAATATCCACACCCCAGTGCCATAAACTAATGCACCTTTTAGGGTGCACCAGAAGGCACATCCTAAACAACCACGTCAGCCAAGGCGGGTTATAATGTGCCCCAGAGGCCATGTTGAAAGGTTGCCAACTCCCAAGGCACCATAGTAGGCACCCAATAAGCTGCCTGAATCTAAGGTGTCACTTCTTGAAAATCACTCCATATAAACAAACAAACAATCAAAGTGGAAACTCTTTTTTGTGTGGAAAACTGTTTAACATTTTTATCAGTTTTCCACACAAAAAATAGTTTCCACTTTGATTGTTTGCTTGTTTATATGGAGTGATTTTCAAGAAGTGAGATTTTACTTAACTCCGAGAAGACCAGAATTATTTTTGAATCTAAGGTGTGGCAGAAGATGCCCCAAGGATGTATAGGTGAACCCAAAAGTGTTGGCCAAGAGCAGTAAGGTCCCCCAATTTGAAAAGCAAGAGAGGTAGGGGCTGTGGGCCTGGTTTTCCCACAAAAGTTCCTCAAATATCACTAGGGTTGCCAACTTTTTCACCGAGAAAATCCCGACACCTGTGGCTCGCCATGCTCCACCCATTCTCCTCCCCCAGTCCCGCCCCTGCCCCGCCCTCAGCCCCACCCACAAAAATTACCGAGGATTCACTCACACCCCCCCTCAGTGCTGGTTCACTCACCCCCCTCCCCTCAGTGCTGGTTCACTCACTCGCCCCCCCCTCCCTGCTGGTTCACTCACTCACCCCCTCTCCTGCTGGTTCACTCACACCACCCCTCCCCTCCCCTCCCTGCTGGTTCACTTACCCACCCCCGTGTCACTCACTCACCCCCCCCCTTGCTGGTTCACTCACACTATCACCCCCCTCCCCTGCTGGTTCACTCACACCAACCCCCCTCCCCTGCTTGTTCACACCAACCCCCCCCCTCCACTGCTGGTTCACTCACACCCCCCCCATCCACTGCTGGTTCACTCACACCACCCCCCCTTCCACTGCTGGTTCACTCACCCACCCACCTGTCACTCACTCACCCCCTCCTGCTGGGTCACTCACACTAAACCCCCCCCTCCCTCCCTCCTTCCTGCTGGTTTAATCACACCATCACGCCCCCCCCCCCTTGCTGGTTCACTCACACCCCTGCCATGCCCTGCCCAAGCCGCTGCTTCTGCTTTGTACAGAGCAGCGGCTGCACTATACTTACTTTGAAAAGTAAAGAAACTGTGTGAGGACCCTCCGGTCATGGCAGAGCCCGAGGAAGTGATGTCATGGGGGCGGGCTCCTCACAGGTTGTCTTTCCTTTTCAAATTAACTAGTGTTAATTTGAAAAGGAAAGACAACCTGTGAGGAGCCCGCCCCCATGACATCACTTCCTCGGGCTCTGCCATGACCGGAGGGCTCCTCATACAGTTTCTTTACTTTTCAAAGTAAGTATAGTGCAGCCGCTGCTCTGTACAAAGCAGAAGCAGTGGCTGCACTATTATGGGGAATCGCGTTCGCATTCGCGCCGCGGACTTCGGGAGGAAAGCCGATTTTTTGCTCTGGCCGCTCCCGATCTTGTGGCCAGAGAAAAAAAACGGCTTTTCAATGGCCGGTTTGACATCTGTGCCGGCAGCCGGCCTGGCCATGCAAAAACCGGCCAGGCCGGCTGAAAACCGGCCGGTTGGCAACCCTAAATATCACCAATATTTCCAATTGCCTGGGCACATGGGAGTCGTGCACCAGAAAATAAAAAGAACTCAGATCACAATTATTTGTCAGTAAAAATAACTCTTTTATTTGGCATAAGCAAAAGCTGTAAGCACAGATACACAAGTGTCTATCTGAGGGATCTGAGTACAGGCAGCGTTCCCTATCTCCACAGTGATGAGATAGAGAAGGCCGCCTTGAGCTCTGTAATTGCATCCTTAAATCTATACCCTCTGTAGCAACTCCTGCACAAACGTTTTGTTCCGTGTGCAAAAGTTGCTATACTGTCTGTAAAAGGTTGTAGGGCCTGCAGAGGCCTCCTTCCTTTGGGACAAAGGAGGGCCGTGTGCAAAAAGTCTGCAGAGGCCTCTTTCCTTTGGGATCCACCCTTATTACAGAGCAGGAAACTCTACCACACAGATTTATTGAAACGTTCCATCAATAAACCACACGCCCTATTCAGACTAGTAAAATCCATAACAGGCGAACCGGTCTCCGCCCAACCCTCAATGCCCCAACCACAGGACTTTGCAAACTACTTGCAATCAAAGATGATTAAGACCAACATAAACATGTGTAGCAGTACATCACCCATACCGTCTAAGACACCCCTAGCAACTCCACTATGTAATATCACTGTGGTCTCAAATAGAGAGATGGAGAACATTGTCGCCTCTATCAATCCCAGCACAGCACCCAACGACCCCTGTCCAGCCAGTTGGATCAAAGAGCTGCGTCATGACCTAAGCCAAATCCTGTGCAATATATTGAACCAGTCTTTTCTAACAGGCTCGTTCCCACAGCGCCTGAAAAACACCTCCATCAAGCCCCTACTAAAAAATAGCAGACTTGACCCATCCAAAGTCGAATCTTTTAGGCCAATCTCGAGCATCCCCCAGCTTGCAAAAATCATAGAAAAAGCTGCTCAACAACAACTCCAGCACCATATTGACACTGAAGCTCCACTGGACCCGTCACAACACGGCTTCAGGGAAGCGCATGGCATCGACACAGTCCTCACAACCCTATTCAACGAATTGGTCACTGGAATGGACAGCATCCAACAAGGATTTGTCCTCATCTTCCTGGACATCTCCGCCGCCTTTGACTCTGTGAATCATGACATACTTCTACAACGCCTGAAGGAAAAGGGGATTCAAGACACAGCACTTGAATGGTGTAAATCCTACCTATCCAACAGGTGGCAACAAGTAAAAACAGGTCATACATCCTCGGAACCATTCCTGCAGTCTCAGGGGGTACCTCAAGGATCGTCCTTATCGGCATTAATGTTCAATATATATATGCAGCCGATATGTGATTTGATCCGATCTTTCAACGTACGATGCCTGGCTTACGCAGACGACATCCTCCTCTACATGCCGTTCAAAATTGACCAACCGATGTTCTCCCCAATAATCAATTGTTTCGGAGCGGTAGCTGATTGGCTGCTGACACAAAACCTTCGGATCAATCATAGTAAAACTGATGTCCTTTTTGTTACGAAGAACCGTAAATTCACCCCCCCCCCCCCATCGCTACTTGTCAACAATGTAGAATTGAAGTCCAAACCTACAATCAGATATCTTGGCATCACATTGGACCAGCACCTAGATATGACCACACATGTGAAGAACGTTACAAAGTCTATATATCACAAGATCAAAACGTTACGTCACCTCCGCCCCCTACTGGAATCCAGTGACTACCGGACAACCTTTCAGGCATTAGTCCTCCCACACCTGGACTTTGCGAACATCGTCCTGCACGGCCTGCCTCAATCAACTTTAAATCCGCTCCGACTGGCTATGAATGCCGCCGCAAGAGTTCTCTCTGGATCATCAAGAACTGACCACATAACACCAATCATGAAAAATCTGCATTGGCTGCCGTTACACGCCAGACTCCAATATAAGTCACTAGTCCTTACTTTCAAAGCCCTGAATAACTACCCACCTACACCGATTAGCAAACTAATCCACAGCACCCTGGAAAACAGAGACAGGAGATCCACTTCAATGAACACCTTAATAGTCCCCAAGATGATGACGTCATGTACTAAGACCACTTCCAACAGGGCTTTCTCTATATTCGCTCCCCTAAATTGGAATGCCCTTCCACATGAAATCCGTGGCATCAAAAGCTTAATCCTATTCCGTAAAGCTCTGAAACACCACCTATTCACAATATACTACCCTGACACCAACCCTGACACCCACACATCGGGTAAACTTCCCTCATGTCTCAGCTACCATAGCACCTTATTACAACCAGAAAATGGTTAGACTATACTACTGCCCACCCACCACTTTTACGCCTGTCCCTCCCACACGAAATGAAGATGATACCAAATTGGCTTAGAGTATTGGTGACAATGCTAATTTAACCTGTAAATAGTTACCCCGGTTATCCTATGTTTTTTTTTTCCCTGTTCTATGTAAAACTCAATGTTGCTTGTATGCATTGTAGTATGTTTTGTTCGATGTACACCGCGCTGATTGTAATAGTGCGGTATAGAAGAAATGTTAAATAAAATAAAATAAAAATATTAGCATATTAATGGCTTTTATTCTTGCTAGTGTTGAGTCATTCTGGCTACACCCTGCCATTCCTTTTGTTTCATTAATCACTGTAGCTTTCAGCACTGTAGTCTTCAGGGCTTATGAATACTTTGTATCACCAGCTTTGTTTGGCCTGTTTAACTTGTCCAGGCTTGCCCAACTTGCTCAGGCCTGTTCAATCTGTTCAGGCCTGACTTAGCTTTTCTTAGCTTTTCTTAGCCGGGTCCATTTTCTGTGCACTTCTGTTCAGAGTATGGTTCCCTGGCTTTACTCTTGTTGTGCTGGGCTCTGGGTACTCATTTTCTTAGCCCACGTGTTTTTTCCGTGCCATCATGATGTATTACAGCCTCAGGCAAGGATGTAGCCATACTAGACATACCTATCAGCCAATTTCCCTTCAGGGCCAAACACAGATGTAACCCGAACACTGCTCAGAGCAGCAAGGAAAGACAATGCACAAGGAATGGAAGGAAGTAGATCAGAGCTGATGGACCAGACAAATCTGCATCCAGCCCATGTGGCAGCTGGAAAAATGGACAAACATATCAGGGGCAGCTGTAGCGATGCACAGAGTGATGGTAATGTATCATGCAATAATGACAGTGTGTGGCAGAGGATGGGAAGATGTGTGCAGCAGAGGAGGCAGAAGCGGCAGGATAGGTGTAATGCATTATAACTTGGAGATAACTATTTTACAGGGAACATGGGCAATGGAGGGTTAAGTGGCTTGCCCAAGACCACAAGGAGCACCTGTGGGACTAGAAACCCCAGTCCTTCCGGCCCAAGGTAAATGACCTGGAAATAGGAATAATGAGTGAGGTCATCTTTTTTTTTTTAACTTTTATTTTCATTTTACAACAAGCAAAAAGTAACAACACACCAAAGGAAACAAATACAAGCATACAATAAGGAAAAGCAACCCCAATTACCCCCCACCCCTATGCTTCTTCTCTAAGCTGATAAGTATCATCATATAAGCGCTTACAAACAACAGTTATTGTACATCAAACAAACAGAAATAGTATCTACGATACAGAATGATCATGTGACAGAGATTAACACAGAATTAAACAGTCAAATGAGAGCATTTAGCAGTTTGAACATAGTCGTTGAGCATCTTCCATTTAGACAAGTGGTGGGGGGTCTGAGCGGAAGAGGCTGACATACGAGGTATTTGCTCATATTTACTGTAGAGACAGACATGATTCCACCATTCATTGGGGCTCAGATGGGAGCTATTTTTCCAGTATTTCGTAATTAAGGAAATAGCAATGCCCAGCATAAAGTCTAAAAGGAAGTAAGCCGATTTGGGAAGAGAGGGGATCCCCGCAGCTGAGCGGAGTCCCACTATCTTCCAAGAGAGGGGCTCCTGAAAGTGCAAAATAGATTGAATACGACCCCAGACCCGACTCCAGTAATACTGTAATGCGGGGCATTCATACATAACATGAGTTAGTGAACCAATGGCCGCATGGCATGTCCAGCATCTATTGCTCTGGGTGGCGTTCCATTTGGCTAACCTGTCAGGAGTATAGAAACAGCGGTGGGCTAGAAAGAAAAGTGTCTGAGTGAGTGAGGCGGATCGAGAGACCCGTGTCACCTTGCTCCAGACTAGGCTCCATTGCTCCGGGGTCAAAGTTACATGCATTTCCCGCTCCCAGGATTTCTGTGCTGTAGGAGGGCCTCTATTTACAGTATTACATAAAGTTTTGTAAAAGTTAGATGCCACACCCGATGAGCTCCCGATAGACCGGATTATCTCCGACAATCCTTGGGTATGGGTTTCCGATGGCGGGAGCACCTTAGCACTCCGAAGACAATGCTGAAGCTGCACCAACTGAAAGTAGTGTTTCGCTGGAAGACCAAATTCAAGTTGTAATTCGCTAAAAGTTTTCCAGCGACCAGCATAGAACAGTTGATTAGGGATCCAAATGCCCCTAGTGTACCAGGGGCTCCACGCCATCGGTTTATTTTGTATTTGAAATCGAGCATTGTGCCAAAGCGGGAGTCTATCTAGCGGACAAAGTCGGGGGTCTAGAGATTGCTCAAGGGTATTAAAGGCACCTAAAGTGTCTAAGAGCATTGGTGGATAGTGGGAGTCTGATGGGAGAGTCATACCAGGGAGATAAGTAAGAGGAATTGGTTTGCAAAGGTCCTCCTCTATATCTAGCCACACAGGTCTACTCGGTGTGAGGTCTTCCAGCCAACGAGCGCCTTGTTTAAGAAGAAAAGAATGGTGGTATTTCAGGAAATCAGGGAATCTGACACCACCATTTTCTTTATCTGCTTGTAACTTATGTTTCGCTATCCTAGGTGTCTTGTTTTGCCATAAGTATCTAGTCAGAAGACCCTCTAAATCTTTATATGTACGTCGAGGTAGGAGACATGGCAGCATTTCTAAAATGTAGTTCACTTTGGGAACAATCATCATTTTAATGGTTTCTAGGCGGCCCCACCAAGTAAGTGTTAAAGGAGTCCAGCGTTGAGTAAGCGCCCGGACCTTAGAGGTTAAGTCTTTAGCATTAAAGGTGATGGTGTCTTCCAAAGGAGAGCAGTAGTGCACCCCAAGGTATTTGACCATGCGAGGTTGCCATAAAAAGGGAAAGGATTGCATATCTGCCTGATGGATCAGAGAATTTAGTGGAAAGGCTACCGATTTGGTCCAATTTATCTTATAGCCCGAGAGTTGTGAGTAGTTACCAATTTGCTCTAGGACAGCCGGCACTGAGTCTAGGGAGACAAAGAGCATAAGGTCATCAGCATATGCTGAAATTTTGATTTCCCTATGAGAGAAGGGGACTCCATGAATATCCTTGGATTGCCGGATTAGTAAAGCTAAGGGTTCGAGTGCGAGATCGAAAAGAAGTGGAGACAGTGGGCATCCCTGGCGAGTACCGCGTTGCAGGGGAAATGGCTGAGACTTTAAAGCATTAGCACAGATACTAGCTGTAGGCTGTGCATACATGATTCGGAGACAACGGAGAAAGCCTTCTCCAAATCCGTACCAGCGGAGAGTTGCAAACAAGAAGGGCCATTCTAAGCGGTCGAAGGCCTTCTCAGCATCAAGTGAGAGGCCAACCAATGGTCGATCAAGATTAACTGCGGCAGTCAGTACATGACATAGAGTCCTAGCATTATCAGCAGTTGATCTACCGGGAATGAAACCGCATTGATCTGGGTGTATTAAAGTAGACATCTTGTCGGAGAGCCGGGTGGAGAGAATAGTGGCAAATATTTTATAGTCTGCGTTTAGCAGGGAAATTGGACGATAATTAGCCGTTAGTTGCGGATCTCTCCCCTCTTTCTCAAAAACTACTACATTTGCCATTGAGAAGGATCCAGAAGGAGATCCCTCCTCGGCCAGAGCAGAAAAATAAAGTTTCAAAAACGGAGCTAAGTCTGCGTTAAAAGTTTTGTAGAATTCAGCTGGGAGACTGTCCGGGCCTGCGGCTCGACCTGTGGCACATCTCTTGAGTGCAGATTGAATTTCTGATAAAGTAAATGGTTTGTCCATGGCCTCTCTATCTTCGTCAGATAGGGTCGGCCGTTGTACCCCTGATAGTAATCGTTCAAATGCTTCCGGCTCGAAGTCACATTCAGATTGATAAAGCCGAGTGTAAAAATCACGAAAGAGTTCTAAGATTTCTGTATCTTTAGTGACCAGGCTCCCCCCCGACGGATTGCGGAGAGCGGTAACGCGCTTGGCTTCTTTTTGACCTTTCAGAGCATTGGCTAACAATTTGCCGGCACGGTTATTTTCCCGATAGTATGTCCCTTGTTGTGATTCAATATTTTTAGCAGCAGCGGTATATAAAAGCTGATTGTATTGAAAGCGAAGGCGTTGTAAGCGAAGTAAAATACATGGGTCAGTACGGGACGTGAGGAGACGCTCTCCAGCTTGTATCTGTTGTTCTAGAATCAGTAAATGTTGCTTTCTTTGTTTCCCCTGTCGAATTTGATAGCTAGTTATAGTTGCACGGATGGACGCCTTGAAACCCTCCACCAAGCCCAGCTCGCAGTGTCATGGGTGAATTAAAATGAAAGTAGTCTTGGATAGCGGCCTTTATGTCAACCTGAAAATCTTTTTGGTCTAGTAGGGATCTATCAAAAAACCAAGCACGGGGATGTGCACCTTGCGTAGTGACATGTAATGAGAAAGATATGGCAGCATGATCTGAAATATGGAGAGGATGAATCCTAGCCATGTCCACTTGGGATATCAGTGCTTTGGAGATAAGAAAAAAATCTATTCTAGATTGTGAGTGATGGGGGGCTGAGAAAAAGGTGAACTCTAAGTCGGAGGGGTGAAGCAGCCTCCATATATCTACTAACGCTAGATCTTTCATCAGAGCTGTAAGGGTATCAAGACTCTTGGGTGGACCACTCGTTCTAGGCGGCAGTCTATCTATCAAAGGATCAAGTACTTGGTTGAAATCGCCGCCAAGTATTAATGGAGTATTGGCAGAGGCCTGTGCCAACTGCGCAATACTTGCATAGTAAGCAGGGTTATCCACATTCGGAGCATAAATACAAATACACGTGAATTCACTATCTCCAACCTTAAGGTGTGCACGGGCCCATCTCCCCTCCTTATCAGAACTAGTATCCATTACAGTAGCTTGCAAAGACTTCTTAACCAAGATGGCTACCCCACACCGCTTGGAAACGGCGGGAGAGTAGGCAGCCACCATGTAAGGCTTAGCATTAAGTTTCAGTGTTTCAACGGAGTTTAAATGCGTTTCCTGAAGAAACACTAAATCAGCATGTTCATGATTAAGATAGCTAAGGATTTTCTTTCTTTTGATTGGACTATTGATGCCTTTTACGTTCAGTGATAAGATCTTACATAAGGCCATTCAGAAGGGTTAAAAATTCTGAGAAAGAAACATGATAACGCACATAATTGCACAATGTCCCTCATATTAACTGTATATGGCTGTACACACGACATGATAGAAAATAAGCTAATGAAAAACAATGAAGCGCCCCATATAACAAAATAAGCACCGAAGTGCATTAGAGAAGAAGCAGAACCCCAGAAATTACTGGCGACCATATGTCTGCGGGGAGAAACCCCAGAGAAGGCCTAAATTGAAACATATAACCTGTATAGCTGTGCGTGCTCCGAATCCAACCGAGGTGCACATCATGGAGGGAAAGGAGACCAAGAAAGGTATATATAGAAAGAAAGAAAAGTCCAGGCAGTCTCTGTTCCAGGCAGTGATCACCGCGTCGGGCCATTCAAAATGGCGGGCAGATCCGGCGGATTACAGATCCAAGTTGTTGGATTAGCGCATCTGGTCTGCTTCTTTGGAATCTAAAAATGTTGCTAGCAGATCAGGATCTTCGAAGGTTCTAGTTTGGTTATGGAGAGTCACTCTGAGCTTCGCTGGATACAATAGGCCAAAGCGAGCCTGTAGCTGTTGAAGTCTAGGTCGAAAAGCAAGGAGTCTCTTCCGACGGTCAACTGTGGGCTTTGCCAAGTCAGGGAAGAAGGAGACTTTATGACTTTCAAACTCCAGATGATGATTCGCCCGGGCAGCATTTAGAATTTGCTCAACTTGCTGATATCTCAGTAAGCGAAAGATGATAGGCCGGGGGGTCGTCCGATTGAGCGCCATGTTGGTAGGAACATGATGTGCTCGGTCAATTTCCAGATCTCTGTGAAAAGTGATCTTCAGCAAGGAGGGAAGAGTTTTGACCAGGAATTCTCTTATATCTCCTGCTTCCGCCCCCTCCGGTACTCCAATGAGCCTTACATTGTTGCGACGGGCTCGATTATTGCTATCCTCTAACTCTTTTTGAAGATTCTGTATCTGACGCTCAGCCTTGTCCAGTTTCACCAAGCGCACCGCGTGCGAGTCGAGGACCCCCACCATGTTGTCCTGCCGTAGTGAAAGACCTTCAAGCCGGTCCTGAAGCATACCGAAATCTTCTCGCATGGCTCGGAGCGCTTCTCCGTTGGACTGTACCAGTTCCTTCACACCGCGTATTTCCTCCAAGATCTCCTGTTGCATTTCGGGGTTTTCCCGAAGTGGAACCATCTTTTGTGGGGAAGACAACTCTGTTTTGGAGCGTTTTCCGTGTGAAGAAGAGGGAGACCCGAAGTCTAAGCGCGCTGGTTTGTGGGCCGCCATCCCCCCCGAGGCACCCCGGTAAGTTCGGAGCAAAATATTAAGTTTATGTAGGTATTAAGTCAGGATTCTGAGTAGGCCCCTCGGGAGCTTCAGCGCGAAGCGTCTAACCCGCTGGACATCAGGCTCCGCCCCCCCATGAGTGAGGTCATCAAAAAACACAAGAGGCTTCTGAAAAATTGCAAGAGAACCTGGATGAATTGGGCTGGGGGAGGGGGTTAGATTTTGAAGGATGGGGCAGTTATGGGGTATAGCTTTTAGGGTTAGGGGCAGATTGCAGGGTAATGGTAAAGCCATAGAGTGTTTTAGGGCGTGGGCAATTGTAGTGGGGTTAGAGTAGGAATAATTTGGATTTGAGGAGACCTGGGAACAAGAGAGAGAGATTGAAAGGAGCGAGTCTCTATGTGCAATGTTTCGTTAAGTTTCTTTGCTATAGAAGCTGCAACTCTTTCTCCCATAGAAATTCATTAGGCCATTTTTGGGAGACTTAAATTTCTGGAACCCCTGGTCTAATTTGGCCCATTTTTGAACTCTGTGTTTTTTCACCATTTTTCCCCATTTCATTCTGAGAATTATTTTGCTCCCAGGCCTTGCTCAACCCCCTTTGGTATAATTGTTTCCAACTTCCATTGGATTGGAAAGAATAAAAAGCTTTGCTCATAACAAGGTCCATCAAGCCCATAATCCTCTCTCTGATAGTGGCAGACGGACTCCCAAGACCCAGGAATGTCTCATAGAAGCTTGAATAAGAAGCTCACATTGTTATCCTTTAATGACATCACAAAGCTGAAATTTAATACAATGATATGGTCCTGCCACAGATTAATTCTGTTATTAGGACAGAGCTGGAGCTGGCCATGATTCCACAAGGCAGGTTGTAAGAGATTCAGATCAGATGAGCTTCTTGTAATATATCGGGAACGGATCTATGTCATACGCCCTTAAAGATGAAGTACGGGCCTTCTGAATCTGCTTCAAAATTGACTGTAATAACTTAGGAGAGCACAGGAGAATCCTTCAAATGAAAATCATTAGTTTAAAAGATTCCAAAGAATACAATAACTGGATCATCCGGATCTGCTCCGATGTAGCTTAAAAAGCTGAGAATAATAGTTTGCAGTGGCAAACTTAAAGTCCTTATTGGCAACAGGAAAAGCAGAGGAGCATCTTAGAGCAGTGTTTCTCAAGCCAATCCTGTTGTAGCCCTAGCCAGTGTGCTTTTCAGGATATCCGCAATGAGGATGCATGAGAGAGATTTGCATGCAAAGCCGGGTCATGGATAATCTTTGTGAACTTACTGAAAACCAGACTGGTTAGTGGGTGCATCAGGACCGGCTTGAGAAGCACTGCCTTAGTGGATCCAGAAAGCTGCTCTCATTTTTTATAGAGAGCTGGTGCATCCAGATGATCTGGAATATGATGTATGGAAAATGCAGATCTGCTCTGAAGCTGCAAATTATTATTCTGAGCATTTTAAGCAATGGAAAACTATACTGGCAAGACAGAACAAAAACAGAGTAGAGAAGTATTTTACAGGAACCTGCAACTGCGTCTTTTATTTAATAGAGGATCAAGGGATCTGCCACATTCCAGTCAATTAGTACCATCAATTAATTTTTTTGTTTCCAACAGCTGATCCAGCTGTCAAACAATTAGTGCAAAGTAAATAATTAGTCTGTGCAATCAAAACAAAAGCTTGTGGGTGGGGGGATTCACAGCATGCAGTTTAAATCGATTTTAAAAAGTATTTCAATCCCCTTAAACAATCTTTTTAGGTTGGAAGGTTTCAGTTTGTTAATTATGGTGGTTTTGCAGCTGTTATCCAGTCCCAGACACAGAAGGTGCACCTCTTTCTTCTTCAGACCCAGCCATCCTGTCAGCTTGTCAAAGAGCCCCATTCTCCTAAATCAGAAACACAAACACCAGCCATGAGCAGACCCCAGAGTCCAAGCCCAAAAATAAGGAAATCCGGCATTATTCAGTCTTCCTGTAATCCCACAGGAGAGATGGGCTGATTACTGAGAAGCAGCTTGCGGTTAGAGCAGATTAGCTGCTTTCCAGCTGTAACACTGGCTGCTCTCGCATGAGGAACTGCACAGGAGTGAAGGTTTCAGCTGCACCAGCACAGAGGGTAATACGGTAATGCTTCACAAAAACAGGAGCAGCTCAGTAGAAAGGTCTGTGTCACAGTTTCTTTCTGCACAGTTTAATGCTGCAGACTTAATGCAATGCTCCCTGGCTACAGCCTCCCACAGTCTCCTGCACTGATCCCCCTTCCAGTGGCTAAAGCTCGGATGTTACTTAGGCTTGTCTGTACCAGCTTAGTGCAAAGCCACCCTCAGCCCCCAGCAGTGATCCCAGTCCATAAGAAGCTCTTAATTTATCGAGCCCGTCCTGGCATCCTCTAAGCTTCTTCTCCTCTGCCTGCCGGTCAGTTCTCAGCAGGCTGCAACAGGTTTCCTGGTACAATGTCCCAGGACTCCAACTCCCAGAAGCCCCGGTGCTGAGCAGGTTTCTCTCCTCCCACGCTCTCAGCCTGCCCTCCAGTGCTGGGAGGCCCTAACTCCATGGAAGGATTCAGATTCAGTAAAATATCAGCATGACAGGCTGCATAACTCTTCCCAACAACAGTGAAATAAAATTACAGTGGTTTATGGTTGAAAAGAGAAGTCAAGAACAAAACCTTGGTTCTGATGCTGATCTGCCTTGTCCCTGACCATCAAATCAAAACCCCTGATAAATTAAATCAAAATTACCATCTTTTTGTCGGATGTTTACAGGAAAGGAACATTGTATCGAAACTATGTCCACCACACAGTCACATCCATTTTATTATAAAATCATGAAAAAACTTTACTTAGCTGGAAAAGTTTTAAGATCGCAGACTTCTCAGGCACGCTCAGGCACGACGTGCACGTTTCGGGTCAGGAACCCTGTTTCAAGTGCTGCCATTATCAACGTCAACCATCTTTGAAACGCCAAAATCAGCTGTTTCCTTAAAAAGGGGCTGATACTTCTCAGAATGGCTGTATTTCACTGTCAATTATTTCAGCTCACCAATGAAACACCAGGATCTCCCCACCAACCAGGGGAAGCCCTGGGATCACCGGTGGCGTCAATAAACACTGAGCCAATCAATCTCTTTGTTAAGACCCTCAGGAGATACCGTCCGTAATTGAAAAATCCAACGTTGTTCACAACTCTGTAATTTGTTTATACGGTTCCCACCACGTGGATCCTGAGGTATGTGGTCAATGACCGACCATCGTAAATCCTGAAAAATGTGGCCAGTTGTTAAACAATGTTCAACTATCGGAGCTGTCACTGTCCCCTGCCGGAGGCGGGAAGCATGTTCACCCAATCTCAATTTAATCTTCCGAGTGGTTCTGCCCACATAAACCAAAGGGCACGGGCAATAGATCATATAAACAACGAAACTCGAATTGCAATTCGTTTCCCATCGCCGTCTAAATTGCTGATCCGTTCCCGGGCAGGTCCATTCTACCCCCGTCATCGTTAAGGAGCAGTAGATGCATTTGCCACACTCCGTATGACCTCCATATGGAGCAACAGGTAGAGGGGGTCGATCCTCCGCAACTCCAGAGCGTGCCAACAAATCTCCTAAATTTGCACCCCGTGTAAAAGCTATCATGAGAGGTTTTTGGAAGCAAGGATGTAAATGCAAAAATAGGCCAGTGTTTACGGAGAATATTAACCACACCTATGCTAGAAGACATATAAGGCAATATGCCCACCATCGTAGAAGAAGTTTGTTCAACACCCCTATCAGATCGATTTTCAGACAATAGCCATTCACGATGGGTGTATAATGCACGACAGTAAGCCAATCTAATCACTTTAAGTGGGTAACCCCTCTCCAAAAGGCGATTACGTAACTCTTTGGGCATGTAACTTAAAATCCAACATTGATGAGCAAATTCTCCGCAACCTCAAAAACTGACCATACGGTAAACCTCTTTTTAACGGACTAGGGTGGAAACTTTGGTATTGCAGTAAACTATTACGTTGAGTTGGTTTCCGATACAACGAAGTATGGAATTGTCCCTCCTCCAAATGTATTGTAATGTCAAGAAAATCAATTTGGCGATCATCAATATGAGCCGTGAATGTCAGATGAGACTTTAAGCCATTAAGCCAAGTCAAAAAACTTTGTAAATCTTCCAAAGTCCCCAACCATAAGAAAAAAATGTCATCCAAGAATCGTTTCCAAAATCTAATATGTTGAAAATCCGACAAACATCCGACAAAAAGATGGTAATTTTGATTTAATTTATCAGGGGTTTTGATTTGGTGATTTTGTTTCATCAGTATAATTTATCACTGAATCTTTGGGGTTTTTTTGTTTATTGTATATAATTCCCTTGCACAAAATGGCTACTGATACTTTTGCTTACACTGAGGACTACCTTGAAACTCTGCGAAGACGACCCACTCTGTTTGATACCAACGATGGGGATAACCCCACAGGGGAGGGCCCTTCTATGTCTGAGCTGAAAGCTTTGAGAAAGAGATTGATTCGGTTACAGATGCATGGCGCGGCCATGACACGTTATCTTAAAACTCGCATTATACCGCGGGGGCTACGGATGACTCGAGCCCCGAAGCTGTTTGTGTCTGATGTGGATTTTGTTTTGAAATGGAATCAAATTTCAAATAAATGTAGCTTTGATTTGATAGCCCTGATTATGGATCGTACAGCACAGGAGGAGGCGGCTGTTTCTAAACAAATAGAGGAGGTTCAAACTACCTTAAAGGCAACGTTGGAAGAAAATGTATTTCAAGTACGGCTTGATGATATGAATAGACAAATCAAAGGCTTTTTTGACTATTTGAAAGGATTGAAACAAAAAAAGTTTTTTCGAGATAAATCTGATTATGAGGCTGATAAAGTTTATTATTGGATGTATGATCCTCCTGACACTACTAACCAAAAACGTGTTACTTTTGATAGCTCCTCTGAGGATACGGATGAGAGTGGTGGAGCAGGTGCTACTTCCAAATACAATCGGTCCTCTCAGGTTTTTCGGCGAGGTCAAGGCAATCGCGGAGGGCGAACACGAACGCGCCGCAATTCTTATGCCGAAGATTGGGAACCACCATTAACACGGCAGCGGTCTCGTCAACAAGCCAATCAATAGTAGTGAATTTGACATCTACCCCTTTGCCTCCTGCTCATGAACGGATATTGAATTTGGGTCTTTCATATGTGCCCACCGTACGGTATGACCCCTTTAAGATACGGGTATATTTATATAAGTTTTTTCGACAGCTGCGCGTTACACAATTTTTTTCAGACAAACCTACCACGTCGGATGGTTCAGTAGTGCGTCCTAAATCTACCTGGACACCTCCTGAAGTTATGGACCCTGCCCTCTGCACTTTTCAGCAATTGGTTTTACGGGATTTGGGTGATTTTGAAAAACAATTGAGCTCCCAGTGGGTCAATTTGAATAAGGAGGATTGGGGCACCTTAAGACAAATACTGCGTGATCCTGCCTTTACGATTCGAAGAGCTGATAAGGGTGGCGCCATTGTGCTTTATTCCACTGAGGATTACAAAAATTTGTTGCATGTACATCTGTCCGATACAGTTACTTATCGGGAATTACCTTGCGATCCTACTCTTGAATTACAGGCGATAATAAAAACGCTAGTGACTGATGCATTGGCCCAGGGGTGGATTACTAATAAAGAATACAGATTTTTGATAACAGTATCTCCAAAAATTCCCATCTTATATTTGGTACCTAAAGTACATAGGTCCCTCACTTCTCCACCGAGCCGACCAATAGTCTCCTGTAGAGGCTCAGTGTTGGAACCTCTGTCTCAATTTTGCGGTTTTCCTTAAGGATGAAGCTATTTTGGTTACTTCATATATACGCGATACCACACAATTCCTTCAATTGTCTTAAATTTGGTCTGAAGAAGTTCTAAAGCCTCAGTCTGATCTATATTTGTATATAATGCGGCGACATCAAGTGTCACCATTTGAAAATTACAAACTGGGATCTCCAAGGCTTCTAACAATTAGAAGCCTTGGAGATCCCAGTTTGTAATTTTCAAATGGTGACACTTGATGTCGCCGCATTATATACAAATATAGATCAGACTGAGGCTTTAGAACTTCTTCAGACCAAATTTAAGACAGCTCCTTCGCGTCTCCCTCGCCAATTTTTGATTGAGTTAATCTCGTTGGTTTTGACTAAAAATTATTTTTTGTCTCAAGGACGTTTTTATATGCAAACTTATGGGATTGCTATGGGGGCCTCAGCAGCACCATCCATTGCCACCTTATATATGGCAGCTTTTGAAGAGCAATACCTCTATTCTTCAGCATATTTTCAACATATTAGATTTTGGAAACGATTCTTGGATGACATTTTTTTCTTATGGTTGGGGACTTTGGAAGATTTACAAAGTTTTTTGACTTGGCTTAATGGCTTAAAGTCTCATCTGACATTCACGGCTCATATTGATGATCGCCAAATTGATTTTCTTGACATTACAATACATTTGGAGGAGGGACAATTCCATACTTCGTTGTATCGGAAACCAACTCAACGTAATAGTTTACTGCAATACCAAAGTTTCCACCCTAGTCCGTTAAAAAGAGGTTTACCGTATGGTCAGTTTTTGAGGTTGCGGAGAATTTGCTCATCAATGTTGGATTTTAAGTTACATGCCAAAGAGTTACGTAATCGCCTTTTGGAGAGGGGTTACCCACCTAAAGTGATTAGATTGGCTTACTGTCGTGCATTATACACCCATCGTGAATGGCTATTGTCTGAAAATCGATCTGATAGGGGTGTTGAACAAACTTCTTCTACGATGGTGGGCATATTGCCTTATATGTCTTCTAGCACAGGTGTGGTTAATATTCTCCGTAAACACTGGCCTATTTTGCATTTACATCCTTGCTTCCAAAAACCTCTCATGATAGCTTTTACACGGGGTGCAAATTTAGGAGATTTGTTGGCACGCTCTGCAGTTGCGGAGGACCGACCCCCTCTACCTGTTGCTCCATATGGAGGTCATACGGAGTGTGGCAAATGCATCTACTGCTCCTTAACGATGACGGGGGTAGAATGGACCTGCCCGGGAACGGATCAGCAATTTAGACGGCGATGGGAAACGAATTGCAATTCGAGTTTCGTTGTTTATATGATCTATTGCCCGTGCCCTTTGGTTTATGTGGGCAGAACCACTCGGAAGATTAAATTGAGATTGGGTGAACATGCTTCCCGCCTCCGGCAGGGGACAGTGACAGCTCCGATAGTTGACATTGTTTAACAACTGGCCACATTTTTCAGGATTTACGATGGTCGGTCATTGACCACATACCTCCGGATCCACGTGGTGGGAACCGTATAAACAAATTACAGAGTTGTGAACAACGTTGGATTTTTCAATTACGGACGGTATCTCCTGAGGGTCTTAACAAAGAGATTGATTGGCTCAGTGTTTATTGACGCCACCGGTGATCCCAGGGCTTCCCCTGGTTGGTGGGGAGATCCTGGTGTTTCATTGGTGAGCTGAAATAATTGACAGTGAAATACAGCCATTCTGAGAAGTATCAGCCCCTTTTTAAGGAAACAGCTGATTTTGGCGTTTCAAAGATGGTTGACGTTGATAATGGCAGCACTTGAAACAGGGTTCCTGACCCGAAACGTGCACGTCGTGCCTGAGCGTGCCTGAGAAGTCTGCGATCTTAAAACTTTTCCAGCTAAGTAAAGTTTTTTCATGATTTTATAATAAAATGGATGTGACTGTGTGGTGGACATAGTTTCGATACAATGTTCCTTTCCTGTAAACATCCGACAAAAAGATGGTAATTTTGATTTAATTTATCAGGGGTTTTGATTTTGTGATTTTGTTTCATCAGTATAATTTATCACTGAATCTTTGCGTTTTTTTTGTTTATTGTCCCTGACCATGTCACATTTCTCGTCTGCTGATAGGATATGACAGATTTACTGTTTCTCCTTTTCCTCCAGGTTTATTTAGACAGATTTGTATACCACCTTATCCTACAATCAAAGTGGTTACATAACCTTACATCACAGATATTGGGTTACATCTAACAAGTGGGAGTTTTACAACATTTAACATGCAAATATTTCACATCACTTAGACTTCTCAGGATGGTATTATTTTCTCTGTTCATTCTTTCATTTTCCTTCTCAGTTTTGGGAAATGGGAATCTCATTTCTACTTTTCCTCTTTTCCCAGGATTATTAAGAGTTTTTCCTGATCGTTCCTTGATTTTCTCTCCAAGCTTTAGGAAACGTGCATCTCTGATATCTTCATATTTTGCACAGTACATGAGGAAATGTCTGTGAGCAGTACAACACAGGAAAAACAAAAACAGAAATGCACTTCATCATTTAATGAGCAAAATACAAAGAGGTAAGAAATGCACATTCCCAAAACTGATAAGAAAATAAAATTCTTTCCTTTTTTAAAACCATCGTTATATGAACTATTTATTCTTCCAATCGGGGTGGTCTTGGTTTCTTTCCACTCAGGGCCGGCCTGTTTACTAAGTGGCTGCCTGAGGCAGCAGACATCTGTGGGTGGCGCGGCACGGCACACATGGCCTGCCTCTGGCCCCCTCTGCTGCTGATTCCAGCAGTGGGGGGCAGATGGGAGCAGGCCATGTGCTTTGCCACACATACCCTGCCGCTTTTCACCCCATGAGGTTGTGTGGCAGGACACGTATGCCAAAGCACATGGCCTGCTGCAGAGCTGAAACCCCTCCCCTGAAATCAGCGGCAATGGAGGAGGGACAGCACAGCCAGGGCTTCTGCCTGGAGCGGCAGAAACCCTTGAGTCGGCCCTGTTTCCGCTCTACCTTAGTTTCTTTTACATCCTTTACCAAATTCCCCTTTCCGTTTTTCATGTCTTCTCTCTTCTTTCCCTACATCTGTCTCTGACATTCATTGATCTTTCCCTTTCATCTTTTTACCTCCTCTCTTCATCAACAACTAGATTTCACCCCTCATTTTGTCCTGTAAATCTACTCTCCAATCCTCATACTTCCTTTTTCATTTCTCACCCACTCACTCTACCCACTGCAGTTCTCCTTTTCCTTCCCCTCTTGCACTCCTTTCTAGCCTGTTTTCTTCACCTGTCTTTCATTCATTCCCTAACCCTATTTCCAGCCCTTGCTACTTGGCCTCCTTCCCAGCCCTCATCTACCTTCCTATGCCTCTTGTCCACCTCAACAGCCCCGATTTTTCCCCACCACTCATTCCATCCTTTCTTCTGCCTCTTACCTTCTACTTAGCTTCCAGACTGCTGCTACTGTTACTACTACTAGTCATTTGTATTGTGCTACACGGCATACACAGCGCTATACAGATATGTAAGTGACAGTCCCTGCTCATCAGAGCTTACAGTCTAATCAAGACAGACAACATAATTGCTGGGGACGAGGATATGTCTAGGGGAAGGTGAACAGTAGACTAAGGGGATCAGAATCCAAAAGCAGGCTCAAAGAGGTGAGTTTTTAGCCTGGATTTGTACAGTTCCAGATATGGTTTATGGTTTATTTTATTTGATATACTGCCCTTTGCGAACAGAGTGGTTAGCATAGTCAAGGTTAAAATATAAATTACAATAAAATAGAAAAGAACACCATAAAAAATAGGATAGATAAAGATCGGAGTAGGTACATAAAGTAATAAAGAAAAGGCTTAAAGATTAGACAAAGAACAAAAGAGAGAAGAGAAAAATAAAGAGCAAATCATATCATAGATGCAGAATAAGGACAGAGGAAACAAAAGGACTGAGTACCCAGTCAGCTGAGGGTAGCTTGTTCCAAGCATAAGGAGCAGCAAAGTTGAAAGATCACAGACAGACACATTCTCCATCTCCTACCCTAGGTGACCTGTTACAAAATTACCCTTATGGAGGGTAATTATATAAGGGTGCATGTAGTTTAAGAGGCAAAGTACAGAGGTGCCAAGTTGCCCCTTTCAAAAAGTGAGATTTTAAGTAAGTCCCAGATTTCTGACAATCTCATTCTGATGCATTATGGGATGTGGAGCACTGATTTCAATGGGTAAAACCTGAAACTACAACTACCATACTGCATTACAATGCAAATTTAAAACCAAAACAGGCATGTATGAAAGTAGGCACTTATTTCAAGCTTATCTATTAACCGGGCCAGAGCCAGAGTTTCTGACACGCCTTCCCATCTACAGACAGGGCGGACGCAACATACACCAGTGCTCACAGCAGCTTTTTACACCCTCCAAACCTTGGTGCCTCTCTGCTGTACTTACCGTGCTTATTTGTAGCTCACTGGTCCTGGTTTATAAAGATACAGAGGTGCCTATGTGTTTTTCTTAGTAATAAGCAAAGGATATAAAAAGACTGGAAATGGTTCAGAGGAAGGAGACCAAAATGATTTGGAGCTTGCATCAGAAGACTTATGAGAAGAGACTTGAAGACCTAAATATGTACAATCTGGAGGAAAGGAGGGACATGGGAGATATGATTCATATCTTTAAATACTTAAAGAGGAATAATTAACAAACAAAACTTCCAAAGACGGGGAAGCTGTAAAACTAGAGGGCATAACATGAAGCTGCAAGGGGGTAAACTGAAAAGCATTGTCAGAAAATACTTTTTCACTGAAAGGGTGGTGGATGCTTGGAATGCCCTCCCGATGGAAGTGGCGGGGGCAAATACAGTGACAGAATTCAAAACGGCATGGGACAGACATAGTGGCTCCCTTTATAGCAACAGCATAAAATCAAAATAAACTTAACCATCTCTTATATCTCAACAAATAGGGGTGCCCTACATGGAGCAGTGGATACACCCCTAAACAAAGACATGGGAGGGGTGACCTGCACAGAGTGGCAAGTGCACCTACTCTTGCCGCCTTGCTGGGCAGACTAAATGGACCATACTGGTCTTTATCTGCCGTCATATACTATGTTACTATTTAATAATAACCACCCCTGGGGGAGACAAAAGACAGGTACCTTAGTTCTACCAGGTGGACAATTGCAGCTGGTGGTCTAAGGCAGTCTCTGGAACAGCACGAAGTCCAAAAGAGGCAGCTAGGCTAGATAATGCTGGCTCTAGCCATTCCGAGGTGAGCCGCGTGAAGGCACAGAGCCTTAGGTATCTGTGGGAGTCTTATTCTGTCCCCCGGGATTAGTGGAACAGCCCGGGACACACACAGTATCTCTATCTGCAGAAGCAGCAAAAAAAGCGACAGGCACAAAAATGCACAAAGTGGCAGAATGGCAAACTAGCAAAATAGCCCGAGTTCTTCTGTGAATACTGTGTTATACTTTGTGATGAGTCCTTATCACATTTTCGTGATTGGTTGGCATGAGATACTGTGAAATGTCTTGGCAAATCAGGAGGTAGTCAACAGGTGGCCATCCTGCAGACAAAGGGTCCATAGTGAGAGACAAAATGTAGAAGATGACGATGTGCAGTTTCAGACATCTTTGCAAGTGCCCAAGGCCAGTAGAACTGTCAGTGGATAACAAAGGTGGAGAAGCAGGTATTTTGCATGTGGGCATGACCAGGAACAATATCCTTCTGATGCAGACACACAAACGCTTGGCAGGAAGTTTCTTGAAGGTCTGCAGGCTTGTAGCAGGCCAGGCAGGTCTTGCAGCAGGAAACCATCTTTTTGGATCAGAGCAGGCCACAGGTTCCAGTTCTACACTACATATGTGCCAAAATTACTTCCTTAATCTATGACCTTAGAATAAAAGATTTACTATTTCTAAAGAAATATTTTACATCTCTGTCTAGGTCCAGTGTAAAGATGACCAGTAGGACAATCCTATTAAAAGTCTTGTGCCTTGATCATTGCAGAATCTTGCTCAGATTTAGTTAGTTGAGAGAGATAGAAACTGCTTTCCTTTCCTTGTGTTAAACAGTAGATATCAGGCAGGCAGAAGACCGCAGAGACAGATAAAGGAAGAAAAGTTTTCCATCTAGGGTTTCATCTCACTTCTGTTCTGGTGTCAGTGAAAGTCCCGCTATCTATATGCAGTATTACTTAAAAAAAAAAAAAAAAAGGAAGTTGGAGAACATAGGGCATGGTGGTGTCAAGGATGTGATATTTTTTTCAGTATCCCTGTTCTTTCTGTGAAATTAAATATTGCATTTTTTAAGCAATATTGACTCCCAATTTACCTGCAGGCTCCAGCTCCATGGAGGAACTCGATAATGTAATAGGTGTGGCTGTCTGCTCACTCTAAGCAGCCCATATGCAGTGTTATGTGCAAGTCATCGAGACAGACAGTAGCCCAGGAGCCAGCAGTGTGGAGACATTCACTGGCAGCAAGGTCAGATACCAGGGCGACAGCAGGGATGCATAGGGAAGGTGAGCTCGGGAAAGGCTGTGTCCCCCCTGACATTATGTTATGACTCCTTTTGCTTCAGTAGTTCAATGCTAGAACTATTAAATATGCTTCCTAACATTGTGCAAGAGAGAGAAGAGCAGCTGCTTTGCACTTCCGCCTCCTGGTTACCTAAAGCCAATCAGCTGAGACTGAATCATTCTCCGACCTCATTCTCTTGCAGCCAATCAGCTAAGCCTGTAGACTTCAGCTCGCTCTGTTTCCCCTTCCTGCAGCCAATCAGCTGAGTCTGAATCATTCTTGGGCCTCATTCACCTGCAGCCAATCAGCTAAAACTATAATCTTCAGCTTGCTCTATTTCCCCTTCCAGCAGCCAATCAGCTGAGTCTGAGTCATTCTGGGCCTCATTCACCTGCAGCCAATCAGCTAAAACTATAATCTTCAGCTTGCTCTGTTTCCCCTTCCAGCAGCCAATCAGCTGAGTCCGAGTCATTCTGAGGCCTCATTCTCCTGTAGCCAATCAGCTAAGCCTATAGTCTTCAGCTTTCTCTGTTTCCCCTTCCTTCAGCCAATCAGCTGGCTCCTTCCTGCAGGTATCTGCTGGGCCTGTGCTGCTGACCTCTGCTCTTTGACTCCTTAGAGCAAATCCAGGCTCAGATCTCTAGTTCTCACAGTTTTGGGTTTAAAGTGTATTTTTGGCTCATTTTATGGAAGGAAATGTGCTCATGGATTTTTTTCATCTGTGCCATGTGACTTCACAGGCTGGGGTCTAGTGGTCAAACTCATCCCATGAGGGGTGGGAGTGAAGGTGGGGGGCGGCCCACGTTACCCCTCTCCCGCTGCAAAGCCAGGGAGCAGCATAGTCCCAGGAACGGGAGGGAGATCAGCAGCCTGCGCTTTGGTGAGGGGAAGGGAGAGTGGCTGCCATGTTTTGTGGGCCCAAGCCATAGGTGGCTGCTTGGGAGCCAGACTAGGGAGGCTTCACATTACCACTTTCAGGTTACCATTACTAGTTTGCACGTGTTTGGCTTTTTTTCCAGCTTACTGTTTAATTCTGACACCCAGTTTCCATTTTTCAGAGTGTGATAACTTTTTTGTGGAAAAAAACCATAACTATTTAGATATGTTGATATTATAATTGTGCGTTCCAGATCCTGCGATACTGCTGCTTGTGCTACAGATGGAGGAAGACGAGGAGGAGAGAGCTACCAGGTTATTCAGGGGTGATGATGTGGGAGGAGGAGGAGTTTGAATGCTTGGATGAGAGAAGAGGATGGGTGAATGCTTGTGGATGAATATTGAGGGGGGAGGGGAATGAATGTTTGGGGCTGCAAGAAGGAGTGAATGCTGGTGTGGGGAATGGCAAGAAAATGTGAATGCTTGAGCGAAGAAGGCGTGAATGGTAGGGAGTGATTGACAAGTCATGAGAAAGGTGACTGCTGGCTGGGGGAGTGAGACGGGTATTAATGTTAGGGTGAAGGGTGAGAGGAGGACCGGGCGAATACTTGTAGAAGGATGATGAGTCATATGGAAGAGATGAATTTTGGAGCGCTCTTTTTAATGATAAATTTTGCATGTATTGTGGAAGATTTGTTTAATTTTATTTAAATGACAATCTGTACTGTACTGGTTTTACTGTAAACTGTTATGATGTATGTGCACAGGGACAGTATATCAGCTATTAAGGGGGTAACTACTGGAGCCAGGGAGTGGTAAGGCAAGAAGGGTGAGGAGAAGGGAACATATGCATGCGGTAGGGTTTTCCCCCTCATTTGCAACTCTAGCCTATGCCATTTTTCAGTGAGTGATCAGCAAAGATGTTCTGTCTTTGAGCGTAAGGTGCAAGTGGGCCTGAGGCAGATCTCCTCAGCAGGACATTAACCCCTCCATACTGAACATATTCTCAGTCTCAGCCAAAAGACCAAGAAGAGACTATCCTCATTTCTTGGTTTTATTTATTTATTACAGTTTCTTATATACCGCGCTATTTAGCATCAGCGCGGTTCACATCATAACATAACGACAAGCTGTCAGATTTTACATTGAACAGGAGTACAAACTTGGATAACAGGGTTAACTATATACATGAGCTATTTACACTGCAAGGATAGGTAAAAATCAGATAATGCATGTAAGGGCCTTTCTAGAGTGGGTCATTTCTTGAGAGGGATATCTAGGTTCAGACCCTGTGCTTGGAACTTAACCAAAAAAGCCAAAAGGCAATCGTGTTCTGTAGACCATGAAATTCAGTAATCACTAGTCATCTCCCTGCAGTTGGGATGAGAGCCCCTCCATTTCTTTACTCTGTTTCTTTTTTATTTCTCCTGTCAGACGCAGACCAACATTAAATTTGTTTATTATGGTCCGGATAATTTAGGGGTTTCTCTCTGGTGAAGGACACCTTTGAAGGACCCCCATCCTGTTTCAGTCTGACTCAATAAAACCCCAACAGCAATCTCTCCCCCTCTCCTCACCACACTTTCCTGTTCCTCGAGACTGGATAGCAAGGCATTGCACTATTACTCCCCCCCCCCCCAGGCCAGCTAATAAGGGCATCCATTTTAATAAACGGAAGTCAGTGAGCGTGAGCACTCACAGTGCAGACAGCAAGAGAAGACTGAACAACCACCGGAGGGTCCAGGTCACATGCATTAGTGTAAGGGAAGAGCAGGCCTAAGGAAGGTCCCTCCAGGCTGCAGATTTCAGGACCTTCTTCACTGCCATATGCTGTAACACAGAGCAGATGGCCAAGTCCTGCTGTGAGCATTCACAATTCATAGCATGGATGATCCTCAATATCTGGGCCTGGGAAGAGTGCTGTCCTAGTAATTCGACTCGGGGCAGAGGAAGCATTGGCCTGGTAGCCATATCCTGAGCGAAGGTGTTGCTTGGTAGCTCTGTCATGCTGGAGACGACCGAGTATTGCTGTGGTAACTGGGCTGGGGTGTGATGCTTGGCAGGAGTTAGTACTTCCCTAGTTATAGTTAAGGGGAAATTCCTAGCACTGCAATTAGAGAGATGTGTGGTTAGCAGGTTCCTGACTCCCACGCTCAAGCTGCAGTCCAACTGATTTTATCCTGACTGGTAAAACTAGTCTTATATTTGCTTCATTGCATTTATGAACATGGAGTTTGTTTTCTGAAGCTATCCAGTGATTCTGCAAACTGTGTGTGCATGGTTAGCAGAGTTACCAAGTTGCTCTGTTCCAGGAGTAAGATTTTAAGCCAGTCCTGGATTTCTGACACTTTCATTCTGATGCATTATGGGACCCACAGCACTGATTCCAATGGGTAAAATCAGGGACTACAAATGCCATACTGCATTGTAATGCAAAAACCAGTACTGGCAAAACATCTTACTCCTGAAACCAGGTAACTCCGGGTCAGTTCTATATCTGGGGCATGTGGTTAGCAAGTGTCCAGTGTTACTATACCAACGGGAGGGGGGTTGTGTGTTTACGACAGGGCTCAACAAATCCAAGTGCCAGGTCACCATGGTGACCAGAAATTTCCATCTGGACCATGGTATTTTCATACCCTGTTTCCACTGCCACTACTGCTGCAGAACAGAAATTCTCTCTTCTCTGCACCTCGTATAAGTATGTGCCAGACGGTACATAAGCTCTTACAAGACTTGAGACCAATGCGAGAGATACTGCACCATGTGACTCTTAAATTCTCGCATTGGTCTCAGAATCTCAAGCCTCAGAAGACCAGCATGAGAGCTTCGGCGCTGCATGGATCAAACTCGCACAGAGCCTCATAGTCCAGAGAAGAGGCACTTCCTGCTCTGGGACTGCCATCACTAATCTTCACCTTGCTATCAGTAGCTCTGAGGGCTAGCTGGGATAGGGGCTAAGAGGGGTAGCTAACTGGTCACCATCTAGCTCCTATCCCAGCAAGACAATTTCAGGGAAGAAGGAGATGGTGGGGTAGGAAGGAATAAACTATAAGGGAGACAAGGTAGGGGGAGAGAAAATGAGACTGGGTGACAGGATGGGAGGGAGAGAGATGGGTGGGGTGAGGGCTACTCGCTATGTGTTTTTTCTGCCAGTAGCTTGCAGTGATGCATTAAGGACCAGATTAACTACGCTTTTTTTTCCCATGGACATGGAATTTGAAAATAGCCTTAGTAAACAGGCCCTAAAGGCACTACAGTAGACCTCGGAGGGGATCTCTTCTACCTCTCCTGTCTTCCCCCACGTTTCTCAGCCTCAGTGCATATAATGAGAGAGGGATAAGAGGAGGTGAAAGGCTTGTCAGGGCCTGGTTTTGGAGGGGTTCAGTGGACCTTTCTCAGAGTATGTGCTATCCGCTGCAGATTGGTGTTCAATATTTCTGTACTAGAGACAACTTTAGGCTGTAGGTATTGCAGAGCGCCTGTTTCTGGCCTGGGACAACCTGTCGGTTGCTCATGAGTTTTTGAGTTTAGTCTTCTAGTCTGTTTTGCTTTTGGAAGATCTGACAGTTTTCCATTATTTAAAATCATCGGCTCTGCTGGAAGTTCTTCCTCGTGTAACTTCTCATAAATTGCTCCTGGATCAGGGTGTCATACTGTACATTTCTCTGACCTTGTTCTCTGTAAAACCTAACAGTTTGTTGTTATGGTATGTTGTTATATTGTGAACCGCGCTGATTCTGAATAGAGCGGTATATAAGAGCCTGTAATAAATAAATAAATAAAATAAAATTTAGGGCCCGATATTGAGTTAGGACGGCTAGGCGCAAGTGCAACATCTAGCCATCATTGCCGTCCTCTAACCCCTGATATTCAGTGCCGGGGTCATATGTGGCCCCGGCATTGAACATCCGGGGTCGCCACACATGCCCAGAAGCCACAGAGGCTAGCCAGAGAGGGGCAATATTGCACCGCTGCCTAGTTTTGCTTCTATGGGTAAAGGTTAGGCCAGCTTTTGCAGCACCTGTCTTTTACCCGCCGCTACCCTGTTAGCCTCTGTCGCCACTCATGACACACCCCGATGCTAAGCGGTTAGCATCGGGGCCTGTAGGGGAGAAGATCGGGGATATTCAGAGGCTCTAACTGTGTTAGTGCCCTTGACTATCCCCTTGAGTGGTATTTACATGGTTTAGATCCTAATGCAGTTACATGGTTTAGATCCTAATGCAGTTGCTGAGGTCCAAAATGCCATTATTTCATTTATTACTTTAGTCTTGTCTGAGCTTATTCTGCTTATTAAAGCTTACATTACTGCAGGATTTTTTCAACCTGATGCAAGGTAAAAAAAAAAAATTTTTGAGCCGAAACGTGTCACGTTGTCCATCACGATTTCTGTGGTTCTCTTAAGCTCGTGGAAAGCCTATAAGTTAAGTGTTTTAATTATTACACTATTTTTTCAAATGATTAAAAGGAGTGGTCATGACGAGGGGAGGGTTTTGATTCCTCCCTCTTTTGAATGATCACTCTGACAAAAAAGTTATTTTTCAGGGGTTCTTTTTGTTTATTACACCAGGGTTTAGTTTTACCTTGTGTGGGGGTTTTTGTTAGTATTTGCCTGAGCGTATTCTGAACTAAGTGTTCAGTGGCACGAGCATCAAAGGCTGGCTCATGTAGGATGCGCTTTTACCATCTGCAATGGGCCTGGCAGCACACTGCCACAAAAATGGTGAATAAAATGTCTGACGTTTTTGGTCAAGCATAGCCCCTCACCCAGATATGAAGTTTTTTAGCTGCTCTTAAAACCTATTATTTTTTGACAGCTTTTCAGGAAGTGCAATGTTTTGTTTCTTACTCAGCTAGTGGCATCATCTCGGCACATGGCTGCTGCGCGATTGCTGCGCTGTGCTCTCTCCTGGTCTTTCTTTTGCTGCCGCTTTCTGCTTAGGTCATTTACAATGTATTAATTCTTCTCTTTATTTTTATTTCTTGCTCTCTTGTATATTATTTTACTGTCTTCCATTTTAATATTATTAACTTTTTCTTTAAATGTGTCTTATCTAGTAATTATTTTAAACCGCCTTGATGCTTGCGAAGGGTGGCATAGAAAGTTTGAAGTAAATATAAACTGACAGTTTAAAGCTCCCAAGTTCCCCATTCCCAGGAGAGACACATTTTGAGCTCGCATCCCAAAGCTATGTGGTATTTATAGTCTCTGATTCTACCCATTGAACTTGATGCTGGAGAAAGTGACGTTGCCATCCCGATGGCTGCCTGAGCGAGGAGCTCTGGCTCGGGCCCCTGATTTTTGCAGTTTAAACTGAGCAGCTTGCTTCCCAACATTCTCGTAAGGAGCACCAAGGAGCGAAGAAGTGCTCAGGAGTTGGGGGGGCTAGCATGACATTTGGCACAAAATGGCTGCGGACCTGAAAGATTTTGCTTATGCTGGGTCACATGCGGAGTAGTGCAAGGACTCTCAGATGGCACTTGGCTCTCCTCGTGAAGAAGAGGAAGCTATAATGTTACCCAGTACAGCAAATGGTAGTACGGTGACTCTCTCCCAGGTGACGTGAAGTGAATCGAAAGAGTGGTTTGAAGTCATTAAACAGCAGATTGTGGCAGCTAAGACTGAGTTGGATGAAAAAGTGGCCGAAATAAGAGCGGATGCGGCAGAGTTGGGGCGTCGTGTGGAGGAGCATGAGGAAAGACTGGATGTGCTGACTGGTGTTGTGCAAGATTGAACCGCTGAGTGGAGGATAGAGAAGGAAGCTCTGCAGTTGAAACTGGAAGATCTAGAGACCTGGATGTGGAGGAAGAATCCCAGAGGACCCAGAGTTTAATGACTGTAAAAGAGTTTCTGGGCTGGAGGGGGAAGAGACGGCAGTGTTGGACATAAAGCTTGATAGAGCGCACTGTGGGCTGGGTCCCACAAAAGGGCATTTCCCTAGGGAGATTATGACCTGTCTTCTTACTCCATTAAAGAGAGGATTGCGTCCAAGATGAGGTCTCTGCCAAGTTATAATTGGGAGGGATCTTTCTTCTGGGACTATGTGAGTTTAGCGGTGTGGCATCTAAACTTCAGGAGGACAACTTGAAATATCACTGGTTGTACGTGTTCAGTTTGGCATTCATGAAGGATGGGAAAACCTGGCAGGTGAAAACCTTGGATGAAGCGGTGACTAGTATGGCAGAGGCTGGGATAGATATTGCCGGTTTACCCAGGCTGTAAAGAAGAACCTGTCAGCCATGTAGACTGCAGTAGGGAAGACTGGAGGCTCCACTACAACTGATGAAACTTGACTGTCTGCTCTTTTTTGCTATGAGAACTGATGTTTTATCTTTTGACTATTTAACTGGTTGGTTTTCCGGGGGGAAGAGAGCCAGTGGGTTGTTTTTTTTTGCAGTTAATATGTAAATTCTAGTTTTTGATTAGTCTTTATTACTGTTGTGCTCTGGGGGTGAATGAGGGAGGGTTCTGTGGGGGGGGGGGGGTATGTGAGGGATGTTGTGTTGTGAGGGGAGAGTGTTTGGGGGGATGTGGGGTGGAGGGGGGGATTGGATGGTGCGGAAGGTGCAGCGGTTGGGTAGTGTTGGAGGTAAATGGAGGCTAAGGGATTTTGTCCAAGGGATGGAGAGGGGTTGCGGTCATGCTCTCTGCTTGTGTTTTTCAAATGGGTGGGGAGACGCAGGAACATCAGTACTCCAATTGGATGGACTCTGGAGGAATGGAGTGGGGTTGGTGGAGGTGAGAGGAAGAAAAAGAGGAAGAGTTGGGCTCTTCTGAAGGCGAATGGCGAGAGGAGTAGTAGGGGTAGGCAACCATATGTGAATGGTAAAGATTTTATTTATTTATTTATTTTAAATTGTTTCTATACCGCGCTCTTTAAAATCAGCACGGTTTATAGGTAACAATACTTGTGCAAAGCGGCAGAACATACAATGCACATTACAGAGAACAGGCATTATAACTTGGGTTAACAGGGGAAACTATATAGCTGTTTGTGTGCCACAGGTCTGGTTGTGGATCCACGAACGCTCTGAACTACATCCATATTATAACTATTTACAGCTAAATCTGGTCAGCACTTTATACAAGTCATAACTATTTACAGGTTTAAGCAGCAGTATTTCAGGCTGTGAATGCTTCAACATGAGATGGGTGTGCTGGAAGTGTCATTGTGATGGGTGGAAGGTATGCTAGGTTGTGATATTTCACTGGACTGGTAATAGTGTTGGAGGAATAGATGGTGCTTTATTGCCTTCCTGAATTGGGCGAGGTCAGATATAACTCTGATGGTGGTTGGAAGGGCATTCCAGAGTGTAGGTGCGTAAATTACAAATGCCCTGCTCTTTGCTGCTTGGGAACATTTTGTTATTGCACTGGGTGATTACGAGAGTGTTTGCTGTGAATGCTCTTCTGGACCTGTTTGGCAGGGTGGGGAGGATGAGATCCATAAGGGAGGTGGAGGATTGTTCATTGAGGGCTTTGAAAGTCATCAGTAATACTTTAAAGGTGAGCCTGCAGTGGATCGGCAGCCAGTGGAGGTGTTTTAGGATTGGGGTTATGTGGTCTCTTCTGGAGGCCCCGTGCAGGCGGCCGTACTCATCGCTAGTTGCAGGGGGTTCAGAGTGTTCTTGGGGAGTCCATGCAGGATAGCGTTGGCGTAGTCAAAATGGGGGGTTACCAATGCTTGAAGAACCGTCTGGAAATCATCTGGTTCCAGTAGGGGTCGTAGATGATGGATTGTTCGTATCTTGTGATAAATTGCCCTGGTGGTGTGGCCTATGTGTGCTTTCATGTCAAGCTGCCGGTCAAGGGTGATACCCAAGTAGCGGATGGTGGGTTTTCTCAGTAGCTCAGCGTCTCTTACCCTTTATTGAAGAGGGAGGAGTGAAAGATCGGTTCCTGATGATAAAGAGGACATCTGTTTTCTTAAAATTAATCCTGAGGCTCTGCGAGTGGAGCCAGTCCGTGACAGCATCAAAGCATTTTGCTAAGGTCGAGAAATCCGGCTGGTTGATTGAGAATGGTGTAAAGAGTAGGACATCGTCAGCGTACACTAGGCAGGATACATGATAGGCTTTGACAGGATGCGGGGGGGGGGGGGGTTTGTGAGGTGCATTTGATAACGATCAATGCCAAGGGCCTTAACTCTTGACACAAGAGGAGGTTGTTGAAGAGAAAGGGGGATTGGTTGAAAACTGATCTTTATGTTGATCTGTCCTTGGTCCGATTCTTTTAAACATCTTTGTTAGTGATATTGTGGAAGGGCTGTCGAGTAAGGTTTGCCTCTTTGCAGATGATAGCAAAATCTGTAATAGAGTAGACACTCAGGAAGGAGTATATAACATGAAGAGGGATCTAGCAAAACTTGAAGAATGTTAGAAAATTTAGCAGCTGAAATTTAATGCTGAAAAATGCAGGGTCATTCATTTGAGCTGCAAAAATCCAAGGGAGCAGTACAGTGTAGGGGGTGAAGTACTTATATCCACAGAAGAGCAGGATCTGGGCATGATTGTGTCCGATGATCTTAAAGTAGCTAAGCAGGTAGAATAGGTGACAGCAAAGTTAGAAGGATGTTTGGATGCATAGGGAGAGGACTGGCCGGGGGGGGGGGGGGGGGGGGGGGGGGGGGGGGGGAAGGAGGCGATAGTGCCTCTGTAAGTCTCTGGTTTGACCTAATTTGGAGTTTTGTGTGCAATTCTGGAGACCGTACCTTCAAAAGGATATAAATAGGTTGGAGTCAGTGCAGAGGGTGCCTACTAAAATGGTTAGTGGTCTTCATTATAAAGTATATGAGAACAGACTTAAAGATCTTAATATGTACACTTTAGAGCAGGGGTCTCCAACTCCAGTCCTGGAGGGCCGCAAACCAGTCAGGTTTTCAGGGTATCCCTAATGAATATGCATGAGATATATATGCATTAGAAATAGCCTGCCATACTGACTGGTTTGTGGCCCTCCAGTGCTGGATTTGGGGACCCCTGCCGTACACCTCTGTCATGTATGATTGTGAGTGGGCAAGGTACAGATGTCCTCGACATCAAAAGGGTAGATAGAATGTGTCACATCCCTCCTCGTTTCTCACCACCACCAAAAAGTTGTCTAATAGACGATATTTTGGTGGTAGTGAGAAGCGAGAAGGTATGTGACACATTCTATCTACTCTTTTGATGTCGAGGACATCTGTACCTTGCCCACTCACAATCTTAAATGACAGAGGTGTAAGGTGGGGGTCCCCAAATCCAGCACTGGAGGGCCACAAACCAGTCAGTTTGACAGGCTATTTCTAATGCATATATATCTTATGCATATTCATTAGGGATACCCTGAAAACCTGACTGGTTTGCGGCCCTCCAGGACTGGAGTTGGAGACCCCTGCTTTAGAGGAAAGGCGTGATAGAGGAAATATGAGAGATGTTTAAATATCTCTGTGGCATAAATGCACAGGAGAAGAACCTCTTTCAATTGAAAGCAAGCTCTGCTACGAGGGGACATAAGATGAGGGTGAAAGGGGATAGTGATATGTTGAAATTTTTCTTTATGGAAAGAGTGGTAGATGCATGGAATAGCCTCCCAGTGGAGGTGGTAAAGATGAGGACAGTATCTGAATTAAAAAAAAAAAAAAAGCAGGGGACAAACACAGAGGATCTCTAAAGGAAAAAAGAGGGCTATTGTACTAGTTGATATGGAAGGGCAGACTAAATAAGCCAAGTGGTCTTTTCTGCCGTTATGTTTCTGTGTACAAGAAACATACCTGTGAGAGTTGCAGGCCTATTTACTTGCCACAAAGAAATTTCCATGGGTGTTCCTTGTTACCCACAGGGATTCTCCGAAAGGGGGGGGGGGGGGGATTTTGTTTTCTGGGAAGCAGATGATTGAAGTGATTAAGGAAGCTTGGGATCCGAGAAGGTGGAGCCTCTTTGGGTGAGAGTTAAAGAGGATGGGCGAGGTGTTGGGGTTGGTGAATATTTGGAGGGTATATAATGGGTCTTGGAGGGATTATACTTTTTATTCAGCCCCGCACAATTCATGCAGTAGATTAGATACGATTTGGGGGGAAGGGTGAGTTGGTGTCAGGGGTTGAGAAGGTGGACATCGGGCAGATAACATGGTCCAATCATGCTGCAGTCTGATAGAATTAGGGAGGCAGAAAGGGAACACAAATGGAAGGGGGGGTAAAAGGACCTTATGAATATTGGAAGGTCTGAAGGGGGAATTGGAGTGGTTGAAGGAGGGCATCATTGCCTACCAGTTAGGGTTATTTTGGTGACCAGGCTAGCCGACTGTAGGCTAAAGGGGAAGCAAAGATAGCAACAAGTGTTAAGGATTAGGAATACTAATGGGGAATTGGTCTTCAAATTAGACAAGATAATGGAGGTTTTTCAGCAATTTTATGCTAAATTGTATATGGGGGAGGTTGAAGGGGGGGGGGGGGGGGAATCGATCAGATGAGTATTTACAGGACTGTGAACTACCACAGCTTTCCGAACTGGAAGCGGGGACACTGGACAGGGCGATTTTGCCAGAGGAGGTGATTGCGGCCATTCAGGCACTTAAAATTGCAAAGGCACCTGGAATGAATGGCTTTAGGGCCAGGTTTTATAAGCATTTTCAAGATCTGTTAGTGGGCCCTATGGTTCAGACCTTCAATGGAGTGGAGGACGCGGAAGATATCCCAAGATCTATGGGCATGGCTGGGATAACGGTATTGTCTAAGCCAGGGAAGGACCCTAGCATGTGTGGGCCTTATCTCACCATCTCATTGATTAACCTAGATGCCAAGCTTTTGGTGAAGGTTCTTGCAAGCCAGCTGCAATCTTATCTGCCCAGGTTGGTGAAGGCTGACAGGACCGGGTTTATACCAGGGCATCAGGCATCTGATAATGTTTGCAACATTCTTGATCTGATCTGAAGGGTGAAAGCGGATGGGAAGAAGACCCTATTGATCACCATTGGCACTGAGAAAGCATTTGACCAGGTGGAATGGGGTTTTATGTTTTCAGTCCTGTGCAAGTTGGGGATTGGGAAGAAGTATATATGGTGGGTACAAGCTGTATACGTGTTGCCGTCTACCCAGGGGGTGCTCCGAGGAGTTTGATTTAGAGAGGGGTATTAGGCAAGGGTGTACCTTGTCCCCTTTGTTTACTCTAGCTATTGAGCCCCTAGCAGTGAAGATTTGGGCACAGAGGGATGTTAGAGGGGTGGAGGTGGAGGGTATCCTATAAGTTATTCCTTTTCACTTATGTTACGTTTACCATTAGGGAGCCGCTACTCTCCTTGCCAGTTCTTCTGGAGGAGATACGGCAATGGGTACAAGCTATATCGCAATGATAGAGAAGATCAAATTGGTGGAGGGGTTATGCTCTGTCAGAAAGGGCATTGAGTCACATAGGATTAAAGTTTTGCAGGAAACAAAATGCGCTGTAGAATCTCTATCGATAGAAATTCCATGTAAAAAGGGGAAGTCAAAGGCAATGGCAAAGGGGGGGAAATACTGACCTCCTGGTCAGAATGAACAGATAATGAAATGCTAAAAGAAATCAGGGAAGCTAACAAAAGTTACCTGAGTAATTGAAATCACCCATTATTACTGTATTGTATCGACTGGATCAGTGTCACAGCAGAACATGCCAGGGAGATAAAGTTTCTAGATTAAATAAATGACTGTTTTTGGAGCAGCTGGTTCATGGACCAGCAAGAGGGGAAGCTATTTTGGACCTAATCTTTAATGTCATGCAGGATCTGGTGCAAGAGATAAGGGTGTTGGGGCCACTTGGCTATAGTGATCACAGCATGATCAAATTTGATTTAATACATTTATTTATTTAACTGGTTTGGATATATGATTTTTCTACCAGTCAAAATGGTTTACATTGAAAATAGGGCATGTGGGTTACATCGAACTTATCGAACGTAGAACAGAGTATAAGAGGGGGATTGAGGGAGCATGCAGGATCATTATAACATTATACAATGAACAAGGCGTTGTTAAAGAACTTGTTATATAAAAGATAAGGCATCAAAGAATAATTAGTGTAGGGCAGAACAAGATGTGAGATTGCTGATTAGGGAGGTGGGGATAGAGGGATGATCTGCGAGAGGGGCAGGTGTTCCTGCTGAGAGTCAGTTGGAGGGGATGTGCCGTAGTGTTCTTCGAAGAGGTATGTCTTCAGGTGTCTCTTGAAGACTTGGTGTGATTGGATGCACCGTAGTATTGGGGGTAGAGTGTTATTTATTTATTTAAAGTCTCTTTTATACCGCGCTATTCAGCATCAGCGCGGTTTACAATAAACAATGAACATACACATTTCCAATAGTACTTTGTGTTTACATATGAACAGGATATTCAACTTGGCTAACAGGGTAACTATGTACAACAACAATATATACAATATATACAATTTATAGATTGGTCATGTGTTCGTATGGTTTTTAGACATTGGAGATTTGGGTGGTTTCGGCAAATGGTGCTGAGTTTCTATTGGTTTCCGGGTAGTGTAGGAGGAAGAGGTAGTGTTTCACGGCCTTCCTGAATTGGCATAGGTCCGGGATTGCTCGGATGTTGTGAGGGAGGTTATTCCAGATCATTGGTGCATAAAGTTTGAAGGTCCTGCTGGATGTTGACTTGGTGCATTGAGTTATTGATCTTGGGACTATCAAGGTGTTTTGAGCTACTGACCTTCTGTCCCTATTGTGGGGTGTCATCTGGATTAGCTCTGTTAGTGATGTTGACGAGAGACCTTTGGTGGCTTTGAAGGTGAGCAGCAAGGTCTTGAATGTAATTCTACCTTGAATCGGGAGCCAGTGGAGTTGTTTCATTATGGGTGTGACATGGTCTTTCCTGGATGCTCCGTGTAGTACTCTTGCTGCGGTGTTCATTGCCATTTGCAGTGGGTTTAGGGTGGTTTGGGGGAGTCCTTGCAGTATTGCATTTGCATAATCGAAATGTGGGATAATTAGTGCCTGATAGATAGTCCTGAAATCATCTGGCTCCAGCAGAGATCGCAGGTACCTAAGAGATCTAATTTTATGATATACTGCCCTTACAGTGTTACTTATATGAGCCTGCATATTTAGGTTCTGGTCTAGTGTGACGCCGAGGTATCTGATCGCGGATTTGGTCTGGAGGTCTGCGTCCTTCACTTTTAGTAGTGCCGGCGCAGTGAAGTTACGGTTCCTTGTAATGAACATCACCTCCGTCTTCTTGTGTTGAATCCGGAGGTTTTGGGATTGTAGCCAATGGGATATTTCATTTATGCAGCATGTTATTGGTGAGAGGTCTGGGTTTTCTGTTGCAAAAGGCATGTATAATAGCACATCATCTGCGTATATCATGCAGTTAACGCTGAAAGACCGGATCAGGTTGCAGAGAGGTTGCATGTATATATTGAACAGCAAGGTGGAGAGGGAGGATCCTTGTGGGACACCTTGGCTTTGGTGGAATGGTTCTGATGATGTGTCTCTGGATCGTACCTGCTGCCATCTGTCCGAGAGGTAGGACCTGCACCACTCGAGTGCTTTAACGAAGATTCCTTTTTCCTTGAGGCGTTCTAGGAGGCGCTCATGGTTAACGGAATCAAACGCTGCTGCGATGTCAAGGAAGACAAGGACAAAGCCTTGGCGGGTATTGTCGATGCCTGATATTATGCTGCTGAAGAGTGTGGTAAGAAGGGTCTCCACCCCGTGGGCTTCTCTAAATCCGTGCTGGCATGGATCCAGTGGTGCATTGGAATCAATGTGGTCTTGTATTTGTCTCTGAACTTCCTTTTCCATTATTTTTGCAAGCAATGGTATGCTTGCTATGGGTCTGTAGGATTCTGGTTTCTGTTGGTCAAGTTTGTTGTTTTTTAGTAGAGGTCTTATTGATTTGTTTGAGGGTGCGTGGGAAATCACCTGTTGTGAACGATTGTTGCATGAGTCTGGATATGATGGGACTGAGGTCAGTCCGAAGTTCTTTGACCCAGAAAGCTGGGCATGGATCAGATTGCGCTGTGGTCGTATTGATGGCTGCTATGGTGTCTTCGATGCATTGTTTGGATGGAGTTGTGAAGGTAGTGAGTGGTGTTTGATTGTAAGGCTGAAGGATAATGCTGGACGCAGGGTTGTTGTTTATCTGGCAGAGTTTCGTTTGTAGATAATCAGCATATGTTTGAGGATGGATTCCATTTGTTTGTTCTGATGCAGGTTCTGTTGTAAGTTGCTTAACGAGGGCAAACAGGTCACGAGGTTTGTTGAGGGATCTCTTTAAAGTGTCGGCGTGGTAACTTCTCATGGTTTCAGTCACTGCGGTACGGTGCGCTGTGAGTTGTAAGTTGTATGCCTTTTGGTCTGCTTCTGATCGTGAGCGGCGCCAGCGTCTCTCAAGTTTTCTTAGTGTCACGAGTGAGTCTTTCAACTCAGTAGTGTACCATGCTGCTGTGTGTCGTTTCCCTTGAGGTTTGTTCCAGAGGATAGGAGCATAGAGTTTGAAGGCTCTCATGAGGACACATTGTGTGCTCTTATGTACTTGAGGTGGCAGATGAAGAAGGTTGGGCGTGCTTTGTCTGCATGGTCTATTGGAGTTTGGGCATCTGATGAGTGTCTGAAGATGCTCAGATGTGGTGTTAAGTGACTTATGGATAATAGTGAGAACTTTGGCTTCGCATAGCATCAAGAATCAAACACAGTGGAGGGATTTCAGTATGGGAGTGCTGTGAGTGTGTCTGGAGGCTGCAACAATGGTGGGTGCTGCTGTGTTCTGGGCTAGTTGTAGTGGAGCAGTGGTAGTTTGAAGGATGGAGTTGCAGTAATCGAGGAGGGGGGTAATGGAAGCCTGGCAAACTGCGTGGAAGCTCTCAGGGGAGAGGAGGGGCGTAGGTTGCAGAGGGTTCTGAACTTAAAGTAGATATTCTTAGGGGTATGTTTACTAAGCAGTCTTAACGTGCGCCTGGCGATAGTGTGCAGGATGCCATAAAAGGAGTGGGCGTTCCGGTCTAAACATAGCAAACCGGGATTATCGCTTGATAACGAGCGCTGTGCACATTATCGGGCGAAGGATTGAGCTACGCACGTTAACGCGCGTTAATCTTAAGTAGGCGCGCTGACATGCAAACAGAGCAGCAGAGGTGTAGCACACTGACTGATGGTACAGGGGTCATAGGTTTGATCCCCCAGTGTGCCTAATGAATAAGGCTGGCTGAGGTATTACCCTTTACGTTTAAGCAGTGCTTTGTGAGGCATTTAACTTTTATTTTAATTAGTGCTGCCAGAAAACACACCCTCACAGTGCCGTAACCTAAGGTGCCGCATAAGGCACCCTATAAGGCACTCCAGAGGGCACATTATAAATGCACTGTCCACCAAGGTACCCTATAATGTCCCCTATAGGATACCTTATAAGGCGCTTTATAGGGCGCCTTATGAGGCACCTTAAGGTTACAGCACTGTGAGGGTGTTTTTGCTGGCAGCACTAATTTACATTAAAAATAGACAATGCCTCAGACAGCCCTATCAAATAACTCCAATGGGGGATCAAACACATGACCTCTGGCTCCACAGGCAGTGAAGTAACCAGTGGGCTACATCTCTATTGCTACTAACACACCCCTGGCTGGCTACAGAGAGACTGCAGGTCACCACACAAACTGTCTGCTGTGGATACCAGGATAGGGTTAACCCACCCATACCCATGATGCACTGCACATACAGATCAGCAGTCTACAGATGATCACAAGATGGAGTATGCACCCACACAGCACCTTGGCCTGGTAGGGGGAACTGACCGTGTGTGTTACTGGCACAGAGTAGCTACAGACCGTCACATTGTGCGGGTACTGTGCTCACCCTGAGGGCAAGGTGGGGCATCCAGCACCATGTCCACAGCACCTGGCTTAACGGAGCTGGTTGTGCTGCAGGTCACCATCAGTGCTAGTGTGTGATAGATAGTCCTTGCAGACACACCTAGGATACACCTGTGTCTATCTGTATTTCCCAGTCATGTCTAGCCCTTCTGGACTATGATGCATCCAGAATAGTGCATATCCTGTGTGGGTGCCATGGTCACATGATATAAGTGACAGGGGGGTGATGTTTGGACCCATAGGCGCATTATGTAGTACCACCCAACCTGCCCTCTGGGGCTCAGGGTGGGGAACAGGATCTCCCACCAACAGATCCACATTCTACATCAGAAGATAGGGTATGCACCCACACAGCACCTCGGTCTGTTGGGGGAACTGACCGTGTGTGTTACTGGCACAGAGTAGCTACAGACCGTCACATTGTGCAGGTACTGTGCTCACCCTGAGGGTGAGGTGGGGCGCCCAGCACCATGTCCACAGCAGCTAGCTTAGCTGAGATAGGCTATGCTGCAGGTCACCATCAGTGCCAGTGTGTGATAGGTAGTCCTTGCAGACACACCTAGGATACATCTGTGTCCATCTGTATTTCCCACTCACGTCTAGCCCTTGTGGACTATGATGCACCCAGAATAGTGCATATCCTATGTGGGTGCCATGGTCACATGATTTAAGTGACAGCGAGCGGGCGGGGGGGGGGGGGGGGTGGTGCTGTTTGGACCCATAGGTGGATTATGTAGTACCACCCAACCTGCCCTCTAGGGTTGAGAGTGGGAAACAGGGTCTCCCACCAACAGATCCACATTCTACATCCCTGCAATGGTGGCAAGTAGAGGGGACCATCAACCCCAGTTCTGCTGAGGAACAGACACCCTACAGGGCAGTCAATGCAGATCTGTACACATCCATAAAGCAATAGCAGACAGACAGTAGGCCTGGAAATGCTCAGCTGCCCCCCCCCCCCACCACTATTTAACATTCTCCAGCAGCGAGCACAGTGAGTCTCCAGCCGCTGCACCCTGCAAGGTGTTCCAGCCATACACATACTAACTGCAGACAGTCTGCTAGCTAGTCCATAGTGCATGATCCTGGAGGAGATGTGTGCACACCCACCAAGCAGATAAGTCAGTGATTAGGCCCCAGAAAAGAGAACCCATATATATCACTTTAGAGAAATACAATATAGCACTATGGGGGAAACTAGCCATGCCATGGTCACTGCTCAGTCAGGGTGAGAATGACCTCCCAGCAGGACATGCTGTGGCCACCCTGTCCGTGCAGGTTGTGGCCGGGCACTACAATGTCCCAGCCATTGCTCTATGCCCTGTGCAGATGCATCCTGCCCAGGCTGCCATGTCTGGGCCATACCCACGGTACCTTGCTCCTCATTATGCACATTGGCAGGCTAACACTGGCAACAGTGCAAGCAGTATGGGCTGAGAAAGGTGTTGGCAGCCACCACACACTGGATGGACAGACACACTCCCACACCTATGCCAGCACTGTGCAACTATAGAGGCTTTTGGCAGCCCTGGCCACCACACCAGTCCTGGGCACAGTGCAGGCATGGCTATGGTACGCAATACGTTTGGGGTCACTCCCCAGGGTGGTGAACACTGTCAGACACCAGACCTGAAACACACTCCACAGACATCAGAGAGGTTGCTATTATACCGCTCAATGAGCAGATTGTGCTTAACTTAGGAATTGCTATCTGCCAGTAATCATAGCAACCTTTGGATACATGTGTACCGTATTCCCAGGTTTAGGGTGGCATTGCTAAGGTATGCAAGTGCTAGTATTGGGAGATGCACCCAGGGCCCAACATCCTGCCTCTCCAGGAGGCTTTGGATAGTGGAGCCTGTGGGTGAGGGTGTTTCTGCCCCTGTTGGCCGCTGCTCTAGAGCAGAGGTTCCCAACTCCAGTCCTGGTGGGCCAAACACTGTTCGGGTTTTCATGCTGTCCCTAATGAATATGCATGAGATACATCTGCATACTATGGGGGGCGGCGCATAGAAATGCAGCACAGGCATCTTTATTAGAGACCGCATGGAACCTGAATGGTGTTTGGCCCTCCAGGACTGCATTTGGGAGACTTTGCTCTAGATAATGTGCATGTTTATGGTGTCTGTGCCCTGTAGGGTGAAATAAAGGCGCTTGAGGCATGTTTATGTTATCTGCAATAAAGGTTCCGTCTTTATTACCATGGTTTAGTAGTGGGTAAAATATGGGGACTGGGTTGGAAGGAACCACAGCTGGGACTTGAACCTGTGACCTTCTGCTCCTGAACACACTGGCTGTGTGTACTGCACCACACTGTCACCACAGGGACAGTTCATTCCTTGGGGATATAATGACTGTTTGTCAGACAGAGCCTGTCTGTTGCAGTACACGGCACCCACCTAAACAGGGCTAGGCCACAGTCTGCTGTCTCCTCCACCATCAGTACCCCTCCACCACCATGCTGACATGCCCTTCTGATGGTGCTGGTGGAGCGCAGTCTCAGGTCATCCAGTGTGCCAGTAGGCGGCTGCCTATGGTGTGGGTTCTAGGGTAGGGGTGCCTGCATAGATGTCCATGCTTCCCCCCAGCACCGCCTGCCAATGTTCTGTGCCCTTGGGGGTACCTGCTGGGTACTATCCCCTGTGACACTGTGGGAAACACACTTGTGCCCATGTTGGGCCCTCATCAGTTGCTGTCTGGCTGCTCTACTGTTTCAGCATTCCTATGGGCCACCTAGGCATCACCCTAGTCTGCACTGTGACCCAGCTGCACCACAGCATGTGCCGCCTGCAGCCCTCTACGTCCCCTTTTCCAGCATCTGTCCAGTTGCCCGTTCCGAGATGCCCGCCCTGCTGTTGCGGAACATGTGCACGCCATAGAAAACCTGTCCAATAACAAGGGGAAACCGTGCTCAGCGCTATTTCACTGTGGGATCATTCACCTTGTATGGGGACAGAGCATAGACCCTTCCAAAATTAATATCTTTTTTGGAGCTTTCTCGGTAGTGTTTTTTGCTGTTTCCCATTAATACCATGTTCCCTGTAAAATAGTTATCTCCAAGTTATAATATGCCGTTTCATATAAGTGATTGCATTCAATATTAAAAAGGTAACTATTTACATTAGTGATAAATATTCAAGAGTGAGTTGATCTAGGTAGGTATTATGACTGAGTGAGAAGCGGGTGGGTGCCTTGATTAGGTAGGATCTAAGTATAATTGTTGTTCAGTGTGTTCTGAACGCTGTGCACTACTATTTGCGCTGGTGTGACACTCTAGGGCAATAAGGTACCTTATCGCACGATAATGGCTCTTTACCGGGCGCAAAGGTACCTTATCGCATGATAACGCGCACAGCGGCGCAAACGAGCACTGAAGGCGGAGAAAGGCTCCCCAGGGGCAGAGAGAGAGGGTCAATGGGCGGAGAGTGGGAGGGGAGAGGCTCTCTGCACACTAACGCTGTGGAATCCGAGGCTGAAAACTAACGCCAGTGAAACCCTGGCGTTAGAGCAGAATTAAAGGGAAGAGAAACCATTTCCATCAGCAATGTACAGCAAAGTGATTAGTGTGATATATATATGCATGGAACAAAAGGGCAAATAAACATTGAAAATGACCTGAACAAAATGGAAAAAAAACATAACCAAGCTGGCCAATAGTGATATTTATTTATTTTATTTTATTTTATTTACATTCTCTTATATACCGCGCTATTCTGCATCAGTGCGGTTTACATTGAACAAATTGAAATTACATTGAACAGGGCATTATTATGCACCCAGTTCCTCCTGTTTTGATGTCAAGAGTTAAAAGTTAAAAATGTTCTTCAATTGTTCTCTGCAAAAATGATAGGCTGTCACGCTATTATTAATGTTTTTGTTACCTGTAAACCGCCACTGATCTCTGGAAGAGGCGGTATAGAAAAAATGTATAAATAAATAAAATAGTGCCCTTTAGTAAACATACCCCTTTAGTGATGTTATTTATATGTGGTTGGAAGTTCAGTTGGTGATCCAGAATGACACTGAGGTACTTAACTTGTGACTTGACCTGTAATTCAGTGTTTTCGATTTTGATGGAGGAAGGTGGTGTGACATTCGGGTCCTTGATCACATGGAGGATCTCAATCTTGCTGAAGTTAACTGTAAGGTTGTGGCAGTTAGGTTGTAATAGTCAGGAGCAGTGGCATGGAATGGAGTAAATATCATTATATCATCTGCATATAATTGGTAGCCAGCATTGAACTTCTGAATTGTGTAACAGAGTGGCCTGATGTAAATGTTAAAGAGGAGAGTGTAGATTCTTTAAGTGAAAGAAGGACGGCAAGGAAATCCACAGTACTCCCATTTCACTTTCAAAAGAGAGATTATGATAAAATGAGGAAAATTAGTTAAGAAAAGACTAACAGAAGCAGCTGCAAAGGCTAAAGATTTGCATGAAGCATGGGCATTGTTTAAAAATACTTTCTTAGAAACCCAGAACAGATGTATTCCACACTTTAAGAAAAGTGTAAGGAAGGCCAAAAAACTGCCAGCATGGTTTAAATGTGAGGTCAGAGAGGCTTTTGCGGCCAAAAAAACATCTTTCAGGAAATGGGAAAAGGAGTCAAATAACGAAAATGGGAAACAAGAAAAGCATTGCCAAATTAGATGCAAAGCATTGATAAGGCAGGCAAAGAGAGAATTTGAAAAAAAACTTGCCGTGGAAGCAAAAATGCATAATAAAAAGCTTTTCTAGTATATTTGTAGCAAAAACTTGTGAGAAAGTTGTACCATTGGATGATAGAGGAGTAAAAGGGGCACTAAGTGAAGACAAGGCCATAGTGGAGAGACTGAATGAATTCTTTACTTTGGTCTTTTCTGAAGAAGATGTAGGGAATTTACCCATGCCTAAAATGGTATATAAAGGTGATGTACCGGAAGAACTGAAAGAAATATTGATAATCCGGGAATATGTCTTACAACTATTTGATAAACTGAAGAGTACAAATCACCTGGACTAGATGGTATATTTCCAAGGGCATTGAAAGAACTGAGAACTGGACGGAGGGTTTCAACATATTATCCATGATGATGCTTAAATCTTTTTCCTTGGTGGTGGTTTCTAAGGTGATTACTAATAGTAGGTCTGAAACTATCATTAAAATCAACTGTAGTACAGAGAATGGCCAATGTAATGCCAATTGTTGAAAAGGGTTCCAGGTGTGATCCGGGAAACTACAGACCTGTGAGTCTGACATCAGAACCGGGCAAAATGGTAGAAACCATTATAAAGAATAAAATTACTGATCATGTATATAGTCATGGTTTAATGCGAGAAAGCCAACATCTCATATTATTGTTTTGAAGGTATGAATAAACAGGTAGACCAAGGTGAGCTGGTTGATATAGTGTATCTGGATTTTCAGAAAGCCTTTGACAAGGTCCCTCATGAGATACTCTTGGTGAAATTAAAAAGTAATGGGATAGAAGGCAGTTTAATATTGTCGATCAAAAACTGGTTAAAAAATAGAAAGCAGAGAATAGGGCTAAATGGCCATTTTTCTCATTGGAGAAAAGTAAATAGTGGAGTACCCCAGGGATCTGTGCTGGGCACTCTGCTTTTTAATATAGTCCCATTTCCAGGTCATTTATGAATAACAAGTGAGGTGATCAGATTTGCAAATGACACAACATTTATTCAAAGTTGTTAAAACCCAAGAGGATTGTGAAAAATTGCAAGAGGACCTTGATAAATTGGAAAACTGGGCAGCCAAATGGCAGATACATTTTAATATGGACACATGCAAAGTTAAGCACCTAAGAAAGAACAACCCAAACTTTGATTAGACGATGCAACGTATCACCTTAGAAAGCACCACCAAGGAAAAAGATTTAAGCATCATCATGGATTATATGTTGAAACCCTCCGCTCAATGTGCAACGGCAGCCAAGAAAGCTAATAGAATGCTAGGAATAATAAGGAAGGGAATGGAGAATAAAACAAAGGATACTATGCCTCTGTATCGTTCCATGGTTCGACTGGACCTTGAATATTGTGTGCAATTCTGGTCGCTGTATCTTAAAATGGATATAGCAAAATTAGAAAAGGCAGAGAAGAGCCACCAAAATAGTAAAGGGAATGGAAGAATACCCCCATGAGGAAAGGCTTAAAAGGTTGGGGTTCTTCAACTTGGAAAAGAGAAGGCTGAGAGGAGATATGATAGAGGTCTATAAATTAAGGAATGGAGTGGAACAGATTAACATAGATCGGTTGTTTATGCCATCAAAAAGTAGAAAGACTAGAGGGCATGCAATGACACTACAGTGTAACCCATTTAAGACTAATAAGAGAATATTTTTTCACTCAACGTGTAACCAAACTCTGGAATTCGTTACCGGAGATTTTAGTAAAAGCTGTTAGTGTAGCTGGGTTTAAAAAAGGTTTGGACAAGTTCCTGGAGGAAAGGTCCATAAATCATTATTAAAGAGGACACGGGAAATCCACTGCTTGCCCCAGGACGAGCATTATGGATTCTGTGGATTTTGGGAACCTACCAGGTACTTGTGACCTGGATTGGCCACTGTTGGAAACAGGATACTGGGCTTCATGGACCTTAGTCTGACCCAGTATGTCATTTCTTATGTTCTTAAGTCAGGTTTGGAGTATAAAATTAATGTAACTAAGATGGCGCTGGTAGGGAATATAGCAGCGGGTTTGGAGTCCAGACTTAAGCTGGCATTTCCTTTTAAATGGTTCGGAGAGGGGGTTCGTTATCTAGGAGTAAAATTGGGGGGGGGGGGGATATCTGGGAACCTTTTGGGAATAATTATATGCCTCTGTTGCAGGCTATTTGCCAGGATTTGGGGAGCTGGAAAGGGTTGTATTTGTCGAGGGTAGCGGTGATGAAAATAAATGTGCTTCTCCGTATTTTGTTCTGTTTCATGGCATTGCTATGGGAGGTCCCTGTTCGTTATATTCAGGACTTAGTTTGCTATTTTTGGGTTTATTTGGAGGGTGCCACTCTAGGGTAGCCCGAGCTGGTATATTTGAGAGGGATGGGAGCACCAAACTTGCAGGTGTATTATGATATGCTTTGTTCAGTTGGCGGTGGGAGAAGGAGGGGAGCAATGGGCAAGGTTAGAACGGAGTTTTCAGGGAGCGATTCCATTTGAGGCCCTATGTAGGCGAAGGTGGTGGGTAGGGTGCTGGAGGTGAGGATGGGGAATCCTATGACAGGCACTGCTTTGAAAGTTTGGGGAAAAAGGAGGGTGCAGTTATTGGGGGTATGGGAGGGGAACGTATGTTAAGTATTTGCATTTGTGCTACAATGAGGAGTTTTCACCGAGCAGTTTGTATGGTGTTTTCCATAGATGGGTTGGGTTAGGTTTGGAAAGGGTTGATTAGTTTTTGACTGTAGAGGGAGGGGCTTAAAACCTTTGATACCCTGTGTGCACAGTATGGCTGGGAGAGAGGTGTTAGTTTCATGTTCTACAAGTGTTTCATTTTCTGAAACAACCAGGGGTGTGGAGGGATATAAGTTTGAAGCCCACTGAGTTCGATGAGGTGTATGAGACGTGGGAGAATTTCAAGGGCTTTCTGTCCAAATTGTATAGTATGCTGCTGAGAGTGGGGAAGGCTAAACCTAAGTTTATGGGAGCATGGATGAGTGAAGTGGGGGGGTGGGAGTGGAGTGACTCTTTAGGTAGGGAGAGGTGATAGAGGGTACAAGATGACCGGCTGCTTCTTTGGCACTTTTGGAAAACAGCCTGAAGGTTAGATACTGGATCCTTGTGTGGTTGAGCAAGCTGGGCAGAGGGTATTCAAAGGAGTGTTGAGGTTTTATGCCCTTGTGGTGGGGGGGGGGGTGTCCATGAGTGTGGGGATTTTTGGGGAGTGGTGGAAAAGTTGTTCAAAGAAATTATGGGGATAGGAGTGCGGTTAGGGGTGTGGTTATGGGGTGATGGTTTAGAGGAGGGGGTATGGCTATCACAAGGGTTTTGTGTGTTAGCAGCCCGATTGGAAATGGCTTGCTATTGGTGGCTGCCTGAGCTTCGACTAGAGGGTGGTTCGGAAACTCCGATAGTATTTTCTCTATGCGTGGGATTACGGCATTTAAAAACGACAGTCTTCAGAAGTTTGAATTAGTGTGGGCATCATACCAGGAGTGGCATGGGAGGTATTTTTAAGACAGCTAAATTCTAGGGAAGTTGGGGGTCTAGCAAGGGTATGGAAGTGCTGTAGAGTGGGGAAGGATGAGGTGGGTAATATCCTATTATATTGGTTAATAGTTGTGGTTTGCTCTTTGTAATTGCTGTAAGAGATGTTTGCCATATCCCTCTTGAATATCTAGGGGGCCAATAGAGTTCAAGGAGGGATGGGTAGTAGGGGGAGTGGGTTGGAGGATTTTAGGGGTGCAGACTGGTGGGTTGTAGGAGTGGCAGAAACTTTGTATTAATGGTTGCCGTGGAATCACTGAGCCTGTTCCCCATTTTGCTTTTGTGAATATTTTGGCTGTACTGTGTTCGGGGTTTTTTCCAATTAAAATTAAATTAAATTATGGGATCTGCAGCAGCAATTAATTTTTTTAATGTGTCAGAATGGGGTCAGTAGAAATCCAGGACTGGCTTAAAGCCTCCCTCATGGAACTGGGAAACTTGGCAGCTCTCCTGTAACAGCTGTCTAAAATGTGCCGTGCTAGCACATGCTGCCTCCATGAAGTAAGGACATCCCAGCACTAGAGGGCAGACTGTGAGAAAGGGAGGAAGGCAGCTGGCTCAGCATCAAGGCTTCTGGGAATTGGAGTCTTGAAGAGTCTGTACCTGGAAACCGGTTGCAGCCCATTGAGAAAGGGAGAAAGGAAGAGAGAATTGGCCAGCAGGCAGGGGAAAAGCAGAGAAGAAACTCGGTGGCTGCCAGGACAGGCTGGGGTAAGCCGAGAGCTTCATTTGCAGGAGGATCACTGCTGGGGGCTGAGGGTGGCTTTGCACTAAGCTGGTACAGACAAGCCGAAGTAACTTCCGAGCTGTAGCCACTGGAAGGGGGATCAGTGCAGGAGGCTGTAGCCAGGGAGCATTGCATTAAGTCTGCAGCATTAAACTGTGCAGAAAGAAACTGTGACACAGACCTTTCTACTGAGCTGCTCCTGTTTCTGTGAAGCATTACCGTATTACCCTCTGTGCTGGTGCAGCTGAAACCTTCACTCCTGTGCAGTTCCTCATGCGAGAGCAGCCAGTGTTACAGCTGGAAAACAGCTAATCTGCTCTAACCGCAAGCTGCTTCTCAGTAATCAGCCCATCTCTCCTGTTGGATTACAGGAAGACTGAATAATGCCAGATTTCCTTATTTTTGGGCTTGGACTCTGGGGTCTGCTCATGGCTGGTGTTTGTGTTTCTGATTTAGGAGAATGGGGCTCTTTGACAAGCTGACAGGATGGCTGGGTCTGAAGAAGAAAGAGGTGCACCTTCTGTGTCTGGGACTGGATAACAGCGGCAAAACCACCATAATTAACAAACTGAAACCTTCCAACGTAAGTAAACCATCTGAGCTACTGGAACCTAAGATACTTTACAAGAAAACAATTCTGATCAGGTTTTCTTAAATTAGGACAGTGTCATGTGAGGGCCATAGCCAGCTCCTAGGTTTATCTTAATAATGTACTTGCAGTCTGTTTCAGGATAACATCTTGTTAATAATACTTCAGCTTTATGATCTTCTTGTTAAAGAAAAACAACTTGATCTTTTATTCAGGCTTCTTTATGTTCTGCTGAGGAAATCTCCTCTAGCAGATCCCTTTTATCTGTGCCCTCCTCTGCCACTGCCAACTCCAGACTTTGTTCATTCCATCTTGCTGCTCCTTATGCCTGGAACAGACTACCTGAGTCACTACGTCAGGCTCCTTCTGTAGTCCTAGTCTAATCCAGGCTAAAATCCCACTTCTTCTAATGAGCTGGGGCTGTCCTTACATCTATATGTACAGTGTTGCATATGCCTTGTAGCACTCTACAAATAAGTAGTGGTAGTAAATAGCAATAGACATTGTTTCATGCCAAGACTAGAGCTGGGTTCAGCGTCGGCCTTAGCAAGAGAAGTCAGTCACTTCAAAGACACATCCCGTTGTACCTTTGTGATTCTGCACCATTATTTATTTTTAAATAGAAGAATGAATTATTTGCTCCAAACTGACAAATCTTCTGGCTGATACTAGGTTTTGTATGAGAGGGAGTCAGTAAACAAGAAGAATTGTTGTTTTGATGATCTGCTTAAATGCTCTTTCCTTATTTACTTCTCATTATATTTTCCTGCTCTGATTCAATCCATCCACCTTAGGTCCAGTGATTAGCACGCAGGGAGAGGTTGCTCCCAAATCAGTACAGTAACATAATAGAAAAGGTTAGATAAAATGAAGTTGCTTACTTGTAATGGGAGTTCTCCGTAGACAGCCGGGGAATGCAACCACACTGTATGGTGACATCATCTGATGGATCCAGCGTGCCAGAGAAGCCTTTCGGGTCTTCCCCTGAGCATGCACGGGTATCCCATGCCTGGCAGGGCTCCTTCTTCCCTCAGTATGTATCTTTGTAGTAAGAAGTGAAGAATCCTAAGTGGGGAAGGAGGGTGGGAAAGTGTGACTGCCGGATAAGGTTCTCCGTGGACAGCAGGATAAGTCAGCCACACCTGGTGATGTCATCTGACAGCGCCATAGATGGACTGCTCTCCTATAGCTCAGAAAAGTAAACTTTTCTGAGCATGTGTCCTGTAGTCCCTACCTCCTGGCCCATCCCTACCTGGATCAGTCGGTCACAAGCCAAGCCTCCTCGCAGGAAGGGGCCTGTTCGGACTTTCTACCCCATCTGGAGGGGAGGAGGGTGGGATTGTGTGGTTGACTTATCCTGCTGTCCACGGAGAACCTCTGTAACAGGTAAGTAACCTTACTTTCTCCATGGACTAGCAGGATGCGTCAGCCACACTTGGTGACTCCCTAGCCGGCCGCTAGGCCTTGTTGCTGTGGACAGATGGGACGAGACAAGGTTGTCGTGAGTTGCAGCAAACGTTATTGCGGTGGTGGGTCAGGATAGCAGATCTAGGCCTGCACCCTCACACCAGGCATTGAAACGTCTCCACTTCAGGTTGTAAGTGCGCCGCGTAGAGTCCCTCTTAGCTGCAAGGATGAAGTGTTGCACCTCTGACAGGTTCATGGCGGTCAATCTTGACCTCTCAATTTCCAGGCAGTCAGAGCGAGGGTAGCCAGATTGGGGTGCCGTGTTCTCCCTTGGTCCTGGGTGATCAGGTCTGGCCGGAGGGGCAGACAGACTGGGGGCTTCATGGCTAGGCGGTGGAGGAAGGGGAACCACATCTGCCTCAGCCATTGAGGGGCGATGAGGATGATGGTCGCCTTGTCGCTGATTGTCTTTGGTATCACCTTGGTTATGAGCAGTATGGGTGGATATGCGTAGTGATCATAGTCCCTCCAATGGAGGTTGAAGGCATCTGTCGCTTCTCCCATGGTGAGGAGTCTGGTGCAGAAGGATGGGCACTTGGCTTGGGATGGATGGGCGAAAAGGTCCAGTTTTGGCCAGCCCCATCGATGGAAGAGGTTTTCCACCACTTCTGTATTGAGGGACTTCTCGTGGGGTTGGAGCTGACAGCTGAGCTTGTCAGCTAGGATGTTGTCCTTGCCCGGTAGGCATGCTGCCTGGAGATGGCAATTCTTACTGATTGCCAAGTCCCATGTGTGTAGGGCCTCCCTGCTTGTTGATATAGAACATGGCGACCTGGTTGTCGGTTTGTATCAGGACTGTCTTGTTGAGGATCCTCTCTGAGAAAAGCATGCAGGGCATACCTGATCGCCCTGAGCTGTACGTGGTTAATGTGGAGGCGTTTCTCGGGTTCCAACCATGTGCCCTGCGTACAGAGGTGTAGAGGTTCTGCACCCCAGCCTAGGTTGGAAGCATCGGAGGTGAGGACTAGATTGTGTCATCATTTCTGGAAAGATTTCCCTTGGGTAAGGTGTTCTTTCTTCATCCATCAGTTGAGGACTGACCGGGTCTTCTGGTTAATAGCTTTTTTTGTGGGACAGGGGCTGGGACCGCTGTCTCCAGTGCCGCCTCAGATGCCACTGAATGTACCGCATGTGGAGATGGGTGCGAGGTAGGACTTGTCATGGCTGCCATGTGACCCAGTAGGTTAGAAATGATCGCGCTGAGATTTGTGTGACCACAGAGGTGGATTAAACTAGGGCAATGATGGTGTCTGCCCTCTGTTCTGGGAGGAAGGCCTTCGTCTGTTGGGTGCAGAGGGTGGCCCCGATGAATTCGAGACTCTGCACCGGCTGGGGATGGGACTTCCCGTAGTTGATCAGGAATCCCAAGGTGCTGAGGATAGAGATAGTGTCCTGGACTGCTTTCTGTGTCTGCTCTTTGGATGGGGATGTTATGAACCAGTCATCCAAGTAGGGGAAGACACAGTTCCTGGTTTGTCGGAGGTGCGCAGCTGCCACCACCACACATTTGGTAAAGACTCAGGAGGCTGGTGATAGGCCGAATGGAAGAACTCTGTATTGGAAGTGCTGGCTGAGAATATGGAAGGTAGAAACTGTCTGTGCGCCAAATGGATGGGGATGTGCACATAGGCATCCTGCAAATCGAGTGAAGCTAGCCAGTGATGTGATTGCAAAAGCGGGAGGATGGACCCTAGAGAGTACATTCTGAAGCACTCCTTGCAGATGAATTTGTTGAGACCTCTGAGGTCCAGTATAGGGTGCAGCCCTCCAGACTTCTTGGGAATGAGAAAGTATCTGCAGTAGAATTCACGTCCCCTCTGAGTCGTGGGAACTTGTTCTATCACCTGTGCTGTCAGGAGGGTCCAGATCTCTTCTGCCACAATGTGGAGGAGGTGGTCTGGCGTATTGGAGGTTGGGCATGTCCGTTGGTGTGGGATGGAGGTGAAGCGCATCTTCAGCACCTGTCTGTGCGTGATGTCTGTCCAGGCTCTCTTGAAGGAGGAAAGACGTCCCCCTACTGGGGGATAGCCATTGATCGCAGTGTCCAAAGGAATTGATCGCAGTGTCCAAAGGAGGGGTTTCTTTTCCCCGAAGGCGCGTTAGTTTGCTTTTGCTGCCTGCATTCTCTTTGACGCGGCTTCTGGTAGGACTGGTAGCGTTGATGTTTGGGGCCTTTTGTCTGCCATTTGCAGTAGGGCTGGTGTCGCTTGTTAGAGGAGTAAGATGATGAGTAGGGTTTTTGTTGGTATGACCCTTGCGTTTTTCGGGAGCAGCTCCAGTCTAGGCCATCAGAGGCTAGGGTTTGGAGAGTGGTGCAGCGGTCTTTCATGTCTTTTACCATCTCTTTGGAGAGAAAGTCAAACAGGTTGTCTCCCTTACAGGGAGCATCTGCTAGCTGTTTGTGTGTGCCCTTGCGCAGTCCTGATGCTTGGAGCCAGGCCCAGCGCCGGGATACGATAGCTGTGGCAGCTGTCCTAGCCGCTGAATTGAAGGAGTCGAATGTAGAGCGGATCAGGTGTTTACCGCATTCTCCTAGGTCCACAAAGAGTGGCTGTACAGTTGCTTTGGCGATGGGGTCCAAAGTTTCTGTTGCAGTTTTGAGCGATTTTAGTATTGAATCCAGATAGAGGAACTGATGGGACGCTATCTTGGCGCTTAGCATTGCCGCTTGGTATGTTTTCTTCCCCGAGTCGTCTAGGAGCTTGGGGGGGGAGAGGGGGGGCGGGCGGTCATGTGCAAGCTGGAGCTCTTTGACTGTTTCACCGCGGATTCCACAACAATGGAGTGGTGTGGCAGCTGGGACTTATCAAAGCCAGGGGCAGGCTGCACCTGATATTTTGCCTCGAATCTGCGTGACGACGTGGGAACCGAGGCCAGTGTTTGCCAGATCTGGGTTGGGTAAGATTGTCCAGGAGCATCTTGTGTACCGGGATAGAGATGATAGATCTGGGTGTGCTCAAATATTTCAGCAAGCCCAGTACCTCATTCCTGGGGTCTGGAGCGTCCACAGAAGATAGGGATAAGTGACTCGCAAGTTTCTGGAGGAACTTTGGGTAGGTAAGATCCTCTGGTGGCGAAGGTGGAGGAGGTGGTGGCATGGTAGCTCGGTGTGAGGTTGGTTCTTTTTCATGTGATCTGCTGCGGTCGCTGCTCCGAGGTGTTGCTCTAGCTGCTTCCTCTCCTTCGCTGCCTGTGTATGGTTCCGAGAAGGCTTTGAGTGTCGGCGATCTGGGGGGGCAAAGATGTCCTGGGCCGAGGGGCAGGGGTCCCTCGAGAGGAGGAACTAACCCCCCAGATGCTGCGCTGTTTGCTGTCGCTGCTCTTTTCCTGGTTTAGCGGATGAGGAGCTGAAGCAGGGCTGACCTTGTAGGAGTGCTGCCCTGTTCACTTCTACTCCTGTCCATGCTGCAGCACCTTCGTCGCGGGGGGGGGGGGGGACTCTGGGAACTTGAAAAAGAGCAGTTTTGTGATGACCCCGTGGCGTGAGAGGCAGAACTCCTGTCCTTCTGCATGTTTTGGACTGTGCCGCCATTTCCTGCCTCTCCCTGAGTGGCTGTAGGTGCCGCAGGAGCTTGAAGCGCTGTTTCTCCGTCAACGCGGTCTGAGGGGGGAATCCCAAACGGCGCCGGAGTTCGCTGGGGAGCGGTTGCTTCCTCTGGAGCGGAAGGTGAGGCTTCCCGCTTCCCTCGTCGGCGTGGAGACGGCTTCCTGCCATGTGGCTCTGGTTACATCAGGTGGAGCTGTGCGAATGGAACTGGAACCGGAGGAGGCTGCCTGCTTGTGCCCGGAGGAAGCTGGCCACTTCCAGAGTTTTTGTCGGTGCTTTGGGGGTCAGAGAGCCCGGAGATGGGGGTGGAGACCTGAGGGCGGCCATTTTGCCGGCGGCCATGCTGCCTCTTGATGCTTTCTCCTTGCCCTCTGGATGCTGGTCTTTTTTCTTCCTTTTCTCCTCCTCCTGTTATTTGGTGTGCATGGGGGAGCTTGCTCCAGGTCTGTTGGACTCATTGAGAAAATCCTCTAGAGTGTGACTGCAGGAGCACTGTGCCCGTGGAGACATGGCACAGTAGGGGCAGTCCTCCGTGTGGTGGGTTTCTCCTAAGCACCGGCTATGTCGATCGTGGGAGTCCTCAGCATTCATCTTCCTGGAGCAATCAGAGCACTTCTTGAAGCCAGAATTGTTCTTTTTCTTGATTTTCTTTTCTTTTTCCTTGTTGAAGGAGGTAAGTGAAGAGCAGTTACGTCCGGCAGGCTGGGCAGACGAAACGAGACTGAGCCTGGTTAGGGTGGGCCAGAAGGTAGGGCCTACAGGACACGCGTTCAGAAAGGTTTACCTTTCTGAGCTATAGGAGAGCAGTCCCTCCACTGTGCTGTCAGATAACGTTACTAGGTGTAGCTGACACATCCTGTTAGTCCATGGTGATCTACCGTTACAGGTAAGCTGCTTCGCTTTCTCTGGAGACAAAAGGGAAGATGCAGGCACACTATGGTGAGCCAAAAACTGAGGGTTGCTGCATTGGCCGGGCATGAATTAGGTGACCTGGAAATGGATTGGGTGGTTGGAGAGACTCCTGTAAATAAGCAAAGCACCACTTGACTGAAAGCCATATCTCGTGTGAATGGGGAGTCCAGACAGTAGTGTTGCTTGAAGGTATGCACAGAAGATCATGTGGCAACCTGTGGGAGGAGTGGCCTAGTGGTTAGGACAAGGTACTTCAGGCCGGAGGGCCGGGGGTTCAAGTCCCACCTGGGGACAGCAATCTCAGGCCGGAGGGACTGGGATTTCTAGTCCTATAAGCACTCCTTGTGGTCTTGGGCAAGCCACTTAACCCTCCATTGCCCATGTTCCCTGTAAGTATTAGCGTATGTGTGTCATATCCCCTCGTGTTAAATGTATCTCCCAATTGACCGCTTTGACCCGGTGAAAAGCGGGATATAAATACAGCTAAATACAGATAAATAAACCTGATAAAGGCGAACAGGGCAGTGGGGGAAGGGGAGGTTGGCCCTTAGGTTGGCAATGAATGCCGCTGTTACCCTGAGACAGTGTATACAAAAATACCAACATTCATCACAGAAGGCACTGAAGCACCTCCAGAACAAACAGACGCATGGAGTACAAGATCTCAGTGAGCAATGTCACCAACAGCTCCATGTCAGCGTAGCTGAACCAAATGTCTGTCATGTACTACGTGACCACATCATCATGGGTCAGAATGAACACAGTATGTGCAGCTATCGTATGATCCACCTCTCAATTGCAATCATCACTGAACAAACAACTTAGACAGATGCACTTAGCTGGAGCAACAGTTGTACCATGTGGCGTTTGTCTACGCAAAACAACAATGCCTGCACTCCGACACCAGGCGGTTCGCCAGAGGATGCATCAGGGAGAAGGACGCATTCACCGTAATAATGAAACGCATGCACCTGTAATAACAGAATGCATATGTAAAACAGCAAAGGATCAAACATTGGAGAAGGTTACTTGCACCTATACACCAACAAAAATACAGCGGTTTACCAAAAAAAACACTGTGCGAGATTTAAAAACACACAAGCTACTTGCACGCCCTGGCACTCAGCAGCAGACAGTACTTTCGCCTGCAGTAACTTTAACGCAATCAACAGACGGTAACGCCGAGCATGCACTTAAAACAGAGCTCAAAAAAGGCGGGACTTGATGACAAAACTATGCCATTGAAAACAAACTATCAAGACACACATGGTCCTAAACAGGAATCAGTGCCGCCTCCAGAGCACCCTAAACTGTATTCATGAGTGGAGTTTTTTTCTGACTCATGATGGCGTGGTCGCCTACTATATGACATACTTTTGGTTCAGCTACGCTGACATAGAGCCGCTGTATCAGCTTGGTGACATTACTCACTAAGGTCTTTTTTTTCCACTCCTAACTTATTTTTGGAGAAGTTTCAGTGGCTTCTGTAATGATTGTTGATATTTTTGTATGCACTGGTTTATTTTTTCATTTGCAGTTTGCTTACTATGTGCTTTGAAGTTTGAACGTATGGTGAGATGTCTGCTGAGACAGTGTGAGTCAGTGCTGTGGGGGGAGAGCGGCGATAATCGAAAGTGATGCAGTCTATACCCATGTGGATAGAGTGCATTTGCTTGCAGGGAAGGCTGAGTTGTTGGGGTTGTAAGTGATGAAAAGCTGTGAAGAATTGCGGCAGTTATCAGTTTCTAGGAGACAGTAAAGAAAGATCTGCTTGCAGTCCAAGGTATGGAAAGTCTCTTCTGCTGTTGATGTGTGGTGTGGGAAAGAAAATAGGTAGTAGAACAACTGAGTAATTGATATGGAATTCAGACAAGAATGTAATTAGGAACTTGGGGTAGGTGCGACCATAAGATATGCCATACTAGGTCAGACCAAGGTCCATCAAGCCCAGTATCCTGTTTCCAACAGTGGCCAGTCCAGGTCACAAGTAACTGGCAAATTCCCAAAGAGGCACACAGGTTCCACATTATTTGTCCCGAGGCAAGCAGTGGATTTCCCTGATCCTCTTTAATAATGGTTTATGGACCTTTCCTCCAGGAACTTGTCCAAACCTTTTTTAAACCCAGCTACACTAACAGCCTTTACCACATCCTCCGGTAACAAATTCCACAGTTTGATTACATGTTGTGAAAAATTGTTTTCTCTTATTAGTCTTAAATGACTTACATTGTAGCTTCATTGTGTCTTTCTACTTTTTAGTGGCATAAACAATTGATCTATGTTTACCGTTCCACTCCATTCATTTATAGACCTCTATCATATTTCCTCTCAGCCGTCTCTTTTCCAGGTTAAAGAGCTCTAACCTTTTAAGCCTTTCTTCATAGGGGTATCCTTCCATCCCCTTTACCATTTTTGTCGCTCTTCCCTGTACCTTTTCTAATAACGCTATGTCCTTTTTAAGATATGGTGACCAGAACTGCACACAATATTCAAGGTGTGGTCGCACCATGGAATGATACAGAGGCATTATAATATCCTTTGTTTTATTTTCCATTCCTTTCCTTATGATACCTAGCATTCTATTTGCTCTCTTGGCTGCCGCTACACATTTGCAGAAAGTTTCAACATGTTATCCGCGATGACAGCTAAATATTTTTCCTGGGTGGTGGTTCCTAATGTGGAACTTGCATCATGTAACCATAGTTTGGGTTGTTCTTTCCTAGGTGCCTAACTTTGCACTTATCCATATTAAATTTTATCTGCCATTTGAACGTCCAGTCTTCCAATTTATCAAGGTCCTCTTGCAATTTTTCACAATCCTCTTGGGTTTTAACAACTTTAAATAGTTTTGTGTCATCTGCAAATTTGATCACCTCGGTCATTATTCCCATTTCCAGGTCATTTATGAATATGTTAAAAAGCAGCGGACCCGACCCAGATCCCTGGGGTACTCCACTATTCACCTTTCTCCATTGGGAAAATTGGCCATTTAGCCCAACCCTCTGCTTTCTATCTTTTAACCAGTTCCTGATCCACAATAATACACTGCCTCCTATTCCATGACTCTTTAATTTCACCAAGAGTCTCTCTTGAGGGACTTTGTCAAAGGCTTTCTGAAAATCCAGATACACTATATCAACCGATTCACCTTTGTCTACCTGTTTATTCACACCTTCAAAAAAACCTAACAGATTAGTAAGACAAGACCTTCTTTGGCTAAAGCCATGTTGTCTGTCTCCCATTAATCCATGACAATCTACATGTTCAGTAATTTTGTTCTTTTATAATGGTTTCTATCATCTTGCCTGGTACCGATGTTAGACTCACCAGTCTGTAGTTTCCAGAATCACCCCTTGAACTCTTTAAAAACTGGCGTTACATTGGCCGTCCTCCACTCTAGTACAGATGACTTTAATGATTAGTTCACAGGTTACTAATAGTAGGTCTGCAATGTCATATTTCAGTTCTTTCAACACCGCTTGGACTGGATGATATACATCAGAGGATTTACTACTCTTCAGTTTATCAAATACTTGTAATACATCTTCCCGATTTTATCAATATTTCTTTCAATTCTTCTTTTAAATACCATTTCAGGCATGGGTAACTTCACAACATCTCCTTTAGTAAAGATCAAAACAAAGAATTAATTCAGTCTCTCCTCTATGGCCTTGTCCTCCTCTAGTGCCCCTTTATCCTTCTATCAGGGGGTAATTCAGCATGGCCATGTCCCGGCATTGAGGCAGCAGGAAGTCGCTGGCATGGAAACAGTCGGCAGATGCTCGGCTGAAGGAGCTGGGGCACTAGGAAAGCCATGGCCCCTTTCGAAGCACACAGGATTTAAGTATGGCCTAAAAATCCTAGTAACATAGTAAATGACGGCAGATAAAGACCAGTACGGTCCATCTAGTCTGCCCAGTAAGGTGGCAAGAGTAGGTGCACCTGCCGCTCCATGCAGGTCACCCCTCCCCACGTTTGTTGTCTGGAAACTGTAGGATGCCAAACTTCAGGACCTTAGCAATTTTTACAGAAACTTGAGATAAAAATAAGCCTTGATCTGTTCCTTTTGCAGTGGGTTCCCGGGAGGGAGAAGTGGGACTGTTAGGGCCAAAGTAACCTACATCATCCTCAAGGTAATCCCAATGTGACTGACAGTGCACAGAAGGCTCATAGTGATAGAAATCGCAGGAGGATATGGGGGCGCAGTGTAAGGAGATCTTTCCACCTTGCTGCTCCTTGTGCCTGGAACAAACTACCTGAGTCAGGCTCCATCTGTGGCCCTGTTGAAATCCAGGCTAAAAGCTCAGCTCTTTGGGTCTGCTTTTGGATGCTGATCTGCGTAGTCTCCTCTCCATTCCCCTAGATATATCCTAGTCCCGAGTTGTGTTGTCTGTCTTGACTAGACTGTAAGTTCTTAGGAGCAGGGACTGTCTCTGTATGTCTTGTAGTGCTATACAATTGATAAGTAGTACTAGTAGTCCTCGGGAACGTCTGGAGGCAGGCTAGGGCAGGGATGAATGCTATCACTTAATGTATTTAAGGGAATGTGATTCAGCTGACATTTGCAGGAGGGTAGTACTGTCTGCAGCAGCGTGTTCTGAATGCCCAGGGCAGTCCTCGGAGCCTCTGTACAGATGACCTTTGTAGTTCTAGAGCTGCAGATTATCCAGGAGCAGTTCATCTCTGCTTTATGGGGCTCTTTACAACTCGCCGTAGGACTATGAAGAAATGGTCCAGTTTATGCAAATCTAGTAGCTGCTTTCTGACATGCCAGTAGTACCAATGGTTAGAAATTCTGTGCAGAAGGAAAGTCCGTGCAGAGTTTTGCTTCTGGATACAGTTACTTGTAGGTAGCGTCATTGGAGACGCCCAGGTGCATTCCTGTGACTTTAGCTGCTTGAGGTGAGGTGGTCGCTCACTGTATGAGTTTTAGCATTCTTTGGCTTTATTAATGAAGCGTTTTTGAGGCCATTAAATGCAGAACTTAGGAAGTGGATTTGAGCAACTGAGCAAATGTATTATATCCCTACATAATAATGACAAACCAAACCTGCAAATATCATTTTTTACTTCCCTATAAAACCTTTTAAGTATCAGACCCATTTAAAGCACTGACTGCATCTTATCAGGATTTAGGACCTGATCTCCTAAAGCTTTTATCTGTGTCTGTGAGGTTGAAAGCTTAGTAAATCAGGCCATTAGATAGCTATGGACCAAACCAATAGATCTTTACCCAAATGCCACTTAATCCCCCAACTCTAAAAGATGAGGCATAAGCAGAGTTGTTAACAGGCACTTTGGGTGCTACGGTGTTTCCTCCTATGAGTTTGTAAATCTCCTGCGTTGGGCAGGTGGAACAGGAAGGGCAGATCTTAGTGAGGCATTACCCTGGTGGGGAATATCTGTTTTCATAGGAACCACAACATGCTCTGTGTTGCAGGTTGTTAACACTGGCAAAGTACTTTTATAAAGCCATTTTAGTCTTTGTGTGGCAATAGACAGACATGAAGTGGCTTTTATAGAATGACCTCGGGTACAAAGGTCGTGCAGTGGCATGAATGCGGGCACCTTTACTGTCGGCATGCCTGGCGCATAGCCTAGACGGGGCACGAGTGCAGTCATGAAGGACACGCTTTGATTATAAAGTACACTAATCTAAGCACATACTCGTGTACCTCTGATCACATTTATGCCTGGCCCCCGGCAGGTGCCACTGTTGGCAACTTCAAAGTAGCCACATGTCAGGTGGGGATTGACCCCATGGCCTCGGTGACCAGAGGCCACAGTCATGCATCTGGAGCTGTGGAGCTCAAGTCCTAGTGGTAAGACCATGAGTGCCGGAAGAGGAAGCCCACCATCCCCCCCACACCCCCAGGAAGGGTTCCATTGGACCAACAAGAACTGTGCCTTGAGGCATCATAAATAAGGAAGCCTAGCTAGACATATCCTTGCTGGTTCAACAGTTCTCAGTGGGCCTGACTTGCGTTTGTCACCCAGCTCTTCACTGTCCAGTGGAGTGTTTTCGTCTACCTCGCTTGTTGCCAAGTCCTCAAGCTCCTGATCCATGTCCAGTTCCTGCTCCAGTCCTGGCACAGTCACTGCAGGTCTAGTTCCTGCTCCGTGTTTGGTTCTGCTTCAGTCCCACCACAGCTGCTTCTCCTGGTTCTGATCCTGCACTGCTCCACACTTCTCTGGACCTAGCCTCTCCACTCCTGACACTGTGATTGCTACTAGATTTATGCTAGTGTTTTTTAGAGAGAAATAGGCACCTATGTGACATTATACAATTGCACCAAAATAGGCACCTCAGTCTAGATGCCCCGTTATAAAATTATCCAGAGTAGAACAGTGACTAGCAAAAGGTGTTGTAAGCCTCCCCTAGTCCTGTCCCGAGCCCCTGTCTGCAGAACAGATCATCTGAATGAATTCCGAGAAGAAAGCTCTGCTGCTGGGCATTGCATCCTCTCTTCTGCCCACCTTGCTTTTTAGCACCATGGGGGTACATTTATAACAGGTTGCCTAAATTAGGATGGTAAGGAGGTGTCCATTTTCCATAGGCATCTGTGTGACTTTGTAAAATCCTAGCGGTAAATTCGCAGAAATTGTGGCTACACTGAAGCCACAGACGGCTGCAGCTTCAATCTGCATGACTGAATATTATAAAGAACGTAACACTATCTGCGCTCTACCCAAAATCATGCCTACACACGGGTTGCGTACAAGCACCCACAGTCTTGTCACTGTGCGTGTATGTGTGTACCATGTGGGGTAATCTTATAAAAGCCCTTATATGCGTGTAGAACTGTTTTTTGCACACTAGAAAAGTTGATAAAATTACCCTGTATGTTTAAACATTGATGCAAAGAAGGGTTCAGTATTTCAAAATCTGTGTCTGCTTTTCTGTCTGTTGAAGGCTCAAGCCCAAGATATAGTTCCAACGATTGGATTCAGTGTCGAGAAGTTTAGGACGTCCAGGTAATTCAATATTTGCATTTGAGTGATAAGACTGTATTAAAATGTGTTGTGATTGGAGGGATGTTGTGTTTCATGTGAAATATGCACTAACATAAGAACATAAGATATGGAGATAAGGAGTGGAGGAGTGGCCTAGTGGTTGAGGCAAGGTACTTCAGGCCGGAAGGTCGGGGGTTCAAATCCCACTAGAGTACAGCAACCTTGGGCCGGAAGGACTGGGGTTTCTAGTCCCACAGGTGCTCCTTGTGGTCTTGGGCAAGCCACTTAACCCTCCATAGCCCATGTTCCCTGTAAATAGTTATCTCCAAGTTATAATGCCCTGTTCAATGTAATTTCAGTTTGTTCAATGTAAACCACACTAATGCAGAATAGCACAGTATATAAGAGAATGTAAATCAATAAATAAAAATAAAATAAGATATGCCATACTGGGTCAGACCATCAAGCCCAGTATTCTGTTTCCAACAGTGGCCAATCTAGGTCATATGTACCTAGCAGTTTCCCCAAGGGACACAGGTTCCACAATGCTTGTATTGGTTCAAGCATTGATATCCTGGGTCCCTTCTTAATAATGGTTTATGGACCTTTCCTCACCTTTTTTAAACCCAGCTACACTAACAGCCTTTACTACATCCTCCGATAACAAATTCAAGAGTTTGATTACACGTTGAGTGAAAAAATATTTTCTTTTATTAGTCTTAAATAGTTTACCCTGTAGCTTCATTGCATGTCCCCTAGTCTTTCTATATTCTGATAACGTAAACAATCGATCTACGTTTACCCGTTCCACTCCGTACATTAATTTATAGACTTCTATCATATCTCCCCTCAGCCGTCTTTTTTCCAGGTTAAAGAGCCCTAACCTTTTTAGCCTTTCTTCATAGGAGTATCCTTCCATCCCCTTTACCATTTTGGTGGCTCTTCTCTGAACCTTTTCTAAAATCACTATATCCTTTTTAAGATACGGCGACCAGAATTGCACACAATATTCAAGGTGCGGTCTCACCATGGAACGATATAGAGGCATTATAATATCTTTTGTTTTATTTTCCATTCCTTTCCTTATCATACCTAGCATTCTATTTGCTCTCTTGGGCGCTGCTGCACACTGGGCCGAGGGTTTTAACATGGTATCCACAATGACGCCTAAATCTTTTTCCTGGGTGGTGGTTCCTAAAGTGGAACCTTGCATCGTGTAACCATAGTTTGGGTTGTTCTTCCCTAGGTGCATAACCTTGCACTTGTCCACATTAAATTTCATCTGCCATTTTGATGCCCAGTCTTCCAATTTATCTAGATCCTCTTGCAATTTTCCACAATCCTCTTGGGTTTTAACAACTTTAAATAGTTTTGTGTCATCTGCAAATTTGATAAACTCACTCGTTATTCCACTTTCCAGGTCATTTATGAATATGTCAAAAAGCAGCGGACCCAGCACAGATCCCTGGGATACACCACTATTAACCTTTCTCCATTGGGAAAATTGGCCATTTAGCCCTACCCTCTGCTTTCTATCTTTTAACCAGTTCCTGATCCACAATAGTACACTGCCTCCTATCCCATGACTCTTTAGTTTTGCCAAAAGTCTCTGATGAGGGACCTTGTCAAAGGCTTTCTGAAAGTCCAGATACACAATATCAACCGCCTCACCTTTGTCCACCTGATTATTCACTCCTTCAAAAAAACATAACAGATTAGTAAGACAATATCTTCCTTGTCTAAAGCCATGTTGGCTGTCTCCCATTAGGTCATGACTATCTACATGCTGAGTAATTTTATTCTTTATGATGGTTTCTACCATTTTTCCCAGTACTGATGTCAGGCTCACCGGTCTGTAGTTTCCCGGATCACCCCTGGAGCCCTTTTTTTAAATTGGTGTTACACTGGCGATCCTCCAATCTTCAGGTATTAGAGATTATTTTAATGATAGTTCACAGATTACTAATAGCAAGTCTGCAATCTCATATTTCAGTTCTTTCAACACCCTTGGATGTATACCATCCGGCCCAGGTGATTTGCTACTCTTCAGTTTATCTAATAGTTGTAATACATCTTCCCGATGTATCGATATTTCCTTCAATTCTTCCGCACCTTTAAATACCACTTCAGTCATGGGTAACATCCCTACATCTTCCTCAGTAAAGACTGAAGCAAAGAATTCATTCAGTCTCTCTGCAATCGCCTTGCCGCCTCTTAGTGCTCCTTTAACCCCTTTATCATCTAATGGACCAACTGACTCTCTCACAGGTTTTTTGCTACGAATGTACTTGAAAAGGTCTTTACTTCGCGTTTTTGCTTCCGCAGCAAGCTTTTTCTCAAATTCTCCCTTTGCCTGCCTTATCAATGCCTTGCATTTGACTTGCCAGTGCTTGTGCTGTTTCCAGGTTTCGTTGTTTGGCTGTTTTTTCCATTTCCTGAAAGATGCTTTTTTGGCAACAACAGCCTCTCTGACCTCACCTTTAAACCATGCTGGCAGTTTTTTTGACTTCCTTCCACTTTTCTTAAAGCGTGGAATAAAGCTGGCTTGGGCTTCCAAGGTAGTATTTTTAAACAGCACCCAAGCTTGATGTAAGTCTTTAACCTTTGCAACTGTTCCTTTTAGTTTTTTCTTAACTGTTTTCCTCATTTTATCATAGTCTCTCCTCATCGCGACCTAGTGAGGTTACTCGACGGGATTCCTTGGCGGTTGCCAGTATCTCAGGATCTTCTGTTACAGGGTCCACTTCAGATGCCTCAGGTGGATCGGGTCTCGCTTACGGCTTGGCCATTGAAAGGCACGAAAAAGGTCGACTTCGTTGGCTTATGTGCGGGTCTGGTGCATTTTTGAGGTTTGGTGTTTGAGGCGGCAGGTTCGAGCCGCTACTGCATCCGTGCCTTTGGTTTTAAACTTTCTACAGGATGGTTTCGAGAGAGGGCTAGCTGCCAGTTCCTTGAGACTCCAATTGGCAGCCCTTGCATGTTATAGAGGTAAAGTTCACGGGCTATCTTTAGGAGCCCTCGCCGATGTCGTACGGTTTCTTAAAGCAGTCTCCCGGCGCGTAGAGTTTTGGTTCCGCCTTGGGATCTCAACTTGGTTTTAGGGGCACTTACAAAGTGTCCTTTTGAGCCCTTAAGCCAAGCGTCTGTCAAGGATTTGACGTTAAAGACAGTATTTTTGGTTGCCATTTGCTCGGTGCGGTGCATTTCGGAGCTGCAGGCCCTCTCTTTTAGAGAACCTTTCCTATACTTTTCTAGGGAAAAGGTGGTACTTCGACCGGTTCCCTCCTTTTTGCCTAAGGTGTCTTCTCCGTTTCATGTGAATCAGATGGTTTCGTTGCCAGTTTTGTGGTCCGCGGATGGGTGCCCTCCCGATAACAGGTTGCGTCGTTTGGACATTAAGAGAGTATTGCGTCGATATTTGACAGTTTCTGAGTCTTTCCGCAAATCGGATTGGCTGTTTGTTTTGTTTGGAGGTCCCCGGAAAGGAGAGGCGGCAGTGAAGGCTTCCATTTCCAGGTGGATCAAGGAGGCGATTGTTTCATCCTATATGTTGCAGGGGCGTTCGGAGCCAGTGGGTCTCAGGGCTCACTCTACGAGAGCTCAAGCGGCTTCCTGGGCAGAGCATAGTTTGATTCCGCCGGTGGAGATTTGTAAAGCGGCCACCTGGTCTTATCTTCATGCCTTTAGTAAACACTACCGCCTAGATGTGTTGGCAGCAAATGATGCCTATTTTGGGTCAGCAGTGTTGCGTGCCGGCTTTCAGGGCCCCTCCCATTAATACTGCTCTGTTACATCCCAGAGGTGGAGGACTAAACTGGAGGAACGATAGGGAAATTAATTTACACTAACCTGGTAATTGTAGTTCCTTGAGTGACGACAGTTTAGTCCTCATTCCCACCCAGGGATTTTCCTTTAGCACGGCACGCTTGTTTGGGGCAAGGAAATGTACAGGTAAGCTTCTTTAAAGAAAATTGTCTATTCTCTGTCTTTTCCTCTGTCTAGTCCCGAGCTCGACAGGAAGGAGGAAATTAATGAGTGGTTCTCCCCTTTTTTCTTTCAAAGGGGAGTTTCATGGTTTCTAGGTTCTATAGTTATGCATTGCATTTCAGTTTAGACTTTTTAAAATATGGGCTACTTATTTGTTTCTCTTTTGAGTCTGCTTTGTCAATAGTTCACTGGGGCTGCTGGGGGATTCCATATGGCTACATCCAGTGATGTCACAAGTTTTACAAGTCCAGTCTTCAAGCTGCAGGAGGAGGTGCACTACCCAGAGGTGGAGGACTAAACTGTCGTCACTCAAGGAACTACAATTATCAGGTTAGTGTAATTTCAATTTTTTATTCCCTTGTCCCCGAAGGGCTCACAATCTAAGTGTACCTGAGGCAATGGAGAGTTAAGTGGCTTGCCCAAGGCCACAAGGAGTGGCCATGGGACTAGAGACCCCAGTCCCTCCAGCCTGAGGTTGCTTGTCCCCATGCAGGAATTGAACCCCCGGCCTGAGGTAACCTGTCCCAGCCACTGAGCCACTCCTCCCTATAAGCGAACTGGTCTCTCCCTTGAGCACTGGATCACTGTGCATCGTTTGAGGGTGATGACCACGTCAGTAACCAATCTCTGCTCAGTGCCAGTGACAGAAATTTGTAAGGCTGCCACATGGTCTTCATTTCATATGTTCGCAGCTCACTGTTGCCTGGAGAGCGAGTCCCACAGGGACAGTGCCTTTGGCCAGGCAGTACTCCGTAATATTCTCAGGGTGTAGGCAACTCCTGCCCTACGACCTGTTGTGTTTGGGCTACCAGAGTGATAGTGTCACTGGATGCTGGGGTTTTGCAGTCTTTCTAAGGACTCATCTGCTGCAACTCACGGCTATCCATCTTAGTCGCTGTTGGTACTGTTGTGTTCTGTCCTCGGCAGCTTGGAGCTATGGAGTCCCATATATGAGGACTGGTTTCCTGCTTGTTCCTGGAGAAAGCGTAGTTACTCACCTTTAACAGGTGTTTTCCGGGAATAGCAGGAATCAGTCTTCACAACCCTCTCTCCTCCCCTTGGAGTTGCCTTCCCTACATTGTTTTACTGCCATCTTAGCTATGTCATCTGACTGAGCAAGATGGCACCCTTGGGTGGGAAGGGGACCACGCATGCGTGGTAGCATTTACAGAGGCTTTTTTTGAAAGCTGAGGAATTGCTCCACATGTGCTCCATTTGTCAGTGTCGATGTCACCCCATATGTGAGAACTGATTCCTGCTTCTTCCCGGAGAACACCTGTTACAGGTGAGTAACTACACTTTCTCTTGGTGACAAAAGGTCTGCTATGGTGGTCCCATCCCTTGAATTTGTCAAAGGGCACGTCTCTGGAGAATCCACAATGGTGGTTGGTAATATCTGATACCAGCCTCACTGGTTGGGGAGCTCACTGTGTGGGTCTGATGGCTTAGGGTTAGTGGACCACTTGCAAGGTGGCCTGGCTGATCAATCGTTTAGAGGCATAGGCCATTTGACTGTCCTTGTGGTTTCAGTATTTGGTTCAGGGGTAGGCAGTCTGGGTATTCTCAGATAATGTGGCTGCAGTGACATGTGAATGGCAAGAGGGCACCAGAAGCATGATGGTGGCTCACAAGATGTGACTATTGTTTTCTTTGGTGGAACGTCATCTGTTGGCACTCTCGGTACAACATATCACTGGGGCTAAGATTGCCAAACGGGATTTCCTCAGTTGGTACACCCTAAATCCTAGGGAATAGGAGCTCAGGCCTAAGGCCTTGAAACAAATAATAGCTCGCTGGGGTCATCCGTCCCTAGACTTGATGACAACACAGGCAAAGGTCAAGGTGGCATGCTTCTACAGCCAGCGGAGAGAGGTCAACTCCAAGGGCAGCCAGGCACATTAACCTTGAAACAGTGTTGATCCTGTATTGCTTCAAGGTTAACCGTGTCTGGCTGCATGTTTGATGCGATTTGGCAACTCTTGTCGTTTTTGTAGATCATTACCATATATTGAGATCATTTACACCCTGAAGAAGGCCTTCCCGGCCGAAACACATGTCTGGTTGACCTTGCAGCCTAATAAGAGAGCTTTTCATGATTGGTCGTTGCCATGCTCTTTTTGTGCCTGATTGATGCTGTAAGAAGGTTGTCCCCCTTTTTGTACAACTGAACTTATGTACAGATAACTAGTATCTATATACAGTTAGATGTACTTGTACCATCTACCTATCATTGTTTCTGAGGTCAGGTTAGGTAAAGTCCAGTGTAATAAACTGGTTTCATGAGTTGATTATTGCTGTTGATGGGCTTCATGGGAGTGGGGGTAAAGTGTTTGACAAATAGAAGGGTTTTCAGGCATTTTCTGAATGTGGTTAGGTCTGTGATGGTACGTATTGTGTCTAGGAGAGCATTCCAGGCTGAAGGTGCATATAGTTTGAAGGCTCAAGCATAGACTTGTTGTTTTGATTTTGTTGTTGCGTGGGGGTTTATTAGGGTATTTGTAGTAGCTTGTCTTCTTGCATGATTGTGCTGTGGTGTTTGGAGCAATGTGCGCAGGTGAGATGGAGGACTGCTGTTGTTTGCTTTTTGTATTAGAAGCATTTTTGTACTTGATTCGACTAGCAAGAGGAATCCATCTACTTTGTCATTCCCAAAAAAGACTGCTCCTTTCATCCTATTCTGGATCTCAAGGGGGTTAACTGCAGTCTACAGATTCCTTTTTTCCTCATGGAGACCCTGCGATCAATCATTCTATGAGTGTGGCAGGGCGAATTCATCACCTCCTTGGATTTGGCGAAAGCCTACTTTCATATTCCCATCCAGGAGGATCAACAACACTTCCTGAGATTTTGTGATGCTGGGCAGGCATTTCTAATTTTGCGCACTTTGGATTGACAACAGCTTCTGGAACGTTTTACAAGGTTATGGTAGTTAACGCAGCAGCTCTGAGATGTGAGGGAGTCCATATGCATCCCTTTTTGGATGATTGGCTCATCCAAGCCAAAACCCGAATGGAGACCCTTCAGTCAGTGCAACGTGTGAGCCTGCTCCTCGAGAAGCTTGTCTGGGTGATTAATCACAGCAAGAACTGCTTGACGCTGTCCCAGAGCCTGGAGTATCTCGGGGCTTACTTCAATACACATCTGGGGGAGAGTGTTCTTGACAGTGGAGCGCTGGGCCAAGTTTAGTTTGCAACTCCGAGAGTTCCTGGCCATTTCATCCCCCCCATGCATGGGATTATCTGCAGCTTCTGGAGTTGGTGCCCTAGGCAAGGGCACATATGCGTCCCCTACAACAGTCGTTACTCTTGAGTTGGTCCCTGGGTATTCAATGCACCTACTACTTCCTCCATCTATGTGGCGCAGTCTCTCTTGGTGGGCTCCCCCCAAATGGATGCTTCAGGGAATGCCACTCGAAATGCCAGCTTGGTTAATAATTGTTACGACCTATGCCAGTCTTGCCAGATGAGAGGCTAATTGTATGGGCCAGGCAGCCCAAGGTCGGTGGCCCCCCTTGGAAGCCAAATGACCCATCAGTCATCTCGAGATGAGAGCTATCCAGGTGGTCCTGTTGCATTTCCTCAACTTAGTTCAGGGTCACACAGTGGGAGTCCTCTCCGACAATGCCACGGCCGTGGTGTATGTCAATCACCAGGGCGGAACAAAGTTCCCAGGGGTGGTGTGGGAGATCTCTCTCTTGTTCCCAGGGGCTGAGCATCATATGCAAGTTCTTTCAGTTCAACATATCTCCGTGGAGGAGAATGTGGAGGCCAGTTATCTCGGCCGTCACCTCCTCGATCCCGGAGAATGGGAGCTTGCTCGGTGGGCCGTCAATTGCATTGTGGAGCATTGAAGAGTGCCAGGAACAGGCTTCCCGTCAAAGGCTGTCAACGCCAAGGTTCCCACCTATTACAGTCGCCGCAGAGAGACCATGTCCCAAGGGGTAGATGCTCTGATCCAGCCATGGCATCAGCTTTCTCTCATGTATGCGTTACATGTGTGGGTCATGATAGCCGGGGTGCTTCGGAGGATAGAGGAGCATTCTCGGTTGGTGATTCTAGTTGCTCTGGATTGGTTGTGTCTTTCTTAGTAGTCAGACCTCATTCACCTGCTGGTGTCGAAACTTCCAAGTCTCTGGATTCAGTGGGGCTCACTGCACCAGGGGCCCATTTTTATGGACAATCTGGCTCCCTTCTCACTTGAAAGGAGACGTTTAGTGCATAAGGGTTATTCCATTGCTGTGGTTGCCATATTGCTAAGGACCAGATGGCATTCCACCTCTGTGGCTTATGTCTGTCTTTGGTGTCCCTTTGAGAGCTCATATCAGTGCCACATTTATCCGTGGCATGCCTTAATATCTGTGATCCTGGAGAAATTGGTATGGAGCTCATTAAAGGTTCAAGTGGCAGCTCTTTCCTGCTTCCACAGTCTGATAGCAGATTGTTCTCTGGCGGCACACTGGGATATAGCACATATAGCACATACACATGCGTATAGAGTATTGTAGATAGTTATATAGTAGACGTAGTTTACCTTTTTTTATTTTATTCCCAAGTTTTAAACTCCTGTTACTTGTAAAATGCACTACAGTTATCTGTATGTATATGTTTGTTTCATGTAAACCGCGCTGATGACAATAGTGCGGTATATAAGAGATGTTAAATAAATGAATAAATAAATAAATTTTATCCAAGGTGTTCGGGAGTTGCATCCTCTAGTCTGGCCCGTAGTGCCACCTTGGGATTTGGGATGCATTCTGAGAGTGCTCATGCGTCCCCCCTTTGAACTTCTCAAATGGGCTACTATGAAGGATCTCTCCTTGAAGGCAGTCTTTTTGGTGGCTGTTACCTTGGTCCGAAGGATCTCGGAGAGTTGCAGGTGCTTTACTGTTGTGACCCCTTTCTGACCTCTTCATCAGAGGGAATGAACCTGCATCCATTGCCTTCCTTTTTGCACAAGGTGTTCACACACTTTCATGTCAATCATGCTATTTCTCTGCCGGCTTTTTTTCAGGAGCAATGCCCTGGTAAAGATAAGGACTTCCACCTTATGGATGTCCACAGAGTGCTTTTGCGCTACCTTAAGGTGATGAATTCCTTTCGTCTTCCGGATCACCTCTTTGTCCTCTCTGCAGGGCCTCATAGGGGGTCAAGCTGCATCTAAAGCTACCCTTGGCTACTGGATAAAAGAGGCAATTGCTTCAGTTTACTTGTTTTGGGGTAAGCCAGTTCCCTTTGGATTGAAGGCTTATTCAACTGAGGCTCAAGCCACTTCCTGGGTGGAATCGTCCCGTGTTTCACCCTTGGATATCTGCAGGGCAGCCACATGTTCCTCTTTATCTACATTTTCAAGGCATGACCATTTGGATGTCCAGTTCTAAGACAGTGGCACATTTTACACAGAGTGTGCTCACAGCTGCAATTTCTTCCCATCCAGTGGTGGAGTAGCTTTGGTACTTCCCATTCGTCTAGACTCCAGGAAAGGAAATTAGCAGTAAGTAAAATTTCACCTTCCAGATCTTACTGCTAGACTTGTCCTGGACCCGCCTGCTTTTTAGCCTTGTGCTTTATCAAATGACATTTTTCCTCTGCAGAGTTTGTGTGTATAGTTTGTTCACTGTTGGCCTTCTAGTCGTGGGAGCCCCTTCAGAGGATTTTCAAGAGTTTCCTTTGCTTGTTAGGAAATACTGGAGGGTGCCCCTAGCTGCACTCGGTTTTATGCCAGTGGTGATGTCACCAAGCAAAAAAATTCTGTGCAAGTGAACTAAAAGTTATAAATAAGTTTCTAAATCCATTGGGACCTCAAATCATTATTCTCCGGCAATCAAGCCCAAAAGAATTATGTTATTGGGCCAGGTCGGTAGGAATCATCATCGGTCCACAGGATTAAGCCTTATACCGACAGCACATAAAAATCCCACTAGGATCCAATCATTCAAAACAATTTTTACAAAATTAACCAGGCAAATTACAGCTCAAAGTATTCAATGCACAGACAACCGACACAATATTGTATTTCAATGGTACTCAACTGTGTCAGGGGAAAAAACAACTTCAAAAGCTTTTCTTGCTGAGCTCCAGCAACACATTTATTTATTTATTTATTTTACAATTCTTATATACCGCACTATTTGCAATCAGCGCGGTTTACATGTAACAAAAAAAACATCCGACAAAATGCATATGTCTGGTCATTACATTGAACAGGGAATGGGATTTGGAGAACAAGTATCAACTATATAAAGGAACTTGGAGAACAAAGGTGAACTATATACATAAGAAGTTCAATGGAAAAGGCTCCTGTTTGGTGTTTTACATTTTTGGGGACGAACTATATGAGAGTGGCTGGGGTTCAGGGCTGTAAGTGAGGTATTTGATAAAGAGGAAATGTTTCAGGGCCTTCCTGAACTGGCTCAGGTTGGGGATTGCTCTGATGTGTGGTGGTAGGGTGTTCCATAGACTTGGGGCGCAAATACTAAAGGCTCGGTTGGATGTTGTTTTGGTGCAGTTTGTTGTTTCCTTCGGTATAGATAACATATTGGTCTCTGCAGTTCTTAGTCTGCAGGGGGCAGGCGGTTGTATGACGTCAGAGAGAGAGGGGGAGGATAGCCCCTTGATAGCTTTGAACGTCATCAGCAAGGTCTTAAAACTGATCCTGGCTTGAATGGGGAGCCAATGCAGCTGTTTCAGGAGAGGTGTGATGTGTTCTCTCCTTGAGGCTCCGAAAAGTATCCGTGCTGCACTGTTCATGGCCAGTTGCAAGGGGTTTAAGGTTGCTCGGGGAAGTCCTTGAAGGATGGCATTTGCAAAATCGAAATGAGGAATGATGAGTGCTTGGTAAATGGTGCGGAAATCATCTGGTTCGAGTAACGGGCGTAAGTGTCTGAGGGATCGAATTTTAAAGTAGACCGCTCTGACAGTGTTCGCTATGTGTTGCTTCATGTCAAGATGTTGGTCCAACGTCACCCCAAGGTAACGTATAGTTGATTTCACTTGTAGCTCGGCATTGTGTACCTTCAAACAACTGGGTGGTGTGAAATTAGGGTTTCTCGAGATGAAAAGCACCTCAGTTTTCTTGTGTTGAATTCTTAAATTTTGTGATAGCAGCCAATCGGATATGGTGTTAAAGCATGCAATCAGAGGGGTAAGGTTTGGGCAGTCAAGTGAAATCGGCAAGTACAACAGTACGTCGTCGGCGTATAGCATACAACTCACTTTGAACGATCTGATGATGTTGCAGATGGGTTGAATGTATATGTTGAACATCAAGGATGATAGGGAGGATCCTTGAGGCACTCCTTGAGTTTGAGGAAATGGTTCAGATGTAGCCCCGTCTGATCGAACATGTTGCCATCTTCCTGACAGGTAAGATCTGCACCACTCTAGTGCTGATCCGCTGATGCCTTTTTCTCTTAGCCGGTATATGAGAATCTCATGGCAAACAGAGTCGAAAGCCGCTGCTATATCTAAAAAGATGAGCGCAAAGCCATGTCGTATGTTGTCAATGCCTAAGATTACAGTGTTGAAGAGAGTTGTGAGTAATGTTTCAACTCCATGTGACTCTCTAAATCCATGTTGAGATGAATCCAGTGGGGCATTGGTGTCGATATGATCTTGGAGTTGCCTGTAGACTGTTTTTTCAATGATTTTTGCAAGCATCGGGATGCTGGATATTGGCCTGTACGACTCCACCTTTTGGGGATCTAGGTTGGCGTTCTTTAATAGAGGTCTAACGGAGGTCTGCTTGAGAGTAGAGGGGAATGACCCAGTGCTAAAGGATAGCTTTATCATGTTGGCTATGATTGGGGCGAAGTCACTGCGCAACTCTTTTATCCAATATGCTGGGCACGGATCTGTGTGTGCAGTGGTGGTGTTTAGGGCTGAAATGGTGTCTTCGATAATTTTCTTTGAAGGGGTGGAAAAGGAAGTTAGAGAGGCTAGGTACTCTTGTTCGCTGAGGGGGCCGGGTATTACTATCCTGTCAGTCTTGCACATTTTGGATTGCATGAAGACGGCATAGTCCTGCGGGTTGATGCTGGCCAGTTGCTCGGGGGTAGGTTCTTTGGTAAGAGATTTAACTAAGTTGAACAGGTCATGTGGCTTATTCAATGACCGTTTCAAGGTGTCTGTGTGGTGTTGCTTCATCTTGTCTGTAATGGCTTTGCGATGTGTGTGAAGGTGTTGGTTGTATGCTGCTTGGTCACTACTGGTGCGTGATTTCCTCCAGCGTTTTTCAAGCCTTCGTAGAAGGGTTAGGGAAGCCTTAAGGTCGGGTGTGAACCATGGTGTAGAAGGTCTTTTCTTTGGGGCCTTGTTAGTTGAGGAGCGAGTTGCGATTGTGCTGAGACTGTTGTTCCAGGAGGTGATCAACTCCTCTAGGTCTAGGGAAGACTTCTCAAGGAGCTTGTCTGTTTCAGCGAGAATCAGTTCTCTGTTAAAAGGGAGGAAGCTTCTGGTCGTTGGTTTAGAGGTCTTGCTTGCATCCTGTTGGGGTCTTTGTGGCCGCGGGGTAGGCATCTGAAAGGTGATGAGTTTATGGTCTGACCATGGTACTGATGTCAATGATAGCATGATATTTTGTGGTTGGTTCAGAACTGCTTGAGGGGCAAAAATGAGGTCCAGCGTGTTACCTTTTGCGTGAGTCGATTTCTGCACCAGTTGGGTATACCCCAGAATATCAGAGGTCAAGGTTACTTAACATTATAAAGAAACTCAGCCACTCGAGCACCACAAACCAATCACATACTCGCTCTTCTCAACATCAATCACAAACCAATCGGTCAACAATCCGCCCAATCCAAATACACCACATCATTCATTCATAAAATCATGGTTGATTGAGTGAGTATAGGTTGTGAGAGTTGTTGATTTTATGAATGAATGAGGCAGATTTAGAAACTTGTTATTTATAACTTTTGGTTCAATTGGAGACATTTTTTTTTGCTTGGTTAGTATTTCTTCCTCTCGCCATACACTAGGGAGTAGATTAAGGCAAGCGAATAGTGGAGATATACATCTGAGCTGGACTTGCACTGGGCCCATATCCAGCTGCCAGTGCTCCCCGCATGCACAGAGCCATTGTGTGGGGAGCGCTGAATGGAAGCGGGAGGCGGAAGGCCAGAGGTGGAGAGTGGGTGGAGCCAGGGCGGGCTGCAGTACAGGGCCTATTCTCGTCAGGCAGTGGCAAGATAGACGGCAGACTTATTCCACCTCGGAGGTGGAATACGTCATGGCTGAGGCTGTGATTGGGCCAGGTAGCCCCCTAAACCCTTGGAGCCGCTTCAGGTTAGCCCCCGCCGTCTAATCCCAGCTTTGGCTGTCCCCGTCAAGGGTCAGGCAGTGCGGAAATGGAACTTACAAGGTGTAGTGCTTTGTTTGCTGCTGCTGGGTGTCCCGGCGAGCCAGCAGGAGCAATGAGCGGTGGAGACGGCCAGCCTGCTGTACATCTCACTGCTCTGAATGAGTGCACTCCGGGTTGTCTAAGTGCTGGATTCTGTGACTGCGGGAATATATGGCTCCCGCAGGTGCAGAATCGGGTCCATTTTCTGGCCATCCAGGATGTTCAGGCTCTGAATCAGCCTCCACGTGGATATACGTTTGATTGTTCAGTAGTGATATCATGGCATAGTTTGAGGTTTTTTCTCTGTCTCCATCATTTGCTGGCAGAGGGAGATAACCGATTTATCTTGACTGGTCTAGCAGGACTCCAGGAAAGGAAATTTATTCATTTTAAAGGATTTATATCCCGCTTTATCCTGAAATCAAAGTGTTTTTCACTTTACATGAATCAGAATGAAGAGTGTGGGGGTGTTGGCATGCAGTGTTATCTAGTAGTGAGTGTGTAGGTGTAAGAGAGGTACAACTTGATTATACGATGTAATATATACTATATACAGGGTGAGCCATCTACAGTGTGCTATATACAAAGAGGAGGTGGGGGAAGGGTAATGGGAGGGGGGGGGCAAAGGCAGGGAGGGGGTTGGTGTCATAAACAATTAAGTCGAAAGGGAGAAGTCTTTTTGTGGGGTGGTTAGAGTTGATTGGTGGTCTTCGTTGAATTGTTCAGTGAATAGGGTGGTTTTAAGTAGCTTCCGGAATTCTTTTATATCTGTTGTTGATTTTAGATTATCTGGGAGGACATTCCAGATTGCAGGGGCAGCTAGAGAGCTGGCTCACGTGGATGTGGATTTGTTTGTTCTTGTGAATATAGTTGGTGTTGGTATATTGTTTTTGGTGCTGCTTCTGTCTGGTCTTTTGCTTGTTTTGGAGCCAATGAGTTCTTGTAGTATTCCTGCTGAGATGTTGTTTTTAATTTTGAAGATGGTGAGCGCTGATTTATATTTTGCCCGTGAGGAGATTGGTAGCCAGTGTAGATCTTGTAGTATTGGAGTTATATGGTCTTGTATTGAGGCGCTAGCGGGTGGTTTGTTTAGGCAGACCTTGGAATAGTATATTACAGTAGTCCAGCAGAGGTGTAATGATTGCTTGGCATACTGTACGGAAATGTTTATTGAGGAGGGGTTTTAGTCTCCGGAGTGTTGCGAGTTTGAAGAAGGCTGTTCTATATAGTAAGTAAAATTTCACCTTACTTGATAATAGTCAATCTGGATTTAGGACTGCCTTCAGTACTGAAACACTGGTTATGGCCTTATTGAATGAGATGCAGAGATGGAAGGATTCCGGAGGTTGTGGCTTTTTGGTTTTGTTAGATTTTATCCTCATAAATTACTTCTGGCTATCCTGCATTCATTTAACTTGGATGACTTAACTTTAAAATGGTGGACTTTTTTTATTTTAACAAATAGATCTTTTAAAGCAGAGCTTAATGGAAAGGTGTTGAAGGTTTTTTCCTGTATGACAGGTGTGCCACAGGGGTCTTCATTATTCCCATTGTTGAACATCTCTTTTAATCCATTAGCACAGTACATGTGCTGAGGGATTGGCTACATGAAAATAAATTAAAGCTGAATTTAGGAAAAACTGAAATTGTATGGGTGGGGAAGGCAGATGATATTAAAATTGTTCAGTTGCTAGGACAGAAAGTTGATATATCTTCTGAGGTACGTAGTTTGGGAGTTATCGTAGATTCTAATTTGACTCTTGAATTGTACATACAACATGTGCAAAATAAGGCATGGTATAAATTGAAGTTGGCGAGGCAATTGAGATCAGTGTTAAGATCACAAAACTTCAGAACAGTGGTTCAATCAGTAGCCCTGAGCCATCTGGACTATTGTAACTCTGTATTTTTGAGAATGTCTAAATAGGTATTACATAAATTGCAATGAATCCAAATTATTTCTGCTAAGTTGATTACACCTATTAGTTATAGGGAGAGAGTTACCCCTTTTCTCCGGGAACAAGCAGGAAGTCAGTATTTACATACGGGTGACGTCAGTGCTGACGGGGCCCTCGCTGAAGCATCTCCGCAACTTTGAAAGAAAGACTTTGGAAGATGCCACCATGGAAGCGTGGTCCCCCTCCCACCTAAGGGTGCCATCTTATTTTTTATTTATTTATTTATTTATGTGGCATAAATTTATACACCGCTCCTTCCAGCGATCAGAAGCGGTCCTTAGGTGGACAAGACAAGGGAATATGTACAGCATAAATTTAGGAATACAGTCTGATTAAGGTAGGGGGGACTAACAACCACCAGATCACAGTTATACATTTGATTATTCAATAAATTACAGATTGAGCAACCAGAGAGGTTATAATTGTACATAGAGATCGCAAAAATACAAGCAATTAGCAGAGCAATATATACATTTTTTTTTTTAAACATCATCAAGGATGTGATGCATCAATGAGAAATAGGTTCCTATTAACCTTATGCTTAAGAGGTAGGAAGGCAGCATGGGAAGATATAGTTGAGATCGGCTAGGTGATGCCGTAATGTGATTGGAACAGGTGTGTTTTAAGCTCTTTTCTGAAGGTGTGTAAGTCTTTGGTCTGGCGTAACTCGTGTGGCAGCCGGTTCCAGAGCATAGGTGCTGAGTACGTGAATGCCCGGTTGCTCGTTCGTTCTCGTTCGTTCTTGCCTCAGTCTCTTCTTTTTCCATGGACTGATTCCTGCTGTCCCCAGAGAACATCTGTTACAGGTGAGTAACTACACTTTATTGTTGATCCTTCATTGGTTACCAATAGAAGCACGAGTTTTGTTTAAGGTCTTTTGTTTCAAAAAAAGAACCCAATCGGATTAAACAAATAACTCAAAAAAAGAAATCCGAAATGACTAAATAATTCCCACCCTGCAGAAAATTATTTTTTGTCGGAGCTTAGTCAGCCCAGTGCCAGGGACACCACCCTCAGCATCACCGTGACCACTCCATTTTAATCAAGAAAAACACTTTTAAGGAACATAAAGTCCAAACTTAGCTGTTGCAGCGCCAAAATGCCGAGACTGTAGTTGACGACGTGGCTCCACGTTTCGGGACTGCCACCATTCAGCATAACAACCCTGCCTCAGGTCCAAAGAAACAGCAAATGGCAAACGTAGCAGCTTACAGCATCAGGAACATGTAACGTACTTTTAAGTTCACCGCGTCTGACGTCGGAAGGGCAGACAGCCAATCACCATTGAAATAACCCCGAGCATCACAGGGGACACCCACTGCACAGGGAATCCCCCGGAAAACACCAGGGCAGCTAGCAGAATCAGAGTATAGTGTGCCAGTCCAATTGAAGGTTAAGGCCATTCGGCTCCACCGAATTGAGAAGATAGATCCAACGTTGCTCCCGAAGTTGAAGTTTTTGTAAGCGATCCCCCCCACGGGGGTCTATCGGAATAAAGTCCAGCACCCTCCAGCGAAGTGAAGAAAAAGCATGAGCCATGCGTAAATGATGTTCAACCATCGGTGCTGACAAAGATTTTGTCCGAAGACGGGAGGCATGCTCAGAAAGGTGGATTTTCACAGCCCGAGTAATTTGACCCACATAATAAAAGGAGCAGGGGCAAACTATCAAGTAAACCACGTACTCTGTAGAACAATCAGTGTGCCACCTAGTGGTGTAAATCCTAGATGTATGAACATCTTCCCAGGCGGGACCCTCAAGAGTCTGGGTACAATAAGTGCAAGATCCACAGGCAAAGTGACCAGCATCTGTATGACTGTGAGGGGGTCGATCAATCAGTGCTACAGTAGACATCAATTTATCCCGAAGGTTAGCAGTACGTGAATAAGCTATCTGCAAAGTGGAGTCCTTAAAACAATTAAGTACCCCCACAACCGGCGAAAAACGATGTAACAGGCCAGTAACTTGAGTAATGTTGCGAGTGTATGGCAGAACTCCAGTGACAACCGAATCTGTAGATTTTGAAGGCGAGGGAGTCAAAAGCCAATCGCGATGTAGATGCCGAGCCCTTTTATAGGCTTTAGAAATAACCTGTTGAGGATAGCCCCTCTGAAGCAGACGGAGTTCAAGTTCCCTGGCATGTTGTTTAAAATCCCGCACGGAAGAACAGTTGCGGCGCAATCTTAAAAATTGTCCAAAGGGGAGACCCCGCTTTAAAGCCGGAGGGTGAAAACTCCGATATTGGAGCAGTGTATTGCGCTGTACCTCCTTACGATAAAGTGTGGTCTGAAAGCCATCGGGGGTCAACAAAACTTGCACATCCAAGAACTGCATAACTGTCGAAGAAATCTGTGCAGTAAACTGAATCCTAGGTACGTGAGTGTTAAGACGAGCTACAAAGTCATCCAAATCCACACGCGTGCCTGCCCAGATGAAAAAAATGTCATCAAGGAAGCGTTTCCAAAAAGGCACAAAGTGGAACAGAGGATCCGTATACACGTGCTGTTGCTCAAAAACCCCCATGTAGATGGTAGCCAAAGATGGAGCCACCGTGGCCCCCATGGCTATGCCATGGATTTGTTGGTAAAAAATACCCTGATGCAGAAAAAAACTGTTGTTCAGCACCAATTGCAAAAGGTCCAGCACAAAGCTACGCGGAATTCGGTCGTGGAGGGGCAATGGATAATCCTGTAAACAGTTAAGCATCTCATGTTGATCAATGTTTGTATAAAGGGCCTGAACATCCAAAGACACCAAAAAATGGTAAGTGTCCACAGCCCGACACGACTGTAAATGGTTCAAAAAATCCCCAGTGTCACGAAGATAAGAGGAAACCTGCCTAGCTGCCGGTTGCAGAAAGAAGTCACAAAACTGGGATAAAGGCTCTCTCTCTCATCTTTGGTCAAGCATTACTGCTTGGATCTGCAGGACAGACTGGACATAGTCTTTGGGGGAAGAGGTTCTCAAGACAGCTATGTCTTCTTCAGCCCAGTTTTGGTACTCGTGTGGACATGTCTAGCAGGATGATCTGGAAGGTGAAATTTTACTTATCTGATAATTTCCTTTCCTGGAGTCCTGCTAGACCAGTTCAAAGCCCACCTTCTGGAGTTCACTGTTGCCTCTACTCTGTCTGTGAATTCTCAGAATGGGGGTATATAGGTGGGGTGTTACCGTTCATTTGGAGGTTTGGATTTTGCTTATCCCAGGACTTACTCCTTGGGATCATTTGGTTACTTGATGGACTGTTTGGCTTAAGTCTGTACTTGGGTTTTGGATTTGTTAGGAACTGGGGAACATTCTGGGGAAAGGAGGGGCTCTTCCGAAGGGATGGGCTTCACCTTAACCAGGATGGAACCAGGCTGCTGGCATTAACCTTTAAAAAGGAGATAGAGCAGCTTTTAAACTACATAATAGGGGAAAGCCGACAGTCGCCCAAGAGCGCATGGTTCGGAAGAATGTATCCTTGAAGGATACTACCAAAATAAAATAGTCTCTAAAATGCTTGTATGCAAATGCTAGAAGTCTAAAAAATAAAATGGGAGAGTTAGAATATGTAGCACTAAATGAGAGGTTAGATATGATTGGAATATCAGAGACATGGTGGAAGGAGGACAACCAGTGGGACACTGTATACCTGGGTACAAACTATATCGTAATGACAGAGCTGATCAAATTGGTGGAGGGGTTGTGCTCTATGTTAGAGAGGGCATTGAGTCAGAAAGGATTAAAGTTTTGCAGGAAACAAAATTTGCTGTAAAATCTCTATGGATTGAAATTCCATGTAAAAAGGGGAAGGCGATGGCAGTGGGGGTGTACTATTAACTGCCTGGCCAGAATGAACAAATGGATGATGAAATGCTCAAAGAAATCAAGGAAGCTAACAAAAGTTACAGCGCAGTAATAATAATGGGTGATTTCAATTACCCCGGTATCGACTGGGTCAGTGTCACGGCAGGACATGCTAGGGAGATAAAGTTCCTAGAGGAAATAAATGACTGCTTCTTGGAGCAGCTGGTTCATGAACCGACCAGAGGGGAAGCCATATTAGACCTAGTCCTTAGTGGAACACCAGATCTAGTGCAAGAGATAAGGGTGTTGGGGCCACTTGGCAGTAGTGTTCATAGTATGATCGCCTTTGATTTAGTTAGTGGAGGAGGGTTAGTAAGGAAATCCACAGTACTACCTTTTAACTTTCGAAAGGGAGACTATGAAAAAATGAGGAAAATAGTTAAGAAAAAACTAAAAGGAGCAGTTGGAAAGGTTAAAGACTTACATCAAGCTTGGGTATTATTGAAAAATACTATCTTGGAAACCCAGACCAGCTGTATTCCACCCTTTAAGAAAAGTGGAAAGAAGTCCAAAAAACTGCCAGCATGGTTTAAAGGTGAGGTCAGAGAGGCTGCTGTTGCCAAAAAAGTATCAGGAAATGGAAAAAAACAGCCAAACGATGAAACCTGGAAACAGCACAAGCACTGGCAAGTCAAATGCAAGGCATTGATAAGGCAGGCAAAGGGAGAATTTGAGAAGAAGCTTGCTGCGGAAGCAAAAACGCGAAATAAAGACTTTTTCAAATGCATTCGTAGCAAAAAACCCGTGAGAGTCAGTTAGTCCATTAGATGATAGATGGGTTAAAGGGGCACTAAGAGGCGACAAGGCGATAGCGGAGAGACTGAATGAGTTCTTTGCTTCGGTCTTTACTGAGGAAGATGTAGGTATGTTACTCATGACTGAAGTGGTATTTAAAGGTGCAGAAGAATTGAAGGAAATATCTTTACATTGGGACGGTGTATTACAACTATTAGATAAACTGAAGAGTAGCAAATCACCTGGGCCGGATGGTATACATCTAAGGGTGTTGAAAGAACTTAAATATGAGATTGCAGACCTGCTATTAGTAATCTGTGAACTATCATTAAAATCATCTCTAATACCTGAAGATTGGAGGATCGCCAATGTAACACCAATTTTTAAAAAGGGTTCCAGGGGTGATCCGGGAAACTATAGACCGGTGAGCCTGAAGTCAGTACCGGGAAAAATGGTAGAAACCATCATAAAGAATAAAATTTAGCCCCACCCTCTGCTTTCTATCTTTTAACCAGTTCCTGATCCAAAGTAGTACACTGCCTCCTATCCCAAGACTCTTTAGTTTTGCCAAAAGACTCTGATGAGGAACCTTGTCAAAGGCTTTCTGAAAGTCCAGATACACTATATCAACCGACTCACCTTTTTCCACCTGTTTATTCACACCTTCAAAAAAACATAACAGATTAGTAAGACAAGATCTTCCTTGTCTAAAGCCATGTTGGCTGTCTCCCATTAGGCCATGACTATCTACATGCTTACTAATGGCCAATTTTCCCAATGGAGAAAGGTGAATAGTGGGGTACCCCAGGGATCTGTGCTGGGTCCAGTGCTTTTTGACATATTCATAAATGACCTGGAAAGTGGAATAACGAGTGAGGTTATCAAATTTGCAGATGACACAAAACTATTTAAAGTTGTTAAAACCCAAGAGGATTGTGGAAAATTGTAAGAGGATCTTGATAAATTGGAAGACTGGGCATCAAAATGTCAGATGAAATTTTTTTTTTAATATTTAAATTTTTATTGTTGTCAAATCATAATACAGAAAACAGCAAACTGGTGTAGCATCCACCCTCAATGTACAGTACAATACCGCCCATATTGACAACCGGAGCATAATATAAAGACACTCAATCCTACCCCCGTTTTGCCCCCACCATTCAGAGTTGTACCCTTACTCCTTCAATGCCCTGTGCCTCCCACTTAGATAACACGAAGACTCCAGCACAAACCGTGGCGCCCCTGTGTTACAGGCGTGAATACCACCCTGCCCATGTAACCAACTTTCGAAATTAATGAGAGGCCCGCTTGGAGCCAACCCCTCTCTCTATACTTGAGCACCCACCAGCCCATTATATCCCCTCTTAAGACTCTACCTATCAGTAAACCGAAGGATACCCCCCCTATCTGTAACCCCCCCCGATACCTCCCCTCCCCTGCCCCTTCTCCCTCCCCCCTCCCTCTCCCTCCCCTCCCCTCCCCCCCCCCCCCCGAGGCCTAGCTCTCTTTCAAATAGTCCAACATTGGGAGACACTGTTCATTAAAAAGATCATTCCTCCGGCGCCGCACCGCCGTCAGCTGCTCCATCAGAACAATCCTACGTACCCTGCTCTTCCATTGCTCCATGCCCGGGAGCTGGGCCTATTTCCAAGCTCTCGCTATTTCGCTCCGAGCGGCCTGGATACACGCCCGTATAGGATGGGCCCTCTTCTTGGGCCATTGTGCCGGCCAGATTCCTAACAGCCCCGCTCCCATATCTACCCCCATCTACTCTCCAAATATCTCTTGTAATCTCATCCCCACCATTGCCCAATACAATTGCACCTGAGGGCACCCCCACCAAATGTGTATAAAAGACCCTCTATCCCCACACCCCCGCCAACACCAATCAGATACCTCCGGAAACATCCGTTGCAACCTCTCCGGCGTATAATACCACCGGTACAACAATTTGTAGGAGGTCTCCCGAACCGCTACCGATATGGCTTGGCAGCTAATATTAACATATATCCTCTTCCATTCTGGGGCCCCCAGTTCTTTCCCCAAATCACTTTCCCATTCCAACTGATAAGGAAACTTCTCCCCCTCCCAACCCCCGATACATCTGAGTAATCAGCCCTCTAGACAACTCCCACCCTTGCCAAAGTGCCACCCTATCATTCCGATTTCCCACCCAGCCCTCCCGTATCTTCTGCTGAGTCAGAAAGTGCTTCACCTGCAGTTATGGAAAGAAGCCCCCCCCCCGCAAGTGAAACTTCACCCGAAGGTCATAGAAGGGAATTAAACTGCCATTCTCTATAAACCCCGCAAAAGTATCCAGTCCCACCCTTTCCCACTGCCTAAACACCCCCTCCCTTCCGGGATCGAACCCAGGCGTCCCCCGCACCGGAGCCAACAGCGAGAAACAAGCCCCCAGAGCAAAATGATTGTTGGCCTTGCGCCACTGCATAACCAAATGCCACATATATGGATTTTCCTGCCATCTCCCGTCAGGGAGCTTGCCAAAAATCCAGGGCAGATACTTTAAATCAGCGTCCCCTGCCCAATATTGCTCTATATCTCGGAAGCGTTTCGAGCCCGTCACCACGGCCCGCCACTCAAACACCTGGCGCAATTGGGCCGCCATATAATACCGCGTTACGTCCGGAACCCCTAACCCCCTGCCCTCCCTAGCCTTATACAGGACCCTTCTGCTCACCCGCGGCCGACTATTACCCCATACAAAAGCAAAAATCTGATTCTGTACTAAGCGCAGCTCCCGCCTTGGGACATGGGTTGGCAAAGATTGCAACAAGTACAACAGACACGGCACTTTATTCATCTTCACGGCTGCCACCCTTCCCAGCCAAGATATCTCCCCCCCCCTTCCAGCCCTTCATATCCTTCCGCACCTGGTCAAACAACGGAGGATAGTTGGCCCATACATCCCCAGGGGATCAGCAGTAACTTGTACCCCCAAGTATTTAATAGATCTGCTCGCCCATCTAAAGGGAAAGGACCCTTTCAAACTTTCAAGCACAGGAGTTGGTAGTGATATCGACATCGCTTCCGTTTTTTCCCAGTTTACTTTAAATCCCGAGAGAGCCCTATATGCCCTAAGCTCCTGCATGAGCACCGGAAGGGAGACCACCGGGCACGTCAAGGTGAATAATACGTCATCTGCAAACAGCACCATCTTATGCTGAGCCCCCCCTACCCCAATTCCCCTGATATCCGCGACCGACCGAATCCTAGCGGCCAGCGGTTCCATAACTAAGGCAAAAAGGAGCGGCGACAGGGAACATCCCTGCCGGGTTCCCCGCCCCAGAGGGAAAAACTCCGAATACCCCCCATTCACACACACCGTTGCTACTGGCGAGGTGTACAAAGCCTGTATCCCTGCCCGAAATTTCGGACCCAGCCCTACATGTTCCAGTACAGCCTGGAGAAAGTCAAAGCTCACTCTATCAAACGCCTTCTCCGCATCAATAGATAAGAACATAGCCTGTTGTGCCTCCTTCCTTGCCAACCACCCCAGCTGTAACACCCTCCGTATCCCATCCGCCGCTTGCCGTCCCATAATGAACCCTGATTGATCCGGATGAATAAGTCCCGGCATAAGCGGTCCCAATCGCATAGCCAATATCTTCACCAATATCTTAACATCTATATTCAACAGCGATATGGGGCGATAAGAACTACACACCGCAGGATCCCTTTCTGGTTTAGGAAGCACCACTATGGCCGCCTGATTCATAGACATCGGCAACTGCTCCCCCTGCAAGACCGCATTAAACACCCTAGTCAAGATGGGGCCCACCTCCTCTACCAGCTTCTTGTAGAATAAGCCCGTAAACCCATCGATACCCGGGACCAGCCGCCGAATAGCCTCTCTCACCTCCTCAAGCCCGATTTTGGCTTCCAAGTCTTCTCTCTCCAGGGTCCCTACCTGATTGCTTCCCTCCCCTCCATTCCCTAGATATTGTTTAATTGCCTCCCCCTCTCGAGGAGGGTCCGCTGAGTACAAACCGCGGTAATACTCCCGAAACCGCTCCCGTATATCCGCACTTTTAAACAACATCGTGTCCCGCTCCCCCTTAATTTTCACCACTGCCTGCCGCTGCCTCCGGGCCTTTAATTTGTGACACAGGAGCCTGCCCGCCTTATTATCAAATTCGCCCTCTCCAGCCCCTCTAGAAGCCCCTGCAACCGACCCACCTCCGCTTCCCTACTCCTCTTCCTTTGCGCCCCAATCTGAACCAAATGTCCCCTTACCACCGCCTTCAGACCGTCCCAAAGTCCCCCTGTGGAAACCTCCCGATTATCATTCAACTCCATATACTCCTTTACCACCGCCTTAAGCTGCTGCTCCACCCCCGGGCCCTGCAATAGATATTCATTCAATCTCCAAAATGTTTGTTTCCCCTTTTCCCCTGGCTGCCCAAACCCCAGACCAAGTGACCGCCCCTATATCCACCCTATCCAAACCTCCCTCCAGTATTCATCTCCCATCAAATTGTCAATTCGGCTATACAAATCATGCACTGGGGAGTAAAAGGTGAAGTCTCGGTCCAAGGGATGTGCTAGTCTCTATAAATCTTCTAAGCCCCATGTCTTCATCCATATCTGCAACGGTCTCCTCTCCCCCCCCTGCCCCTGCCTCTTCCCATCCGTCCCGTCTAGAGCTATATTGCAGTCCCCCCCCCCCCCCACCAAAAGCCTCCCCTGGGCTTCCCCCTCTAACCAGCTTCCCATTCCCTCCCAGAACCCCCTTTGCATCACGTTCGGCCCATACACCGACAAAAAGGTTACTTGCTCACCTCCTAACTCCCCCACTATTGCCACCGCTCGGCCATCTGGTTTCCGAGCTACCTTGCTTGACACAAAAGAAACATCATTCCTAATGAAAACTGCAACCCCAGCCTTCCTCCTGCCCCCTTCCTCCACTGCAAAAAACCCCCGGTATTGCCCCGATCCCATCAACCTCTCGTCCCTCGTCTGCAGGTGAGTTTCCTGAATAAAAGCCACCTGCCATTTCTGCCTCTTCAGCTCTGCCCACAATAGTTTCCTCTTCTGGAGTGAATTCAGGCCCCGCACATTCAGGCTACCGACTCTCAAGCCAGAAGCCATACTGACCCATAGTGCTCCACCCGCCCCCCATTGTGCGCTACCAAAGCCCTCCCCGCCCCCCCTCCCTCCTCCCTCCCCACCATACGGAACTCCCCTCTGCAAACCTCTGAGGAAGTGACCCCCCCCCTTGGGCGCTCCATCCCCCCACCTCCCGGTCTTCCCTTCGAAGCCCAACAGCCTCCCTCCCTCTCCTCCCCCACCCACGCTCTTGCTCCGCATTGTTTCCCCCCTCCGCTCCCCGCCTCCCCTAGACCACCTTCTTCCATGGGCTACTCTCAATACCCATCACCGAGAAATACACTCAAATTTTCTTAAGCCTGTGCTTCTACGAAGGAGTAAGCATCATAAGACAAGACATAAAACAAAATCAACAGTGTGTAAGCTTCTTCATACGTAACGGATTTGCATAACCTTAACATTAACGAAAGAAACATATAAACTTCCTAGAGTTAACTGGGAAGGAGACCAGTAAACCCCACCCTCCTCCTGGGGCATGCCCATACCATACGCATTGTAGCCCACTGTAGCTCATAGGCCTCAGCTGTAATGCCCTGGGATGCGGGCCCTTGACCTCTCCATCCCAGGAGATTATTACGTACCTATATCCTAGAAGGTGCTAGAACAAATAATAGGGTATAGACCCCAACAGGTTATGGGCCATAAAATGAGACTTTTGTAATCAGAACCCCTCCCTGGACCGGGTCCAGACAGTCCCTAACGATATTCTATAGTAGGGATCCCCACTCCCCAAACTTACAATTTTTAAAATTCCCACCTGCTCCCCCCTTTACTTAGTCTCCTTCCCCTTACCGGTTGTGCACCCCTCTGGATCAGCTCTCCAACCAGCACCCCTCTGCAAGCACTTGTCCATCCACTCACCACCCTCCCCCCCAGTCCAATATGAGCAATATTAGTAAGGCAGTCCCAAAATCCCCAAATGTTCAGCAAGCCCGTCTGCTGTCGGTATCGCCATCTGCCCCAACTCCCGTGCATCCTGAGCCATGCATGGACCTCACACTGTCCCAGATATAGCTGCAGCTACCCCCTCACTCCAAGTCTCCACGCTGTTCTTCCTCTGCAGTCTCTGGCCCTTCACGGGGACCCGCTCCCAGCCAGAGTGCCCCCCTCTGGAGCTCTCCTTCTCCATCTCCCCCGCCTCGACTGGCAGGCGCGGGGCACCCTCCTGCTTCAAGATCTTCCAGGCCTCTGTCTCCGTGCGTGCCCGAAACCCCCGACCGTTGATATCCATCAGTATGGCAAAGGGGAATAGCCAGCGATATTTGCAGTTCTCAGTGCGCAGATACTGGGTGACCTTCTTCATATCGCGGCGTCTCTGCAACGTACCCGCTGACAAGTCCTGATATACTTCAACTTTATGCCCTGCCCATGTAAAGCTCTTCCAAACCAGGGCTGCTCTTACCACCTTTTCCTTCACTGCGAATGATGTCAGACATGCTACTATGTCCCACGGCTGTCCTCCTCTCGCCGGGCCCAGGGCCCGATGCGCCCTCTCCACTCCGATCTCCACAGACTCATCTCCCGCGTCCCCGCTCTGAATCAGGACACCACACACCTTGCGGAACACGGCAACTGCATCCGCAAACTCCTCTGTTTCCGGGGAGACCCCTCAGGCGCACATTATTGCGCTGGGACCTGTTCTCGAGGTCCTCCACTTTGTCTTTCAAGAGCAAGTGGTCCTCCCGAAGGCTCTTCATCCAGGCCTCGGCCACCAGATCTTTCTCAGCCTGCTGATCCACTCGCTCTTCCAGCGCTTCCACCCGATGGCCTAGGTCCCGAATGCCTTCGCGTATGCCCGCCATGGCCTCTTTCATTTCTCCTCTCATGGCTACAATCTCTCTCTTTAAAGATCGCATCCAGCCCCACATGTCACCTCTAGTGCAGCCTTCGTCTGCTCTCTCCACTTCTTCCTCGGACTCGTCTCCCGAAGCCATGTGCTCCAGCTGCTCCCCAGCTTTCGACCCACGATTCTCCGCGTATGAGGACTTGAATTTCGCCAGCTTTTTCCTCACAGACATCCTTGCGCTGCCCACTCTCGTCTGTCACCCCCTGAGTTACTGAGATGGGGTAAAATAAGCACTTTTCCACCAAAATTACAGCACCACGATGGGAGCTCAAACTCTAAACTGCCATCACCCGGGTGACATCACTTCCTCCATGGCAGATGAAATTTAATGTGGACAAGTGCAAAGTTATGCACCTAGGGAAGAACAACCCAAACTATGGTTACACGGTGCAAGGTTCCACATTAGGAACCACCGCCCAGGAAAAAGATTTAGGCGTCATTGTGGATAACATGTTTAAAACCCTTCGCGCAGTGTGCAGCGGCGGCCAAGAGAGCAAATAGAATGCTAGGTATCATAAGGAAATGAATGGAAAATAAAACAAAAGGTATTATAATGCCTCTATATCGTTCCATGGTGAACCGCACCTTGAATATTGTGTGCAATTCTGGTCGCCGTATCTTAAATAGGATATAGCGATATTGGAAAAGGTTCAGAGAAGAGCCACCAAAATGGTAAAGGGGATGGAAGGATACTCCTATGAAGAAAGGCTAAAAAGGTTAGGGCTCTTTAACCTGGAAAAGAGACGGCTGAGGGGAGATATGATAGAAGTCTATAAATTAATGAACGGAGTGGAACGGGTAAACGTAGATCGATTGTTTACGTTATCAGAATATAGAAAGACTAGGGGACATGCAATGAAGCTACAGGGTAAACTATTTAAGACTAATAAAAGAAAATATTTTTTCACTCAGTGTGTAATCAAACTCTGGAATTTGTTATTGGAGGATGTAGTAAAGGCTGTTAGTGTAGCTTGGGTTTAAAAAAGGTTTGGACAAATTCCTGGAGGAAAGGTCCATAAACCATTATTAAGAGTGGAGGAGTGGCCTAGTGGTTGGGGCAAGGTACTTCAAGCCGGAAGGTCGAGGGTTCAAATCCCACTAGAGGACAGCGACCTTGGGCCGGAAGGACTGGGGTTTCTAGTCCCACAGGTGCTCCTTGTGGTCTTGGGCAAGCCACTTAACCCCCCATAGCCCATGTTCCCTGTAAAATAGTTATCTCCAAGTTATAATGCCCTGTCCAATGTAATTTCAGTTTGTTCAATGTAAACTGCACTGATGCCGAATAGTGCGGTATATAAGAGAATATAAATATATATAAAAAGGGACCCAGGATATCAATGCTTGACCCAGTACAAGCATTGAGGAACCTGTGTCTCTTGGGGAAACTGCTAGGTACGTATGACCTAGATTGGCCACTGTTGGAAACAGGATACTGGGCTTGATGGACCTTGGTCTGACCCAGTATGGCATATCTTATGTTCTTATGTTGGGGGCTTGCAATCTAAATATTGGAGAGTGCCATTAGCTGCATCAATCCTAATACCAGTGATGATATCACTGGGAGTTTTTTCTTTTTCTGTCTCCGTTATCTTCTGGCCGGGAGGTTGGAATAGCAGGACTCCAGGAAAGGAGATGTTGATGCAATTTCATAATGAGATGTAACTATAAAGTGTTTACTTGCTTTTTAGTTTGTACATCACCGCTACAAACCGGCTTACACCAGTATTAGAAACCACTAGATATAGATTAATTGTTAAATGCAGTATTTAATGTTTAGTTAGGCCCATAGAACACAAGTTTGTCTCTGATGTACCTAAAATTCTCTATATAATTTGTATCCATTTTGCATTCCGAAGAGTTATTAGGAAATTTTAAAAAATGATTTCTCTATCGCTATCATATATAAGTTAAGCATAAACTGTTTCCGTAGCAGGACATCTTTCATATCCTTCTGCTGCTGTCCTGGTGACATTTCTCCCCTCTGTGTGTAAGATACTTGTCCCATCAGGGTCAGGCTAACACTGATATTCAGGAAGGGCATCTCACTAAACAGTTACCACAGGCTAAATTCCCGCCTCTTTGCAGGTTATTCAAACTTCTGCTATTTATTGAATTGTGTGGGGGCGTCTTTCTTCAAATCCTTTTTTTTCATAATTGTGAAAGATGAGATGTGCTCACGCTATCAGAAACTTTGCAACTGGTCGGAACCTAGGTGGCATTTACTGTGTGCCAATGTTTGTAAGTGCTTCAGCTCTTTGTCCACCTCTCATGGTCTTCTCTGTTTCAGTTTATCGTTCACCGTGTTCGATATGTCTGGACAAGGCCGATACAGAAACCTCTGGGAGCATTATTACAAGTAAGTGGAGACTCTATGATTCTCTCCTTACATTTAAGAGAGAAGGGGCTTCTAGGCAGCTGCTTTTGTTTGTATATTGCTCTGGGTAATTTTCAGACTCTTAAGCTGCTCAGTGTCCTCTGGAGTAATTAGGATGAAGGAAACAGAATGCAGAATCTTTACATAACAGATTTGAAAACGAGAGGATGCAGTAGCTACTCAGAGATTGTTAATTGCATTTAAATCGTCAAAGCTGCGCACCACAGAATACAGTGCTCTATAGATTGCTAATACAATGCAGGGTTACCGGCCTTTTCAAGCCTAATGAACACTCCAGCGAGCAAGCAATGTGGACATGGTAGAGGAGTCCTATGGCCAAAAGAATAAAGAATGCCCCACTAGCCTTTCTTCCAAGCTTCGAAACAGAGGAGGAGGGCGGGGACATACCTAGACAGACCCATCACAATGGAAATTTAACTGACAGGAGGCTCCGACAGCTCTCCCACACTACCAGTTGTTGCAAAGTGGTGAAATGTAGTCAGACACGCATTCACACAGTGTACAGATAACTGGGCTGGTCTGCGTCTTACAGTCTCTCTGCCACCTTTAGCCCATTTCTCAGTAATTGCCCTTCTGAGGCTTGAGCCCCCTTTTGGCTCTGCTGTATTGCAGTTGGGGGGGGCTTGCTTTAGAGCCCCTTCCCCTTGTCTTTCTGCTGCTCTGTACTCCACCCTGCTTGTGACTTTCTGCAGCAAGGCATGGATCTCTCCTGTCTTTGCTATCAGCAGACCCCTCTCACTCTGGTTCCAGCCCCCTCTCTATACAGGTGCAGGAAAAGGCAGTGTGGGCAGCTGACTTGGTTAGTCTTCTTGGCTGCTGGTGGTTCATGTGACTGCCAGAGATCTACCAGAGCAGGAGAAGACCACTGTCCAGCAGAGATTCTTCTGCCTCATGGGTAAATAAGTCTCATGGGTAGCAAACGGTCGCAGGCAGACAGGAGCTAAAGTGATTCCTGCTCTTCTTAGTGGACTGGGCCCTGGATACTTGGAGTGTGCTCAGTACTGCCGCTCCCTGTAGCCCCCTCTTCCCTTTGCTGGCACGCTTTCTGAAGGACGATCGGGGGGCTGCAGGGAGCAGCATTACTGAGCATGTGCCGAGTCCCTGTGATGCTGTGCTGCTGGCTAAAGCGGATGGGGAGAGATGGCAAAGAGAGGATGGGAGGGGAAGAAATGGGGTAGGAGAGGGATGGGAAGCAAGAGGAAGGCATTGTCTTTGGCAAGGACAGTAGTGATAAGTGGTGATGTGAGAGATTGAGAGAAACAGCAGACTGTAGGTTAGAGGAAGTGATCAGTAAGACCCCATCTGAGATGGCTGCTGTTCTTTTGTGTCTTGCAGGGAAGGTCAGGCCATTATCTTTGTCATTGACAGCTGTGACAAGCTAAGGATGGTTGTAGCCAAAGAAGAGCTTGAGAGTCTCTTGAATCATCCAGGTGCGGTTACTTGTACCTCTTTTCTTCTTGTTTCAAACCCTCAGTCAAAGTCATCAAAATGTCAGCATGGATAGTATATATAGTGAAGAGCAATCTAAACTGATGATACCATGTTAATCAAACCTGAGCTCACCGGCAGTGGGACACAAGTTCCTGGCAAGTTCCTAAAAGTAGATCTCTATCTCCAGGAACAAGCAGGAATAAGTCCTCACATATGGGTACGTCGGTACCGACAGAGCCTGCGCGGGAAAGCTCCCCAGCTTCCCAGAAGGAAGCTTTTAGGGCCTCCCACTGCACATGCGCGCTGCCTTCCCGCCTTCCTGACCAGCTCTCCTCAGTTTCTCTTTTTCCGCGGAGCCAGCAGGTCGTGTTCCTGTCACCGCTGAAGAAATTATTGTTTTAGTTTGTTTCTTTAGACCGCGTACCTGCCTTCCCCATACCGAAACCGGTACCGCCGGTCTCTCTCTTCTTTTCTTTAAAAAAAAAAAAAATCTTTATTCTGCACAACTTGGTGCCTTCGGTTAGGCCTCAGGCCTACACAAATTCTCTTCATGGAGAAACCAGCCCCTGGTTTTAAGAAGTGTACCAAGTGTAGTGCTGTTATTTCTGTCACAGACACCCATGAATGGTGTCTTAAGTGTTTGGGACCTGACCACTCCATTCCGGACTGCCCATCCTGCTCCCAGATGTCTAAACGTGGGTTGCAGAACCGGGCCAACAAATTCCATGTGCTGTTTGCTTCAGATAATCCAGCATCACAGTCATCCAGGTCTTCCTCTCCGGATGGATCTCAGGTAACCAAACCCTCTGCGGGCAGGTCCTCAAAGAGCAAATCTCCTTCAAAGCATCGAGAGGCTCTCACTTTTGAGTCTGAGGATCCTGCCCCAGCCAAACAACCCCGGCGGGAAGCTCTGGCTTCCAAAGCACCATCTATGGGGTTACAGGTTGACATCGATGGCACGGCCTCGACTGATCACCTGTTGGACTGCTCTGGGGTACCGGCCCATACCGGTACCGACATCCAGGCAGCAGTGGCGTCTATGAGCAATACTGTTCAGACCATGCAGCAGGCCATGCTGGCTTTTATTAATGCTGCGACGCCCTCGGTACCGCGTTCAGCGGTACCGGGTCCGGTTCCGGTATCGTCTCCCATACCGGAACCGAGACCATCGACTTCCAAACGCAGATCAGTTCCGCATGCCGGATCCGGGTTTTCACCCGATACCGATCCCATACCCGGTACGCCCGATGTCGATACCGATCGGTATGCGTATCGTGCGTTGGAAGCAAATAGAGAATACTCTGCTTCTTCTGAGGATTTTGACTCCTCTGAGGACTCTGATGAGCTGTCTCTAGTTCTTCATGAAGACCCCTCTTCCCCAAAGAGGAGAATGTCTCCACCAGAGGATTTGTCCTTTCAAGACTTCATTGTTGAACTAGCTAAAGGACTTTCTATTACCACATCCTCTGAAAAAGAACCTAGGTCAAAGAAATTGGATATTTTAGGATACCCTAAGGTTCCTAAAGAGGCAGTCACCCTGCCTATCCATGAAATCCTTCAAGAACACTTGATGGACTTATGGGAGGCTCCTCTAACGTTGTCTCCTTATTCTCGTAGGTTGGACACCATGTACTGGGTCCCTCCTTCTCCTGGTTTTCAAAAGACTCAGTTGCCTCACCATTCCATTGTGGTGAAGTCTGAACTGAAAAAGATTACGAGTACCAAAAGGCACTCTTCTACCCCTCCAGGACGAGAATGTAAGACCCTAGACTCTTTTGGCAAGAAAATTTTCCAGGCTACTATGCTTATAGCCAGGATTAATTCTTACAGTCTGTATATGGGCATGTTTCTCAGGGAACTTGCCCCAAAGATACGACATTTTGCCTCCTTTATCCCTGAGGATAGAAAAGAGGAGTTCATTTCTCTGGTGAAACAGCTTCTAGATGTTTCTAAGTTCTCCAACAGAGCAGCTTTTGATTCCTTTGAGGGTGCCGGTAGAGCTTCGGGCATTGCTATTGCAGCCCGACGACTTGCTTGGCTCCAGGCCTCTGACCTAGAACCCTGGGTCCTGGATGGCTTATGGAATCTGCCCTGTACAGGTGAGAACTTATTTGGTAAGGACTGGCAAATTAAAGCCACTCAAATGGACGCAGAAAATGCTACCTTGGATAGACTTTCTAAGTCTACCTCTACTCCTGCCAAGAAAAAGTCTTTCAAGAGGCCTTACTACAAGAAGGCCAGATTTTCCACAAATACTGGCCAACAATCTTCTCAGCCTCGCTTTGCTGCTAAACGTCAGCAACCTAAACAGGCAAAGTCAAAGCCTGCAGCGTCTACCACTTCTCAGCAGGCTCAACCCCCTCAGGGGTTTTGACTTGACCCTTGAGAATTTAACATTTCTGGCTCTAGAACAACCAGAGCCCCTCACCATTCCCGGAAGGTTAGCTCACTTTGCTCCCAGATGGGAGCAAATCACATCAGAGCAATGGACCCTCTCTATCATCAGAGAGGGCTACAAACTTCATTTTTCCAACCTTCCTCCATATACCATGGTGAGGCACTTCAATTCTCCCCCATTTCTCCTGGACCTGTTGGATCAGGAAGTCTCTTCTCTCCTTGCCCAAGGGGCAATAGAAGAGGTTCCTCTTCTTCAACAAGGGACAGGAGTCTACTCCCCTTATTTTTTCTCATAACAAAGAAGACAGGGGGATTCAGACCTATCCTAGATCTGAGAGAATTGAACAAATTTCTGTACAAGGAGAAATTCAAAATGCTTTCTCTAGGCATTCTCCTTCCATACCTTCAGAGTCAGGATTGGCTTTGTTCTCTAGATCTCAAGGATGCGTACACACATATACTCATCCACCCATCCCACAGAAAATATCTAAGATTTCTGTTTCAGGGAAAACATTTCCAGTACAGAGTACTTCCCTTCGGTCTAGCCTCTGCTCCAAGAGTGTTCACCAAATGCATGGCAGTTGTTGCCGCATTTCTAAGAGGTCTGGGAATTTTTGTATTCCCATATCTGGACGACTGGCTCATCCGAGCTCCATCTCAGTCAGAGGCCCAGATTTCCCTGGACCGCACAAGGCACCTTCTGCAGTATCTGGGACTGGTGGTAAACCTTCCCAAGTCTCAACTTACCCCTACTCAGTCTCTAGAATTCATAGGGACCCAGTTGGACACCACCACTGCAAGGGCCTACCTACCTCAAGTCCGGGGCCAACGTCTGCTGTGCTTGGCCTCCCAAGCTCAGTCCAGCAGTCACTTGACAGCCAGAGAAATGCTGCGACTTCTGGGCCACATGGCCTCCACGGTACACGTGGTGCCCTACGCTCGTCTTCATATGAGAGCAGCTCAATGGACCTTGGCCACCCAGTGGACTCAAGCATCAGGAGCGCTCTCCGACCAAATACTCACCTCAAACCGTCTGTTTTGGTCCCTCCAATGGTGGATGTCCACCAAGAATCTGTTGTTGGGGACCCCCTTCCAACCTTTGTTGCCCCAAGCAACCCTCACAACAGATGCCTCCCACACAGGGTGGGGAGCCCATCTACAATCCCTCTCCACTCAGGGTACTTGGTCTCCGCAGGAGACCACCCTTCACATCAACCTCCTGGAACTGCGAGCAATCTTCTTTGCCCTCAAAGTCTTCCATACCCTCCTTGTCAACCTGACCGTCCTAGTTCAGACAGACAATCAGGTGGCCATGTTCTACGTAAACAAACAAGGAGGGACAGGCTCTCTGTCGCTTTGCAACGAAGCTCTCAGATTATGGGCCTTCGCCAGAGAGCATCAAATTCATCTTCTGGCAATGTATCTTCCAGGGGTTCAAAACTCTCGGGCAGACAGACTCAGTCGAGTTCTACTTCCACACGAATGGTCCCTACATATGGACCAGATAGGCAGAATCTTTCAGGAATGGGGAACCCCGGAAGTAGACCTCTTTGCAAGTCCGTGGAATGCCAAACTTCCCCGGTTCTGTTCCAGGACTCCGTGTCAGGGAGCTCAGGCCAACGACGCCTTTCTCCTGCATTGGGGTCAGGAATTCCTATATGCCTTTCCACCCATTCCTTTGATTCCCAAGACTGTTCAAACTCCAGAGGGATCACGGATCGATGATCCTCATAGCTCCACGCTGGCCACGCCAAGTGTGGTTCCCTCTACTTCTGCATCTCTCCCAGGGACCCTCCCTGGACCTGGGAGCTGCGCCAGACCTTCTCTCTCAGGAGGAAGGGACTTTGTGGCACCCAAACCCCAAGTCCCTACACCTCAGAGCTTGGTTACTGAAGGCTTAAGCCTTCATGACTTCAATCTTTCTCAACCAGTGAAAGATATCCTTCATGCCTCTAGGAAACCCTCCACGAGGCGTTCCTATGCTTTCAAATGGAAACGCTTTTCCATTTGGTGTGCTCAACAGGGTCTTGACCCTCTAGCACTTCCTTTGAATTCTCTACTAGACTATCTCCTGCATCTTTCTAATGCAGGCCTTAAGACAAAATCAGTAAGAGTCCATTTGAGTGCTATTGCAGCATCCTTAAAACCTATAAATGGACAACCTGTCTCCTCTCATCCGCTTGTTGCAAGATTCATGAGAGGCCTGACTCTAACTAAGCCTCCCATCCGACCTCCTCCGGTAGCATGGGACTTGAACCTAGTTCTAGGTCAGCTTATGAAGCCACCTTTTGAACCGTTGGTTTCTACCTCCTTGAAATTTCTTTCCTGGAAGGTCCTTTTTCTTATTGCAGTCACTTCGGCTCGCCGCATCAGTGAACTACAGGCCTTAGTGGCTCATCCACCTTATACCAGGTTTCATCATGATAAGGTGGTCCTAAGGACGAATCCCCACTTTATGCCCAAAGTGTTCTCTCCTTTTCATCTTAATCAAGAGGTATATCTACCTGTCTTTTTTCCAGCTCCTCATGCATCCAGTGCAGAGAGGAACCTTCATACTTTAGATTGTAAAAGAGCTCTTGCCTTTTACCTCAACAGGACTCAGCCACATCAAAAGTCTTCCCAGCTTTTCGTGGCTTTTGATCCTTCTCATTTGGGACGTCCAGTCTCCAAACGTACACTTTCCAATTGGATTGCTCAGTGTATTTCCTTTGCTTACCAGAGCAAAAACATTTCTCTGGAAGGCCATGTCACAGCTCACAATGTGAGAGCCATGGCCACTTCTATGGCTCATCTTCACTCTGTCTCCATAGATCAGATCTGTCGAGCCGCCACATGGGCCTCGGTTCATACCTTCACAGCCCATTACTGCTTGGACAAGGACTCCCGCCGGGATGCCTTGTTTGGTCAGGCTGTCTTCAAACATCTGTTCCATACTTGAACAACTCCTGCCCACCTTCCCAGGATGGATGCCTGAGATCCATACGAAGATGGCGAACCCTTGGAACGGGATCTCCCAGGCATCTTAGCTAGGGAGTCCCCATATGTGAGGACTTATTCCTGCTTGTTCCTGGAGATAGCACAGTTACTTACCTGTAACAGGTGATCTCTGGGAACAGCAGGAATTAGTCCTCACAACCCACCCACCTCCCCTAGGAGTTGTATCTTCTATCTATCTTCCTTTCCTCTCTCTATTGTCTCAGCTATAAACTCGAGCTGAGGAGAACTGGTCAGGAAGGCGGGAAGGCAGCTCGCATGTGCAGTGGGAGGCCCCAAAAGCTTCCTTCTGGGAAGCTGGGGAGCTTTCCCGCGCAGGCTCCGTCGGTACCGACGTACCCATATGTGAGGACTAATTCCTGCTGTTCCCAGAGATCACCTGTTACAGGTAAGTAACTGTGCTTTCTCAAAGCTCACTTCTAGGGATGGACATCTTCCAGGTTTATCTGGCAAGTCATGTTTTATAGACTTCTCCTTTGGGAACTTGTCCAAACCATTTTTAAATATCACAGTTGCCTTGAGCACTTCCTCTGACAACAGATTCTACAGCTTAATTATGCACGGGGTGAAAGAGCTTTGAGCTTTCTACCAATTGTTTTCACTCTGCTGGTCATTGGCTTCCTGGAGTGTCCTCTTTGTTTTTGTGTTTCACAGGTTAAAGAATTGTGCTCTATTTAACCATTCCATCCCTCCAAGCCTGGTGAAAGGATCAGACGCCCTAGGCAAACCTTCAGGCCTCCCCCTACCCTCAAGATTTAATTTGACAGTCCTAATCATCGCAACAACATCCCCCCACAGCAACCTGTAAAAATGCATAATTGGATAGAATGCGAGTATCTTTAGATATTAAACTTTGCTTTGTATGCAAGCATGTGACTGCTCTCCCTGCAGGTAGCAGAATGTGCTGATGGCGCTTTGAGTTTATGTGACTGTCTGGATCTGTTGTTTTGCTTTGACTGCTATTGCTCTTTCCCACCCCTCAGAAACCTCTGCCCAAGGAAGCCATCTAGTCTCACTGCATCCCATTCCTGATCCTATAAACCTCTGTCATATCACTTCTCAGTCGACTTTCTCCTCACTCTGTGATCCTCCATGCTTTATCCCATGCTTTCACAAATTCATATGCAGCCCTTGTCTCCACCTTTCTGCTGGGAGGCTATTCCATACATGCTGGAAATCTAAAAAAAAAAGATGGGAGAGTTATAATATATAGCACTAAATGAAAGGTTGGATAACATTGGTATCTCGGAGACCTGGTGGAAGGAGGACCACCAGTGGGCACTGAAAACTAGGTACAAATTTATATCATAATGATAAAGTAGATCAAATTGGTGGAGGGGCGACCCTCTGTTGGACAGATCATTGAGTCACATAGGATTAAAGTTTTTTGCAGGAAACAAAATACACTGTAGAATCTCTATGGATAGAAGTTACATGTAAAAAGCGGAAGGAGACGGCAATGGGAGTGTACTACCGATGGCCTGGCCAGAATGAACATATGAATGATGAAATGCTAAAAGAAATCAGAGAAGCTAACAAAAGTTACAACATAGTAATAATGGGTAATTTCAATTATCCCGATATCAACTAGGTCAGTGTCACAGCAGGACATGCTAGGGAGATAAAGGTTCTCGATGAAATAAATGACTGCTTCTTGGAGCAGCTGGTTCATGAACCGACAATAGGGGAAGCCATTTTGGACCTAGTCCTTAGTGGAACACAAGATCTGGTGCAAGAGATATGGGTGTTGGGGCCACTTGATCATAACATAATCATGTTCAATTTAATAAATAGAGGAAGGACAGCAAGGAAATACACAGTACTACCTTTTAACTTTCAAAAAGGAGACTATGATTAAAATGAGGAAAATAATTAAGAAAGAACTAAAAGGAATAGCTGCAAAGGTTAAAGATTTACATCAAGCATGGGTGGTGGTTAAAAATACTATCTTGGAAGCCCAGACCAACCATATTCCACGCTTTTAAGAAAAGTGGAAGGAAGTCCAAAAAACTGCCAGAATGGTTTAAAGATAAGGTCAGAGAGGCTGTTGAAGCAAAAAAAAAAAAGCATATTTCAGGAAATGAAAAAGAAGCCAAATGACGAAAACTGGAAACAACATAAACACTGGTAAGTTAGATGCGAGGCACTGATAACGCAGGCAAAGAGAGAATTAAAAAAAAAGCTTGCTGTGGAAACAAAAACACAAATTTTTAAGTACATACGTAGCAAAAAACCTGTGACAGAGTCAGTTGGAGCATTAGATGATAGAAGGGTAAAAGGGGTACTAAGAGTTGACAAGGCCATAAGGAGAGACTGAATGAATTCTTTGCTTCGGTCTTTACTAAAGAAGATGTAGGGAAGTTACCCATGACTGAAATGGTATTTAAAGGTGATGCATCAGAAGAATTGAAAGAAATATCAATAAACCTGGAAGATGTATTACAACTATTTGATAAACTAATGAGTAGCAAATCACCTTGACCAGAGGGTATACATGCAAGGATGTTGAAAGAACTGAAATATGAGATTGCAGACTTACTATTTTAGTGATCTATGAACTATCATTAAAATCATCTGTAATACCTGAAAATTGGTGAATGGCCAATGTAACGCCAAGTTTTAAAAAGGTTTTCAGGGGTGATCCTGGAAACTACAGACCGATGAGCCTGACTTTACTACCAGGCAAAATGGTAGAAACCATTATAAAGAACAAAATTTATTGACCATGTAGATATTTATGGTTTAATGGGAGACAGCCAACATGACTTTAGCCAAGGAAAGTCTTGTCTTACTAATCTGTTATGCTTTTTGAAGGTGTGAATAAACAGGTAGACAAAGGTGAGCCGGTTGATATAGTGTGTCTGGATTTTCAGAAAGCATTTTGACAAGGTTCCTCATGAGAGACACTTGGTGAAATTAAAAAGTCATGGGATTGGAGGCAGTGTACTATTATGAATCAGAAACTGGTTAAAAGAAGAAAGCACAGTGTAGGGCTAATTGGCCAATTTTCCCAATGGAGAAAGGGGAATAGTGGAGTACCCCAAGGATCTGTGCTGGCTCCGCTGCTTTTTAACATATTTGTAAATGACCTGAAAATGAGTGAGGTAATCAGATTTTCAGATGACCAAAATTATTCAAAATTGTTAAAACCCAAGAGGATTGTGAAAATTTGCAAGAGGACCTTGATAAATTGGATGACTGGACGTTCAAATGGCAGATGAAATTTAATGTGGACACGTGCATAATTATGCACCTAGGAAAGACCAACCCAAACTATGGTTACATGATGCAAAGTTCCACATTAGGAACCACCACCTAGGAACAAATTTTTTTTTATTTAACTGTTTTTTGTTTTAAACCGCTTTATTATTTCAATCAAAGTGGTTTACATTATAACTTAAACTTCGTAATGTACATTAATCAGGGACATTGATAACTTGAAATTTAGGCGTCGTCATGGATAGCATGTTGAAAACTTCCGCCCAGTGTGCAACAGAGGCCAAGGAGGCAAATAGGATGCTAGGAATCATAAGAAAAGGAATGGGGAGAACAAAACAAAGGATATTATAATGCCTTTGTATCGTTCCATGGTGCGACCACACCTTGAATATCGTATGCAATTATGGTTGCCGTATCTTAAAAAGGATACAGCGGAATTAAAAAGGTACAGAGAAGATCCACCAAAATAGTAAAGGGGATGGAAGGATACCCCTATGAGGAAAGGCTTAAAAGGCTAGAGCTCTTCAACCTGAAACAGAGACGGTTAAGGGGAGATATGAATGAAGTCTATAAATTAAATGAGTGGAACTGGTAAACATAGATTGATTGTTTACACTATCAAAATGTAGAAAGACTAGGGGACGTGCAATAAAGCTACAGTGTAACCCTTTTAAGAGTAATAAGAGAATATTTTTTCGCTCAATGTGTAATCAAACTCTGGATTTTGTTACCGGAGATTGTAGTAAAAGCTGTTGGTGTAGCTGGGTTTAAAAAAGATTTGGACATGTTCTTGGAGGCAAGGTCCATAAACCATTATTAAAGAGGACCCGGGAAATCCACTGCTTGCCCCAATACAAGCATTGTGGAACCTGTGTGTCTTTTTGGGAAACTGCTAGGTACTGTCAGACAGCTGCCTAGGGTGAGAAATTACACAATCTTGACGATGCATATATTCATATGATTCTTGCAAGGTATTGTGGGTAATGTAGTTCTTTCACTCCCAAACACAGCTGAAGACAATAATTGAGTTGTGATACCAGTGGTAAGGCCAATAAAATACTTCTTTTATTGATGGGGTTTAATTCACCCAGCACAAATATGCTTGGTAGCAATATAAATGAGGATACTTGCTTGCCGTGTTTAAATGGATAACATAAAGTCACAAAGCAAATCAGAAAAACAACCTTCAGCTTGTCAGGCAATTAGCTAATGTTTTCTTAGCAAATAATTACCAAATACAAAGGCACAAAGAAATGAATAAACTTTGTTTGTTAGGTTAACTTCTGCTTATTTTCCACGCAGATCCCAGCAGTGATTCTCCCTTGCTCACACACACAATCAGGTGCAGCTTTAATTACTATCAATTGACCAGCTGAAAGCCTTTAGCTGGCTGGCTGCTACTGTGTGAACCCAAATCCTGCTTTAAGAGCTGTTTGCAGTGGAAATAAAGAACAAAGTTAGGTTTCTTTGTGATGGCTGATGTGTTTGCTCACAGAAAGCTAGCAATAGCATTTAGATAGAGAACAGTCCATGTAATAAATAGTTTCATCTGCTGTATCTCCCCCTTCATCAATTAGCATAGGGTCACTATCATACATTGGCACAGACGAGTCTTTCATTAAGGCACTATCATGAGAATGCTTATTCCCTTGCTGCCATTCACTATTATAGATAGGGTCTGGATCAGTGTTCATACCTGAGCCTCTCCTGCTATCATAATTCCTCTCTGTATAGCCTAGCCAGTATGTAATCCAATTCTGATGTCCAGCCTTCCAATCTTGATCCCTGGACACTGGATCTCCTCTCACATACCTTCTGGCCTTGGTCTGAAAGTCCCTTCCACGTGCAGTCTTCTCTCTTCCAGGTAGCCACTGGTGATTCCTATCTCTGCCATTCCATTCCTCTGGCTGACTCCAGTCCAATGGACTCTGCTGGCATTTGGAATACCTCCCAGTATAGGTACTGCCTTGGACTCTCCCAGACCTTCCAATGGGCTTTCTTCTCTTCCTTCCAGAGAATTTCCTTCTTTCTCTATCCGCTTGGCTTGGCTTCTGTTTCTCCAGGTGATACTGGTGCTTGAGCTTGTAGCCGTTGCTGTATCTGTGTCTGAAGCTCTTTCTGTAGCTGTTATCTGAAGAATAAGCTCTATTCTTATTCTGTTCTAATGTGTGCTCCTCCCTAACACAGCGCAGCTGTGTTGAATCAGGTCCTGCCCTTTGAGATGAGTGCTTAGGGATTACCTCATAGCTCTCTTGATTGCACACACATTTTCTCACTTCAGCCTCCCTCATGGCTGCTGGAAACCTGGTGCATTCTGGGACTGGTAGTCTTTTATGTGAAAACTCTGTTTTCTTACTTCTACCAGAACTGACAGGTTGCTTGTTCAGAGTCACATCATCTTTTCTATAGCTCCTACCTGAGCTATGATAAGCTTCCTTATCACAGTACTTGTGACCTGGATTGGGTATTATTTTTATTTATTTTATTTAACAGTATTTCTAAACCGCCTTATCTTAATAATCAAGGTGGTATCACGGCAAACAATCAGGTCAGGTGAGTGTGTTATACATGCAGTGGGGGGAAATTGAGTGTGTGTCGTGTTGTGTGTTAGATTGGTATGAGCTATTTACAGAGTGGGCTATATACAGAGGTGCAAAAACAAATTCCATGCATACATTGGTTAGGCGGGATCATGCGCTGTTGTTCATTCTCTGAAGTTATGTGATGTGTCCATAGTGTTCTATGAACAGTATGGTTTTTAGCTGTTTTCTGAAGTCTTTTAGGTCTGTAGCGGCCCTCAAGTCGTCCGGGAGTTTGTTCCATATTGTTGGAGCGGCCATTGAGAGTGCTCTGTCTGTTGTGTCCTTGCGTGTGTGTTTGTATTCACTGGGGGTGCTGACTCTGTTGTGGGTTTGTTTTCTTCTGGGACGCGTACTGGTGTCTGATTGTATGAGTGTGTGTAGGCTGTTGGCTGATGTGTGGTGTTTGATCTTGAATATGTTTATGATAGTTTTGTATTTGATGCGTGCACCGATTGGAAGCCAGTGTAAGTCTTTTAAGGTGGGTGTGATGTGCTCCTGTCTTGCCGTTCCTGTTATGATTCGTGCAGCAGTGTTTTGTGCTAGTTGTAGAGGTTTGAGGGCTTGTTTCGGTAGGCCGAGGTATATCGGATTGCAGAAGTCCAGTAGTGGGGTTATCAGTGCTTGACAGACGGTACGGAAGTGTTCCGGGGCAAGGAGCGGCTTTAGTCTTCTGATGATTCGCATCTTGTAGTAGGCTTTTTGGGTTGTTTTGTCTATGTGTGGTTTGAGATTGAGTTTATTGTCCAGAGTAACTCCGAGGTATCTCACTTCTGATCTTATTGGTATAGTGGTGCTTTGTATCTTTAGATTTGGTGGGTGTTTGAAGCCTTGGTTCCGGGTGATGATTAGGGCTTCGGTCTTGTTGTAGTTTATTGCTAGGTTGTTGTTTTGACACCAACTCTCCATTTGGGTGAGGCAGTCTGTTATCTTAGAGAAGTCCGGGTTGTTGATTGATATCGGGGTGTAAATCATTATGTCGTCTGCATAAATTGTGTATTGAATGTTGTTCTTTTTCATGATATTGCAAATTGGTTGTATGTAGATGTTAAATAGGAGAGCTGAGAGTGCGGATCCTTGAGGTACTCCTTGTTGGACGTTTATGGGTCGGGAGGTGTTGTGTCCTGACTTGACCTGTAGCTGTCTTTCGGTTAGGTACGAGTGGAACCACTTCAATGTGATACCGTGTATACCAGTGTTCTTTAGTCTTTCTAGGAGGGTGTTGTGGTCCACTGTGTCGAAGGCTGAGGAGATGTCGATGAAGATCATTATGATTCCATTCATGGTGTTGTCGATTATTCTTAGGATGCTGTCGAAGAGGTAGATCAGTAGCGTTTCGACTCCATGGTTGGGACGAAATCCGTGTTGGTTGTCATCGAGTGTTTCCTGTTTGTCGATGTGCTCCTGAAGTTGTAGTTGGACCGTTTTTTCAATGATTTTTGCAAGGAAGGGTATGCTGGAGATTGGTCGATATGCTGCTGGATCCTTTTTGTCGAGATTTGTTTTCTTTATGATTGGTCTTACTGAAGCAAGCTTTAGTTGTTTTGGCATGAGTCCTTGAGTGAGTGAGTTGTGTATTATTTTATGTATGGTGGGGATGAAGCAGGATTTGGTGGCTTTGACCCATGACACTGGGCATGGGTCTGTAGGGGCAGTGCTTGTATTGATTGTAGAGATGATGTGGGATATCTGTTCAGTTGAGGGTGAGTAGAATGTGCCCCAGGTTTTGGGGTGTACGTCCGACCTGGTGGTCCCACTAGATGTTGTTCGCTCCGTGGAGTGAAATTTGTCTTTGATGTGATCTGCGAAATCCTGTGGGTCAACCTGTACTTCGCCTTCTGTTTGTTCTTTTGTGAGGATCTTTACTATTTCAAAAAGCTCTCTGGGTTTGTTGATAGAAGTATTTATCATGTTTGTGTGGAATTCCCTCTTTGATTGGTTGATGAGTTCATTGTAGTGTTTTTGCTTTGTTAGATAGAGATGCTGGTCAGCGGTTGATTTGTTTTTTCTCCATCTCCGTTCAATCTTCCTGAGCTCTCTCTTTTCCTTTCGTATTTTTTCTGAGTACCATGGCTTGTTTTGTCTCCTGTTGTGGTGTTGTTTCTTGATCCCACCGTCAGATGGTTTGGCGGCGTTCGCTAGAATGCTGTTCCAGCTGGAGACTTGTTCTTCTAGGTCGTCTGTGGTAATGTTCAAGTGTTGTGTTGTGTCCTGTATGAATTCGTCCCTGTCGAAACGTTTGAATCGTCTTTGCGTGTGAGAGATGTTAGCTCTTTCGTTCGTCTGGTCCTCTTGATATCGTAGTTTGGTCTCGATTAAGTAGTGGTCGGACCATGGCACTGGGGTAATGGTAGGTGGAGAAATTAGTTCTCTTGATGTTAGGTAGTTGGATGCAAAGATGAGGTCTGGGGATGATCCATGTCTGTGTGTTGGTGCATTGATTATTTGTGTGAATTGGAGTGAGGTCATTGCTTGGAGGAAGGCCTCTGCGTCTTTGGCATTGGTGGACTTGAGGTTGAAGTCTCCGATCATTAGCGCTGGTTTGTTGTTTGTTGTTATGGCACAGGCTTCTTCGAGAGTGAGGGCTAGTTCATCGGGTGGAGCTCTGGGTGCTCTGTAGGTTAGGCAGATTGCGATGTTCTTGTTTTTGATGCTAATTGTGTTACATTGCTGTGTGTCTGTGAAGTTCTGTGTCTTGAATTTTAGCTTTGTTTTCGCTATTATCAGGACTCCTCCTCCACGCTTGTGGGTGCGTGGGCAGTTGTATGCTGAGTAGTTGTCCGGTACCAGTTGGTTGAGTAGTACGTTGTCGGTAGGGTTGAGCCATGTCTCTGTGATGCATATTATGTCGGGCTGTCGCTCTTCTATGTGGTCTACAATAGTGTGTATCTTGTTGCAGACGGATCTGGCATTTATGAGCTCAATCGTTGTTGTTTTCGTTGCTGAGGTTGGTGTTCCATGAGTTTCCTTTGTGCTTGCGTGGGAGTTTGATTTGTGTCTGTTCAGTCGCTTTGCCTGGTAAGCCCTGAGTGTCTCTTTGTGTGTGTGCTGTGGTTCTGAGTATGGTAATGCAGTTGGTAGATGCCATATTGTGTTTGCTTGTGGGTAGTGGAGGTGTGTGGTTGGTGGGAGGAGTTGTGTGACTAGTAGGTAGAGTGGTAGGAAGTATGTGGGGTGCATGTTTTCCCTTCTGATGTTCTGTTAGGGTGACGCCTGCTTTCTTGAGATTTTGTCTGTTGTCTGTTTGGGGAGAGTTGCACTTGGTGCGTGAGCTTGTTCCTTGGCGGGTGCGCCGGATCTGCGTAGGGTGCCTTGGTGCAGGAGCCTGTCCCGTGAAGGGAGCCTGTCCCGTGGGTGTAGAGCCGGGTCTGCGTAGGGTGCCTTGGTGCAGGAGCCTGTCCCGTGAAGGGAGCCTGTCCCGTGGGTGTAGAGCCGGGTCTGCGTAGGGTGCCTTGATGCGGGAGCCTGTCCCGTGAAGGGAGCCTGTCCCGTGGGTGTAGAGCCGGGTCTGCGTAGGGTGCCTTGGTGCGGGAGCCTGTCCCGTGGGTGTAGAGCCGGGTCTGCGTAGGGTGCCTTGGTGCGGGAGCCTGTCCCGTGGGTGTAGAGCCGGGTCTGCGTAGGGTGCCTTGGTGCGGGAGCCTGTCCCGTGAAGGGAGCCTGTCCCGTGGGTGTAGAGCCGGGTCTGCGTAGGGTGCCTTGGTGCGGGAGCCTGTCCCGTGAAGGGAGCCTGTCCCGTGGGTGTAGAGCCGGGTCTGCGTAGGGTGCCTTGGTGCGGGAGCCTGTCCCGTGAAGGGAGCCTGTCCCGTGGAGGTAGGGGTGTGATTGCAAAGGCGGGTGTGGTGTAAGTGGGAGTCCTGTAGGTGTGGAGTGTGTGAGGTTTTGTGCGAGTTTTACTTGCGGTTCTGAAGTCCTTCGTTTTGGTCTGCTCCTCGTTTGTTTCTGCGGTGATGTTGTCGGCGCTGCTGTGTCTGTTGTTTCTCCCTTCTGATCGCCTCCGTGCCGCGCCTAAGGGCCACGCCAAAGGGCCCTCTGGCGAGGCCCTCAGGCACGGGCCCGCCAAGCGCGGGCGCGCCCTGCAGGGGCGCCGCTTTTAGCTCTCTCGGCCGGCGGCTCCCACTGCCCGATTGGGCAGGAGCTGGAAGCGGCTCCCACTGCCCGATTGGGCAGGAGCAGAGGAGGGGCGGTGTTTGGTCCCGGCAGCGGCGCTCCTAGTGCAGGGGCGCCGCTTTTAGCTCTCTCGGCCGGCGGCTCCCACTGCCCGATTGGGCAGGAGCTGGAAGCGGCTCCCACTGCCCGATTGGGCAGGAGCAGAGGAGGGGCGGTGTTTGGTCCCGGCAGCGGCGCTCCTAGTGCAGGGGCGCCGCTTTTAGCTCTCTCGGCCGGCGGCTCCCACTGCCCGATTGGGCAGGAGCTGGAAGCGGCTCCCACTGCCCGATTGGGCAGGAGCAGAGGAGGGGCGGTGTTTGGTCCCGGCAGGATACTGGGCTTGATGGACCTTGGTCTGACCCAGTATGGCATTTCTTATGTTCTTATCCACCACTCTTTCTGTAAAGAAATATGACTAGGAAAGATTTCTCTTGTTATGTAAGTCTAATTTACAGAGCCTTTTCTGTAAATAATATCTGAGAAAACCATTGCTAAAGTAGGCCCTTGGCATCCATGTTCCTTCTCTTGCTAGCAAGGTTCTGTGACGGCTAAACACTGAAGTAATTTATCCTATTGTTGCATGTCACAAATTCCTAGGCGGGGGCAACAAACAAAGGGATCCTTCCTCAGCCCTTGGTCTCCTATCTCTGATCTGTAGAAACAAGTAAGAAGAAATGAAAGGAAAACAAAACACAGAATTATACTATAACAAGGTCTGCTTTAAGTGCAGGAATTCACAAGAATGCAAATCTGAGCAGTCTCCTGTAACTCCTCCCTTAGCTAGGCCACAGCACTTTCTTTTATAAGGAAAACATGTTACATTGTACAATTTCATCTTATCACTCTGCGTCATGCTTCTTGCTTTATTTTTTGTTTATCTATATCTACATATTACAGGTCAAGCGAAACACTATTGTACATGTTTCAGGTCAAGCTGAGCACAAGCATATTGCTCACGCTTAATTAGGACAAGCTTCCTGCAAACAAAAGCTCTCTGTCTCGCAAGATGTAACTGTGACTTATTAACACCCCCTGTGAACCTGTCAGCATATTCAGAGCTGTTCTGATACTCTAAACTTTCCCTGAGACCCCAGCCTCCATTCGAGTTCCTTTCTACAGCTATGATCAGAGATGAAAAAAGGTTCTGAGTTCATAATGGATTTGTACCAAACTGTAGCTTTGAATAGATGTACTCATGAAAGATCCATGCGCAGGCAAGGACAGTCTTAAGCTCTTTTTCACTATTAAAAGTGAAGGAGTTTGACCCAAATTGAGATTTTGAGTTTATAGCATTCATCAAATTCTGGTATAGAAACCCAAGCATTGAAGGCATGGTCTGAGAAATCCCATTAAAATTCTGTTATTTTACAAACATCTGCCATTTTCCAACTGTTTTGTACCTTTTTTTATATGATTGGATTTATAAGACACAAAGCCCCATTTAATAGCATGCAATGATATTAAATCAGCTCCTTCTGAAAACAAACAAACAAAAAACCCCCCAAAAAAGCTGAGAGTAGTCTACTAACAGAGGTGTCTAGTACACCAGATAAATTTAAAAAAGGAGAAAAAAGACATCAGCCACTATTGGGTCGGGGTTCAAATCCCACTAGAGGACAGCAACCTTGGGCTGGAAGGACTGGGGTTTCTAGTCCCACAGGTGCTCCTTGTGGTCTTGGGCAAGCCACTTAACCCTCCATAGCCCATGTTCCCTGTAAAATAGTTATCTCCAAGTTATAATGCCCTGTTCAATGTAATTTCAGTTTGTTCAATGTAAACTGCACTGATGCAGAATAGCGCGGTATATAAGAGAATGTAAATAAATAAAGATTGAAAGTGGCTTGTAAAACTAAAGCCATATACTGGCTTAATCGTTACCTCCTTTTTATTAATGTAAATCTGTTCAGCAAAAATCTTCGGTTCAATTCACTGTGTCTGATATGTATCCTAAAGAACTATATCAACATGGCAAACACATTATACTTGGCAGATTATAAAATTGTCTCCCCTCCAACGCCTAGCATTTCGCTATTGCTTCATCAGGAAGTAGGACATCAGTGAACACTTGCAAATCCTAGATCTTGCCCATCTATGTTTAATCTTGTACAAGTAACAGCCTTCCATTCCTCATCCACCCCCATTTGATAGGATTGGGGCATCCAGAATAGGACGTTGAAAGTTTTCCTGAGTAGAAGGATGCCACCCAATACACGTGTACTTGCTGGCATGTGCAGCGGAAGCATTGATTTCACAAAGAAGCAAAGCCCAAAACTCGCACCCCGTGGCACATAGGCATGTAAATAGCAGCGCTGCAGAACCAGTGTTTACACCTCTGTCATTTGCGTGTGCAGATGTCGTTAACCTGCAAGTGTAGATGATGCATAACTGTTCTAAATGACCTCCTAACGCATTTCTGCTGCTGTAGGTCCGGCGATCTTATCACATCCTTTACACTAATATTCCACCAGAGCAGTCAGACAAGGCAGCTTCACATCGCACCTTATTGCCCAATACAGATACTCTGGGGTTTTACAAGCACTTGTCTGGTCCTCATTGTAGATCCTGATCCGCTTAGTCTCCCATATGTTTCCTTACCATTCCCCTAAATCTATCCTTGCCCTCAGCTATTGTGTTGTCTGTCTGTCTGTCTGTCTGTCTTGACTAGATTGTAAGTTTTGATGAGCAGGGACTGTTTTTTACATGTACAGTTCTGCGTACGCCTTGGAGCGCTATACAAATGATAAGTAGTAGTCATAGATTGATGCGTTTTCCCAGCTTTTTACTCCCGCAAGTTTTGCAAAGCAGTAGAGTCTTTATTTTTATCTTTATTAAAATTTGGTATACCACCTTTGAGTAGATATCAATGTGATTCACAATAAAGTTTGTGATTGTGTCATTCTCCTTTACCCCTCCTAGATGTTAAACATCGACGACTCCCCATTTTGTTCTTTGCTAACAAGATGGACCTCCGGGACGCCCTCTCATCTGTTAAAGTCTCACAGCTGCTATCTTTAGAAAACATCAAAGACAAACCCTGGCACATCTGGTAAGGGTCCTTTACTTTGCCATTCTTTCTTTGCTCTTTTTCTTAGGGGTAATTTTGTAAGCAACTTAGGTGCATAGAACAGCATTTTACATGCTCAAGTTGGCACTTATACATTTATAAAAAGTGTTAAGAAAACACAGCGCTTACTTCTATTCGGGGGATGGAGACTGGGGCAGAATGAGGGTGGGTTCTTACATTTGTTTTTATTTGTTTATTTAGCTGCATTTATATCCCACTTTTCACCAGGTCAAAGCAGCTTAATAGAAAAAAGGGGGGGGGGTACAATAAACAGTTCAACAGTGAAAGGGGGGGGGCAACACCAGGGAGGCCAACATTGATGATCTAAACAGAAAGTAACCATACTAGACTTTTGACGCGAGTCTCTCAGTTGGCAGGGGGGGTTAGATCAGATTCAGTCAGGATGGGAGACTGACAGAAGCTGGCAGTCAGTGAGAGATGTCCATCTCAGATCCAAGATATTCACAAAACAGGAGGGTTTTTAACTGTTTCCTGAATGTGGAGAGGCCTCTGTTTTGGATTTAATTTGGAAGGAAGTTCCAGAGGGAGGGCGCGTACAGTTCAAATGCCCTGTTACAGGTTTGTTGATTGAATTTAGTTCTTGTGTGTGGGATAGTGAGAGTGTTGCTGGTGGTCTGGCGGGTTGGTCTGTTGAGGGTAGGCCGTGGGAGTAGAGTCTGGAATTGGGAAGTCTGTATTTGATGGAGGGATTTGTGGATAAGTAGGAGAGATTTGTATTTAATCTTTGCTTCAAGGGGCAGAATGTGAAGTTCTCTCAAGAGGGGTGATGTGATCGTGTTTCTTAACCTTCTGGATGATTCTTGCAGTGGTGTTTAGGGCAGTCCGTAGGGGGTTGGTATGGGTGACTGGTAGTCCATGATAGATTCCACTACAGTAGTCCAGGTGGGGGAGCATCATAGCCTGCATGATTGTTCTGAAATCCTGTGGGTCAATGAGTGGTCTGAGTCGTTGTACCATCTTTGCTTTGAGGAATATTGTTCTAGCGGTTTTTTTTAATCTGTTGCTTAAATGTAAGCGCTTGATCAGTGATGATTCCCAAGTATTTTATATAAGGTTGAACTTGTATTTGGTTGGTTCCCAAAGTGAGGTGCGGTGGTGGAGTGAAGTTTTGGTCCTTGGTCACAATGAGGGCTTCTGTTTTTTTAAAGTTGATGGATAAGTTGTTCTCTTGGAGCCAGTTCGTGACGTCAATGAAACAGTCTGATAGATAATTGTTTGTTGGATTTGTGGTTGTAATGGGTCCATAAAGCATTATGTCGTCTGCATAGATATGGTAGTTGATGTTGTGAGAGTGTGTTATCGAGCAGAGAGGCTGAAGGTAGATATTAAAGAGAATGGCGGAGAGTATGGAGCCTTGGGGTACTCCTTGATGCTGTCGAAAGGGGGGAGGATGCCATGCTTGTGCGGTTCAGTTGTTGTCTGTTGGTCAGGTAGGAGTGGAACCATTGTAGCACGATGTCCTTGATGCCAATCTCCTGTAATCTGTGTAGGAGGGTGTTGTGGGAGATTGTGTCAAAAGCTGCAGATATATCCAGAAAGACCATAGCATATCCAGAGTGTTTGGCCTGTGTACCTTTTGATTAGGGTGTTCAGTAGTGATATCATGAGCGTCTCAACTCCAAGAGACGGGCAGAATCCGTGGTGTTGTGGGTCCAGTGAGTTGTTTATGTCCAGGTGGTCTTGGAGCTGCTGTTGAACTATCTTCTCGATGATTTTGGCGGTGAATGGGAGACTTGCTATTGGCCTGAAGGAAGCAGGGTCAAGGGGGTCCAGGTTGTGTTTCTTAAGGGTTGGACGAATGATGGAGGTTTTGAGGCTGTCCGGTATGTGTCCTTGCTTGAGAGATTTGTTGACTATGTGGGTTAGGGTTGTGCTTATTTCCCCTTTGGTTTTCTTTATTCACTCCATAGGGCAAGGATCTAATGGAGAGGAAGCAGTGTTCAGGCATGAGATGGTGGATTCTATCTTTTCTTTGGTGACTGTTTCAAATGTACTCCATTCTGTGCCCTGAGCAGTGCAGTAGGTTATTGTTGTTGCTCTCACATGTGAGCTGTGTGGGTGTTGGAGCTGTTTGTATTGACATGCCAGATGTTCCGGTGGAATGTTCGGGAGTTGGTTAGAGTGGTTGGGTGTCTTTGTCAGCTTCTTAACAATCTCAAAGAGCTCACGTGGTCTGTTAATTGAAGTATTTATGATTTTTGAGTGGTAAGCTCTTTTTGCATTATCTGTTTCTGTGCGATAGGTATCTAGTTCATTCATGTATCTTGCTTTGTCTGCTTCTTTTTTGGTCTTTCTGCATTTCCTCTCGGTCCTACTGAGTTGGGTCTTTAGTCTCCACGGGTTGGAGTGAACCAACGGGCTCTGGCTGCGCTAGCTCTGGTTTTGGTGTTTGTTGTTGTACATGCTGCCGAGGTGATAGCAGTATTCCAGTTGTTGATTAGGTCTTCGATTTTGGAGGAGTCTGTTTATAGTTTAGGTAGTATTTGGGCTAGGAAGTCCTCTTTGTTAAATGGTTTAAATCTTCTTGTGAACTGATTGTTCTCCTTGATGGATTACAGGATCCGAGGCAGCATGGATTCACCAGAGGCAGGTCTTGTCAGACAAATCTGATTGATTTCTTGGACTGGGTGACCAGGGAGTTGGACTGAGGGAGAGCTCTAGATGTGGTGTATTTAGATTTCAGTAAAGCCTTTGACACTGTTCCTCACAGGCGACTTATAAACAAACTGAGCACCCTAGGGATGGACCCTAAAGTTACTGCTTGGGTTAGAAATTGGTTGGGTGGGAGGCGACAAAGAATACAAGTAAATGGAGCTCACTCTGAGGAGAAGGATGTTACCAGTGGTGTGCCCCAGGGATCTGTCCTTGGTCCGATTCTTTTTAACATCTTTGTTAGTGATATAGCGGAAGGGCTGTCGGGTAAGGTTTGCCTCTTTGCGGATGATACCAAAATCTGCAATAGAGTAGACACCCAGGAAGGTGTAGATAACATGAGGAGGAATCTAGCTAAGCTTGAAGAATGGTCTAGAATTTGGCAGCTGGGATTTAATGTTAAAAAATGTAAGGTCATGCATTTGGGCTGCAGCAATCCATGGGAGCAATACAGTATAGGAGGTGAAGTACTTTTGTCCACTAAAGAAGAGCGGGACCTAGGCGTGGTTGTGTCTGATGATCTTAAAGTAGCTAAACAGGTAGAAAAGGCGACGGCAAAAGCTAGAAGGATGCTTGGGTGCATACGGAGAGGAATGGCTAGCAGAAAAAAGGAGGTGATTATGCCTCTTTATAAGTCTTTGGTGTGACCTCATTTGGAGTATAGTGTGCAATTCTGGAGACCGCACCTTCAAAAGGATGTGAACAGGATGGAGTCGGTGCAGAGGGTTGCTACTAAAATGATTAATGGGCTTCATTATAAAGCATATGAGGACAGACTTAAGGATCTTAATATGTACACCTTAGAGGAAAGGCAGGATAGAGGTGATATGATTGAGATGTTTAAATACCTCCGTGGCATAAATGTTCAGGGAGAGAGCCTCTTTAAATTGAAAGCAAGTTCTGCTACGAGGGGACATGGGATGAGGGTGAAGGGAGATAGATTCAGGAGTGATATGCGGAAATATTTCTTTACGGAAAGAGTAGTGGATCCATGGAATAGTCTCCCAGTGGAGGTGGTAGAGATGAGGACAGTAACTGAATTCAAAAAAGCATGGGACCAACACAGAGGATCTCTAAAGGTAAAAAGTGGACTGTTGTAGTTGTTATGAAAGGACAGACTAGATAGGCCATGTGGTCTTTTTCTGTCATCATGTTTCTATGGAATGCTGGTATGTGCAGGTAAAGTTGATGAGATGGTGGTCAGACCATGGTACGTTTGTGATCCTGGGGTTTTTGCATGAGATGGCGCTTTGGGAGTTGAGGAATATCAGGTCTAGAGTATTCCCTTTTTCATGTGTTGATTTGTGTAATTTGTTTCTTATAAAATACTTGTCCCTTGGGGCTCTTTAACCTGGAAAAGAGACGGCTGAGGGGAGATATGATAGAAGTCTATAAATTAATGAACGGAGTGGAACGGGTAAACGTAGATCGATTGTTTACCTTATCAGACTATAGAAAGACTAGGGGACATGCAATGAAGCTACAGGGTAAACTATTTAAGACTAATAAAAGAAAATATTTTTTCACTCAACGTGTAATCAAACTCTGGAATTTGTTACCGGAGGATGTCGTAAAGGCTGTTAGTGTAGCTGGGTTTAAAAAAGGTTTGGACAAGTTCCTGGAGGAAAGGTCCATAAACCATTATTAAGAAGGGACCCAGGATATCAATGCTTGAACCAATACAAGCATTGTGGAACCTGTGTCCCTTGGGGAAACTGCTAGGTACGTATGACCTAGATTGGCCACTGTTGGAAACAGAATACTGGGCTTGATGGACCTTGGTCTGACCCAGTATGGCATATCTTATGTTCTTATGTTCTTATGTACTTACATAAGTGCTGATACTTACTGGCGTATGCAGCAGAGGTAGATTTGTTTGGCAGACTTGCATGTGTTTCCTTTCTAAGACAGACATAAGATATCTGCCTCTGTGCTTTCTCAGAGTCTGCAGTAGAGGGAAGGAAGCACGCATTTGCCTTAATACAGAGAATAAAGAAAACTCATCCGTCCATATTGAGAGAGAACAGTAGCTCTCAACCTAGTTCTCCTGGGCCCCCTAGGCTAGTTGGGTTTTCAGGATATCCACAATGAATATGCATGAAAGAGATTATATGCACATCTCTCATGCAAATCTTTCATGCATATTCATTGTGGATATCCTGAAAACCCAACTGGCCTAAGGGGTACCGGAGGACTGAGTTTAGAACCTTTGGAGTAGAAGAGAGCTTTTATACTGAGGGAGGGCTGTGTTCCATCCTGTTGAGCTTTTCTTGGTCACCATCTTTGCATGTTCATTACTCTCTGCATTTTCTTTTTGGCGGTTATTGAATGATCTAATAAAGAAAAAAATGTTTACCGCAAGGTTTATGAGCCTGAACCCATGAGACTTTGTTTCTGGTCATTTTAGGCATAATTTTATAAAAGACCACCTAGATTTACCCATGAATAATGCGTGTAAATCTAAGTATTCCATATCATCCTGCTTGATGACATCCTGCTCATCCAGTCCAGACAAGTAGGTTGTGTTCCCTTCCCAATAGATTGGTGGAGACAGATAGCCAATGACATGCTCAGGTTTCAATGGCATCACGCTCATGCCTCTATCAGCCTGAGCCACTAGAGGGCACCTCAGTATTCTTCTGTCACCAACAGATGATGGTTGGATTTTCTCCAACTCTGAAGAAAATCTGAACAATTGAGAGGAAAAAGATTGATTTCACTTGTGAACGACCACCTTGAGGGTGACTCTCTCTCACTTGAGTTTGACATGGGAGGTGCCACTGAAGTCTTTTCAGTAGCCAAAGGAAGAGGGAAACTCGATTCAGCTCCATGCTCTTATCATGATAAGGGCTTGTTGAGCCGCCAGAAAGTTGGAAGGATTTGGAAGAGATCAGCAGCCTCATACAACCTCAGCACTTCCTCCCTTCTCCTCTGTCCCTTCCTGCTCTCCCCGAAGACTGAAGACACCTCAGAGGTACGTGGCTGTAAGCCTGTTAAGAAAGCATAAGAAAGAAAGAAACAGCATCTGGGGAATACAACTGAGTATGGCACGATTTTGCTCCCAGGGGGTGAGTGCCAAGGCTTGATTTCATCATTATCCTTGTTGGAGGCTTCCTCACCCATCTATTTTGGGACAAAAGTTGGGGTGGACTGCGGGTGACTGTTGGCTTGCCATTGGCACTTTCCGTCATTTTCAAGCGCATGCTGTTGACATTTTATGCTTTTGCGTACCTTGCGCCCAAGAGATCCCAGCGCACGTTCTGCCTGAGCAGCTTCCCCCCCCCCCTTCCCCAAGCACCTGTAACACGCGCTCGGTTAGTGCGAGCTTTTGTGCCTATGTGGCCTTAGCACGTGCAAATGTTTGCCCTGCCTTAATTCTTTCTGTTTTCTTCCAGGAAGTGTTGTTTGGCCTGCTGGCAAGTGAAGAGCCTCTTCCCTGGATTCATCCTGCATGCAGCCTCTCACTTGTTGCTGCTGGGCCTGTATCCCTTCTTCAGTTGGCCCAGCATTTTCCACCTCAAGGTAGGAGGCGCATGATGATGTGTGGGTAGGAATACTAGCCTGGCCTTCAGTTCTGGTGACCCTACATGTGGCAGCTCCCCTTCTTCGGAGGGCTCAGCCCCAGCTGTGTCTGCTGTGTTGGAGGTCATTCTCAGGGAGGCAAGCTCCCGGAATCCAGGTTGTCCTCCCCGGAATTTCTTTCATTCTTCGACAAGCTTGGTCTTTGGCACGGAAACTCAGACCCTGCAGCCTTTGGATTCCCTCAAGCTCAGTCACATGAGGGATAGACATAGTGTAGAAGCCCATTTTGAGTGCTTCCTTCTATGTGACCCAGATGGTGTTGCCTTCTGGAGATGTGGGTTTATTTTATTTAACAGGTTTTATATACTGCTTTATCATTTCAATCAAAGTGGTTTACATTGAAACTTAAACTTGGTAATGTACATTAAACAGGGACATTGATAACCTGGATTTTTCTGAGGCAATGGGTTGGCTGGGGTCTGTCTGAGACTTGGACTTGAGTGCTGGTTCTGATATCTCAATTGAGGAGTCTGATGAAGGAGAAAAAAAAGAAAAAAGTGTTTTCTCTGTCAGACGTTTATGGGGAGGCTGGCATTTTCCACCTGTCCTGGCAGGGGAACTGGCAGCATTGATTGCTTGAGTTTCCTTCCCCTGGTATATGGCTGCTCCAGCGATGGAGCAGGGGCCACAGGTTCCCCACTTCTTCAGGTGGTGCGGATATTCACGGCAGTCTTCCCATTTCTGGAAATAATCAAGAACATGTTCCGGTCAGAATGGGTCCTTACCGATTTCTCGCTTTTGGGGATAAAGCGTGTAAAGGGATGTGAGTTCTCCCCGAGAGGAGTGCATCGCATGGTCCTGCGGAGGCGGAAGTCACGGAGGTCATGAAGTGGACCTCCACTCCCATGAAAGTCATTTTGTCCTTGAAGGGCACTATGGATAGAAAAATGGACACTCTGCTGAAGAGCCAGTTCGCAGCAGCTGCTGCTATTCTCCAGTGGGCGGTGTGTACAGACGTGACAACTCAAGCCCTGCTCCTGTGGATTCTGTCTTTCCTGCTGGATGATGCTACCCCTCCTTGGAGTCGATTACTGCTTTCCTTCTGATACCATGTATGTTCTAACCCGCTTGGCGGCTAGGGATATTGTCCTGTTGGTGGTGACACAGCATTGGTTATAGCTTCGCCACTGGGCATTGGATACATCCTCCAAAGCCTGGCTAATTCAACTGGCCTTAAGGGAAAGCTCCCTTGTGGGGCAGATTGGAGAAATGAGTGAAGGACTTGACTGAGGCAGAGTCTTATCGCCTTCCCCAGGGTAGATCGAAAGGATCTGGAAAACAAGCAGGGTCTTGTACATCTTTGGCATCTGCCTGTCCATGGCGGGTGAACTGGACTGACTTTCAGGGTGTCTTGGTACTCCTGGCGTATCATCCTGGAAAGCCCTTCTTCTTTACTAATGGATTTCAGACCTGTAATTCATCCTTTCAGTGGAACTCATGGGCCAAGAAATTTGGTCCCCTCCAGAAGAAGTTCCTTCCATTCATCTTATGTAGGTTTTAGGGCCCATTCCTGAATATCACCAAGGATAGAAGGGTGTTAGACACCATTCAAAGCAGCTATGTCCTGAACTGCAAGCAGCCGATCCCAGAGACATCAGTCTTCTATCCATGTGGTTTGGCAGACATGAGAGCCATTGCATGGGTCACATTGGACGAGTTATTACGCTTAAAGGCCACTGGTGCCTGTGCCACCGGTTGAGAAGGACAGAGGCAAATATTCCAGTTCTGTCAGCATACCAGAGAAGGAAGGTTCCTTCTGTCCATTGGCCTCAAGGCAGTCAGTGATCCTTTGCGCATGTTGTGCTTCTGAATGGAAACTGAGATTTGTGATTTCGGCAATGCTCCAAAGGGAGTTCTAGCATCTCTGGTTTTGGCCAAAACTTATCCCGATCCAAGAAGATCAGTAGAGATGTCTGTGTTTTGCCATGTTTGGCTCAGTCAGTTTGCTGTCCTTTCTTTGGCCTCTCCACTGCCCTGGGAATGTTCTTCAGGGTCCTGGTGGTGGCTGCTGCTGTGCTATAGCATTAAGGGCTATGGTACACCCATTTCTGGTCAACCAGCTCATTTGAGCCCGTCCTCTACATAAGAACATAAGATATGCCATACTGGGTCAGACCAAGGTCCATCAAGCCCAGTATCCTGTTTCCAACAGTGGCCAATCTAGGTCATACGTACCTAGCAGTTTCCCCAAAAGACACAGTTTCCGCAATGCTTGTACTGGGTCAAGCATTGATATCCTGGGTCCCTTCTTAATAATGGTTTATGGACCTTTCCTACAGGAACTTGTCCAAATCTTTTTTAAACCCAGCTACACTAACAGCCTTTACTACATCCTCCGGTAACAAATTCCAGAGTTTGATTACACGTTGAGTGAAAAAATATTTTATTTTATTAGTCTTAAATAGTTTACCCTGTAGCTTCATTGTATGTCCCCTAGTCTTTCTATATTCTGATAATGTAAACAGTCGATCTACGTTTACCCGTTCCACTCCGTTCATTAATTTATAGACTTCTATCATATCTCCCCTCAGCCGTCTCTTTTCCAGGTTAAAGAGCCCTAACCTTTTTAGCCTTTCTTCATAGGAGTATCCTTCCATCCCCTTTACCATTTTGGTGGCTCTTCTCTGAACCTTTTCTAATAACTCTATATCCTTTTTAAGATACGGCGACCAGAATTGCACACAATATTTAAGATGTCTTCATACAATCCTGCTTCTCTGATGATTTGTTCTGTAAACAGGTAGAGGGAAAGTATGCAGCCTTGTCTTACACCTTTGCTTATTTTAAACCATTCTGTTTCTCCTTGTTCCGTTCGAACTGTTGCTTCTTGATCAATTTACAGATCGCGCAAGAGAACTATCAGGTGTTCTGGTATACCCATGTTTCTTAATGTGGCCCAGAGTTTCTCATGGTTTACACAGTCAAAAGCCTTGCTATAGTCGATAAAGCACAAATAGATATCCTTTTGGTATTCTTTAGTCTTTTCAAGGATCCATCTCACATCCGCAATGATGTCTCTCGTTCCTTGCCCTTTCCTGAACCCTGCTTGCACTTCAGGTAGTTCTTGTTCCAGGTATGGTTGTAGTCTATTTTGAATAATCTTCAGTAGAATCTTGCTGGCATGTGGGATCAGAGCGATTGTGCGATTGTGCGATTGTGCGATAATTTCCACAGTCAGTTGGATCACCTTTCTTTAGTATTGGTATAAACACAGATCTTTTCCAGTCAGCTGGCCATGATGTTGTCTTCCATATTTCTCGGCAGAGCCTTGTGAGTACGGTAACAGCTGCATCAGATTGCTGCAATACTTCTATGGGAATGCTATCAATTTATTTATTTATTTATTTATTTAACTATTTCTTTTATACCGCCCCTTCCAGAGATCAAGGGCGGTTTACATATAACAGGTTAACAGTCTTGTACACAGATTGTATATATGCCATCAATGCCTGGTGCTTTGTTCTTTGATAAGGCTTTCGATGCTGCTTCAGCTGCTTCCTTCATCACCAATGGTTCCCGATCATAAGGTACAGGTTGAAATGGCTGTTGGTCCACTTGATCTTTATCATATAAAAACTCTGTATATTCCTTCCACCTTTTCTTGATCTTCTCAGCATCATTCAACATAGAACCTTGAGCAGCTTGTAACATTCCAATTCGAGGCTGGAACTTTTTCTTTAACTCTCGTAGCTTTAGGAAAGCCGATCTTGTTCTTCCTCTAATAGTTTCTGCTTCTGTTTCCTTGCAAGTGTCATTGTAGTACTTTTCCTTGTCCTGTCTTGCTGCACGTTGGAAATCTCTGTTGAGTTCTGCGATTGTCTTTAGACTCTCTGCATTTCTGGGCAATTTTCAGAGTTTCTTCCGTCATCCATTTTGGCCGTTTTTGCTTTTTCACCTTTTGTAGAGACTTCTCGCTTTCTTCCAACACAACCTTCTTGATGTCATTCCATAACTCTTCCGGAGCTCTGTCATTTGTATCTAAAGCAGCAAATCTATTTTGCAGGCAGTCTTTAAATTCCAGTGGTATATTCAAGCAAAGGTGTAAGACAAGGCTGCATACTTTCCCCCTACCTGTTTACTTTATATGCAGAACACATCATCAGAGAAGCAGGATTGTATGAAGACAACAGAGGTGTGAAGATTGGTGGAAGACTCATCAACAACCTTCGCTATGCTGATGATACCACATTACTGGCTGAAAGTGAAGATGATCTGAAACATTTGCTTCTCACAATCAAAGAACATAGTCACAAAATGGGCCTGCACCTTAATGTAAAGAACACAAAGATCATGACAAATGGCATAATCAACAGGTTCATCGTTGAAGGAGAAGAAATTGAAATTGTGAAAAACTTCAACCTACTTGGATCAACTATCAATAAGGAAGCAACAAGCAGTCAAGAAATCAGACGACGCATTGCTCTTGGCAGAATGGCTATGAAAGACCTAGATAAGATTCTCAAGAGCAGAGATGTCTCTCTCCATACAAAGATTCGACTTGTTCAAGCCATGGTATTTTCAATAACATCATATGGATGTGAAAGCTGGACGGTGAAAAAGATAGACAGGAAGAAAATTGATGCCTTTGAATTATGGTGCTGGCGGCGAATACTGTGTATACCATGGACTGCCCGAAGAACAAACCAGTCGGTACTAGAGGAGATCAAACCTAAGCTTTCTTTAGAAGCTCAGATGACAAGACTTCAACTTTCATACTTTGGACACATCATGCGAAGAGAGAGATCATTAGAGAAAGACATTATGCTTGGCAAGATAGAAGGTCAACGCAAAAGAGGAAGGCCAGCAATGAGATGGATCGATACAATAACAGCAGCTACGGGTACCAGTCTGTCAACAATGAGCCGCCTGACTGAAGACCGAACACAATTTAGGATAGCTATCCAGAGGGTCGCCATGAGTCGACTCCGACTCGACGGCACTTAACAACAACAACATTCAAGGTGTGGTCTCACCATGGAACGGTATAGAGGCATTATTTATTTATTTATTTATTTGGGAAACATTTGTATACTGCAGCTTCCAGTGATCAGCTGCAGTGATTTCACACAAACGGTTACAAGTTATTCAAGTTAAAAACAGTGGTTACATAATTATGACAAATAGAATTATATATAATAGGTCAGAAATCAAGAAATATACATTTCGATTTGGGGGAGCAAATATAACTATATACAATAGTGTTGAAATGATGCACATGTATGGAATTATGGAGTATGATAGCTGGTGGGCTTGGGTTATACTATGTTGTAGTACTCTTGGAAAAGGTGTGTTTTTAATTTTTTTCTAAAGTCAGTTAGATCACTGTTTGATTACATGTGACTTGGTAACTGATTCCAAAGTATGGGGGCAGAGAAGGTGAATGCCCTGCTGCTTGTGCAGGCTTTAATGTGTCTTATGTTGGTAGGGACGGTGAGTGAATCTAAGTTGTTGGTTCTTCTGGATCTGTTGCTAGATTGTCTGCTGATGAAGTTAGAGAGGTAAGGAGGGGCAACGTTATGAATGATCTTCAAAGTGGTTATCAATATTTTGTATTTTGCACGGGCCGTTATGGGGAGCCAGTGCAGTTCCATTAAAGTCGGTGTTATGTGCTCTGAAAGGTTCATCTTCTTAATAATCCTGGCTGTGACATTTTGTGCCATTTGCAGAATGTTTAATGTGTTCTTCGGCAGACCCTGTAGGATGGCGTTACAGTAGTCCAGGTGTGGTGTGATGAGCGCTTGCACTACAGTTCTGAAATCTGAGTCGTCAATGAGGTTGCGCAGCGGTTGGATGACCCTTAATTTATGAAAGATGGCCCGGTTTGTTAATCGCAAGTGTTTTTCCATCTTTAAGTTATTGTCAAGAGTCACCCCAAGGTATTTTATTTCGCTCTTTATGTTGTACGTGTGGTTATTTAATGTGATTGTGTTGGGAGTTGTGAAATCAGGTTTTTTGGATATACACATTATTTCTGGTTTTTTGTGGTTTATTGACATGTTATTATGTTGCAGCCAGTTTTGCAGATCATGTAGGCATTCTTCAAGGTGGTTGTACTTTGGGTTATTTACATCTACTTGAGTATATAGCATCACGTCATCCGCATAGATGTGGTAGTTGATTTTGTGCTCCTGGAAGATCGTACAGACAGGTTTTAGGTATAAGTTAAAGAGTAGGGCGGATAGTGCAGATCCTTGTGGTATTCCTTGGGTTTGTGGGAAAGGTTGAGCTTTTTCGTTATTGTAAATAACCTGCTGCATTCTGTCAGTTATGTAAGAGCTAAACCATCGTAGAGGAGTTCCTGAAATCCCGATTGAAGCCAGTCGTTCTATGAGTGTTTTGTGGTGGACAGTATCAAAAGCTGCCGTTATGTCTATAAAAATCAGGACGAACATCTTCTTTCTGTCCTCTAGTCCTTTGAGCAGAGTGTCTAATAGTACCAAGAGCAAGGTTTCTACACCATGATGCTGTCGAAAACCATATTGATGGTCATCCAGGGCTTTCCATGTGTCTAAATGATCTTGCAACTGTAGTAGTACTGCTTTTTCGATAATCTTCGCTAGGAATGCTATACTAGAGATCGGGCGGTATGATGTTGGGTCTTCCTTGTTGAGTGAGTTGTTTTTTAGAATTGGTCTTATTATGGATTTTTTAAGCTGTGATGGCATTATACCCTGTTGAAGTGATTGGTTGACAATGTGGGTGATGTAATGAGCTAGTTCTTGTTTGGTTGCTTTGATCCATGCTGCTGGGCAAGAGTCAAGTGGAGAAGTGGTAGTGTTTAGTACTGTGATTATGCTTATTGTTTGTCTTTAAGTTTCTGGAAAGCCTTCCATTCCATTCCATTCTTGCTTGTTATTGTTGATTGTTGAATGGGGCCAGGCATGTTTTGATTTGGGGTGTAAAGTATTTGAACTGTAGGGTTCAATTTGTTGGCATAATGGCCCGCTAGGGTTTGAGCTTTGATCGACATATTTGTGGTATCCTCATAGGTTGCTTTAGTAAGGGTTTTAACTAGATCAAATAACTCTCTAGGCCTGTTGAGAGCTTTGTTCAGAATGTTGGTATGATAAGATTTCTTAGCCTCGTTGACTTCGATTTTGTACTTTGCAAGGGTTGAGAGGTATTCTGTTTTGAGTTCTTGTGTTTTCGCTTTTCTCCATTTCTTTTCTAGTTTCCTGAGGTCTTTCTTCATCCTGTTCAACGTTGATGTGTACCAAGGTTCCGAATTGGATTTTATCATCTTTTTGGTTAGATTATAATATGATTATAATATCTTTTTTTTTATTTTCCATTCCTTTCCTTATTATACCTAGCATTCTATTTGCTCTCTTGGCTGCCGCTGCATACTGGGCCGAGGGTTTTAACATGTTATCCACAATGACGCCTAAATCTTTTTCCTGGGTGATGGTTCCTAATGTGGAACCTTGCATTGTGTAACCATAGTTTGGGTTGTTCTTCCCTAGGTGCATAACTTTGCACTTGTCCACATTAAATTTCATCTGCCATTTTGATGCCCAGTCTTCCAATTTATCAAGATCCTCTTGCAATTTTCCACAATCCTCTTGGGTTTTAACAACTTTAAATAGTTTTGTGTCATCTGCAAATTTGATAACCTCACTCGTTATTCCTCTTTCCAGGTCATTTATGAATATGTCTGTTGAAGGTCTCTCAGATTTTGGCCCAAGTGGTGTCCTGGAAGGCCTCAGCTGGGTGGTCAATCGAGGAAAGCATTCATTGGAGCCTTCCCAATCCCTGGAATTCCCGGGAGCATGGTTCAATGCAGAGTCTTCCTGCCGGAGGAGAGAGTGCAGAGATTAGAAACATAGAAACAGAGTTCTTAATAGGCTTCCAGGGTTTGGGATTATTTTCAGCTTCTTAGCTTGATGATGGTTGCAATCAAGATAGTGCCATGGGCATGCTTATATGAGGCTGCTCCGGTGGCCTTTTCTGACCAGAGTTTGAGCTTAGGCTTCCACTCCAGCTGGGAGTGAGAACCAGCTTGAGGTAGCTACTTCGCCAATGTTATTTGAAGAGGGGCATGCCACTGGATGATCAATTGTGGATTCTTCTGGCAATGGATTCCAGTCTTACGGGCGGGAAAACCCTTGTCAAGACAGCACAGCCCAGGGCTGTTAGAGCCACAGGCAAGCGATGTGGTCTGTCAGCCGTCTCAAAGCAAGGGCTGTCTGACTGGTCCTCTTGTGTTTTCTGGCCCTTGGTGAAGGGTAGGGTGGTGCGAGTGTTCTCGGGCAACGTCATGGCAGTGGCATGTGTCAATTGCCAAGGTGGCAAAAGGTGTGCAGGAATGGCCCTGAGAATAGCTCTCTGGTTTGCCTGGGCAGAAATAATCCTTCTAGCTCTGTCGGCTTGGCACATTGCCGGGGTGGTCAGTGTGGAAGCGGTCTTCTTCTGTCATCACTATCTTGATTCCAGAGAGTAGGAGTTGAGTCAGGAGGTGTTTCAGATGCTTCTCCGCCATTGGGGTTGCCTTGTGATGGAATTGATGGCATCCCTTTCCAATGACAAAGTGTGCCGTTGCTTCACTGACCACACAGAAACTGGGTCACAGAGCATTGTTGCCCTGGTCCAGTCCAGGCTAGAGCAGTGCCTACAGTATGTAGTTCCTCCATGGCTGCTGTCTCTGAGGCAAGTGCTTTGGCGCATAGAGCATTGCTCTGGTGGTGCTGGACTGGATGAGGAAAGTGTGGTTTAGAGACCTGATGCTGTTGCTGTTTGTTCCTCCTCTTCATCTGCCCTTTTTTGAGCTGGTTGCATCAGGGACAATTTGTTTATTTATTTAGCAATTCTTCTGTACCGCTTTGTTTGTCAGTTGAAGCAGTTTACATGGAACAAAATGTGTTTGTCCTGGATGTTCTGGCTCCCTTATGGCTTGACTGTTGAAGGAAATCAGCTGATGCACAAGCGCTATTCTCCCACAATAATTTCTGCTCTGCTCAAGGCCTGGGGGTTCTACCGGCCTGGCATACATACGCATCTGGTTCCTCTTTGAGCATGGATGCGACACACAACAGCTTGTTCCTAAGTTTGCCAGGGTGTTGGCTCTGTTGGTCTTCTGCAGAATGTTTTAGGAAAGGGTTTTCCCTTACCTTGCTGAAAGTCCAGGTGTCAGCCTTGTCCTGTTTCAGAGGTCAAATGGCTGGAAAGTCTTCAGCCTTGAACCCAGATGTTTCACATTTTCTTCAAGGAGTTTGGCATCTGCATTCTCCCCTCCTAGTCAGTTGCCCCTTCCTGGGATCTGTCTGGTGCTCAGAGCCCTGGTGTTGGAGTCCTTTGAGTCTCTGAAGGGCTTGACTTTCAAGACTGTTTTCTTTGTCGCAATTTCTTTGGCAAGGCAGATTTCAGAACTGAGGGCTTTGTCTTGCCGTTTCTATTTGGCCTGCACCTTCCTTGTTGTCAGAGGTGATATCTCCCTTTCATTTGAACCAAGTGTTTTGCTTGCCCTCCTTTTTTCTAAGGAGCAGTGTAGAGGGGAAGATAAGGATCTTCACATTGTGGATGTCTGGAGGGTGCTTCTCCAGGACTTGGAGATTATGAATTCCTTCTGTACATCCGATGATCTTTGTGCTGTTTGCTGGCTCATGCAAGGATGTCATAGCAGCCAAGTCTACCTTGGGGCACTGGATCAAGGAGGCAATTGCCTCAACATATATGACAGAACCGGCTGGTTCCGCAGGGTTTGTGCACCCATTCTTCTTGAGTGCAAGCTTCCTCGTGAACGGGGCAGAGTGTAGCTCAGTAGCTCCTTCAGACATTGTCAGGTGGCAGCGTGGGCGTCTCTCTCCACTTTTTGTCAAGCATTACTGCTTAGATGTCCACGCTGGGTGGACATGGCCTTTGGCAAAAGGTTTGCTAGCTGCTGTGTCTTCTTCCCGTCCAGTGGAGACATAGCTTTGGTAGGTCCCGCTTGTCTGTACTAGTCTAGCAGGACGATATGGAAGGTGACATTTTACTTACCAGATAATGTCCTTTTCCTTGAGTCCTGCTAGACCAGTCCATGATGTATATGCTTGGCTCTGTAGATCCATATCCTGCAGACAGCCTCTCCTGTACATAGTTTCTCTAATGTTTAATTCATCATTATTGCCCATGTTGAGGCTGTGTGAGGTTTGCCATGCTTTCCTATATACTTTAGGATGAATACTGAGGTGCTCTCTAGTGGCTCAGGCTGATAGAGGCATGGGAGTGATGTCATTGAAACCTGGGCATGCCATTGGCTATCTATCTCCACCAATCCACTTGTCTGGACTCGTCTAGCAGGACTCAAGGAAAGGACATTATCTGGTAAGTAGAATGTCACCTATTTAGTTTTATTTATAGGCATTTACGTGAGTATCTGAGACAGTCTTTATTCTGAAAGTTTGTGCATCAGACCAATCTTGTGTACTTTCACTGGGGTGTGCACAGGGACGGTGTATGGGCAGAATGAAGTATTATAATGTATGCACCTTCTTGAAAAATCTAGGCAGGAGCACTTACACCATAGGACTTGTGTAAGTGCCACACCTTAAATTTACATGCCTTTCTGATCACGTACACCCCTCTGTTATAAAGTACAGCTGATCTACAATTCGAATGGTGGTGTATCAAATCACATTAAATAAAGAAATAAATAATTGACTTTACAGTATAAATCAGATGTGGAATATGTGCACAAAAACACACACAAATCTAGCTGCCCCTCTGCATATCCCATTTATGTCTTGTTGGTATGTTTCAGTGCCAGTAACGGAGTTTCGGGAGAAGGGCTGCAGGAAGGCGTTGACTGGCTGCAGGGTAGGTCTGGCTCTTAGAGCTTCACTGCTCGGCTTCTAAGCTGGCAATCTTTTTCTTTTATTTCACACTCATCTTTTCCTTTCTTTCATTGCCTTGTTTCCATTTCTAATCATTCAGTAAGTAGCACATTCACGTCTGATTTTTACCATTGAAAGAACTGTAAATACTCACACTGTTAGTCCATACAAGGAGTATGAGTCTGAATACAAGGTTTGTGTGGGATTAAGGCCTATTTCCAGGAGCCGCTTTACCGCTAGCAGATATTCAGCTATTACCGAGAGAGTCCAGTGCACGTCTTTCCAAGGGGATGGGGATAGCTGAGTTGTCCTGCACTCCCTTTGGTGTTGGGGTGTAGAGTATGGTGAGAGTATGATAACTGCAACAATATTATACTGCAGAGCCTTAAAATAAGGGAGTGATCCGTCTCACTGGGCATCCAAAACAGACAGGCTGGAGGAAACATTTTGAAATATTTAAAAAAAACTCCACAGCAGCTGTTGTATTTAAAAGAATAGCAGGAGTGCTCCACCTGTATTTGGCTATTTTTCTAGATGGCTTTATCTAAAAGTCAAAGCGGTGTACATACTACATGAACTTGAAAAATAAACATAGAACAGGGAGGAATCTAATTGCATTAATGGTGTCAATGAGATACAGTAACTTGGGGGCTTGTTTACAAAGCCGCAGTAGCGGCTTCTGCCTGATATCTGAGCTGCGGCCCCATGGAATTCAATGGGGCTGCTGCTCCGATATCGGGCGGAAGCCACTACCACTGCTTTGTAAACAAACCCCTTAATGTTTCATTTTAAATTTGACTTTAACTAAACGCTGCAGATTTTTTTTATTTGCTTAGGTAAGGTCTTCCTCCTTCTCCAGGACCAAGCAGGAAGTCAGTCCTCACATATGGGTGTCATCGGCGCCGATGAAGCCCCAGCGGAGCATTTCCCCAGCTTTCTATGAAAGCCTTTGGGAATGCAGGCACGCATGCACGGTTCCCTTCCCGCCTAAAGGTGCCATCTTACCTCAGTCAAATGACATAGCTAAGAACAGCACACAAAAATGTAAAAACAAACTATGTACAACTGCAACTCCAAGGGGAGGAGGGAGGGTTGTGAGGACTGATTCCTGCTGCTCCTGGAGAACACCTGTTACAGGTGAGTAACTACTCTTTCTCCAGGACCAAGCAGGAAGTCAGTCCTCACATATGCGTGACTCCCTAGCTCTGGGCTACCAGGAACCCAGGCTGAACAAGAGAACTCCCTCTAGTCCCAGCATCAGAGAAAACCTTTTCAAGGACACAGCCCCCACCGGTAGCCCAACAGAGGGCAGGAGTTGCCTAAACCTCAAAGAGATTCCGGAGTACTGCTTGGCCAAAAGCACTGTCCCTATGGGACTCCCTCTCCAGACAGTAATGGGCTGCAAAAGTCTGGCTTGAAGACCAAGTTGCAGCCCTGCAGATGTCTACCAAGGGCACAGAGCGGAGATGAGCCACTGAGGCAGCCATTGCCCTGACACGATGGGCCGTGACCCTACCCTGCAAAGGAAGGTCAGTCGCCTTGTAAGCCCAGGTGATACAGTTAGTCACCCATATGGACAAGGTATGCTTGGACACAGGTAACCCCAACATATTGGGGTCAAAGGAGACGAAGAGCTGAGTATTTATTATTTTATTTTTATTTTATTTACATTCTCTTATATACCGCGCTATTCTACATCAGTGCGGTTTACATTGAACAAACTGAAATCACATTGAACAGGGCATTATAACCTGGAGATAACTACTCTACAGGGAACATGGGCTATGGAGGGTTAAGTGGCTTACCCAAGACCACAAGGAGCACCTGTGGGACTAGAAACCCCAGTTCTTCTGGCCCAAGGTTGCTGTCCTCTAGTGGGATTTGAACCCCCGACCTTCCGGCCTGAAGTACCTTGCCCCAACCCTTCTATGCCCCTGTGTATGGTCAAGGTAGAAGGATAAGGCCCTCCTACAGTCCAGGGTATGCAGGACTGCTTCAGCCTGGCTAGCATGAGGCCTAGGAAAGAATGTTGGAAGAACCACCTCCTGGTTGAGGTGGAAAGAGGAGACAACCTTGGGGAGGAACTTTGGATGAGTCCTAAGGACTACCCTGTTCCTATAAATCCTGGTGTAAGGCCTGTCACAGGCCAGGGCCTGAAGCTCACTCACCCGCCTAGCCGAGGTGAGGGCTATCAGGAAGAGAGTCTTCCAGGAAAGGAAGCGTAGAGGGCAAGTAGCCATCGGCTCAAAGAGTGGGCGAGTCGGTTGCTGCAAGACCACATTCAGCTCCCACTCAGGAGCAGGAGCAGGAGGACGGATGGGGAGCTTGAGTAAAAGTAAGCCCCTGAGAAAGCGGGACACCAAGGGGTGACCGGACAGAGAATGTCCCTCCACCAGTGAGTGGTGAGCTGCTAGAGCTGAGAGGTGGACCCGAACAGAATTGGACTTAAGTCCCTGATTTGATAAATGTAGTAAGTATTGAAGTACTACTGGCACAGTACAGGAGAAAGGATCCTCTGTACGAAGCTGACACCACAAAGAAAACCTCTTCCATTTTAGAGCATAGGTTTTCCTAGTGGACTGTTTCCTAGAACCTAGGACAACCTCCTCAACTTCCTGAGGCAGGCCCCAGGGAGCCAAGACTACCCTTGGAGCCTCCAGGCCATCAAATTGAGAGACTTGAGATTGGGGTGCAGAAGGGAATCCTGCTCTTGTGAGAGAAGGTCGGGCTGCAACCCCAGCGGTAGTGGGGAATCCACTGCCATTTGAAGCAGAAGTGGAAACCAAGGCTGTCTCGGCCACCTGGGAGCCACCAGCAGGACGGAGGCCTTGTCCTGAAGAGTCTTGAAAAGAGTTCGGGCCACCAAGGGCGTGGGAGGAAACGCATACAGGAGGCCCTGAGACCAGGACATCAGAAAAGCATCTGGTGCTATCCTCAAAGGATGTGGAGCAAAACTTGGGCGGTTGCTTGTTCAGCGGACTGGCAAAGAGATCTATCCAAGGGAGACCCCACTTCAGGAAGATCTTCTGAACGACCAAGGGATGCAGCTGCCACTCGTGGGGCTGCAGAATTCTGCTCAACCGGTCGGCCAGGCAGTTCTCGTGGCCTGGAAGGTACACCGCCTTGAGAAGCATGTTGTGCTTCAGGGCAAAGGAACAAAGGTCTTGAGTCTCTCGACAAAGGAGCTTTGACCCAGTCCCGCCCTGCTTGTTCACATAAAACATGGCTACCTGGTTGTCTGTTTGAATCAAGACTGAGCGGTGAGCCAGGGCCGGAGAAAAAGCCCTGAGAGCTAAGCGGATAGCTCGAAGTTCCAGGAGATTGATCTGTTGGGCTGCCTCCCAGGGAGACCAGAGGCCTTGAGTGCACTTGTCCAGACAATGAGCACCCCAGCCCTGCAGAGAGGCATCGGTGGTGAGGATCACCGAGTATTCTGGCATCTGGAAGGGCATCCCCTTCAGCAGACTGGGTGGATGAAGCCACCAGGTGAGGCAGGTCAGAAGGGGCCTGGACACCTTTATCCTGTCTCTGAGGCGGCCTGTGGCCTGAGACCACTGATTGCGAAGGCACCATTGTGAAGGCCTCATATGGAGCCTGGCATTGGGAGTCACATGCACTGTCGAAGCCATGTGGCCCAGAAGTCTGAGGCAGAGTCTGGCGGAGACCAGGGACCTGTTGAGAAACTGTTTGGCCACGTCCATCAGTCTTTGAGCCCTGTCTTCTGGCAAGAATGCCCTTGCCAGTTGAGAATCCAACCTTGCCCCTATGAACTCCAAGTTCTGGGAGGCGAGCAAAATGGACTTTGCGAAGTTTATGACAAAGCCCACGTTTTGAAGCAGAGCAATGGTTCTGAGGGTGGCTTGTCTGGCCTCCAGGGACATCTGACCCCTGATGAGCCAGTCGTCTAGATAGGGAAAGACAAAGATGCCCTGATTTCTCAGGCCGCGACCACTGCCAGGCACTTGGTAAAGACTCTGGGAGCGGAGGTGAGGCCAAAAGGCAGAACTCTGTACTGATAATGGTTTCCTTCCACAATGAACCTGAGTTACTTTCTGTGGTCTGGATGAATGAGGATGTGAGTGTACGCATCCTTTAGATCTAAAGAGCATAGCCAATCTCCCTGCTGGAGGTAGGGCAGAAGTGTTCCAAGAGTAAGCATCTTGAACTTTTCTTTCTGTAGGAACTTGTTGAGGTTCCTGAGATCCAGAATGGGTCGAAGGCCACCGGTCCTTTTGGGTACCAGGAAATACCTGGAGTAGAATCGGTGACCTTGCAAGTGGGGAGGCACAGGTTCCACCGCCCTGTCCACCGACAGACCTTGGAGCTCTCGAAGGAGAAGGTCTGTGTGCAGGGGAGGCCTCAAGGGTTCCCCTGGAAAGTAAGGAGGAGGCAGTTGATGAAAATGCAGTGCATAGCCGTATTGGACTATGTCCAGCACCCAACTGTTGGTGGTAATGAGAGGCCACTGGTGGGCAAAAAGTACAAGGCGACCGCCTGTGCAGGGCTGGGAAAGCTGGGGAAATGCTCCACTGGGGCTTCATCGGCGCCGATGACACCCATATGTGAGGACTGATTCCTGCTGCTCCTGGAGAACACCTGTTACAGGTGAGTAACTACTCTTAAAACACTTTGCTCCTGAACTTCCCTTTCTAGGTGCAATATTTCCACATGCAAATGGGAAGCAGTAACACTCGAAAAAGTATTTGTGTCCAGAGAAAACTGTTCATACAGCAGCCCAAATCCTTGTGTGCTTGCCTGTAATGTTGGGCTCGGAGAATGTGCGCACATGCATGCAGACACACACACACACACACCTTTATTTTGGCGTGTTTAGTGAGGGGAATAAAAATGAAAACCTCTCTTATTTGCTTTGCAGAAGGTGGTGATCTGTTGTACTAGGATGAGTTGATAGAATGGTTTGTTGATTAATGTATTCTGTTGCCACCAGACCAGATCCAAGTGCTGAAGACATGAGAAACCTATAGGAGAATGCAGGAAATTAAGGTCAACAGCTTTTACAACCTTAAGAAAAATCATTTCCAGCCCACCTTTATTCCCTTCCCCTGAGGACCAAAGATGACTGAGGACCTAAACACGAGTTGCAGACGCCCTCTGAGGAGGACGTGGCCCTGCTATGAGCGTATGCGTCCGGTTTCCCATTGACTGCATGAGCAGGAATACACTCCATTTTGGATAAAATTGTACATCTGTATTTCTTTTATCGTGTTGTATAAATCAGTGATTTCAAGAAAACACTTTGCTGTATATAACTTTCTCTAGGAGTTAATATCTCTGTTATTTATTCGTTGACACCGTTTTAGTTCCCTTGTAATATATGTAATATCTATTATAACTTTATTTAGTGAGGGCTCGATTCTGTTCCAGATGTAGATCCCCTCTGTGCGTCCATTCTGAACTGGATGCACAGAGGGGATTGTGATTCTGATCCGCAGGGCATGTCTAGACCCACGGGATCACAGTCGCAAACAGTCCTGCACGTACAGGCCGTGAATGCGATTCTGACCGGCCTGCACATGCAGGACTGCACCCAGCTAACTCAGTCAAGGCTCTTCAATGGAGCCGCGATGCCATAGCGTCATGTTGCCATGGCACCACAACTCCATTGAAGAGCCACAATGCCGGCTGCCGGAGAATAAAGTTAATTCCCCGCAGCCCGACCCCAGATCTGGCCTCCTAAGGCTAGGGTCGGACTGCGGGAATGTCCTCTGGCCTCCCCCCCCCCCCCCACACACCACCGCGCCCTGGTAGCAAAAAAATACCACGTCCAGGGAAGTTATTCCACCTCGGAGGTGGAATAACTTCCCCGGACATTTTGCCGGCCCTGGACATCCAGGACCGGCGACCACCCAGACTCCGCCCAGGCCACCCATTCCCTAACTTCCCTGCACAACCGACGGGGAAGTTATTCAGAGGCAGGAGCCGGCACAAATAGCGGGATGAATGTGCCATTGGGCTGTCTATCTCCTCTATTCGTGGCTCAGAATAACCCCCTGAATGTTTTTAGTACATTGTGTGTTGAGAAAAGATTGCAGGAATTTATTAGGAAATTATGTTTGTAATGAAATCTAAATTGTGTATACATTCCTGTCAGATCTCAAATATACTGCTTGTTCATTTTGTAGTTTGTGATTCTTTTGTGCACAGAGATAAGAATTGGTTTTAGCAGAATTCCCAACTTCTCTCTGTTGTCAGGGAAGAAGTGCTTACGCCTCCATGCAAACAGGAAGTCAGCATTGGGCGTTGGAGGGAGTGGAAGCAAACTGCCCCGTGGTGCTGAGGTTTTAAGGTAAGTGCTGTGGCGGGGTGTGAGGCCATTGCTGCCACTGCAGGTCCTGGAGAAGGACGGTAGAGATGACAGTGGGGGCGCAAGGGATGAGGTTTGTCTACTACGACTACTTTTCATTTGTATAGCACATATACAGCACTGTACAGACACATGTAGAAGACGGTCCCTGCTCATCAGAGCTTACAATCTAGTCAAGACAGACAACAGAAGAGCTGAGGATAAGGATTTATCTAGGGGAACGGTAAGGAAACATATAGGAGACTAAGCGAATCAGGATTTCAAAAGCAGCCTTGAAAAGGTGAGTTTTCAGCCTAGATTTGAAAAGGGTCAGAGATGAAGCCTGATGCAGAGATCTAACACACATTCAAACAAACCGCAGCCCTTTAAACACTACATATCTTTGTGGGTTTTTTTGGGGTGGGGGGGGGGTTGAATCCCCTATGGTAAATGTGCATCACCTTGCACTATCATCTGTCTTAACACCTCCTGCACTGCTGTACTGACGGGAGTCACTACATTAATGGTAGCCTCTTTTGCGTCCTTCATAGACCTCAAGCATGTCGCCTCTGTGATGTGCTCGTGCCTTGCCAGACTGAGTCTCTTATGCTGCTGTGCTCAAGCAAGCCACAAACCTAACCTGAGATTTAGATTTTTTTTTCTATTTATGAAATTTTACAAATAAATCAAGAAAGTTTAAACAAACCATTCCTTATCGTTCCTCCAGTTTAGTCCTCCACCTCTGGGTTGTGCACCTCCTCCTGCAGCTTGGAGACTGGGCATGTCAAAGTCGTGACATCACTGGATATAGCCTGCTAGTATCTCCCATCAACCCCGAGTGTGTCCAGTTTCCGTGCAGCAGGAGGACGTGGTGAGCCTAGCTCCTAGGCTCACCTGAACAGAGGAGCAATTTAGGCAGGAGTTTTAAACCTTAAATCATTTATTTGTTTTGTTTAAGTTCTTTCAGTTAATTGGTTTTTGTTAGGTTTGAATAATTATTTCCCTTCCAATTGATTTAAATTAAATTATGTATTTTCACTTGATTAATTACCCTGATTTGTGGGGCTGTCCCCTTAACAGAGCTAGTCAGGGATGCTCCGGATGCTGTTTAGCTGGCTTTTCCCTTTGGGGGCCTCAGCGTTATGAGCTTGCCAATTTGGATCTCTCCCCCTGGACTGTACGGGGGAGAGCTCCGTAGGCCGTACCAGCACTCTATATGGGAGTCAGTGACAGCGGCCATCCGCGGCGGCAAAATAAGGCCTTCAATCTGCAAGCCTCGCAGCGACGACTGCTCATGTCTGGGGGGCGGCATCGCGTCTTCAGAGTCGGTCTCCTTTTTACCTTTACCTCGGCGCTCCCTTCTGGTTTCGGTGCAGCAGGTAAGGTCTTGCAAAACCGCAGGACATTTTTGTTCAAATTTATATAATCCCCGTTTGGGCGCTAAGGGGAGCCCAGCAGGGCTTGGCACCATTTTATATCCTTGCGTGGCGGCACTTGGCAGCATCCTGCGCTCTGGGTCTGTTATGTGGCAAGCAGAAGGCATCCTTTCTTTCAGTTAATAGTTTTACTTTAATTTATTTGTTTTAATTTAATTTATTGCAATTTACATTACCTTCTATTACTTTTTTAAATTGGTTTACTTTGTTTTTCGGGGCTATTCCCCTTGACATATACATGCGATGAAATAAACAGCTCAAAAAAAAAAAAGTTTTCCTTCGATTTGTTTCTCAATACTTTGGCAGATCTCTGACCGGTTTAAGCGCCCGGAGCCCGTCATCCGGCTTAGCGCTGGCGGGCAGGCACGAAGGTTGAGGGGACTTGCTCCGTTCCCACGCGTTTCTAACGGCACGGATAGGGTGCGCTCGAGGGCAGTATCTTGTTTATTATTCCTATTTCTTTTCTTCAAGTAGGGAATATTTGTTTAAGTTCAAGTTTCGGTGAGATTGTTTATAAGCGGTACTAGTTTCTCTTATCGTCCTTACCGTACTGGAGACTTAAAAAAAAAAAAAAGAGTAAAAAGAACGGGGCTCAAACCCTAGCGGAGCGGCTGTCGCTGCAGAAGCAGAGGGAGGAGCTAACTCTGGCTGTTAGGGCTCATAATTTTTTCCGCTGTCTGATCTGTGGCATCTGTGCCCCCAGCCTTTGGGGTCAGTTGCAGTTTGTTTACTGTTGTTGATTCTTTTTCTTCTGCGCAGGCTTGTGCCGCACTGAATGAACAGCCACGAAGCTGCAGATTCGGTTACTTAACCGTGCTCAGTTTGAGTGAGTGTTCCCGGTTCGTTCCATTCCTGTCCCTGATTTAGGAGGGTATCAGGGAGGGGGGTGGCCTGATTGTACCGCTCTGGCATTCCTGGTCTGCTGCGTTTCAAGCCTCGTGCGGGGCCTTGAGGCCCGACATGTGAGCATGGCGTCGAGACATACATTATGGAGGTAGCACCGCAAACTCAGGCTACGGCGAACCTGATTACGTGTCCTAGAAGGTTGCTAGTTAGTGAGTAGTTTAGTATGACGCACTAAACTTTGGTGGGAATGTGTCAGTTGGTTAGAATTGGGGAAGGAGCCGTTCCTCTCTTTACAAGACAAAATGTGGCTGGTCCCTGGTGTTGATGTGTGGGAAGACGTTCATCAACAAATAAATAGATACATAAATGAATAAACAAATAACTATATAAAGAGGGGTGGCCCGGGGGTTGGGGCTAGTTCCCTCATGTCAGAGGGTCAGGGCTGAGACTGAAGGACAGCGTCCTTGCCCAGCAATTGTAAGCAAAACGTCTCCGCTATTCTGGGATCTGCTATTCCTGCATTTCCAAAATCTGTCCCCTATTTCAGCACACAGGAGAGAATGGTCTTATTTATTACGTCCTTATGTTTCCTTGACACATTCCAGAGAGTCTGTAATATCATATCTCTGTACTCTGGGGCTCATCGGGCGTAAGAGCTGCAGATCGGAGATAACAGGCAGTTTCCGCCTACAGGTACTGTAGATACTATGCAGATAAGGCATAGGGGGTGGAGCGGTTCCCTCCAGTGTGGTATGCTCAGTGAGTGGCCTGTCAGGATCGTGGTTCGCACTTAGGGGCGGTGGAGCCAGGTCCGTAATGACTTTCAGGTGCTTTCATCTTCGGGCACTGTTCGGTTGATCTCCAGGTTCCAAGGAGAGGCGGACCTTTCAGTTATTCCTTGATCTAGCAGAGGTACTAAGCGGTTTTTCGGTGTTCCCAGTCTTGGGTACAAGTCAAGGTTACCCACGTTTCGATATTGTGTTTATATCCTTGGGCCTGAAGGTCTCTAAATTTGAGTTTTGCTGTCTGAGGCAAAGCGGTTCAGTAGTTTATTCAAGGCCAGAGGGTTCCATTGGGGGGACAGAAAGCCCCAGTTCTTAGGGACCAAGGGTGCTGTTCTCGGGTGCGGTTCAAGCCCTGGGCCCTCTGTCGGCCTGCCTCCTCCGCTAGCCCTCCCCTCTCTACAAGGCGTCTCTGTGCCTTTCTGCTTCTGTTTAATAGACTCTGCCCGTGTGGATTGGTCACGGGGGCCTAGGGCTAGACGCAGCCTGTTATATCCAAGGGAGAGACCTTGTGAGGGGTCCTGCCCTCAGAACTTTTGATAACAAATTAAAAAAAAAAAAACCCACAAAAAGCCCTGCTGGTGCAGGCAAGATCTCTCGTGCTCAGTGGCCTGTTTCCAATATTGACCAATCCAGGTCTCAGTTGCCTTGCAGTGGTCCAATGCGGTGACTCGGCTCCACAATACTGGGGTCGGAGCAGGCCAGGAGTTCAGGTTCCAATTCAAAGCCTTCCGTTACCAGTGCACCAGATGTGCCACTTGCTTGGCTTATGTGACTTGTATGCTATCGAGAGTTGTGGGAGGTTGGAATGTCTCATGGCAGTCAGTTAATCTAGTAATCGTTCCATTTTTTCTTTAATACAGTTTAGGGGCCTTTACTCCAGAAGTGTGGCCCAGCCCTGGTTGGATTCACCTACGGAGCGCAGGTCTTTTCGCGCAAGGCTCTTAGACCACTGGGTTTCCGGTGTACTCCATCGACCATCTCGGCCTGCGCACAGTACGACTGGTGTTGCAGGCGTTCGAAGCTACGGTGTCAGGTCGGACGGTGCGAGTGCTGTCCGACATCTCCGTGGCAATAACTTCCAGCGTCCGGCAGTGCGGAACTGAACATTGAGTCCTGGAGGACGAGGCAGAGGGTCTGTTTGCCTGCTTAGCGCCTCGAATTCCAGCGATTTTGGCGACGCATGTTACGGGATAGGACTAGAGGACGGCGATTTGACTCAGTAGGGACCCAGTAGTGTCTGGAGAAAGGAAGGGGCTCTGGAGCGGTTGCGCAGGCGTCCCAAGCATTTGGTTCTGATCCGAAGGATCGGGCAGGGCGCTCTCTGTCTTGCGCTTCTCAATTTGGGCTTTGCCTAGAACAGCAGGAACGTTCAGGTAGGGCGGTCAGGTAAGAGGGCTCGACAGCGCTGTTCGCTCTGTTGCAGTCTCAACGGCAGGCGCTTATTGTGGCGTCCATTGCAGGAGCGGGCAAGGTGGTGGCGTCAGCTGGAACCATGTCCACAGATAGTCCTTCGGTGGGGTCCTCTTTGGTGTGAAACGGTGGTTGCAGTCTGCCTTTCGTTTGGGGGTAGATCGGCGGCGATTCATTTTTATGAGTAAATTTTATGATTAAATGTATAATGGGTCTCTTTTTCTCTGGTTCACAGTTAATGGCTCCTTGAATTTTGAATCTGGGTGATCCCTTGATTGGGATTCGATTAAAGGGATTGCCGCACGGTTACAGTGATGCACTACGTTTTTTCAAGTTCATGTGTGGTGGTAAGATTTATGTCCTACTTCCCCATGCCCAGAGGTTTGACTGGGGCTGTAAGGTTGAGGGAAAGCAACGGGTGCAAGAGCATAGGCAGCGGGTAAGCTTACAAGCGTTTTGGCTTAGCTAAGCTCTTAGCTGCTACCTAACTAACTTAATCTGTCCAGGGTGAGTTGATTTTCATATTTGAATCGTTATCTTCTTGGTTTGTTTTTGCTTCTGTTAAGAGCGGGGGTCCAAGAGTGCTTCGCAAGCGAAGGGGCTAACTTGGTTGGATAACGTCTTTTCAATGGTCTGGAGTAGGTTGGCGATCCTGTAGTCCACAGAGTAACTCTAGCATCAATACTTACAATATTTATTTTCAGGTGCGGACTGGCAGCCAGTCCTTTGAATGTTCAGGTAACAGCTCGGTCTTGCTATGGAGGCAAGCTTCAGGGGCTGGCCCTGGGTCCTCATGCAAATGAGTTGCGTATTTTTAAGCAGGCTCCAGACTTCGGCTGTTGCGTAGCATATTGCTTACGCCGTGGAATCTCAACATGGTTTTAGGGGCAAACGATTGCTCGTTTAGCTCTAGGTTTGGCACGGGGGAGCGTCTTGGACCTTGTTTTGCGCCCCTTGCACGTAGTGAGAGTGCTGCGGCACTATTTACGAGGTTAAGAATTTTTGCAGTTGCGACCGTCTAATTTTTTGCTAGTCGGGGGTTCCCGCAAAGGGGAAGCGGTGTTGCAGGCATCCATCGCCAAAGGATTGGAAGAGGCGAGGGCGTGCGCCTATATGGCGCTAGGCTGTCCGGTGCCAGTGGGCGTGCGAGTTCACTTCTACTGCTCCAAGTGACCCATGCCCAGCATACTGGGTCAGATCGCTACGTGCCGAACTGAGCCCAATCCTAGTCAACATCATTGGACTCTCCTTTGCAACAGGCACGTTCCCATCTCTCCTTAAACAAACCTCTATAAGACCTCTACTGAAGAACTCTAGGCTTGACCCACTAAAGCCTGACTCCTACCGCCCAATCTCGAGCATACCTCTATTGGCCAAAATAATAGAGAAGGTTGTTCAGAGACAGATACAACATCACATTGATACAGCCTCACCGCTTGATCCCAGTCAACACGGCTTCAGGGAATCACACGGTGTAGAAACTCTCCTTACCACCCTAACTAATACACTGAACAGAGGTCTTGATAAAGCAGAAAACGGCTTTGCTCTAATATTCCTAGATATCTCCGCTGCCTTCGACTCAGTTAATCATAATCAACTCCTTGCCCGACTCCTAGAAAAGGGAATCGAGGGTCTCGCCTGGGAATGGTGTAGGTCATACTTGTCTGAGCGATGGCAACATGTCAGAGTCGGTACCACCACATCCACACCTTTCCACCAACACCAAGGTGTTCCGCAAGGATCGTCCTTATCTGCACTTCTGTTTAATGTGTACTTACAGCCGATCTGTGACATCATACGCACTTTCAACATCTCCTCATTAATTTACGCTGACGATGTTCTACTGTTTACTCCATTTAAAGTCAGTCAACCAGACCTCACCAACCTTATCCAATGCTTCAATGCCATCACAGACTGGTTAGCTTCTCAAAACCTCCGTATAAACTTCAAGAAGACCGAAGTTCTCTTCATATCAAGAAACAAAGCATTCTCACCTCCATCCTCTCTAAAAGTAAGAGATGCTGATCTCCCCTGTAAACAATCCATTCGCTACCTAGGGATTACTCTGGATCAGCATTTTGAATTTAAGGAACACATTCGGAACGTCACAAAGGCTGTCTACAATAAAATAAGAACGCTAAGACAACTCAGACCCATGCTACCTCACAACAACTTCCGGACCATTTTCCAGGCCCTCACACTACCTCATTTTGATTATGCTAATGTCATCTTATACGGTCTCCCTAAAAACACCATTAATCCTCTACAACTGGCGATGAATGCGGCTGCTAGGGTGCTTTGTGGTCTATCAAGATCAGACCATATCACCCCGACGCTCATGGAACTACACTGGCTACCAATTCATTGCAGGATAACCTATAAAATCCTCATCATCACTTTCAAGATTATCAACAACCTTGCCCCCACGTCTCTTAACGACCTCATCTCCCTCACCCCAAAAAACAGAGAAAGAAGGATAACAACGGACAACACCCTGATTATCCCCAAGGAGTCCATCAAATGTACCCAATCAACCAAGAAAAGGACCTTCGCCTTCTATGCACCTAAATGCTGGAATGACCTCACACCTGAAATAAGAGCGATTAAAGACCTCTCTCAATTTCGTAAGGCAATCAAGCACCACATCTTCCTGATCCATTTTGCACAAGCTTCTAATCCTCATCGGATCTTCAGCCCTCCTAAACCGACAAACTCTCACTCTTCTCCCCAATTCCTTCACAAGTAATTTCTGCCTCAAGTTTATTCCGACCATAGTCTGCCTGTGAATACTAAACAACCCAATATGTTTATACATAGCTCAGTTTTTACACTGTTTTTGTATATAGTTTCACTGTGTGTACATAGTTATAGTTTTATTACCCGTTTTCCGAGTTTAAGTTACCTGTTATAATGTAAGCACACCAGTGTTTTCTGATTGTGCAGTTCTGTTACTTGTAAACCGCACTGAAAACAAATAGCGCGGTATATAAAAGATGTTAAATAAATAAATAAATAAGGGAGCACAATCGATATCCTGAGCGGAATACAGTTTGGTTACGACAGAGGCATTTTGTGGACCAGTCTCCTGGTCGTCGTCCTGGTTGTACTTGCAGTAGCTTTTGCCTTCTGGATGTTCTGGCGGCGAGCGATATCTTTGTCAACTTGGCGACGTAGCGATCCAGGTGGAAAGGTCCCTCCCAATAATTACTGCTCTGATACATCCCAGAGGTGGAGGACTAAACTGGAGGAACGATAAGGAAATAGGAATTACACTTACCTGGTAATTGTCCGTTCCTTGAGTGACGACAGTTTAGTCCTCCTTCCCACCTGGGAGGTGATTTATTCAGAGTTTATTTTCAGACGGAGTGGAGCATCGATTTCAAGGAGTGGAGAAATCCTTTCAGACTTTGGATCGCAGTGAGTATTCCCCTTTGATCTGTTTCTTCCTTCTCTCTTATTTACGGGAAGGGGTGGAGCAGGAAACGTGGTACAATAAGAGTGATGTGAATGTACGAATATATCTCTATATGTATATATCTATATGAGAATACTAAGATGTGGAAAAAAAAAAAAGGGTTTCTCGGGTTGAGGAATGGATAGTTCTTTTAACGTTATGGTATAACTACTTATTTGTTGTTCCTTTGAGTTTGCTTTGTCAGTAGTACACTGGAGGCTGATGGGAGATACCAGCAGGCTATATCCAGTGATGTCACGACTTTGACATGCCCAGTCTCCAAGCTGCAGGAGGAGGTGCACAACCCAGAGGTGGAGGACTAAACTGTCGTCACTCAAGGAACGGACAATTACCAGGTAAGTGTAATTCCTATTTCTTGCAGAAACAGAGCAAACACTTAGAAAGTACTCATTAAACAGAATACATAATAACTGGACAATATTAACAGAAAAAAAAACATGCCAACCCTCTCTAGTCCACAAAATGGGGGAGAACATCCTAATCTAAGATTAAATCAGTATATGATAAGAAACAAAGGCAGATAGTCACGTCCAGATCTAAATTAACATAAGCACTAGGAGGAATCAATAGAGGATTCTAGTCGCCTGGCGTTTACGAAGGCTAACAGCTGAGAGGGCTCAAAAAATGTATGAGAAACTGAGTGATACTTCACTAGACATTTACACGGGTGTTTAAGAAAAAAGAGCCCACCCAGCTGTAGGACCCCAGAACGGAGCAGGAGAAACTCCCTGCGTTGCTTCTGGATATCTCTTGCCAAATCAGGGTACATACGTATAGATAAGCCACAAAAAGGAAGTTTCCTTTTCTGAAAGAAAAGTTTTTTAACAGCCATTCTTTATCAGATAATAAAGCAAACATTATTAACAATGTGGAGGGAACCTGAAACTCAAGCCCAGAATTTTCTAACAAATCTGTAACATTCAGGATATTCCCCTGTTCCAAACCACCCCCTAAATCACCTAGGGTTAGAGCAAGCTTAGCCCTACGCAGATAGTAAATTTTAACTCAAGGTGGCATTAGTTCAGGAGAAACCCCCCAATACCTCCACCAAGTATTGCTTAAACATGTCTTTAGCTGAGACAGAAGACAACCTTGGGAAATTGATAATTCTCAAATTATTAGCTGTAGACAAATTGTCCAAATGTTCCAATTTGACTTGTAGCGACAGAAAATTCTTTTTATAAGCATCAGAATGTTCCTCAAGATTAGCAACCTTATTTTGTACTTCTTCCACCTCCACGTGCATGCCGGAAACGTTCCTTTCCAATTCAGATACTGCACCCACCGATGTTTTCACTTTTGTGGCTAAGGATGATACCTGAGGTAGTAATACTTCACCCAATGAAACAATAGCGTTCCAAATAGCCTCCAACATGAAATTCGCAGGACACTAGAGAAAAGGCTACCTACGAATCAGCTGCTGGAACCGCTGCCTCCATACTTGCCGATGATTCTCCTCGTATAGTAGGGAATTCCCTCCCTGCACACGCACCTCCAAACGGCACCGTTGATGGAATGAAGTGAAGCTCACCACCGGCAACACTCGCTGGTTCCTCCTGCACTTCGTTTTCTGGCCCTCACGAGAGACTAGCTGCCCCCAGCAACGCAGAAGAGGTCAACTCCAGGAAACCTTCCGGCAAAAGTTGGCTGCAGGAAACTTTTGGTGCCGGGCTCAATGCTGGGGAAGAGTATGATGCCGAAACAGCCGCCAAGTACTCCGGCTCCGGCGATGCTGCTAATCGGCTTGCTCCACCAGTGCCGTCTGAACTTCAAGCAGCATGCAACAAGTAGGTATCCAAAGGACTGATCACCGCAGCAGAAACCAGTGTAGAGGTAATAGAGGGTTGTGAGGGCAAAAGCCCTGGTTTCCCCTTACGCTTCTTCCCCATAGAAAAAGCATGCTCACACAACAAAGACTACTGCCGCCATGTTGGAACGCGACCCCCTCCCCCCTCCCCATTTCTCCGTTACTCTTTTGGCTAACATAGCTGAGGTTCCAAGTACTCCTCTTCAGAACCTTTTAACTTCCTGGCTCTCCGTTCTCTTAAACGTCCGCGGCTAGTATCATGATCTTTGCAGTTTTCTGGATAACGCCATGTCTTGGTAATTTCAGCCATCATTCCGACATGATCTGAAAAATATCAAAGATTATGATATTAGCTGTGGAAGCCTAAGAACATTTAACCCAGCTTTACAGGGAGAGCATCTTTAAACTCGCCAGGGAATTCTCCAACTTACAAGAAAAGAGAAGCCCAAAATGAACTCGAGTCTTCCTATGCTGCCTCAGGGAAGCCAGTGTGATGCCCACCTTCCTCAAACTGCACCACCAAGTAGATAGACCAGTAGCACGCCATATTCTTGACTGCTTAAGCTTGGCCAATGAAGGATCATAATCACCCAGTCTGCCAATATATTCAACCTGACGTCTCGTTTTTCCTGAAACTCAGAATCACATTTTCACAATTACTCTTGACTTCTTTTCTAGCCTCTGGCTAGGTGACTGGACCTTGTACACTGTGAGTGAATGCGAAGAGAGTCTCTGAATCGTTAAGGATCTATTTGCAGTTATTTAATGCATTAATGGGAAGGAAACATCTGAAAACGTATCATCAGTACTAGTGTAAATATTCAGACTATAAAATAGGCAACGTTCTGAGGACATACGGTGCCAGTCTAACTGCATGATTTGCCATCCAATATTCATGAAATATGAGTGCTTTGTGACAGACAAGTAGCAGGTTAAAAGCGGAAATAAATAAGTTAAATATAAACTGGAGGAAACCACAACCACTAGCACTTTAGCAAAGATCACGTGTGCTTTTAGATACATACCCCAGGAGATAACTTCTTTATATGTGAGAAATTCTTTATAAAATGACCTTCTCACGCATCTAACTGAGCAGCACAAAAAACAGGTATAAGTGAAACGAAGAAACACAATGGCAGATAAAGACCAGTCTGCCCTTGCATACCAACTATCAAGCTCTGCAGTCCCCTCCTCTCTCGGGGATCCTCTGTGTTGGCCCCATGCTTTTGAATTCAGATACTGTCCTCGTCTCCACTACCTCCACTGGGAGCCTATTCCATGCATCTACCACTCCTGTAAAGAAATATTTCTGCATATTTTTCCTGAGTCTATCCTCTTTCACTCACATCCTGTTTCCCCTCGTAGCAGAGCTTGCTTTCAATCAAAAGAGGCTCTCCTCCTGTGCATTTAAGCTTCTCTATCATATCTCCTCACTCGCCTTTCCTCTAAAGTACACATATTAAGATCTTTAAGTCTGTCCTCATATGCTTCATAACAAAGACCTCTAACCATTTTAGTAGCCACCTTTTGCACCAACTCCAACCTGTTTTTATATCCTTTTGAAGGTGCAGTCTCCAGAATTGCACACAATACTCCAAATGAGGTTGTACCAGAGACTTACACAGAGGCACTATCACCTCCTGCTGGTCGTTCTCCCTAATCATCCAAGCATCCTTCTAGCTTTCGCTATCATCTTTTCTACCTGTTTGGCACCTCATCAGATATGATCACCCCCAGGTCCTGCTCTTCTTTTGTGCACAAAAGTACTTCATGCTTTTCAGTACCTCTCCTTTGTTTTATTTTGCAGCCCAAATGCAGGACTTGCGTTTTCTGGCATTAAATCTTAGCTATAAAGTTCAAGAAAATTCAAGCTTTGCATGATCCCTCCTCATGCTCTCCACACCTTTCTAAGTATCCACCCTGTTAAAAATTTTGGTATTGTTCATGAAGAGGCAAATCATGCCCAACAATCCATCTACAATATCACTTATAAAATATCTACTTTGACTTTCCCTGGGTCAATACTGAAACACCGAGATCAGTGTTTGTTTGTTTGTTTGTTTTATTTTATGTATCGAGATTTATATACCACCTTTTCCTTCAAAGTGGTTTACAGAGTGTGGTTAAGTACATATTGAGGGGAGATGGGTGAATATATGAACAAGTGTAGGAAGCATTGGGTAGCTATGGGCTTTGTGTGGGTCCGTAGTTGTCATAGAAGGGTAGTGTCTTCAGCATCTTCTGGAAATCCTTGATGTCATTTGTGGTTTTTATTGGTTCAGGAAGTGCATTCCATAGTGCAGGTGCAGCAACGGATGGTGCTCTTTTTGGCTGTAGATTGGTTGGATTGTTGATATGCAGTTTGTTCACCATGTTGCTTCGCCTGGGTCTTGTGCTGGAGTCGTCCGGTGAGTATGCTCTGAAGAATGGTGGCTGAGAAATTCTGAAAGATTTTGAAGATATTTAAGATTGTTCCTTATCATCCCTCCAGTCCAGTCCCGCACCCCTGGGTAGTGTACCTCTTCCAGCAGCTTGGAGGCTGAGCCTGTCATCTTTTTGATGACACTTGTGTACATATGCAGCTGGCACCGCCCACCAGCCCCAGTATGCTCAGCCTCCAAGCAGCTGGAGGAGGTTGTGAGCCAGGGTGCTGGACTCACAGAAAGGGCAACTAAGGAGATAGGTTTAGTTAGAGTTTGCTTTTATTTCCCCTGTTAAGGTGCAGGTTTCTTTGTTTTTAAAGGCCGAAGTAAAAAACAAAACAAAACAAAAAAACCCCTGAAAGGAACAGGGAGACAACAGGGCTGAGGGGAGGATATTCCTTCTTTCCCCCTCTCCCCCCAGGATTTTGGGGGTAGGGTTCTGTGGGGGCCTTCCTCAGTCCGAGACCTCTGGCTGCTCCCGAACCCGTTATCGGGTGAGGAGCTGCTGCAGGGGCTGCAGTTGCTTGACAGGAGTGAAAGCTGGCAGCCCCGAGTCACTCCCCCCTCAGCGCCAAAGCCAGGAAGGAAGGCTGAGCATGAGGGGTAGAGAAGTCATGCGGCAAAGAGGCTCCAAGGTAAGAGTGGCAGGGGTGGGGGGGAGGACATCAGAAACCTCTAGCAACTGCCAGAACATGAGGAGACAGAGAGCGGCCTGCAGCCGTATGTTTGGGAGCCTGCAGCAGTGTGGGAAACTCCCCCCGCTGCATTTAGGCGCAATTTCTTCTTCTACAGGCCCATATGTGTTTAACCCCCTGCTGTGTTTTTGGGTGCCTGGGAGAGGCAACCACCGGAGAATAAAGCAGGACAGAGCAGCCTTTTCCTAGGGGGCCATTTGCAGTTTCTTTTTCATTTCAGTTTCACTTAATTAGATTTTATTTTATTTTAGTTCAAGTACTCTAGTGCTCTGTGCCTGAGCCTGTGGAGGTGCACTGTGCTGGGGATCCTTTTACCTACCCGGGTACAGATTGAGGGAGTTCCTGGGGAGTGCACCCAGTCCTTCCCACCATGCCGGCCAGATCGCAGTGCCTGGTATAGGATGGTATCAAGGGGTGTGAACCCCACTTAATCCTTAAGCATTCCTTGTGTTATACAGCTCAAAACATATTCAGTGCACAGTGACTTGATGCAGACATGTGGGAAAGGCCTAATCAGATAGGCCATGGTTGTTGCTGGGCAAATTTCAGAGTGCTGTGTGTCCGGTCAGGTGATCTAAAAGGCAGTTGGTTGATACTTTGTTGCTTTCTCCTGAGAAGGGTCTGATAGAAAGTCAAAGACAGGAATAAAGATGTGTTTAAAAAAATATATGCTGCATATAGGTTTGTAGTATTAGAAAAAAAAACCCTGAGGAGGATACAAAGTGTAATAATCAAATAAAATCCCCTCACTATACCAATCCCTCAAAAACTTTCCCAACACCATAAATCAAAATTTCTTAAATATACCTAATTACTATTTTTTGTCGGAGCGGGCCGAGGGAGGGCCAGAACTAAAAGTCTAACCCCCTCCAGACGGCCAACTTATTTTATTCAGTTTTAGGTTTCCAAACGTTAAGTACCCTTGTGAGAAGGTTTTTTATCTATAGTTTTCTTCTATTTCATCACTGTGTCCAAATTCCTTGGTTGCTCAAACGTCGAGATTATTCACACGACATGCACGTTTCGGGATAACCCTGTATCAAGTGCATTCAAAATTCTAATCTTGTCAGGCAACCGTTTTAGGAAAGACGCCGTCACCGCGGCCAGGATTTTTCATTTATGAATGGCGTTCACCAGCTGTATTGAAATAAAGGAAACCCGCCAATCAACCAACAGGGCCCCTCCCACCACTAGGGAGTCCCTGTCGTGATTGGTCCAATTTAATGATTACGTCAACATGCTCTCCCATTCGATTTCCCGATTTAAGCCTATCGGAGATACTGTGTTTAACAAAAAGATCCAACGTTGTTCCAAATGTTGGAGTTTCTTTATACGATTTCCCCCCCGGGGGTCTGAAGGAACATAATCACAGTCCATCGAAAATCTCCGAAAGTGTGGCAATGTTCTAAGCAATGTTCCACCATCGGAGCTGATAGAACTTTGCATCGAATACGGGAGGCATGTTCCATTAATCTCTTTCTCACCGGGCGGATCGTCCTGCCCACATAGACCTGATTACACGGAAAGATTAAAAGATAGACCACGTATTCAGATGAGCAATCTGTTGTCCACCTACGAGTGTAACGTTTAGACGTAAGGGGATATGTCCAATCCACACCAGTCATTGTAGTGTCACAAAATTGACATTTATTACAAGGGAAATGTTCCCCTCGGGAACTAGGCAAAACAGGTCAATCCAAACATTCTGTAGTTCGTACAAGCCGATCACTCATATTCGAACCCCGTGCATATGCAATTCTTAAAGGTTTGTTAAAACAGGGGTGCAATTGTAGAATTGACCAATGTGTCCTTAAAATTCGCATAACTGCCGAACTACGATTGGTATAAGGGGGTGCTTCCTTATAGTTAAGTTAAGTTCCTCAAGTTAAGATGCTCTATGTAAAAAGTTAAAATGTACTATGTAAAAAAAACTTCGCTTTGTTAACTGTTGTTAATTATGCACCGCAACTGATCGCTGGAAGATGCGGTATATAAATGAGTGTTAAATAAAAATAAATAAAAAAAAATACCAATCGTAGTTCGGCAGTTATGCGAATTTTAAGGACACATTGGTCAATTCTACAATTGCACCCCTGTTTTAACAAACCTTTAAGAATTGCATATGCACGGGGTTCGAATATGAGTGATCGGCTTGTACGAACTACAGAATGTTTGGATCGACCTGTTTTGCCTAGTTCCCGAGGGGAACATTTCCCTTGTAATAAATGTCAATTTTGTGACACTACAATGACTGGTGTGGATTGGTCATATCCCCTTACGTCTAAACGTTACACTCGTAGGTGGACAACAGATTGCTCATCTGAATACGTGGTCTATCTTTTAATCTGTCCGTGTAATCAGGTCTATGTGGGCAGGACGAACCGCCCGGTGAGAAAGAGATTAATGGAACATGCCTCCCGTATTCGATGCAAAGTTCTATCAGCTCCGATGGTGGAACATTGCTTAGAACATTGCCACACTTTCGGAGATTTTTTATGGACTGTGATTGATTATGTTCCCTCAGACCCCCGGGGGGGAAATGATATAAAGAAACTCCAACATTTGGAACAACGTTGGATCTTTTTGTTAAACACAGTATCTCCGATAGGCTTAAATCGGGAAATCGAATGGGAGAGCATGTTGACGTAATCATTAAATTAGACCAATCACGACAGAGACTCCCTAGTGGTGGGAGGGGCCCTGTTGGTTGATTGGCGGGTTTCCTTTATTTCAATACAGCTGGTGAACGCCATTCATAAATGAAAAATCCTGGCCGCGGTGACGGCGTCTTTCCTAAAACGGTTGCCTGACAAGATTAGAATTTTGAATGCACTTGATACAGGGTTATCCCGAAACGTGCACGTCGTGTGAATAATCTCGACCTTTGAGCAACCAAGGAATTTGGACACAGTGATGAAATAGAAGAAAACTATAGATAAGTACCATTGTGAGAAGGTTTTTTAACGTTTGGAAACCTAAAACTGAATAAAAGAAGTTGGCCGTCTGGAGGGGGTTAGACTTTTAGTTCTGGCCCTCCCTCGGCCCGCTCCGACAAAAAATAGTAATTAGGTATATTTGAGAAATTTTGATTTATGGTGTTGGGAAAGTTTTTGAGGGATTGGTATAGTGAGGGGATTTTTTTGATTATAGGTTTGTAGTAGCTACAGCTCTTTGGAAAACAGGAAGTACATTTCTTTTATGCAGGTATGTAATTTGAAAGATAGTGAATAGGAAGCAAATTAAATCCTTCCATCTGTCTATTGTCAGTGAGTAACCTGACATGATCATCTGTTGTCTCTTAGCCCAGATTATGTACCTATTAAATCTGTAATATTGCTTGTATGGGAAGCTGGCACAGAAAGAGCAGCAGCTCTTGCAGAACCAAACAGGAAACACAAGAAGCAAGAGCGATGATGACACAGTAACTTTTATTGGTAGTCCCCAACGCGTTTCGGCAGATTGCCTTCCTCAGGGGGTAAAAACACTCACAAACATATAATAAAGACAATATATTAAAACCTAGATAAAAACATGAAAACATCAGACAAATTAAAGCTAACCGGGCATGGTATTAAAATATAACAATCTTATGACACTCAAAATAAATAAATAGCTAAAAAATGTAAATAATTAAAAAGCATATTGAAATATAAATAATTAAAAAACAATAAATAATTAAAAACATGTATATAAATTATTGATAAGTATTTTAATACTCATGGTAATATGATATAGTGTGACCAATAATAAATATAATGTGAACATAAAATGGCTAAATCATAGTAATGAGGACATATACATTTAAAACATGCTTAAAAACATTAAGGAACATTAGAAAACAACGTAGGGCAGAAGACACCATAAAACCAGATAATTAAAACCAATAAATAAAAGGACTTGTTACTGGGCCGTACAGGCAAAAGAGGGGAGGATGAAGGGGATGAGGCTAGTCATGATTGCAATTTTTACTCACTGCACAAACACCATCAGCAGGTCATCCAATAGTGAGTTAAGGAGGGGCAAATCTCCAGAAACTCAATTATTAACGTCCTGATAGGAATCAATAAATAAAACATAGAGTGAGGAGACGCATCTCAATACAGATTAAGAACTGTAAATAATATAATATTATAAAAATATTATAAAAAAGGAGTAAGAAAAATGAACACTCTGTAGTCACCATGATGTAATCAGACACCATAGGGTTAAAAATGTCTTGGTCAAATAAATACGTGTATAAAACGTGTATAAAAATTATATGGAACTTAGAAACATAACCTGATAGACTAACAATGACCTTGTAGACTAGCGCTGTGTTAATATACTACTATAAAAAACATTGGGTTGAAATACTATTTAAAAGTAGAGGGGGGGGGGCAGAGACAAACCACAAAACAAATAGTACAAGTGTAAACTGAAGTGTAATAGCATTGGACTGAGGCGCTACTCACTACACCAAATCGAATTGCTGAGATTGTAGATGCGATGTTGTGTTGAGGATTATAGCGCCATCAAAATAATATATTGAATATCCAGTCATCTAGAAAAAATTATTAAGAGATCCAACAATAAGACTAACATTCCTCAAAAAAAGAAAAACATCCAAGGAAACAAGATGATTGTTAAACCTAAGTATAACTAGTCGATGATAAAAGGCTCAAAGGAATATATAAGATAGAAGTGGACATCCGTAAATTGCCACTAAGAGACAAACTGCAAAAAACATATCTGTAGCTCTCAAAATCAACACTGGAATATCAAACCAACGTGTGTCCACGAGGTTCTGAGAGGAGACAAGTCAGGAAGAAGGTGGGGTTTAGGTTGTGAAATCGGTGATTTAGATCAACATCTTTATATAAAAGAAGAGGAAAGAACAGGGGCATCACGTGTCTATACAAGCGGGGATTACTCAAATGATTATAAGCAGAAAGGGAATGATGCTGTCTAAACTCCGACGTGACAAACTTAAAAACAAACAATGTATAAAGAGAGACTCGTGAGGTATCCTTCACGAAACTAAGATAATTTTAAGGCCATAAACCATGCTAATACAAATAAGATAAAAACGCTATAGCAATGGGATGTATGCAATAACTCAATACACTGCAAAACAACGGAGCCAAAGCATTAAAAAGTAAAATGAATTGAACAACTTTACCTAGCAGAGTGAGCTTAAAGGAAAGCACATACTCCGTTGAATGTTATGGAAGCTCAGCTGATAATGAGACTGAAATTTGTAGATGCTGAGAAGCGTGCCAAAAAAGGGGGCGTGGCCAGGATCAAATTGCAGAACAGAGAAACCTTCTAAAGACGAGGTGCCTATCTAGTGAACAAGATTCTGAGAGCCGTTGATCTTTTATAAAGGCATAGTAAAAGGTTTAATATGAGTGTGTGTAAAATTAATCATAAAAACACTGATAGATCCATTTCTTGATTCAGTCCCTTAGGTTCCAAACTGTCTAATTCATATATATATCGTTGTTCTAATTTCAACAACGCTTTATTAATATCTCCCCCTCTCCAATTTGGTGTAACTACTCGCAAAACTAAATATTTCAGATCACTAATGTTATGATTCTTAGCTTTCCAGTGGGCTACCAATGGCTTGTCTGGAATTCCTCTCTGGATGCAGCTCCTGTGCTCTATTATTCTAGTACGCACCTGTCTCTTTGTCTTACCTACATAAAGTAAGTTGCATGGGCACACTATTAAATAAATCACGTGTTCCGTTTTACAGTTGGAAAAGGACTGTAGATATACCTTGTGATGTGAGACAGGATGAATAAACACCTTTTTAGTTATAAGGACGTGAGTGCAGACAGAGCAACCACCACATTTGAAGTGGCCCTTCAGTTTCGGAATTGATTTGTGAAACGTAAGGGCAGATGGTACTAGTATGTCGGAAAGGTTCGGATTGCGTTTGTGTGCTATCATAACCTTCTTATTGGCAAAGGGCAATAAGGGTGTAAGTAGATCCCATTGCTGTTTTAGAATATCAGTGATCTCTCTGGTATAGTTAGTGAAGGTCAGAGAACAAACAATTGTCTTGTTTTGGACGTGCTCTTTTTTGTAACAGTTACCCCCTATCTGTAGTACTGGCCCTATAATAGGCATCTTTAATGCAGCGCTTAGGATAACCACGTTGTTGGAATCTGTGTAGCATATCAGTGGCATGTTTCTCAAAATCTCCATTCGTTGTACATAGCCTCCTGACCCTGAGGAACTGACTTACCGGTAAATTATTTTTCAAAGATGCATTGTGGAAACTGTTCGTACTGTAAAAGTGTATTTCTGTCTGTAGCTTTGCGATATAGTTCCGTGAGGAATCCTGTTTCTCCTTTCTTGATCTTAATATCCAAGTACGCTATTTGATCATTGCTAAATGTGCCCTCAAATTGAAGGTTTGAATCTAATGCGTTAAGCCACTCGAAAAACTCAAATAGCGTATGCTCAGGACCATCCCATATTACCAAGACGTCGTCAATGTATCTCCTCCAAAGACGAATATGGGATTGAAATGGATGAGACTTAAGGTACTTTCTCTCGAAGTCTGCCACGTATAAATTTGCCACATCCGGGGCCATAGAGGACCCCATGGCCACCCCTTTAATTTGTTTGTAAAAAATCCCCTTAAAAGCAAAATAATTCTCCGTCATTGCTATGGATGATAGTTGTGTCAAGAAAAATGTCGGTGTGCGAATGGGTTTGGGTCTCTGAATGAGAGTATCTGCTAGAATCTCTAAAGCCGCTTTCTGAGGAATATTGGTATACAAAGAATTGATATCTAAAGTTACTAGTAATAATTGGTTATGGTAATTTGGGAAATCCTGTAAAATGTTGATGATGTGTGTAGAGCCTTGGACATAGGAGTCTATCTTAATGACAAAGGGTCTCAGAAAGACATCGAGAAATTTAGAAATGGGTTCGAGGAGTGAACCAATGGCGGAGACTATTGGGCGTCCAGGTGGATCACGGAGAGACTTAGGGATCATGTATATTGTAGGGATGATAGGATGAGGAACCGTCAGAAAAGCTTTTTCTTTGGATGTTAAATAGCCTGCTTCCTGTCCTATGTACAAAAGTGTATCTATCGATTGTTGTATATATTGCGTAGGATCATCGTAAACTTTTTGATAAAATTGAGTGTCATTGAGTTGACGCAAAACTTCGGAGACATATGATGTACGGTTTTGTATGACCAGGGCTCCACCCTTGTCTGCTGGTTTAATTATTATAGAATTATTGTCACGAAGGTTCTGCATTGCAGATTTCTCCTCCTTTGAAAAATTATAATACATTCTGCTTTTTTTCTGGTATAATCGTTCAATTTTGGATAGTACCACACTTTCGTATGCTAATAGTAATGGGTTAGCATTAGATGGTGGTATCCAAGAGGATGGTTTCTTAATAACCGATGGATCTATTGTACTATCTTGTGTATTGTGGAAATAATCCATTATCCTAAGCTTCCGGAAAAATTTAAATAATTCAACTCGAGTAGTAAACTTGTCATGTCTTTTAGTCGGAACAAAGGACAATCCTTTTTCCAGGACGCGTATCTCGACACTGGTAAGAGAGTGATCCGAGAGATTGATGATACCACTCAGAGATCCCAGTCCAGTCGTCTCCTGGACATTAAGCCATGCCCTCTCCCTCTTCCCCGTTGTGGGTAGGACTGGTGATCCCTGTATTCGGCTCGTGATTTGTATTGTTGTTGAGGTTGGTCCCGGCCTCCTCCCTTCCATAGATTGTCCATTTGAAAACCCCGACGGGGGCTGGAAGGCTGCCGACGAGCAGGCTGAGGGGCTCCCGAGAAAAGTGAGCCTGAGGGTTCAATTGGGGCGTCACCCGATTGGTGCCTACTTCTTTTATGACTTCTCTCTTGATTGGGGGAGATGGAGGGAGACCTTCCTCTAGAACTAGCTTGATTCCTGGAACAGTTCCTAGGTGGGGGCCTGGGAGAATGAAGAGGTCTTCTGTATGAAGTGTTTCTTTGTCTATTTTTGAAAGCAGTGCCATCATGGGTCCAATAATAGACTGTATTGAGCTTATAGTCCTCCTCATCTCTTTTAAATTTATTGATTTTAATATCTTTAATTTCCTTCCTATATTCCATGGTATTTTTGTCAAACTTCCTCTTTCCTCTATTTGCCCCTCCTTAACTCACTATTGGATGACCTGCTGATGGTGTTTGTGCAGTGAGTAAAAATTGCAATCATGACTAGCCTCATCCCCTTCATCCTCCCCTCTTTTGCCTGTACGGCCCAGTAACAAGTCCTTTTATTTATTGGTTTTAATTATCTGGTTTTATGGTGTCTTCTGCCCTACGTTGTTTTCTAATGTTCCTTAATGTTTTTAAGCATGTTTTAAATGTATATGTCCTCATTACTATGATTTAGCCATTTTATGTTCACATTATATTTATTATTGGTCACACTATATCATATTACCATAAGTATTAATATACTTATCAATAATTTATATACATGTTTTTAATTATTTATTGTCTTTTAATTGTTTCTTAATTATTTATATTTCAATATGCTTTTTAATTATTTACATTTTTTAGCTATTTATTTATTTATTTATTTTGAGTGTCATAAGATTGTTATATTTTAATACCATGCCCGGTTAGCTTTAATTTGTCTGATGTTTTCATGTTTTTATCTAGGTTTTAACATATTGTCTTTATTATATGTTTGTGAGTGTTTTTACCCCCTGAGGAAGGCAATCTGTCGAAACGCGTTGGGGACCACCAATAAAAGTTACTGTGTCATCATCGCTCTTGCTTCTTGTGTTCCCTTTCTTGTATGGGAAGCTGTACTCCCTTATAGCCATTAGTAGTATTAGAATAAAAATGTAAACTTTACTCGGAGAATGTGTCAGTTTGATTGGATCAGGGCAAGGTCCATTTCATATCTTTAAGATACAGCACTGCAGTGCAATCTAAAAATCCTCAAGATGTGCGGTCCCCGATGTGGTGTGATCTCGGAGGCAGGTGTCTGCCTAAACTGCACGCAAGAGGCGGTCATGGGAGCAGGACCTGAAGGATGAGATGAGGCAGGAGAGTCCCTCCCAGTTGCAAGAGACCCTGGGGGCGGAGGGTGCCATGTTACTTTCAACAGATCCGGCCCCCAGTCCCTGCACGATGCCCAGACCATCCACCCCTCAAGCCCAGGGAGCGATAGAGCTCCCGGGGGAGTTCTCGCCGGAGTTTGTCTTACTTTTGCATAAGGCGTTTTGCCTACCCAGTGGCTCCTCGGCCCAGGAACACAGTGCTAAGAGGATGTCAGACGCAAAAGAGCACGAGTCAGGAGCAGTGGCGTCTAAGCGGGCTAGAGGCTTAGAGGAGTGGCAGCAATCACCGTTGTCAGGGGGGCTGGATGGGGAAGACCTTGACACAGAGTTAGATCTGCAGGAGGAGTTGGAAGAAGGAGAGAGCCCAGAACAGGAGGATCAGGCCTGAATTGTTTGGGTTTTCTGCTGGGAGGAGCTACCTGCGCTCATCTTTGTTTATGTAATTTCTTGATATACCGCCCAGGCCGAAGGCCATCAGGGCAGTTTACAATCACTACAAGCGGGTACTGATACAATTCCTCATCCCCAAAGGGCTCACATTCTGTGTGTACCTTGGCGACCCTCAAGGCCCTGAATATGCCTGCTAACCTCCCGGCAGAGGAAGAGGCGCTGTAGGATCCGCTGTTCCAGGCGGTACGGAAATCGCAGAAAGTCTTACCAGTACATGGAGTAGTAGGACAGATGATCCAGGATGTGTGGGATCTGCCAGAGGTTGGCCTTAAAGGGGTGCAATCCATGACGCGCCTATACCCGCTGCTGGAGCAAGAATGAGCTCCTTTGATTGCCCAAAGTGGGTGCAGTGGTGTTGGCAGCAGTAGAAGAGACTTGTCTCCTGCAGCTGAGAGCTGTGGAACTGGTTCCGCAAGACCAGTACGTCTGCAGTTGATGCTTCATGTATTTCGTTTTATCCAAAAGGAAGGTTCCTTTCGCCCAATTCTCAAATTTGAGGGCATGAACAACGGTCTCCAGATACCGCATTTTCACAGTAGTAATAGTGATAAGAAACAGAGATTTTTGGTGACTCTCGATCTCACAGAGGCGTATCTGCATGTTCCCTTCCATCCAGAACATCAGCAGTTTCTCTGCTTTGCGGTGCCAAGGGGCCATTTCCAATTTCGAGCGTTGCCCTTCCGGTCTGGCGACCACCCCCCTTACCTTCACCAAGATCATGGTGGTAATGGCGGCAGCTCTCCACAAGGAAGGGGTTCTTGTCCACCCATACCTAGACAATTGGCTGATCCAGGCGAAGTCCAGGGACGATAGCGAAAAGAGCAACAGTGCGGGTGGGAGAATTACTTCAAAGTCTTGGTTGGGGTCAACCTGGCCAAGAGCCGTTACGGCCGGCCCAGGAGCTGGAATATTTGAGAGCGTGCTTTGATACCTGCTTGGGCAGGAATTTCCTGCCGGTTCACCAGGCGCAGGAGCTACGACAGTTGATACGGCAGGTCCTGAAGAGGGCAAGACCATCAGCGTGGCATTATCTCCAGGTTCTGGGGACCATGGCGGCCACTCTCAAGCTAATCCCATGGGCAAGGGCGCATATGCAATTGCTATACAGGGCTCTGCTCCGTCAATGGTCCCATCAGAGTCAACCCCTGTCCCAAGTACTCCTCTGCCCACGGAGCACCAGAATAGCCCTTAGTTGGTGGCTGCATGTGGAAGGAGTCCCTGGTGTGGGTTCCTCAGATGACCAGCCTGTCAGGTTGGAAAGCCTATTGCGAAGGACGCTTTGTTCAGGGACAAGAGTCTGCAGGAGGCCCTGTGGTCGATCAACAGGCTCGAGATGCGAGCGGTGACCTTGGCACTAGAATGTTTCGAGCCATGGTTGCAGGGGAAGGTGGTCCAAGTCCTCTCAGACAATGTGACCATGGTGGCTTACATCAACCGGCAAGGAGGCTTGGGCAGTGCAGCCCTGGAGGAAGAGGCCGAATGTCTGTTCGGATGGGCAGCGACTCGTCTCCAGGCATTATCAGCGGCGCACGTAGCAGGAGTTGACAGCGTGATGGCAGACTACCTCAGCCGAGTGCGTATGGATCCTGGAGAGTGGCAGCTCAATCAGGAGGTGTTTGAGCAGGTGGTCCGCTGATGGGGCACACTGGTCATGGACCTAATGGCAATGTTCGAGTTGGCCAAGGCCGGCCGGTTTTTCAGTGGATGAAGAGAAGAAGTCCAAGGGCTGGATGCTCTAATTCAGCAGTGGCTCGAGGAGGGTCTTCTCTGTTTTTCCCCGTGAACGTTGATAGGCCAGTTGGATAGGGGTGCACCCGCAATTTATGATTCTGGTGGCACCAGACTGGCCGAGGTGCCCGTGGTATGCTGACTTGATTCGGATACTGGTGGATTGACTGTGGTGGCTTCCGCTTCGGAAGGACCTCTTGATGCAGGAGCCACTTCGCATGCCCCAGGTGGATCAATTCTCGCTTACGGCATGGCTCATGAAAGGGCGAGGTTGAATAAGAAAGGATAATCAGGCTCGGGGATAGCGACCTTGCTACAGGCCTAGAGGTAGTCTACAAACCTGTCGTGCATCTGCGTAGGACGCATCTTTGAATCATGGTGCGGAGAGAGGCAGCTGCGCCCTTCCACAACCTCCGTCCCGGACATCTTGGCGTGCTTGCAATCCGGTTTTGATAAGGGTCTAGCTACCAGTTCCTTGAGGATGCAACTGGCGGCGATTTTCCGGTTATCGCGGGAAATTCCACGGGGTGCTGTTGGGTACACACCCAGACATGCTGAGCTTTCTAGGAGTGGTGACCCACCTCCGTCTGCCAAAGAGGGCAGTGGTACCGCCTTGGAATCTCAATCTGGTGCTGTCTGGGGAACCAGTTGAGCCATTGAGTCAAGCTTTCCTGCAGGATTTGGCTCTAAAAACAGTATTCCTGGTGGCGAGTTGCTCGGCACGCAGGATTTCGGAGTTTTGGACCCTTAGCGGCATCCCTTAGCGGCATCTGCCACTTCTCCAACAACTGCACTGGACCCTTAGTGGCATCCGCCACGGTTCCCCGTCGAGCAGACGCACCAGATCGGCATACCACGGATGACGAGGCCAATCTGGAGCTACTAGAAGCACTCTTCCCTGATGAGCCTCAATGAGCTGCACCACTCGTCCTATGAGCACCCAAGGGGGAAAAACGTAGAGGAGACCGTGTGTGGGCCATTGTTGGAGTATGGTATCTAGACCCTCCGACATTTGTTCTCGTCATCTGCTGTAAAAGCAACTGGCTTTGGCCGGCCGAAAGGTCGTCACGAGATCCATAACCAGAGATCCCCACTTGAGGACTCATTCCTTTCCTTCTCCATTCCTTTCCTTCTCCAAGGAGAAAGTGGTCCGGCACCCAGTACTTTCATTTTTGCCAAGGTGGTGTCCAGCATTTCATATAGATCAGGCCATTTCCTTACCGGCTCTGGCGAGCACGGATGTGGGCGAGAGCAGGTATGGGCCGTGCCACTCCCCAGCTGTGCTAACTGGATGATAAGAGTCCTGTGTAGGTATGTGAAAAGGGCATTGTCCTTTCGGAGATCGGACTGTCTGTTGGTTCTGTTTGGCAGGTCATGCAAACGTGAGGCGGCAGCTAAGCATCCATTTTCAGATGGATCAGTGAGGCAATCACGTCGGCATACATCTTGAAGGGTAGAACAGTGCTGGCGGGGTTGCAGACGCATTCTATGAGGGCTCAGGCAGCCTCATGGGCAGAGTATACTTTAGTTCCACCGGTGGAGATCTGTAGGGCGGCATACTTCTCTGAACATTTTCACCTGGATGTCCAGGCGGCGGGGGATGCTCGTTTCGCATCGGCAGTGCTTCAGGCTGGTTTTGCAGGTCCCTCCCATTAGTTTAACTGCTCTGATACATCCCAGAGGTGCGGGACTGGACTGGAGGGACGATAAGGAAAGAGAAGTTAGACTTACCTGCTAATTGTTGTTCCTTGAACTCCAGTCCAGTCCTGGAACCCTCACTGAGTGCTTCCTGTGGTGATCTGTGCACACCCCGGTCCTGAAGCTGGCTCCCTTGGTGGAGGAAGTGGCCAGGAGGAGCCGGGGAGGGGTGTGTAATAAGTGTTAGGGGGAGGGGCGAACCAGAAGAGCTGTTGGTTGCTCGCTTCCTGATTGTTGGAGTTGCTCAGGCACTCAACAGGTAGGCCTCGTCATCCTGGAGTGGGGGACGGGGTATCCTTCCCAGGGGATGGAGGGGGTACTAGTTTATTTAGACGTAGAAGTGTTTGTTGCATGTTTAACTACTTATTTGTTGCTCCTCTGAGTCTGCTTTCTCAATAGGTACTGGGGCTGGTGGGCGGTGCCAGCTACATATGTACACTAGTGTCATCAAAAAGATGACAGGCTAAGCCTCCAAGCTGCTGGAAGAGATACACTACCCCAGAGGTGCAGAACTGGACTGGAGTTCCTCAAGGAACAACAATTAGCTGGTAAGTCTAATTTCTCTTTTTGTATCTTACTCATGAGTGGATATGTAACCAGTGCAGTTGTTGGAGAATTGGGGTGATATGCTCATTTCTTGCCATATTTGTGAAGGACATACAGGATCTGAAGGTGGATACCTTGTTGAAGCAAGCTTTTGAGGTTAATTCTCTGGCTCTGCAGGCCTCTATTTGTGGAGCTTGCATTGCGAGAGCATGCCTTTGCTGATTACAGCGTTTGCAGCAGCCAGTTCAGCAAACGCAGGAGCAGCTAGCTGATGTGACAAGACTTGAGTCAGGTTCCGCATATTTGGCCGATGGCCAATATGATCTTATTAGAGGTTTGGCGACTAGCATGGCTTCCTTGGTAGCCGCACGCCGCTATCTTTGGTCAGGAACTGGGCGGCGGACAGTTCCTCCAAGTCGCGTCTTAGCAAGCTTCCTTTTAAGGGGAAGCTGTTGTTTGGAGAAGATCTTGATAAGCTGGTCAAGGATTTGGGGGATTGTAAAGGAGGTCGCTTGCCGGAGGATAAACTGACACTGTATTTTTAGGTCTGTTCTCCGAGGGTTATGTTGTCCAAAATCAAAAAGAAATTAAGCCCTCACAACGTAGAGAGAGTAAAACTACATACAACCTCCTGTAGTCATTCATAAAACATTCAGCATATCGAGAATGACTCTGTCATTAAAGAGAAAAAGAAAAAAGAACCAATGGTCTCAGACTAGATTGGGCACCACCTCTGGGTATGATTTCCCTGCAGGTTTAAAGCCCGTTTGCATCAATGACCAAAAACGGTTTTTAATTTATAAATGACGGTCTAAACAGTAGAATAATAATTTGAGATTACTCTTCATACTTTCTCAAATAATTTAGTGAGACTTTGCTTATCTGTTAGCATAGTAAAGAACTTCCCCGACGCTACCACACAGGCACCATCACTGCGTTTCAGCTCTTCCTCAGGGGGTTCAATAGTTCTTTCAAATACTGTCTCTATGAGTAGAAGATGCAGAGTAAAAATTAATCCACAATTAATAGCACATATAAACGCAATGCAAGGGCAATAATGCTCTGGTTCATTCTTACCATGAAATTTAATGGAAATGATAGGCGGCAGATAGGCGGATAGGAGGATAAACTGAAGCAGAGCCAAGTCCCGTTATCTTCCCATGGGCAACCTCGGGATTTCAGGCGTTTTCTTACCTCCCGTTTGGGAGATTTTCAAAGAGGACTGTTGTCCTCTCGAGGTCAAAGTTTTAGAGGATTCCGGGGAGCGGGCAGAGGATTTGCTAGTCCCTCTTCCTCGGGTTTTCGGAAAGCACAATGAAGCGAGGTGGACCCAGGCAGGAATTCAGCCAGTAGGGGGTCAACTTCGGGAGTTTCTTCCTGCCTGGGTCCAGATAACATCCGATCAGTGGGTGTTAAGGTCGTTCGCGAAGGTTATTCTCTCGAGTTTGCCCGTCAGGTGGTCGACTCTTTTGTCATGTCGCCGTGCAGGGGGCAAGAAAGGACGATTGTGGTACAGGAGACTCTGGCTCATCTTTTACAGCTGGGAGCAGTGGTTCTGGTTCCACGGGAGCACTACAGTATCTGTCAATACTCAATTTATTTTATGGTGTCAAAGAAAGACGGGGCTTTCCGCCCGATTCTGGATCTCAAGGGAATATACCGCTGATTGCGGGTACCTCATTTCCAAATGGAGACCTTATGTTTAGTTATAGTAGTGGTTTGTCAAGGGGAGTTCTTGACATCTCTCGATCTCACCGAAGCATATTTACACATTCCGATTAGGCCAGATCAGAAACATAGAAACATGATGACAGAAAAAGACCACATGGCCTATCTAGTCTGTCCTTCCATAACAACAACTACAACAGACCACTTTTTACCTTTAGAGATCCTCTGTGTTGGTCCCATGCTTTTTTGAATTCAGTTACTGTCCTCATATCTACCACCTCCACTGGGAGACTATTCCATGGATCCACTACTCTTTCTGTAAAGAAATATTTCCGCATATCACTCCTGAATCTATCTCCCTTCACCCTCATCCCATGTCCCCTCGTAGCAGAACTTACTTTCAATTGAAAGAGGCTCTCTCCCTGAACATTTATGCCATGGAGGTATTTAAACATCTCAATCATATCACCTCTATCCCGCCTTTCCTCTAAGGTGTACATATTAAGATCCTTAAGTCTGTCCTCATATGCTTTATAATGAAGCCCATTAATCATTTTAGTAGCAACCCTCTGCACCGACTCCATCCTGTTCACATCCTTTTGAAGGTGCGGTCTCCAGAATTGCACACCATACTCCAAATGAGGTCGCACCGAAGACTTATACAGAGGCATTATCACGTCCTTTTTTCTGCTAGCCATTCCTCTCCGTATGCACCCAAGCATCCTTCTAGCTTTTGCCGTTGCCTTTTCTACCTGTTTAGCTAATTTAAGATCATCAGACACAACCACACCTAGGTCCCGCTCTTCTTTAGTGGACAAAAGTACTTCACCTCCTATACTGTATTGCTCCCTTGGATTGCTGCAGCCCAAATGCATGACCTTACATTTTTTAACATTAAATCCCAGCTGCCAAATTCTAGACCATTCTTCAAGCTTAGCTAGATCCCTCCTCATGTTATCTACACCTTCCTGGGTGTCTACTCTATTGCAGATTTTGGTATCATCTGCAAAGAGGCAAACCTTACCCGACAGCCCTTCCGCTATATCACTAACAAAGATTTGCACTACCGTGGGGGTATTTTCAGTTTCAGATGTTGCCCTTCGGTCTGGAGACGGCTCCATGCACCTTCACCAAGGTTATGGTGGTGGTGGCGGCGGCGGCTCTTCGGAAGGAGGGAGTATTAGTTCATCCCTATCTCGACGACTGGTTGATTCGGGCAAAGTCCAGGGCCGAGAGTGTGTGAGTGACAGACAGAGTGGTAGAGCTCCTACAGAGTCTCGGTTGGGTACTCAATACAGCCAAGAGCCGATTGGTTCCGACGCAAGTTCTAGAGTATTTGAGAATTCGCTTCAACACTCATGTGGGATCGGTTTTCCTGCTGGATCTCCAAGCCCAGGGTCTGCGGCTTCTGGTGAGTGATTTTTTTGAGGACTCCTGCACCATTGGCCTCGCACTATCTCTGCGTGTTAGGGACAATGGCGGCGACTCTGGAAGTTGTGCCGTAGGCCAGAGCTGACATGCGCCCCTTACAGAGGTCTTTGCTCCGTTGATGGTCTCACCAGAACGACTCTGTCCAAGCGCCTCCCCTGTCCATTGCGGGTCAGGAAGTCTCTTCAATGGTGGCTTCATCCACAGAACCTCGTGGCGGGAATGCCTCTCGAACAACCACAGTGGATGCCAGTGTTAACAGATGCCAGTCTCGCAGGATGGGGAGCTCATTGTGGATAGCTCTTCGCGCAAGGCTGCTGGACCGAGCAGGAAGCCAAATGGTCCATCAATTGGCTGGAGTTGCGAGCAGTAGCTCTAGTGCTTCGGGCCTTCGAATCCACCTTATGGAGTTGGGCGGTTTGAGTGCTCTCGGACAATGCCGCGATGGTTGTGTACCTCAGTCGTCAAGGGGGCATGGGAAGCGCGGCTCTGGAAATGGAGGCAGAAAGTCTCTTCAATTGGGTAGAGCCTCAGCTTCAGGATCTGGCGGTGGCACACATTGCGGGATGGACAATGTGATGGTGGACTTTCTCAGCCGGGTTCGAGTGGATCCCGGAGAATGGGAACTTCATCCGGAGGTTGTTTGCTCAGATTGTCCTCTAGTGGGGATCTCCGGTTATGGATCTCATGGCGACCTTTTGGCCGGCCAAAGCCAGTTGCTTTTACAGCAGATGACGGGAACAAATGTTGAAAGGTCTAGATGCCTTACTCCAACAATGGTCCACTCTCACGGTCTCCTCTACGTTTTTCCCCCTTGGGCGCTCATAGGACGAGTGGTGTAGCTAATTGAGGCTCATCAGGGAAGAGTGCTTCAAGTAGCTCCAGATTGGCCTCGTCATTCGTGGTATGACGATCTGGTGCGTCTGCTCGATGGGGAACCATGGCGGATGCCGCTAAGGGAGGATCTGCTGCTTCAGGGTCCTCTACGAATACCTCAGGTACATCGGTTCTCGCTTACAGCTTGGCCATTGAAAGGGCTCGGTTAAGGGTTATTCCAAGGCGGTGATTGACACCTTGTTTCTGGCCAGAAAGAGGTCCACTTCCTTAGCATATGTGCGCATCTGGCGTGTTTTTGAGGACTGGTGTACTCAACGTCAGTTCCGTCCAGCCTCAGTATCTGTACCGACAATGTTGGGTTTCTTGCAGGATGGGTTTGATAAGGGATTGGCTGCCAGTTCATTAAGGGTGCAGTTGGCAGCTATTTCTTGTTATCGAGGAAAGGTGCAAGAAGTTCCTTTGGGGGTCCATGCCGATGTTGTCCGTTTCTTGAGAGCGTTATCCCATCTACATCCTTCGCATAGGGTGGTTTCTCCTCCGTGGGATCTCAACCTGGTTTTTAGGAGCCTTGACAAGGGAGCCTTTTGAGCCTTTGCATCAGGCTTCCCTAAAGGATTTGACTTTGAAGACAGTAGTTTTGGTAGCCATTTGCTCTGTACATCAAATCTCTGACTTGCGGGCTTTGTCCTTTCGGGAACAGTTTCTGATATTTTCTAGGGAAAAGTGGTGTTGCGTCCCGTACCATCTTTCCTACCAAAGGTAGTTTCGCCATTTCATGTGAATCAGTCGGTCTCTTTGCCCATTTTGGGTGTTTCGGAGGAGACCACGTCAGACCGTAGTTTGCATTTGTTAGACATTAAGAGGGTACTTTGGCGATACGTGAAGGTCTCGGAGTCCTTCCGCAAGTCTGACCGTTTGTTTGTTCTCTTTGGTGGGCCGCGTAAAGGTGAAGCGGTGGCCAAGGCTTCAATTTCCAGATAGGTTCGTGAAGCAATAATGTCAGCTTATATCTTGCAAGGTCGTCAGGTACCCTTCGGGCTGCGGGCTCATTCTACTGGAGCGCAAGTGGCTTAATGGGCAGAGCATAGCTTACTTCTGCCGGTTGAGATTTGCAGAGCAGCCACTTGGTCTTCCTTGCATACTTTTAGAAACATTACCGCCTTGTTGTTCAAGCGGCGGGAGATGCCTGTTTCAGGTTGGCAGTTTTGTGGTCCGGGTGGACAGTTCCCTCCCAATAGTTCACTGTTCTGTTACATCCCAGAGATGAGGGACTGAACTGGAGGGACGATAAGGAAAGAGAAATTAGACTTACCTGCTAATTGTTGTTCCTTGAGGAACTCCAGTTCAGTCCAGATTCCCGCCAGGGTTTTTTTTGGTCAGCTTCTGCAAAGCGTGTTTGTTGATGCGCGGTGACTACAATAAGCAAATGTGGTCTGTATTCAGGCACAGTATACCTTGTATTCTTTCTTTTCTCTCCTTTCTGTCCTATTTCTGCAAACGGGAGAAGGGGAGTTATCCTCTCATTTACGGGGTTTTAGTTCAGTTTTAGAGTTAAATTGTATTTAATATTACAGCTACTTATTTGTTGCTCCTTTGAGTCTGCTTTGTCATTAGATCACTGGGAGCTGGTGGGAGGTGCCAGCAGGATATCTATAGTGATGTCAGTTCTGACATGCTCAGTCTCCATGCTGCGAGAAGAGGTGCACAACCCAGAGGTGATGGACTGAACTGGAGTTCCTCAAGGAACAACAATTAGCAGGTAAGTCTAATTTCTCTTTTTCCTTTACATGGATGATTCTTCCTCGCTGATCTTTCCTCTTTGTCGTCTTCTTTGCTTAATTCCTAAAAACAGGATTAATGAAAGCCGAGAGTCGCGCAAGAAAGCCGACAGTCGCACAAGAGCGCATGGTTCGGAAGAATGTATCCTTGAAGGATACTACCAAGAGCAGAGAGGTTCCAAAAAAGAGTAAAGTAACCCAAATGCCCTTGAGTATGGAGCAGACAGAGCTTAAAGATCCCAAATTAACCATGCCTACCAATAACCTAATTAATAAGAATAAAATACAGTCTCTAAAATGCTTGTATGCAAATGCCTGAAGTCTAAAAAATAAGATGGGAGAGTTAGAATATATAGTACTAAATGAGAGGTTAGATATGATTGGAATCTCAGAGACATGGTGGAAGGAGGACAACCAGTGTGACACTGTGATATCTGGGTACAAACTATATCGTAATGATAGAGCTGATCAAATTGGTGGAGGGGTTGCGCTCTATGTTAGAGAGGGCATTGAGTCAGAAAGGATTAAAGTTTTGCAGGAAACAAAATTTGCTGTAGAATCTCTATGGATTGAAATTCCATGTAAAAAGGGGAAGGCGATGGCAGTGGGGGGTGTACTATCGACCGCCTGGCCAGAATGAAAAAATGGATGATGACATGCTCAAAGAAATCAAGGAAGCTAACAAATGTTATAGCGTAGTAATAATAAAGGGTGATTTCAATTACCCCGGTATCGACTGGGTCAGTGTCACGGCAGGACATGCTAGGGAGATAAAGTTCCTAGATGAAATAAATGACTGCTTCTTGGAGCAGCTGGTTCATGAACCGACCAGAGGGGAAGCCATATTAGACCTAGTCCTTAATGGAACACCAGATGTAGTGCAAGAGATAAGGGTTTTAACATGTTATCCACAATGACGCCTGAATCTTTTTCCTGGGTGGTGGTTCCTAAAGTGGAACCTTGCATCGTGCAACCATAGTTTGGGTTGTTCTTCCCTAGGTGCATAACTTTGCACTTGTCCACATGAAATTTCATCTGCCATTTTGATGCCCAGTCTTCCAATTTATCAAGATCCTCTTGCAATTTTCCACAATCCTCTTGGGTTTTAATAACTTTAAATAGTTTTGTGTCATCTGCAAATTTGATAACCTCACTCGTTATTCCACTTTCCAGGTCATTTATGAATATGTCAAAAAGCAGTGGACGCAGCACAGATCCCTGGGGTACACCACTATTCACCTTTCTCCATTGGGAAAATTGGCTATTTAGCCCAACTCTCTGCTTTCTATCTTTTAACCAGTTCCTCATCCACAGTAGTACACTGCCTCCTATCCCATGACTCTTTAGTTTTGCCAAAAGTCTCTGATGAGAGTCCTTGTCAAAGGCTTTCTGAAAGTCCAGATGCACTATATCAACTGACTCACCTTTGTCCACCTCTTTATTCACACCTTCAGAAAAACATAACAGATTAGTAAGACAAGATCTTCCTTGTCTAAAGCCATGTTGGCTGTCTCCCATTAGGCCGTGACTATCTAAATGCTGAGTAATTTTATTCTTTATGATGGTTTCTACCATTTTTCCCGGTACTGACGTCAGGCTCATCGGTCTGTAGTTTCCCGGATCACCCCTGGAACCCTTTTTAAAAATTGGTGTTACATTAGCGATCCTCCAGCCTTCAGGTATTAGAGATGATTTTAATGATAGTTCACAGATTACTAATAGCAGGTCTGCAATCTCATATTTCAGTTCTTTCAACACCCTTGGATGTATACCATCTGGCCGAGGTGATTTGCTATTCGTCAGTTTATCTAATAGTTGTAATACATCTTCCCGATGTATCGATATTTCCTTCAATTCTTCCGCACCTTTAAATACCACTTCAGTCATGGGTAACATCCCTATATCTTCCTCAGTAAAGACCGAAGCAAAGAATTCATTCAGTCTCTCCGCTATCGCCTTGTCACCTCTTAGTGCCCCTTTAACTCCTCTATCATCTAATGGACCAACTGACTCTCTCACAGGTTTTTTGCTACGAATGTGCTTGAAAAAATCTTTATTTTGTATTTTTGCTTCTGCAGCAAGCTTCTTCTCAAATTCTCCCTTTGCCTGCTATATCAATGCCTTGCATTTGACTCGCCAGTGCTTGTGTTGTTTCCAGGTTTCGTCGTTTGGCTCTTTTTTTTCCATTTCCTGAAAGATTCTTTTTTGGCAACAACAGCCTCTCTGACCTCACCTTTAAACCATGCTGGCAGTTATTTAGATGTCCTTCCACTTTTCTTAAAGCGTGGAATAAAGCTGGCTTGGTCTTCCAAGATAGTATTTTTCAACAACACCCAAGCTTGATGTAAGTCTTTAACCTTTGCAACTGTTCCTTTTAGTTTTTTCTTAACTGTTTTCCTCATTTTATCATAGTCTCCCTTTCGAAAGTTAAAAGGTAGTACTGTGGATTTCCTTACTATCCCTCCTCCACTAATTAAATCAAAGGTGATCATGCTATGATCACTATTGCCAAGTGTCCCCAACACGCTTATCTCTTGCACTACATCTGGTGTTCCACTAACGACTAGGTCTAATATTGCTTCCCCTCTGGTTGTTTCATGAAAGAGCTGCTCCAAGAAGCAGTCATTTATTTCATCTAGGAACTTTATCTCCCTAGCATGTCCTGCCGTGACACTGACCCAGTCGATACCGGGGTAATTGAAATCACACATTATTATTACTGCGCTGTAACTTTTGTTAGCTTCCTTGATTTCTTTGAGCATTTCATCATCCATTTGTTCATTCTGGCCAGGCGGTCGATAGTACACCCCCACTGCCATCGCCTTCCCCTTTTTACATGGAATTTCAATCCATAGAGATTCTACAGCAAATTTTGTTTCCTGCAAAACTTTAATCCTTTCTGACTCAATGCCCTCTCTAACCTAGAGCGCAACCCCTCCACCAGTTTGATCAGCTCTATCATTACAATATAGTTTGTACCCAGGTATCACAGTGTCCCACTGGTTGTCGTCCTTCCACCATGTCTCTGATATTCCAATCATATCTAACCTCTTGTTTAGTGCTATATATTCTAACTCTCCCATCTTGTTTTTTAGACTTCTAGCATTTGCATACAAGCATTTTAGAGACTGTATTTTATTCATATTAATGTGGCTATTGGTAGACATGGGTAATTTGAGATCTTTAAGCTCTGTCTGCTCCATAATCAAGGACATTTGGGCTACTTTACTCTTTTTTGGAACCTCTCTGCTTTTGGTACTATCCTTCAAGGATACCTTCTTCCAAACCATCCGCTCTTGGGCGACTGTTGGCTTTCCCCTATTCTCTAGTTTAAAAGCTGCTCTATCTCCTTTTTAAAGGTTAATGCCAGCAGCCTGGTTCCATCCCGGTTAAGGTGAAGCCCATCCCTTTGGAAGAGCCTCTCCTTTCCCCAGAATGTTCCCCACTTCCTAACAAATCCAAAACCCTTATCTATGCACCATCGTCTCATTCACGCGTTGATACTCCGGAGCTCTGCCTGCCTTTTGGGTCCTGCGCGTGGAACGGGAAGCATTTCGGAGAACGCTACCCTGGAAGTTCTGGATTTAAGCTTCCTATCTAAAAGCCTAAATTTAGCCTCCAGAACCTCCCTACCACATTTTTCTGTGTCATTGGTACCGACATGAACCAAGAGAGCAGACTCCTCCCCAGTCTGCTGTCTTGGTACATGTTGCTACCAATGACGAGTGAGGTTATCAAATTTTCAGATGACACAAAACTATTTAAAGTTGTCAAAACCCAAGAGGATTGTGGAAAATTTTCAAAAGGTTCTTGATAAATTGGAAGACTGGACATCAAAATGGTAGATGAAATTTAATGTAGACCAGTGCAAAGTTATGCACCTAGGGAAGAACAACCCAAACTATGGTTACACGATGCAAGGTTCCACATTAGGAACCATCACCCTGGAAAAAGATTTAGGCGTCACTGTGGATAACATGTTAAAACCCTTGGCCTAGTGTGCAGCGGCGGCCAAGAAAGCAAGTTGAATGCTAGGTATCATAAGGAAAGGAATGAAAAATAAAACAAAGGATATTATAATGCTTCTATATCATTCCATGGTGAGACCGCACCTTGAATATTGTGTGCAATTCTGGTCACTGTATCTTAAAAAGGATATAGCATTATTAGAAAAGATTAAGAGAAGAGCCACCAAAATGGTAAAGGGGATGGAAGGATACCCCTATGAAGAAAGGCTAAAAAGGTAGGGCTCTTTAACCTGGAAAAGAGACGGCTGAGGTGAGATATGATAGAAGTCTATAAATTAATGAACGGAGTGGAACGGGTAAACGTAGATCGATTGTTTATGTTATCAGAATATAGAAAGACTAGGGGACATGCAATGAAGCTACAGGGTAAACTATTTAAGACTAATAAAAGAAAATATTGTTTCACTCAATGTATAATCAAACTCTGGAATTTGTTACCAGAGGATGTAGTAAAGGCTGTTAGTTTGGCTGGGTTTAAAAAAGGTTTGGACAAGTTCCTGGAGGAAAGGTCTATAAATCATTATTAAGAAAGGACCCAGGATATCAATGCTTGTCCCAATACAAGCTTCGTGGAACCTGTGTCTTTTGGGGAAACTGCTAGGTACGTGTGACCTAGATTGGCCACTGTTGGAAACAGGATACTGGGCTTGATGGACCTTGGTCTGACTCAGTATGGCATTTCATCTCCAGGAACAAGTAGGAATGTAGTCTTCACATATGGGTATCGTCGGTAGCGACGGAGCCTGCACGGGAACGCTCCCCAGCATCCAATTAGAAAGCTTTTGGGAGCATCCCACAGCGCCTGCGTGCTGCCTTCCCGCCTTTCCCAACTGCCTCTCTCCAGTTCTTCGTTTTCCGCGGAGCCAGCAGGTCGTGGTTCCTGTCACCGCAGAAACATTTTTCCTATTCGCCTTCTTTTTTGTGGTCGCGTCTGCCTTCCCTCGACGCTAGACCGGTACCGCCGGTTCTGGCTTTCTTTCTTTTAAATAAAAAAAATCTTTTTTCCTAATCTTTTTCTTCTTCAGGTGCACGCACCATTTTGGGCACTAGGCCCAAATTTCCTTTACAATGGAAAAACCCGCTTCGGGTTTCAAGAAGTGTACCAAGTGTGGCTTTACCATCTCCGTCACCGACACCCACGAGTGGTGCCTCAAATGTTTTGGTCCTGACCACTCCATTTCAGAGTGTATGGCTTGTGGGATGATGTCGAAGAGGTGTCGGCAAAATGGAGCTGCTAAGTTCAGCACCCTTTTTCCCTCCGATGCAGCCTCAGTGGCATAGACGTCTTCGTCTTCCTCCCATGGATCTCAGGTAACTAAACATAAATCTGGCCGGTCCTCAAAGGGTAGATCTCCGTCCAAGCATCAAGATGCCTCTGGCGTTGCCCTTGAGGGACTTGCACTGGCAAAATTGCCCCGGCGGGAGGCTTTGGCTTCCAAAGCATTATCGGGGCTTCAGGATGTTCTCGAGGCCTCAACCTCGGCAGAACTACTGGTGCCATGCTCTGGGGTACCGGCTGCTTTGCCTGGTACCGACATCCAGGCATCGGCAGTGTCAATAGACCAGAGATTCTTGGCTATTGAACGCAGTCTGGTGGCTCTCCTTGCGGCATCGGTGCCTTCGGGACCCCTTCAGACCATTCAACCGGCACCGGTATTGGTAGCGGTACCGACAGCATCGACATCGGTGTCTGCGTTGCTGGCACCGAGTCATGCTGTGTCTTCCGGTATCGACAGGCCGGTACCGATCCCCTCCGACACCGACTTCGATCAGTACGGGTATCGTGCTCTACAAGAGCACCCAGATAGGAGGTACTTTGAATCCTCGGAGGAGTCTGAGGATTCTGACAGCTCGGTTGGTACCAGAGTACTTCTCCCTGAGGAGCCTTCCTTTCCGAAACGTAGGATGTCTCCTCCAGAGGATATATCCTTTCAGGATTTTATCCGGGAGGTGGCTCGAGGTCTTTCCATTACAGTGGCCAGAGCAAAGGAGTTGGAGATTTTACAATATCCCAAAGCTCCTAAGGAGGCAGCTACTTTGCCCATTCATGAGATCTTACATGATCTCATGTTAAGAATGTGGGAAACACCTCTTACCACCTCTCCTCACTCTTGTAGACTGGATACTATGTATCGAGTACCTCCTTGTCCTGGCTTCCAAAAGACTCAGCTTCCTCACCACTCCATTGTAGTGGAATCAGCTATGAGAAGGATCAGGGGTACAAAGAGGCATGCCTCTAATCCTCCAGGATGTGAGTGCAGAACTCTGGATGCCTTTGGACGTCGTACTTTCCAGGCTTCCATGCTTTCCGCCAGGATCAGTTCCTATATTTTATATATGGGAATGTTCCTTAAGGAAGTCACAGGAGATTTGGAGCTTATGAGCCCTCTCTTTCCTGATGATAAGAGGCATGATTTTCTCACACTGGTTAAACATGCCCAGGATGTTTCCAAGTTTGTCAATCGTGCAGCTTTTGACTATTTTGAGTGCATAAGCAGAACCTCTGCCATTGCCATAGGTGCACGTAGGATTGCCTGGCTCCAGGCATATGACTTAGAACTCTGGGTACAGGACAAACTGGGCAATATCCCTTGTACAGGTGAGAATCTCTTTGGCAAAAATTGGCAAGAGAAAGCTAATGAACTGGATGCTGATAACTCTACTTTGGATAGACTATCTAAGGCTACAGCTGATCCTGCAAGGAAGAAATCTTTCAAGAAACCATTCTCCAAAAAGAAGAGGTTTTACCCCTCTTATGCCCAGCAGGGACGTTCTGCAGGTCAGTCTGCCCGAAAGGGTCAGCAACCACCTAAACAAAGGAAAGCAAAGACTGCTAAGCCTCAACCGTCTCAGCAGTCTCAGCCTCCACAAGGCCTTTGACTTCCATCTAGAGAACTTAGCCTTCCTGGCCCTCAGCGGACCAGAGCCTTCCACCATTCCAGGAAGGTTGTGTCATGATGGGGGCAGATAACAGCAGAATATTGGACTCTCTCCATTGTAAAAGAGGGGTACAAGCTTCACTTCCTTCGCATGCCCCCTCCTACGATGGTACAGTTCAATTCTCAAACCTCTCTAAACAACCAGTTAAGTCAAGAGGTCACTATGCTTCTTACCCAAGGGGCAATAGAAGAGGTACCCATTCCCCAACAGGGTACAGGGTTTTACTCCCCCTATTTCCTTATCCCAAAGAAAACAGGAGGACACAGACCTATTTTAGACCTCAGAGAATTGAACAAATTCCTGTTCAAAGAGAAATTCAAGATGGTTTCACTAGGAACTCTTCTGCCATACCTTCAGTCAGGATTGGCTTTGTTCTCTAGATCTCAAGGATACGTACACCCATGTTCTTATCCATCCAACTCACCAAAGATTCCTTCGGTTTCTATTTCAGGGGAAGCACTACCAGTATAGGGTTCTTCCTTTTTGCCTGGCCTCGGCACCAAGGGTGTTCACGAAATGCATGGCTGTTGTGGCAGCATTTCTTCGCACTCTAGGAATATTCGTCTTCCCTTACTTAGACGACTGGCTCATTCGAGACCCATCAGAGCCAGAGGCCAGGATTTCTCTGTCTTGCACAATGCGTATCCTTCAGTATTTGGGCCTTGTCATAAACATCCCAAAATCCAACCTAACTCCTACTCAGTCCCTAGAGTTTATAGGCGCTATGCTGGATACCACAAGGGCAAGGGCCTATCTTCCTCAAACCCGTTGCCTTCACATTGTGCAGTTAGCTTCTCAAGCAGTGCTAAAGCCTCTCCTCACTGCTCAAGAAATGTTGCAACTACTAGGCCACATGGCATCTACAGTGCATGTGGTTCCTTATGCTCGCCTCCATATTAGAGCAGCCCAGTGGACTTTATCCACTCAGTGGACCCAGGCATCAGGGTGCCTGTCAGACAAAATAGTAAACACAAATCGCCTTATTTTGTCCCTCCAATGGTGGCAGTCCACTCAAAACCTGTTGGTGGGGTCCCCGTTTCAACAACCTTTACCCCGGGTCACTCACAACCGATGCTTCACCAATGGGTTGGGAAGCTCATCTGCAAGACCTCTCCACGCAAGGCACCTGAACTCCACAGGAGACTCATCTACACATCAATCTCTTAGAGCTCAGAGCAATCTTCCTTGCTCTTCGAGTGTTCCACACCCTGCTAAGCTACAAGACAGTCCTAATTCATATGCACAATCAAGTAGCCATGTTCTACGTGAACAAGCAGGGAGGAACAGGCTCTGTCGCTTTGCAATGAAGCTTTGTGACTATGGGCCCTCGCCAGAGAGCATCAGATTCATCTCCTGGCAGAGTATCTTCCAGACATTCAAAACTCTTGGGCAGACAGACTCAGTCGAGTTCTGCTTCCACACGAATGGTCTCTCCATGCAGACCAGGTGGCCAAGATTTTTCAAATTTGGGGAACCCCGGACATAGACCTCTTTGCAAGTCCGTTGAATGCCAAACTTCCCCGGTTCTGTTCCAAAGTTCTGGCTCAGGGCTCTCAGGCCAGGGATGCTTTCCTCCTTCATTGGGGTCAAGACTTCCTCTATGCCTTTCCACCCATTCCCCTAATTCCCAAAACCCTGTTCAAGCTTCAGAGAGACAGAGGCCATATGATTCTCATAGCTCCACATTGGCCATGGCAAGTGTGGTACCCTCTGCTTCTACATCTCTCTCAAGCTCTGTCTCTGGAGTTAGGGTCTGCTCCAGATCTCCTGTCTCAGGAGGACGGGATGTTGTGGCAGCCCAATCCCCCCAGTCTCTGCATCTCAGGGCTTGGTTGCTGAAGGCCTAGATCTTCATGATGTTAACCATTCTCAGCAAGTAAAGGATATCCTTTATGCTTCCAGGAAGCCTTCCACAAGATGCTCTTATGCTTTCAAGTGGAAAAGGTTTACCATATGGTGCTCGCAGAAGGGTCTTAACCCCCTTGTGATACCTCTGGAATCATTACTGGAGTATCTCCTTCATTTATCCAATGCAGGACTTAAGACTAACTCAGTAAGAGTCCATTTGAGTGCTATTGCAGCTTCTTTCAAGCCTTTAAATGGACAACCTATTTCCTCCCATCCTCATATAGCAAGATTTATGAGAGGTCTTCTTTTAACTAAGCCTCCCATTAGGCCACCACCGGTGGCATGGGACTTAAATCTGGTTCTTGGCCAGCTTATGAAGCCACCTTTTGAACCCTTAGCTACTACCTCTTTGAAATTCCTTTCCTGAAAAGTTATCTTTCTTATTGCAATCACATCAGCACGTCGCATCAGTGAGTTGCAAGCACTAGTGGCTGATCCTCCTTATACAAGGTTCCATCATGACAAGGTAGTCCTTAGGACTCTTCCACCCTTTATGCCAAAGGTGGTCTCGCCTTTTCATCTAAACCAAGCGGTCTATTTGCCTTTGTTTTTTCCAAGGCCTCATGCATCAAATGCAGAAAGGAATCTTCATACTTTGGACTGTAAAAGGACAACGGACACAGTAACATAGAAAGTCCTCTCAACTCTTTGTTGCTTTTGACCCTTCTCATTTGGGACTTCCACTCTCCAAGAGAACACTGTACAACTGGATTGCACAGTGTATTTCGTTTGCCTTATCAGAGTAAGGACCTTCTGGAGGGCCATGTCACAGCTCACAATGTGAGAGCCATGGAAGCCTCTATGGCTCATCTACACTCTGTGTCTATCGACGACATCTGTCGAGCAGCTACTTGGGCCTCGGTTCATTCCTTCACAGCCCGTTACTGCTTGGACAAGGACTCCCGCCGGGATGCCTTGTTTGGTCAGCCTGTTCTCCAACACCTGTTCCATACCTAATCAACTCCTACCCACCATCCCTGGTAGGATGCCAGAGATCCATGGGGGGAATTGGAGCCCTTTCATAGGGGCACACAACTTCTGGGGTTCTCTCCCTGGCATCTGAAGCTAGGGAGTCCCCATATGTGAAGACTACATTTCTGCTTGTTCCTGGAGATAGCAACAGGTGATCTCCGGGAACAGCAGGAATTTAGTCTTCACAACCCACCCACCTCCCCTAGGAGTTGTATCTCTCTATCTTTCTCTTTTTCTCTTTCTCTTTCTCTCTCTTTCTCTCTCTCTCTCTCTCTCTCTCTCAGCTTTAAACTCAACTGGAGAGAGGCAGTTGGGAAGGTAGCATGCAGGTGCTGTGGGATACTCCCAAAATCTTTCTAATTGGACGCTGGGAAGCGTTCCCGCGCAGGCTCCATCTGTACCGAAGATACCCATATGTGAAGACTAAATTCCTGCTGTTCCCGGAGATCATCTGTTACAGGTGAGTAACTATGCTTTATGTTCTTATGATGTGATGGTGAATTTTGATAAAGAATAAGAGATGTGAACAGAACACTGTGCTTGGGAACCTTACATTTTAACTGGCTGAACAGTAAGGGATGTTGGGTATCAAATGACTAAGAAATATCTGGTTCTCCCAAAGAAGCAGAACTATCTCTAAGTATTTGCACATTGGAGGAGACTTGTTAGTTGGGTCTAGAGCTGAGGCCCGAAATGTAAATGTTCTTATGGGATAACTGTGCTTAGCAGCTGACGTGGGAGACCTTGAACAACTGTCTTCCTTCATTTTCCTTAACGGGAAGTCTGTTTCTTGCCCAGCTTTAGGGGTTTTTCAAGATCCTGAGGCAGTGTGACAACACTGCTGTAGATAAGTGTAGTGTGTGCCACATTTACCTGCTATCCCCTAAAAATTTGCTACCTGATGGGACCCCTCCACATGGCCTAATGATAGAACTGCTCCTGCACCCAATCTTGAAATGCAAATTATAGTACCCTATAAAAGTCTTCACACCCATTTTTTACATTCTGTTGTCTAGAAAATGCAACTCAAAGTGGGAATTTGTTTCTCTGACATGCATATTGTAGTTTACACTTTCAACATAAATAAATAATTATGGAAATGTTCAAAAAGTAATTAAAAATAAGGAAACAAAGTCTTGATATCTTCATTGCATAAGTCTTCACACCCTTTGACTCAGTGATGGTGGAGACCTCTTTTGTTGCATTACCAGCTCTGAGTCGTTTAGTATAAGTGTTGCCACCCACCCACTACCTGAACCTTGAGGGTTTCAGTAGGAGGTGGCCTTTGGTGCCCTTCAGGGTTGAGATTGTAGTTGTGTGTGCTCAAGTAGTTAAGGCAGGCAAAGAAATTTCTTTTATGAGGTTTATTTCCCGCTTTGCAGTTCAAGTGCAAACAGACGCAAAATAATTTTTAAGGCACAAAACAAGCGTAAGAAACCAAGCTTATACAAGGTTTTGCACTGCTGGGCTAAATGTTCATTAGCTTCAGGAAGCACATTCAATTGTCATGTGACTTCTCATTAACTGAAACAAACTCTGGCATAACAGCAAAGCTCTTGATATCCAGACAATTATGCTTTTAACTTATTCACTTCTCATAAGCTTCTCAGCATGACAATCAGCAAGGTATCTTCTTGTTATATTTCTTCATATAACCTTTTAAAGCATTCTCACCTTACATCTCCTCTCATCAAGAAACATTTAGCTGCATTTAGTTGCTTTGTACATAGTTTCTTCTGTACATAGTTTATTATGTTCTCTGTTTATGAAACCTGTTTTATGTATACCCAGCTTATTTTCCTGTTCTTTGTAAGCACTGATCAATTTTTGTGACGTGTAGTTTCTGTTCATTGTAAACCGCACTGATGTCAAATAGCGCGGTATAAAAGAAACTGTAAATAAATAAATAAATAAATTTATAAGATCATAAGATATGCCATACTGGGTCAGACCAAGGTCCATCAAGCCCAGTATTCTGTTTCCAACAGTGGCCAATCTAGGTCATATGTACCTAGCAGTTTCCCCAAGAAGATGATGAAAAGAAACTCTATCCAGTGTATATAGGTCCTATACATGCTACAAATATGTACATAGTTTCCCTAAGTTATAATCCCAGTTGTATATTTCCTGTTATATGTAAACTCACCACAGTCTGTTGATTGAAATGAGTATTCCTGTTTAATGTAAACCGCGCTGATGAAAAAGAGTGCGGTATAGAAGAAATACAAATAAATAAATAAATAAGAGACACAAGTTCCACAATGCTTGTACTGGGTCAAGCATTGATATCTTCGGTCACTTCTTAATAATGGTTTATGGACCTTTCCTCCAGGAACTTGTCCAAACCTTTTTTAAACCCAGCTACACTAACAGCCTTTACTACATCCTCCGGTAACAAATTCCAGAGTTTTATTACACGTTGAGTGAAAAAATATTTTCTTTTATTAGTCTTAAATAGTTTACCCTGTAGCTTCATTGCATGTCCCCTAGTCTTTCTATATTCTGATAAGGTAAACAATCGATCTACGTTTACCCGTTCCACTCCGTTCATTAATTTATAGACTTCTATCATATCTCCCCTCAGCCGTCTCTTTTCCAGGTTAAAGAGCCCTAACCTTTTTAGCCTTTCTTCATAGGAATATCCTTCCATCCCCTTTACCATTTTGGTGGCTCTTCTCTGTACCTTTTCTAAAATCGCTATATCGTTTTTAAGATACGGCGACCAGAATTGCACACAATATTCAAGGTGCGGTCTCACCATGGAACAATATAGAGGCATTATAATATCTTTTGTTTTATTTTCCATTCCTTTCCTTATCATACCTAGCATTCTATTTGCTCTCTTGGCCGCCGCTGCACACTGGGCCGAGGGTTTTAACATGGTGGAACCTTGCATCGTGTAACCATAGTTTGGGTTGTTCTTCCCTAGGTGCATAACCTTGCATTTGTCCACATTAAATTTCATCTGCCATTTTGATGCCCAGTCTTCCAATTTATCAAGATCCTTTTGCAATTTTTCACAATCCTCTTGGGTTTTAACAACTCTAAATAGTTTTGTGTCATCTGCAAATTTGATAACCTCACTCGTTATTCCACTTTCCAGGTCATTTATGAATATGTCAAAAAGCAGCGGACCCAGCACAGATCCCTGGGGTACACCACTATTCACCTTTCTCCATTGGGAAAATTGGCCATTTAGCCCTACCCTCTGCTTTCTATCTTTTAACCAGTTCCTGATCCACAATAGTACACTGCCTCCTATCCCATGACTCTTTAGTTTTGCCAAAAGTCTCTGATGAGGGACCTTGTCAAAGGCTTTCTGAAAGTCCAGATACACAATATCAACCGACTCACCTTTGTCCACCTGTTTATTCACTCCTTCAAAAAAACATAACAGATTAGTAAGACAAGATCTTCCTTGTCTAAAGCCATGTTGGCTGTCTCCCATTAGGTTGTGACTATCTACATGCTGAGTAATTTTATTCTTTGATGGTTTCTACCATTTTTCCCGGTACTGACGTCAGGCTCACTGGTCTGTAGTTTCCCGGATCACCCCTGGAACCCTTTTTAAAAATTGGTGTTACATTGGCGATCCTCCAATCTTCAGGTATTAGAGATGATTTTAATGATAGTTCACAGATTACTGATAGCAGTTCTGCAATCTCATATTTCAGTTCTTTCAACACCCTTGGATGTATACCATCCGGCCCAGGTGATTTGCTACTCTTCAGTTTATCTAATAGTTGTAAGACATCTTCGCGATGTATCGATATTTCCTTCAATTCTTCCACACCTTTAAATTCCACTTCAGTCATAGGTAACATCCCTACATCTTCCTCAGTAAAGACCGAAGCAAAGAATTCATTCAGTCTCTCCGCTGTCGTCTTGTCGCCTCTTAGTGCTCCTTTAACCCCTTTATCATCTAATGGACCAACTGACTCTCTCACAGGTTTTTTGCTCCGAATGTACTTGAAAAGGTCTTTATTTCGCGTTTTTGCTTCCGCAGCAAGCTTCTTCTCAAATTCTCTCTTTGCCTGCCTTATCAATGCCTTGCATTTGACTTGCCAGTGTTTGTGCTGTTTCCAGGTTTCGTCGTTTGGCTCTTTTTTCCATTTCCTGAAAGATGCTTTTTTGGCAACAACAGCCTCTCTGACCTCACCTTTAAACCATGCTGGCAGTTTTTTGGACTTCCTTCCACTTCTCTTAAAGCGTGGGATACAGCTGGTCTGGGCTTCCAAGATAGTATTTTTTCAACAACACCCAAGCTTGATGTACGTCTTTAACCTTCGCAACTTCTCCTTTTAGTTTTTTCTTAACTGTTTTCCTCATTTTATCATAGTCTCCCTTTCGAAAGTTAAAAGGTAGTACTGTGGATTTCCTTACTATCCCTCCTCCACTAATTAAATCAAAGGCGATCATGCTATGATCACTATTGCCAAGTGGCCCCAACACCCTTATCTCTTGCACTAGATCTGGTGTTCCACTAAGGACTAGGTCTAATATGGCTTCTCCTCTGGTTGGTTCATGAACCAGCTGCTCCAAGAAGCAGTCATTTATTTCATCTAGGAACTTTATCTCCCTAGCATGTCCTGACGTGACACTGACCCAGTCGATACCGGGGTAATTGAAATCACCCATTATTATTACTGTTCTGTAAATTTTGTTAGCTTCCTTGATTTCTTTGAGCATTTCATCATCCATTTGGTCATTCTGGCCAGGTGCTCGATAGTACACCCCCACTGCCATTGACTTCCCCCTTTTATATGGAATTTCAATCCATATAGATTCTACAGCAGATTTTGTTTCCTGCAAAACTTTAATCCTTTCTGACTCAATGCCCTCTCTAACATAGAGCGCAACCCCTCCACCAATTTAATCAGCTCTATCATTACGATATAGTTTGTACCCAGGTATCACAGTGTCCCACTGGTTGTCCTCCTTCCACCATGTCTCTGATATTCCAATCATAGCTAACCTTTCATTTAGTGCTATATATTCTAACTCTCCCATCTTATTCTTTAGACTTCTAGCATTTGCATACAAGCATTTTAGAGAATGTATTTTATTCATGTTAATTTGGCTATTGTTAGACATGGGTAAATTGGGATCTTTAAGCTCTGTCTGCTCCATAATCAAGGGCATTTGGGCTACTTTACTCTTTTGTGGAACCTCTCTGCTTTTGGTAGTATCCTTCAAGGATACATTCTTTACTTAATCTCCTTCTCAATAACACATGTTGAGCAGTCCATTGCACAATCCTGTTCTGTGTACGGCAGAGAAGAATCTAGAGGCATCTCCTCTTCACAGCTGTTTATAGGCTGTGCTGACTTATAGGAAGAAACTCCCCTCCTCTCAAGGAATTCCCTGAAGTCTTTGAGAAGTAATTCAGCCTGCGTATTTTCTGGGCTAAGCTGGTATTTTCCTTCTCCTTCAGGTAAATGTTTGTTTAAGATCTTTATCTCCTGATAATTAGGAATGCTGCTTTTGGTAGGACAACAGTTCAGCGTGTTAGAAGAATCCTTCCCTCACTTATCTCTGAACGTAAGTGCTGGGTTTAAAACTTCAGCTGAGTCTGGAGAGTTTCTTAACAGGGATTTAAAAGTAGTACGGTCAGGCTTCTCTTGGCTCACTTCTCTGCAGTAAGACTCATCAGCTTTCTTTCTATTAGCTTCTAAGCTATAGGATTCAGCTGGCTTATGAGATTATCTTGGGCTGCTTAAATACTTTTCAGGCTGCCCCCAACTGCCACCATATTGTCTGACTTCATTCTGGCTTTTAAAGTTAGCTTTCAATCTTTCTGGCTTCCCACTGTTATAGCTGCTAGCTGCTTCAGTTCCCCTTTGTACCTTGTGCTGAGGTTTTCTCCAGGAGAATTCTTTGTCCTTCTGCTTTCTGCTCCAAGGTCCTGCTTGGTTCTCTGGAAGCCTGGGTTGTATCCTTGGGGGTCTCAGTGCTCCTGAATCCCTCTGCTCACAGAAGTCTCTCACTGCCCCTGAGTCTCCCAGGTACTTGCTTCGTGAGTCCAAACTGCTCCTCTGTGGATCACAGCTGCCGAGTTGCTCTCTCTCCAACTCTTCCTGTTCCTCTCCGTGTTCTTCTTCTCTTTCTCTTTCTGACTCTAACTGTTTCTGTTTAACAAGCTGCCCGTGTGTTGCACTGCCCGCCTCCTGCTTGGGCGTGTCCAATCAGGGACTTGGCTTCTCTCCTCCCCTAAGGTGAGGTGTGGTTCCTGATTAGCAACGTGTTTTTTTCTCTCTGAAGAGAAAATCCTGCATTCTCCTGCAGTACCGGTTTTCTCCACCGGATCTCTGTCTGTTTCCATAGGTTCATGAGAGGCTTCTACGTCACAGTGTCTACCAACTTTACACAGCAATAAGGAGCAAAACTGCACTTTTCTGCTTGGCAGTTCAAGCTTTTTTGGGTTATATTGGGAATCATAACTGGACAATGGTCCTCAAGTTGTAAGACGATAAGAACAATAAGATATGCCACACTGGGTCAGACTGAAGGTCCATCAGGGTTAATATCCCATTTCCAACAGTGGTCAATCCAGGTCACAAGTACCTGTCAGGTTCCCAAAAGGTAGAGAAATTCCATGCTTATCCCAGATGTCTTGCCACAGATGTTTTATTGGATTCAAGTCTGGGCTTTGAGCCATGAAAGGACATTCACTTTCATCTTGCTGAGCCATTCCAGTGTGCTTAGGATCATTGTCCTGCTGAAAGGTCTTTGAAAAACTGGAGCAGGCATTCCTCCAGGATCTGTCTGTACTTCGCACCTTGTAACTTTCCCTAATCTTCACAAGCCTCCTGTCCTCCCAGCTGTACAGCATCCCTACAACATAATGCTGTCACCACCATGCTTTACTGCAGGGATGATGTTAGCAGGGTGACATTCTTTTTGTTTTATGCCAACATATTACTTAGCATTGAAACCAACGGTTCCACGTTGACCTCATCAGACCACAAAACCTTCCCCCACATACATGCATGAGCCATGGGTGTTTCTTTGCAAACATGGTGTAGCACATCGTTTGGCTTTTAAAGTATCAGCGGGCCCTAGTATAAGCAGAGAGCTTTTAGTTTAAATTTAGTATTCAGCAGAGAGTTTTAGTTTACATTTAAAACTCTGTTGACAGCTTTTAGTTTAAATCAAATCAAGGATAAATATTCTTTGAGTTGAAAGAAATAGATTGTTTCTAGAGACCTTTTCAAAGAGGCCTTCCAGTTACGAAGAGATCTGTGAATTTATTTTAAGTAGGCGTTGAAGCAAGTGACAGATTAAAGGGGCAATTTGAAAGGCTCCCTCTATCAAATCTAGGGCTGTATGAATCACCCAGGAAATTAACAGATTACCTTAGAAGCACAGGTCTGGGACCTGTTTAGCAAGTCAACCTTTACCAAGTGTTAATTCCCACCTACGCCAACTCCCGTCCACCCCAAGCATAATCCTAGCTTTATAGGCTCTTAAACCTATTAAAGGGGGAGAGATGGTCAAATTCACTTTCAGGTTCAGCTGGGAATAGAATAATTAAGGCCCTGAAATTAATTAATCTTTAGGTGAACAAAGTCTCTTAGACTTATAGGATATAATTGTATCAGTACAAATATATCCCCAGCATCTTTAAATAGACAACTTAAATAGCTAAACAAAACCTTAAAACTAAGATGCAGACAGAGTCCAGCAGCGAGATGGGGGCTATCTAGTCTTTTACAATGTGTCACATGTACGATTTTCTCCCAGTTGGTGAGGGGTCTTGCATGTGCACTAGTTGCAAGGAGCTCTTTTCCCCAGGGAACAAGTCTGATCTCTGGATGTTAGAGTAGCAGACTTGGAGGACATAAGGAAGACAGAGAGGTACATAGACGAGACCTACAGGGACATAGTGCTGAAGTCCCACCTCCAGTCTGGCAGCCTCTCAGTTGTTATGGGGAGAGAGGTCATGTGAAAGGAGAGCATCAACTTGGTGATCCTGTAGCTAGGATCTGTCCACCAGAACATATACAACCCTCTCGCACCAAGGAGGTGTCTCCAGGGCCATGTGCCCAGGAGGGAAGGGTTTGGATGGTTGTTTTACTTGGTGATTCGATCATTAAGCATTTAGATAGCTGGGTAGCTGCTGGATATGAGGGTCATCTGGTAACATGCCTTCCTGGTGCGAAGGTAGTGGACCTCATGCGCCACCTAGACAAGGATTTAGATAGTGCTGGGGAGAAGTCTGCTGTCTTGCTACATGTTCATACCAATGATATAGGAAAGTCATTGGAAAGTTTGGAGGCCAAATTTAGGCTTTTAGGTAGGAAGTTGAAATCCAAATCTTTCAGGGTAGCATTCTATGAAATGCTTCCCATACCAATGCTTCCCAAAAGGCAGACAGAGCTCCAGTCTCAATGCATAAATGAGACGATGGTGCAAAGAAGAGGGTTTGGGATTTGTTAAGAACTGGGCAACATTTTAGGGAAGGAAGGGGCTTCTTCAAAGGGATGGGCTCCACCTTAACAGGGATGAAACCAGAATGCTGGCATTACCCTTTAAAAAGGAGCTAAAATAGCTTTTAAACTAGAAAATAGGGGATAGCTGACAGTCACCTAAGAGCACATGGTTCTGAAGGATGTATCCTTGAAGGATACTAGCAAAAGACAGAAGTTAAGGCATCCTGACGGAGAGGTTCCAATAAAGATAAAAGTAATAACCCAGATGCCCTTAAGTACAGAGCTGAAAGATTCTGAATTACCCCTATCAACTGATAACCATATTAATATGAATAAAACACAACTTCTAAAATGCTTGTATGCAAATACTAGAAGTCTTAAAAATAAGATGGGAGATCTAGAATATATAGCACTAAATGAAAGGTTAGATATGATTGGAATATCAGAGACATGGTGGAAGGAGGACAACCAATGGGACACTGTGATACTGGGGTACAAATTATAGTGCAATGATAGGGTAGGTCAAATCGGTGGAGGGGTTGTGCACTATGTTAGAGAGGGCATTGAGTTACATAGGATTAAAGTTTTGCAGGAAACAAAATACACCATAGAATCTCTATGGATAGAAATTCCATGAAAAAGGGTAAGACGATGGCAGTGGGGACGCACCACCGACCACCTGGCCTGAATGAACAGATGGATGATGAAATGCTGAAAGAAATCATAGAAGCTAACACAAGTTTCAACACAGTAATAATGAGTGATTTCAATTACCCCAATATCAACTGGTTCAATGTCACAGCTGGACATGCTAGGGAGATAAAGTTTCTAGATGAAATAAATGACTGCTTCTTCAAGCAGCTGGTTCATGAACTGATAAGAGGGGAAGCTACTTTGGACTTAGGGGCTTGTTTACAAAGCCGTGGTAGCGGTTTCCGATCATTATCGAAATCAATGGGGCCGCGGCTCCAATTACGATCGGAAACCGCTACCGCGGCTTTGTAAACAAGTCCCTTAGTCCTTAGTGGAACACAGGATTTGGTGCAAGAGAAAAGGGTTTTGGGGCCACTTGGCAATAGTGATGATAGCATGATCGGGTTTGATTTAATAAATGGAAGAAGGATGGCAGGGAAATCCACAGTACATAAGAACTAGGTCAGACCAAGGTCCATCAAGCCCAGTATCCTGTGGCAAATCCAGGCCAGAGGTTCCTGGCAGCTTCCCAAAGAGGCACACAGGTTCTACAATGCTTGTCCAAGAACAAGAGTGGAGGCATAACCTAATGGTTAGAGCACTGGTTTGGGAACCAAGAGACCAAGCTTCTATTCCCACTTGCACCCCTTGTGGCTTTAGGCAAGTCACTTAACCCTCCATTGTCTCAGAAAAATCCAACTTATCAATGTCCCTGTTTAATGTACACTATCAAGTTACAATTTAAACAGCTTTGATTGAAATAATAGAGTAGTATAAAAAGACTTATGTATATAAATTTCTTGAGTCCTCTTTAATAATGGTTTATGACCTTTCCTCCAGAAACTTGTCCAAACAGTTTTTAAACCCAGCTACACTAACAGCTTCTGCTACATCCTCTGGTAACGAATTCCAGAGTTTGATTACGCGTTGAGTAAAAAAATATTTTCTCTTTTTAGTCTTAAATGGGTTGCATTGTAGTTTCATTGTATGTCCAGTAAGAGCTTTTAGTGTAGCTGGGTTTAAAAAAGGTTTGGACAAGTTCCTGGAGGAAAGGTCCATAAACCATTATTAAAAAGGGACCCAGGATATCAATGCTGGACCCAATACAAGCATTGTGGAATCTGTGTCTTTTGGGGAAACTACTAGGTACGTATGACCTAGATTGGCCACTGTTGGAAACAGGATACTGGGCTTGATGGACCTTGGTCTGACCCAGTATGGCATATCTTATGTTCTTATGATCTTAATATGTATACTTTAGAGAGAAAGTGGGATAGAGGAGATATGATAGACATGTTTAAATATCTATGTGGCATTAATGCACCGGAGGGGAGCCTCTTTTAATTGAAAACAAGCTCTGCTATGAGGGGACATAGGATAAGGGTGAAAGGGGATAGACTCAAGAGTAATATGTGGAAATATTTCTTTACGGAAAGAGTGGTGGATCCGTGGAATAGTCTCCCAGTGGAGGTGGTAGAGATGAGGACAGTATCTGACTTTAAAAAGCATGGGACAAACACAGAGGATCTCTAAAGGAAAAGAGGGGACTATTGTAGAAGGGCAGACTAGCTAGGCCATGTGGTCTTTTTCTGCCATCATGTTTTTATGTTTCTAATAGTGAGAGCTCCAGGAGTGCAAGCTTCGGCACCAAGCCTACAGCCAGATGTATGGACCCTGAGGGTGATAACATCGAAGAGATACTATCCTTACCCACCCTCTGCTGCCTTTCCTCCGCAGCAGAGACAACAAGGCCCTCGCCAGCCCACAAAGCCCAAGGTTCTTAATCCTCAACTACCTGGTTTCTGACTCCTTCCTGGAGAGCATGGCATATCTGCCCCTGGAGGGTCCCCAGCTCCTCCACATAGCCGGCAGATTCTGTTACTATGCCCACAGGTGGCACCTCATAACATATCAGTGGACATTCCAGATTGTCTAAAGGGGGTTATCAGTTTCACTTCAAAACCTTACTCCCCACAAGCTTCACAGTGCTCTCTTAAAAGGTGACCACCCTGTTTTCCCAGGGTGCCATAGAAAGAGTTCCTTCTCCTCAAGAAGGGATAGGCTTCTACTCTCCATATTTTCTCATTCCATAGAAAACAGGAGGATTCAGGCCCATCTTGGATCTCAGAGACCTAAACAAATTCATGGTCCGAGAAAAATTCAATATGATTTCTCTAGGAACTCTTCTACCATACCCCTAGAGACACGATTGGCTATGTTCTCTAGAATTAAAAGCGACATACCCATATTTACTGATCCATCCATCCCGAAGACAGTATCTGCGTTTCATGTTTCAAGGAAATCACTGTCAATATCAGGTTCTACCCTTCGGTCTAGCCTCTGCTCCAAGAGTCTTCGCAAAATGCATGGCAATAGTTGCTGCCCAACGATGCACCTTGGAGGTATTTGTCTTCCCTTACTTAGATGACAGGCAGATCAGGGGAGACTTCCCTCAGGAGGTAATACTCTCTCTTCATTGCACCATCACAGTGCTCCAACACCTGAACTTTGTCATAAACTTCCCAAAGTCTCACCTCACTTCAACCCAATGACTGGAGCTCATCAGAGCACTCTTAGACCCTCAACAGGCTCAAGCTTTTCTTCCACAGGATCGCTGTGCCTGCCACATCGAGCTGGCAAAGGAGATGCAAAAGCAAAGCCGAGTAATATCTTGAGAGATGCTACGGCTATTAGGACACCTGGCCTTTATGGTCAATGTCATCCCCTGTGCTTGATTACACATGCGACAAGCGCAGTGGACTCTGGAGGAGAGGAGGGATAGGGTAGATATAATTCAGACCTTTAAATACTTAAAAGAGAATTAATGAACAAACAAACCTCTTCCAAAGACGGGGAAGCTGTAAAACTAGAGGGCATAACATGAAGCTGCAAGGGGTTAAATTGAAAGGCAATGTCAGGAAATACTTTTTCACTGAAAGGGTGGTTGGTTCTTGGAATGCCCTCCCGATGGAAGTGGTGGGGGCAAATACAGTGACAGAACTCAAAATAGCTTGGGACAGACACAGTGGATCCCTTTACAGCAACAGGATAAAATCAAAATAAACTTAACTATCTAATTTCTGAACAAACAGGGGTCTCCTACACGGAACAGAGAGTTCACCTCTAAACAAAGACATGGGGAGGGGTGACCTACACGGAGCGGCAGGTGCACCTACTCTTGCCATCTTACTGGGTAGACTAGATTATTATTATTATTACATGCACTTATATACCGTGCTATTTTCCATCAGTGCGGTTTACATCGAACAATTAAATACACATCTCAAAACAGTTGATTTGTGTTTACAATTAACAGGCAACAGAACTTGGAATATACAACAACGGGTAACTATTTACAACTGTACAGAAAGAGCTGGCTGAACCTCTGTTTGACGTGGTTAGTTTACTGATGAGGCATTTGAGGTGCTGTCATCCGGGTAGTGCGCGAGGAAAAGGTGATATTTCAGAGCTTTCCTAAACTGCTTTACAGAACTCAAAATGGCATGGGACATTGGATCATACTGGTTTTTATCTGCCGTCATTTACTATGTTACTATGTCTTCTCAATGGACACAAGCAAAGAAGCTTCTCAGAGACACGGTCCACATAGAGAAACAGAGAAAAATGATGACAGAAAAAGACCACATGGCCTATCAAGTCTGTCCTTCCATATCAACAACTACAACAGTTCCCTTTTTTCCTTTAGAGATCCTTTGTGTTGGTCCCATGCTTTTTTGAATTCAGTTACTGTCCTCATCTCTACCACCTCCACTGGGAGACTATTCCATGGACCCACCACTCTTTCCATAAAGAAATATTTCCACATATCACTCCTGAATCTATCCCCCTTCACCCTCATCCCATATCTCCTCATAGCAGAACTTGCTTTCAATCAAAAGAGGCTCTCCCCCTGTACTTTTATGCCATGGAGGAATTTAAAAGTCTCAATAATATCTTATTTATTTATTTATTTATTTAACATTTCTTATATACCGCCTTTCATGAAATCAATGCGGTTTACATTGAACAAACTGAAATTACATTGAACAGATCATTATAACTTGGAGATAACTATTTTACAGGGAACATATCACCTCTATTCCGCCTTTCCTCTAAGGTGTACATATTTAGATCCTTAAGTCTGTCCTCATATGCTTTATAATGAAGATCTCTAACCATTTTAGTAGCCACCCTCTGCACCGACTCCATCCTGTTTATATCCTTTTTTTTTTTTGTATCTTGAATTTTATTAGCACTTGCAACATCAGTACAACATAATAACCACCATACATCAATATTACATTCACAGATTATATACAAAGATATCTTTTTTTTCATTATAACTCGCTAAATATAGCTTCCCTGCTTGTACCCTTTACCCCCCCTCCCTCTAAACCCCTTATACATTAAAGCCATATACTTAGTTACATAAGCACCTATGTAGACACCCTTACTCCCCTCCTCTACACCCCTCAATCCTCACCCTTCTCGGCTCCTACTTCCCTCCCTACTCAGCCAACCCCACACCCCCATCCACTGCCTCTCCACTTTCTCCACCCTACCCTTCTTCAATCCCGTTAACCTATGCATTTGGTACAGTTCTGACAGTCGCAGAGCATAATTTCTTATAGGTGGCATTACCTGTTCTTCCAGTGCAATGCAATTTCACATCTTGCCGCAATTATACATTGCCACACTATGCTCCAGTTACCTTCTTCCTCTGCGCTCTTCTTTAATAAGAGACACAATTCCGGCGTTAGGCTAACCTTTAACCCGGAGATATCCCCTATAATATACCTAATTTTCTCCCAATAAGGAACAACCACTGGGCATGTCCACCACATATGCAACCAGGTTCCTTTCTCTCCACACTTCATCCGACTCACATACCCCCACTTTATACAGTCGCTCCGGTATCAAGTGCCATTGGGACAGCACTTTCCATCCATTCTCTCGCAAGGACGTGGCTATGGAAGCTTTCGCTATACCTTGTGCTATCCCTCCCATTCTTCCAAATCCCAAGTAACCCCCAGCTCTTTCTCCCAAGCCTTCATATAGCTGAGCTTCTCCTCTCCTCTCTCTGTCAACCCCTTATAAATTCAGGAGATCACCCCCTTCCTGCCCAGCGATCCCAGACAGCTACCTTCAAACCACCCCAATTCCTTTACAATATCCTGCCAATGTCCTCTCTGTCTAACATAAGATCCTATCTGAAGATAATGGAATCTATCAGTTTCTCGCAACTGATACAAATCTTGTACACCCTCAAATTCTCTTACCCCTTCCCCCGATATTATTTGGGACACTTGTCTTAGCCCCTGTTTCGCCCACCTCTGCACAACCGACATATCCGGGCCTTTCCCTTCTTCACAACATGCCTGTACTGACATCACTCGCGACCAACTCTTCTCCCCTATCAGTCCCTTCCTATGCGTCTGCCACAACCCCAAAGTGTGACCAACCAATGGGTTTTCCCCCTTACTCCCCTCCCCCCCCCCCCAAACCAATCTCTCCAACTCCCCTGGTCGGAGTCTGGCTTCTTCCATCACCACCCAATGCTTATGCGGTTCTCTCAACTATGAATATACTGCCCTCAACTGCGCTGCAAGATAATACTTCCTAAAATTAGGAACTCCCATGCTCCCCGCCATCTTAGCCACTTGCAAAGTCCTGGCCGCCACCCTAGGTCTCTTGCCCCCCCCATATAAACCCCTCCACTTGCATTTGTAATCTATTTAGAATCTTTGCGGGGATCTCAACTGGTAGCACATGGAAATAGAACAAGAACTGGGGAAGCAGCATCATTTTTACCACAGCCATTCTTCCCAACCATGATATATATACCCTATTCCATACCCCCAGTTGTGCCTCTACCTGTCCAAAAGCCTTGTAGTTCAGCTCATAAATGTCCTTAAGCTCACTCCCCAAATGAACTCCCAAATACCTAATAAACCTGCTTGCCCATCGAAAGTTAAAGGTATGTCGCAGGTTCCTTTCCATCTCTTCCCCTACTGACAGGTTCAGGATTTCCGATTTACTCCAATTAATCCTAAACTCCGCCAGCTCCCCATAAATCTGTATCTCCCTCATGATCGCGGGCAGCGTCTCCATTGGCCGCATGATCATGAGCAGAATATCATCGGCGAACATGGCCAACTTGTACTCCTCCTGTCCCACAGCCACCCCCTTAATATCTATTCTCCCCGCTAAGTGCTCCATGGATAGAGCGAAAAGCAGCAGTGAGAGAGGGCACTCATATCTCATTCCTCTCCCTAATGAGAAAAATTCTGAGTAGCCCCCACTGACTCTCACACATGCTTTGGGCCCTGCATAAAGCGCCTTTATCCAATCCACAAAACCTTTGCCAAACCCCATATATTCCAGTACTGAGAACAAAAATTTCCACGACACTTGGTCGAATGCCTTTTCTGCGTCAAGCGAGAGGAGCAGCGCCGACTCTGACACCTTTTTTGCTGACCAAATAACATTTAAAATTTTCCGAATGTTATCCGCTCCTTGCAGGGCCGGATTTAGCTAGAGTGAGGCCCTACGCCAAGAAAAATTGTGGCCCCCCCATGTCCCCGTGCAGTCCTGGGCCCCCCCGTGTCCCCGTGCAGTCCTGGGCCCGCCCCCGTGCAGTCCTGGGCCCCCCTGTGTCCCCGTGCAGTCCTGGGCCCCCCTGTGTCCCCGTGCAGTCCTGGGCCCCCCGTGTCCCCGTGCAGTCCTGGGCCCACCCCCGTGCCATCCTGGGCCCCCCCGTGCCATCCTGGGCCCCCCCCCGTGCCATCCTGGGCCCCCCCCCCCCGTGCCATCCTGGGCCCCCCCGTGCCCCTGTGCAGTCCTGGGCCCCCCGTGCAGTCCTGGGCCCCCCTGTGCCATCCTGGGCCCCCCCCGTGCCCCCGTGCAGTCCTGGGGCCCCCCCATGCCCCCGTGCAGTCCTGGCCCCCCTGGACAGCATCGTGGCTGTCTGAGGGGCTTTAGATGGAGCTGGGGAAGCCCGCGCGAGGCCCCGGCTCCCTCTGTACAGCCGCCAGCATGAAGAGCCTTTTCCTTCACGCTGGCAGCTGTTTCTGTGAAGCTGCGAATGCTGGGAAAGGTTAAAGGGCAACCTTTCCCAGCATTCGCGGCTTCACAGAAACAGCCGCCAGCATGAAGGAAAAAGCTCTTCATGCTGGCGGCTGTACAGAGGGAGCCGGGGCCTCGCGCGGGCTTCCCTGGCTCCCTCTAAAGCCCTCCGGTGGGCCCTTGCCAGCTGTGGGCCCTACGCCACGGCGTACGTGGTGTATAGGCTAATCCGGCCCTGGCTCCTTGCCTCCCTGGTATAAACCCCGCTTGATCCTCGTCCACTAACTTTCCCAGTATTCTATTAAGTCTCCCTGCTAGTACTTTGGCCATCAACTTCGCATCTATATTAATCAGGGTGATGGGCCTGTACGATGCACATTCTTGGGCATCCTTACCCTCTTTATGAATTAATGTGATCCCCGCCCACCCCATCAACTCTGCCAATCTCTCCCCCTCCCTTGGTAAGTTAAACAAACTCGTCAGGGGCTTCACCAACACTCTGGAATTTTTTATAAAAGCTGACCATCAGCCCATCCAGCCCTGGGGCCTTCCCAACTTTCAGGCCTTTAATCACCCCCTCCACTTCCTCTGCCCGTATTTCTCTATCCAATGCTTCCTTCTCCTCTTCTCCCAACTGCGTGAGCCCAGCTGCCTCCAGATACTCCCTCATCTCATCCTCCGGCCTGTCCGGTTTTGCTTCATACAACCTCCGATAATAGTCCACAAATTCTTCCCTAATCTTCTGCTCATCTCTTTCCACCCCTCCCTTGCCCCTGATTTGTGTTATCAATGCCCTATTACGCTTCTGCTTTAATCTTTGCGCCATATACTTACCCGCTCTATTCCCTCCCTCGAAGAACTCTTGGCGCAGTAATTGTAACTGGTACTGAATCCCTTCCGCTTCCAAGGCATTCAGTTTGGCCCTAGCCCCCAGTACCTCCCCCCTCAATTTCCCGCTTTTGTCACGGGCGTCTGCCTCTTCTAATTTAACCAGCTGCATCTGTAGTTTGAGTTCCTTCTCCTCCTTTTCCCTCTTTATTCTCGCCCCCCATTTAATCAAAATCCCTCTCACCACCGCCTTAAATGCATCCCAGACCACTCCCCTCTGTACTTCTCCATTATCATTATGCACAAAATAATCTGGCATCAGCTCTTCTAACTCTTGCACTACCCTACCGTCACTCAATAATGTCTCATTCAATTTCCAATAACGCAATCCCTTATCCTCCCCCCGACACCGCAAACTCACAATCACCGGTGCATGATCCAACCATGTAATTGGCCCTATCTCACCTTCTTTAATCCTACTCGCTATCTCCTTCCCTACCCAGATGGTATCAATTCTTGAGTATGTACCATGTACCGCTGAGTAGAAGGAGTACTGACGTTTGCTTGGGTTAAGCAGGCGCCACGCATCAATCAAATCATTATCTTTCACAAATCTCTGATAACGCCTCCTGTCCGCCCCCTTCCCCTCCCCTCTCCCTGTAGAATCCCTTCCAACCTCCCAAATCATATTAAAGTTCCCTCCACAAATTCTCGCTCCCTCCCCTAGTGTGGTCATTTTCTCGTCTACTTCTTCCCAGAAATCCTTTTGGGTTCCAGTGGGGGCGTACACATTAATCACACAAAACCATTCATCTCATATCTTCAATCGCACCATTAAGTATCTTCCCCCTCTATCCCTGATTATTGTGTGCAGCATTAATGATTTTAGGAAGTGTTTGGGACATGGACGTAGACATAGACATTTGAGCTACAGTCTCATTTGTGGTGGTTTGTTTCAGGTCCGAGGAATTCCTGGAATAGTGTGGTTTTTAGTTGTTTCCTGAAGGATAGGGGGTCTTTGTTGTTTCTGATGTGATTCGGTAGAGAGTTCCAGATGGATGGTGCATATAGTTCAAAGGCTCTGTTGCAGGTTCGTTGGTTGCATTTCGTCCTCTGATGGGGGATGGTGAGGGAGTTGTTGGTGGTTTGTCTGGTTTTTTTGTTGTGGGTTGGTCGGGCTAGTAGTGTGCGGATCTGGGATGTTTGAGTTTGGTAGAGAGCTTTGTGGGTGAGTAGGGCGGATTTGTACTTGACTCGTGCTTCTAGAGGGAGTATGTGTAGCTCTCTCAGTATTGGGGTGATGTGGTCTTGTCTTATTGCGGTCTGGATAATTCTTGCTGTGGTGTTTCAGGCAGTCCAGAGTGGGTTTGTATGGGTGGCCGGGAGTCCATGGTAGATTATATTGCAGTAGTCCAGGTGGGGGAGTGTCATGGCTTGCATCACTGTTGACCTCCAGCATACCCTTTCTGGCAAAAATCATCGAAAAAACAGTACAACACCAACTACAAGAACACATCGACAACCATGCACCACTGGATGACAACCAACACGGATTTCGCCCCAACCATGGAGTCGAAACATTACTGATTTACCTCTTTGACAGCATCCTCCAAACCATAGACAACACTAAGAATGGAATCATAATGATCTTCGTTGACATCTCCTCAGCATTTGACACAGTAGACCACAAAACTCTCCTGGAAAGACTAGAAAACATTGGGCTACATGAAACCACCTTAAAATGGTTCCACTCATACCTAACCGAAAGGCAGATACAGGTCAAGATAGACCACAAAACCTCTCGACCCATAAAAGTCCTCCAAGGAGTACCACAAGGATCCGCACTCTCAGCATTTCTGTGCAACATCTTCATCCAGCCAATATGCGACATCCTGAAGAAGAACAGCATTCAATATACAATCTATGCAGATGATATTATGATATACACACCCATCTCAGTTGACAACCCTGACTACTCGAAAATTACAAACTGCCTCACACAAATGACCATATGGTGTAAAAACAACAACCTCGAAATCAACTACAGCAAGACTGAGGCACTAATCATCACTCGTAACCCAGACTTCATCCACCCACCGGACATCAAGATACAAAACTCAACCATACCAATAAAATCAGAAGTAAAATACCTCGGAGAGTGACCCTGGACAATGAACTGAATCTCAAAGCACATGTAAGCAAGACAATCAAAAATGCATACTACAGGATGAGAATTATCAGAAGACTTAAACCCCTCCTCGCCACTGAGCACTTCCGTACTGTATGCCAAGCTCTAATTACCCCCTTACTGGACTTCGGCAACCCAATCTACCTAGGACTAGCAAAACAGACACTCAAGCCTCTACAACTAGCACAAAACACGGCAGCCTGCATAATATCTGGATCGTCAAGACAGGAGCACATCACACCCGTTCTGAAAGAACTACACTGGCTCCCAATCATTTCACGCATCAAATACAAAACAATCATAAACATATTCAAGATCAAACAACACACCTCAGCCAACAGCCTGCACACCCTCATACAACAAGACACCAGCACACGCCCAAGAAGAAAAAGAACCTCCAACCGAGTCAACACCTCTAGTGACTTCAGAAAAGCACGCAAGGACACCACAGAAAGAGCACTCTCTCTGGTTGCCCCAACAATCTGGAACACCCTCCCAGACGATCTGAGATCAACGACGGACCTCAAGGACTTTCGCAAACAGCTGAGGACAACGCTGTTCATAGAACACTATGGACATGTCACATGATCAATCTATCTACCAGGAGCGACCAACCCCCCCCCCCCGACCCACGGACAAGAGAATGTATAACGGCACATGTTGTTTCCTAACACTAAATGTATAGAAGTTTGTATTATAGCACATGTTGTATCATAGCGCACAGTGTACATAGCTCAACCTAATCAAACACACAACACATCATACACTCAAACTACGGTATAACCCTCACTGCATGAATACACTATCACCTCTTTTTGATTGTTTTGCTGTGACACCGCCTTGATTGTAAGATAAGGCGGCATAGAAATATTATTAAATAACTAAATAAATAAATAAATGTTCTAAGTTGTATCTAGTTCTTAGGGGTTCAGATTTAATTCAAACAAATCACAAATGATAACTATAATCTAACAAAACATTAATCTTATAGAAGAGATTACACATAAATTTTTGTAAAACGATAAATGTTTCAAAGTAACGATTATCCAAAGAGTAAAATATTGTCAATGTATCTCTCTCCCAGAGTAGAATAAAAAGGTCTGAAATAGGCATATATTTTGTGCAATTGCATAAATATTTTTCTTTCTTCTCTTTATTTGAAGTGGTTAATTCAAAAGTACCTTGTAGATGGAGGGCAAACAATGTACATTCATCCATATTCATAATTCAAGTTTGCTTTTAACCAAAATACCGGTTATATTTTGTCATGTGATTTGTGAATTACAGTTAAATGAGAAAATCCTGCGTTGCACACATAGCACAATATTCCAACACACTGCTTACAGCAGTCAGCAAAATTCAACTAGAACTGAAAGCTTCCAGCCTGCAGGCCGAGGTCACTAATTCTACAGAAAATCCTGCGTTGCACACATAGCACAATATTCCAACACACTGCTTACAGCAGTCAGCAAAATTCAACTAGAACTGAAAGCTTCCAGCCTGCAGGCCGAGGTCACTAATTCTACACTCGACTGTTTCTGGATCAGTCCCAAATATCACTTTCATCGTTTTCAGCTGTTGACTGGATTGTAATTAGTCATGCAACAAAAACTAGATCAAGAAAGGACATTTTTAATGATAACTCCTCAAGGAAATACAGTATTCTGTAGCCTGCATAACAGGAGTGGTCCATCAGGTTTAATATTTGGAAAATTCCATTAAACAACTATATGTTTTTTTCTAGGTTTGAGCCAAGTCTTTGCTGGGTGTCGAGGGATTAATACTCAAAAGATTTAAATAGGACAAAACATCTAAGAGGTATATGTGAGATAGAAGAGACCTGTATTAAGTGAGGAGTAAAAGAGATGGGAAGCACGTGAGACACAGAGGAAAGTTCTCCCTAGGAGAGGAGCGGCAACAGAGAAAGTTCACAGGCCAGCAGTGGGGAGGAGGAGGAGGAAGAAGAAGACATGTGTTTTCGGGTGAGATTTAAAATAATGGGGAGACTGAGACATTGGCTTATGTTGATCAGAGACATTCTGAATCCTACTGATGAAGAGCTTGATGCAAGAAAATGAGATGTAGGTAGTAATTGAGAGCAATGCAAGAATGGCATTGGCAATAGAGGTGTCTGTGTCAAGTGACCGTTCAGTACATTGCATAGAGAGGTGGTAGATCCCCAAGTACAAGGAATGCAATCACAAACTCTTTGGAACAATGGAAGTTTCAAGGTGAGCACTGATAACAAGCCTGCGAGAAAGAGATCACACCCAACAGGCCCTGACACATTAGTGAGGGTCACTACTGTCATGGTATGTGTAACGCATTTAGAGACACTGTCCTGATGCGTTTCTATAGGACAGGAGTTGCAGCAAAGAAGGTTCATGGACTAGTGGTGGAAAGAGGGAGAAAAGACGTTTTATGGCGAGATGTGAAAGTGTTGGGCATCACAGAATACAAACAGAAAGCTGCTTCAGAAGACAGAAGCCTGGAGCTGTACTGGAGGGGAGAAGGGAGAAGACATGCTTAAGGTGAAATATAAGAGATGGGGAGCACAAGAGACCCACACAGGAAGCTGTTCCATAGGGAAGGAGCTACAGGAAAGAAGCTGCGAGAAGGAGGAAGAGGAAAGCAGGAACTCTCTGAAGGGATACAGCTATGAGAAGGCTGGGATAGAGGAGTAGCCAACCGGTTAGAAGAACGTGCTGCAAGACAATAAAACCAGGATTCAAACCCTGTGTCTTCCACCATTCCTTCTTCATAGAGGTAGGCATTGTGACAATTTTAAGATTGTTGTGTACTTTTAATTGTTTCTCATTTTTTTCATGTAAAAAGTTGTTTCGGTTGTCAGTAGTGTGCACTATTTTTTAATAGCACAATAATCATCAATAGAGCACACTGTTTTCAATAGTACACATTATTCTTCAATTGCAATCACTATTCCTCACTGGCATACACTATTCTTCAGTACCGTGCTTTATTCCTTAATAGCACACAGTATTTCTCAATACCATGCACTAATCTTCAACAGTATGCACTATTTCTCAATAACGCACACTGTTCTTCAATAGATGCCCTATTCTTCAAAATAGCAAGTGTGACTTCTCAGTAGCATGCACTATACTTTAATAACACCCAAGATTCCTCACTAGCAAGCACTATGTTTCAATAGCATGCACTATACTTTAATAACACCCAAGATTCCTCACTAGCAAGCACTATGTTTCAATAGCATGCACTATTTCTCAGTAGCATATGTTATTCCTCAACAATGCAGAATATTACTCAATAGCATCCATTATTCTTCAACAGCATACACTATTTATCAGTAGCACACACTACTCTTCAATAGAGCGCTACTTCAAATCATATGCACTATTCAACGGCACAAATTCTTTCTCGATTGTGTGCACTTTTTCTTAATAGCATGCACTATTCCTCAAGGCATATTATTCCTCAATAAAATGAATTATTCTTCAATAAAGCACACTATTTCTCAATTGCATGCACTATTCTTTAATACCAAGCACTATTTTTCAGTAATATGCACTACTGAATCATAGTGCTTGTTTTTGAAGAATATTGTGTTTACTATTCAAAGTAGTTTGCATTACTGATGACATGGCAAGAATAGCAAACTTTTGGGGACTTTTTCTATTATATTGTTTTTGAAAAGACGTGAAATGACTGCAAATGTCTTTGACATTTCCTGTGCTGTTTCAAATGAATGTGTATCCCTGCTTCTTGCGACCCGGGCACGTCAGTTATTCATCCATTGCCTCAGGTGCAAAACTTCAATTGCAAACACCCCCTCCCGGAGACAGGGAACTACCTACTGTACTTGAATGTAACTTGCCTTAAGCTGGGATTTCTAACAGCAACTAATCAAACTGAAAATCTAAATCCATGCAGAGAGCAATTTTAATACACTGGTGCCGAAAGGGGTCTCAAAGAGGTGTGATTCTTCTCCCCGGACTCTGCTCTGTTATATATGTGTCTTTTCTTTTGTGACCTTCGTGTATTTTATACCATCTATTGAAACCACTGTAAGGTTGTGATCCTGTTCCAACTGTAAGTGGACAGCTGATTTCTCACAGATCCAGCGAAGCTGTGTGTCACAGTCTACAGGATACAGTGCGTCAGTAGACACGGCTACACAGGCTGAAGAGGGATCTGTCTGGGGGTTTCTAGTGAGAAAATGATAAAAAAAAATATTTCACTTTTTGTATCTATACTGCCTAGCAGAGCATTGAACAACAAAATAGGAAAGGGGAAGGGATCAAAGAATGAATATATCCATGGAAAGATGGAAAATAAAACAAACAAGACACAGGTTGCATACTATGGGGGTCATTCCAGAACATGAATAAGCCCTTTGGACACGTGGAATAGATGTTTTTCTAGCAAAAGCATCTACTGTATGACCATAGTCTGATACACCCATGACCCTGCATGTACACAGCGCTAGCATGGGGATCTCAGAACATGGGTAGGAGGGGAGGGGACGGAACGTAGGCATGGTTAGTAGCGGAGACATACAATGCGAATTCACGAAAGGCTGGTGAATGTGCTGCGGGTTTCCCACAGATGCCCATGTTATAGCTGCGGAAATGTGGAATAAGCCCAGGATTTAGGGTCATTTCTGCTCTGCTCTGCACTGCGTCCCATATAGATGAACGGCTGTGACAATGATGTTTTGAGCCAGTGTGTCTGCAGTCTGGAAGACCACGAGATACAGTTGTAAGGAACAGAATTCAGAGGTGGGGGAAGGTTGTATGTTAAAGACGTATTAATAAACGCCCCTGCAGAAATATTCAAAGGTGCAATGGTGACTATTTTGGCTATGCTGACAATTTCTATGTGAGCTAGAGGAGGTAATCCAGAGCAGTTTAATAATTCCTGTCTTCTGAGACTTGGGACTGTTGATGTAGGGATTGTATGTGGGTGAGTATAGGACGGATGCGTGTGTGGGTGAGAAACACAGATCACATAAGTAGTCCTGGGACTCCATGCCAGTATGTTATAGCAGCTGTTTTATAGAGGTGCAGGGCAGCTGTACTGCAAATGTATGTCTTGTGTTCCTGCGAGTGTGCATGTGTGTGTGTGTGTGTGTAGTTAAAGGGATGCATGGGGGGACCTGCTGTGTGCAACTGAAATTTTGGGGGGACATCAGTGCCTGGCCAGTACCTGGTCTATAGGACTGACTGCTGCATGAGCAGATGCTAGTGTGACTGGCCAGGATACATCTGAAAAACTCTCTACGGCTAAATATCACAGCAGATCCCTGTCAGCGATAAGGGACCCTCAGAATGACTGCATGCAACAGGGTACACGGCACCATCAGCGGTCTCACAGATGTGCACATTTGTATAGACAGATGCTGGTGCCCTTGGGCATCTGGTAGTCCTGTTTGCACTGGTGAACACATTCAGTCTGAGGGTCCCTAATTATTGTCAGGGATATGCTCTGATATTTAGCTATAGAGGACCATTTCTTTTTTTCCACATGTTTATGTACAAGCAGAAATATACACAATCAACATGATACAACAAATAATAACAACCTATATACATCCCCAAACAAAAATATTAACCTCCCCCTCAAAAAAAAGAGGTAGGGATCAATGAACAAAAAAATGAAACTAATTTGCTAGACGAATATTCTGATTTCTTCTAGTCCATACATAGCATTGTACAGACTGTTGTCAGAGATGACCAATGCAAGCACAACTAAAATATTCTCCTACTGCCATTTATGTTGTGCTTCAAGGTATGTCAGGACGATCATATCACTTTCCACTTGCTGTTGTAACATCTCTGAGTGCACAGAGATCACTTTTCACTGTTCTGGTCATGCAAAGAACTAGCACATATGTATCATCCGTTTTCATGGGTAGTTTGTATGGGCACACAGAGACGGCTCAAGGGGGGTGCGGAGACTCATTGTGGTGCCTCATTTGCATAAGGGACATCATTTGCATAAATATTTGCATAATGTTAACATGAGCTATCTTTTAGTAAACATGCCTCTTAATGAGTGTCTGGATAAAGAAAAACTACCAGATTTCTACATTACTATACTCCAGTGCCAACCGCCAGGCATATTAGGAACTACTACAAACACTACCCATTTAGAACCCATAGCAAACCCGCTGTATCATAACAGTACTATCAGGACTCATAAAGCACCAAACTCTACCTATCAAAGGGCAACACTGCAAATTTTAAACCAATACATTTCAGAGAATAACAATACATCTCCTACTAGTATCTGTAGGGGGTCAATAAAAGGGGTTTGTTTAAACCTGAAAATCTGCCAGTCTTGGTATCTGTTCCTTTGTTTCCTTCCTATCTAGTCTGCACTGCACTTCCATATTAACTACTGTAGTCCCTGTTTATGGAAACACAGTCCATCTGTCCCTCCAAATTCACTCCGTTTTTGAGTCCCCACCCTCTCCCATGCCCAAGTGCCTTGCTCTGCCTTTCCTTGCAGCTCTGATTCCAATTCCCCATTCTCCCACCCAGTCCAAGTCCCCAAATCACCAAATCTTCATTCTTCCTTTGCTCTCCCCATCCCAACAGTCCCCAAGTCCTATGTTTCCTCTGTTACATAGAAACATAGAAATATGACAACAGAAAAAGACCAAATGGCCTATCTAGTCTGTCCTTCCATATCAACAACTACAACTTACCTTTAGAGATCCTCTGTGCTGGTCCCATGCTTTTTTGAATTCAGTTACTGTCCTCATCTCTACCACCTCCACTGGGAGACTATTCCACAGATCCACCACTGTTTCCGTAAAGAAATATTTCCGCCTATCACTCCTGAATCTATCCCACTTCACCCTCATCCCATGTCCCTTCATAGCAGAACTTGCTTTCAATTGAAAGAGGTTCTCCCCCTGAACATTTATGCCACGGAGGTATTTAAACATCTCAATCATATCACCTCTATCCCGCCTTTCCTCTAAGGTGCACATATTAAGATCCTTAAGTCTGTCCTCATATGCCTTATAATGAAGACCACTAACCATTTTAGTAGCCACCCTCTGTACTGACTCCATCCTGTTTATATCCTTTTGAAGGTGCGGTCTCCAGAATTGTACACTATACTCCAAATGAGGTCACACCAAAGACTTATACAGAGGCACTATCACCTCCTTTTTTCTGCTAGCCATTCCTCTCCGTATGCACCCAAGCATCCTTCTAGCTTTTGCCGTCGCCTTTTCTACCTGTTTAGCTACTTTAAGATCATCAGACACAACCACGCCTAGGTCCCGCTCTTTAGTGGACTAAAGTACTTCACCCCCTATTGCTCCCTTGGATTGCTGCAGCCCAAATGCATGACCTTACATTTTTTAACATTAAATCCCAGCTGCCAAATTCTAGACCATTCTTCAAGCTTAGCAAGATCCCTCCTCATGTTATCTACACCTTCCTGGGTGTCTAATCTATTGCAGATTTGGGTATCATCCGCAAAGAGGCAAACCTTACCCGACAGCCCTTCTGCTATATCACTAACAAAGATGATAAAAAAAATCGGCCCAAGGACAGATCCCTGGGGCACACCACTGGTAACATCTTTCTCCTCAGAGTGAGCTCCATTTACCTGTACTCTTTGTCATCTCCCACCCAACCAATTTCTAACCCCAGCTGTAACTTTAGGGTCCATCCCTAGGGTGCTCAATTTGTTTATAAGTCGCCTGTGCGGAACAGTGTCAAAGGCTTTACTGAAATCTAAATACACCACGTCTAGGGCTCTCCCTCGGTCCAACTCCCTGTCACCCAGTCAAAGAAATCAATCAGATTTGTCTGACAAGACCTGCCTCTGTTGAATCCATGCTGCCTCGGATCCTGTAATCCGCTGGACTCCAGAAACCTCACTATTTTCTCTTTCAGCAGCGTTTCCAATAATTTACTCACCACCGACATTAAACTAACCGGCCTTACTTATGCGTTTGTGTAAATGAGCCTCTCTCCAGTCCTTTGGCACCACTCCCGACTCCAACGAGGCATTGAAAAGGTCAGTCAGTGGAGCTGCTAGAACATCCCCAAGTTAGTATTCTAGGGTGTATCCCATCTGGTCCCATCGCTTTGTCTACTTTAAGTTGAGCTAGTTTCTCACGAACACAGTCTTCTGAAAATTGTTCAAGATGTCCCTCGCTTCTGTTCCTGTTTCTGGGTGTTTTCTGAGGTCCTGCTCCTGGTTCTTCATCTGTGAACACAGAACAGAAATATTTGTTAAGCAATTCCGCTTTATCCTCATCAGCTTCTACATATTCCTCCCCTTCACCCTTGAGTCTGACAATACCACTTTTGCCTTTCCTCTTCTCACTAACATATCTGAAAAATTTCTTATCCCCCCCATTTTATTGCATTGGCTATTTCCTCCTCTTTTCGAATCTTTGCTTTCCTGACTACTTTGCTAGCTTCTCTAAGTTTTATTTATTTATTTAGCTGTATTTATATCCCGCTTTTCACCGGGTCAAGTTTTTCCAAATATAGATGTCTGTCTTCCTCTCTCTGTGATCTCTTATATTTCATGAAGGCCTCCCTCTTTTTCTTCACCTTTTCAGCTACTTCTTTCGAAAGCCATAGCGGTCTCCTTTTCCTTTTACCTGTATTTACCTGTGCACAGACAATACTTATCCACAATGCTTCCTCCCACCACAACCACGCTCTCATACACCCTTGCCTGCTGCTGCATGTTACTTACGCTAATGCACGGCACACAAGCCCTTACCCCCTCCCACAGCCCCATCCCAATCTTACAATGTTCATGGAGAAGACATCATGCACCCCTCACCACCAAACAGAGAGACCTCAACATAAGCTATACCCTCACCTCATTTATGTCACCCTCCAACAATCCTACCCCCCTCAGCTGGAGACACCCACCCAACCTTCGGACCTTAAATGTGCTCTCATAAATGCCCGTTCCATTCGCAAGAAATGGCCTGCCATAACAGAAATGCTAGCCACCCACAACCTTGACATCTTATTCATTACTGAAACATGGATGTCTGCCTCAGATTCAGTTTTCCTCCATCAATATGTACCCCCCCAATTTTTCTATCCACTCATGTCACAGACCCAATCGGAGAGGTGGAGGAACACTTATCCTGACCAAAGACAACCTACAATTTCAACTACTTACCTCCAATAGCACCACTCACCTTGATTACATCTCTATAGCTAACAAACACTGTACCATCAACCTGTTATACAGAGCTCCTTCCCCAGTACCAGATGACCTTTCCTTAATTGTTGACCTTGCTTGCAACCCAACTAAACAACGCACGGCAAACTGGTTGTTGGGAGATTTTAATCTCCCTGCCCTTCAGGCCAACCAATCCGAGGCCTTCCTCAATGCCCTTAATGCACTAGGATATACCCAAATTGTCGACTCCCCCACCCATATCAAGGGAAACATGCTGGATCTTATATTTGCACCACAAGTGTCCACCATCTCTGCACACAAGTTCAATCTCTCAATATGCCCAGTGCCATGGTCTGACCATAGTCTGATTAGATTCTCATTGCCCTATCACTCCATTACCAACATCCCCCATAACTCAAACGAACCACTTGCTACTTCCTCTAAGCGCTACCTCCCATTCATCAAAGAAGAGATCCTGGATAGAGCACAGCCTCTCCTAGAACCACCCGAACTAAGCCTTGACGACATGCTATCCTTGTGGAACCAGAGCCTTAATGCTGTGATTGATACACCATCTAGCAACAAAACATCCAGCACAAGAAAGAAGGCACCCTGGTATTCCCCTGATCTAACAGCATCCCTTCGCCAACTGCGACACCTCGAAAAATGTTGGTGCCGATCTAGGACAAGTGAATCCTATCACACATACACCACCCATCTGCATACCCACAGAGCAGCTGTGTCCACAAAAATGAAGCAATACTACGCAGGAATCCTACAACGCTCGATTAACAAACCACATGAGCTCTTTAATATTGTCAAAACCTTATCAAAAGAACCTTCAGCCTACCAACCCAACCTCCCACACCCACAGGAATATGCAGATTACCTACGAGCCAAATCAAGCCATTCTACCTCTCCCGCAAGATCTCCTTCCCTGGGCCAATCATCTATACCCCCCTCCTCATCCACCTCAACATCAATCTTATCCCCAGCCTCCTTACCATTGACCCTAGACACCCAACATATCTCTACCCCCTCAAGCTCATCAAATAATCAATCTATCATTACCTCCTTCTCTCTCCCAACTGCAAAGGATGTCCAAAACATCATCTCGACTATAAACACCACTACCGCACCAGACGACCCATGTCCCGCGCATAAAATCTCTTCAGACCGAACTTAGTCCTTTTTTGGCCAAACTAATAGGCACATCATTCCTCTCTGGCACATTCCCCCAGAACCTAAAACAAACATCGATAAGACCGCTGCTCAAAAATAATAAGCTTGACCCCGCAAAAATGGAATCTTACAGGCCAATATCAAGCATCCCTCTCCTTGCCAAAATCATGGAAAAAATAGTTCAACAGCAACTGACTCATCACATAGAGACAAACACCCCCCTTGACTCCTGCCAGCACGGATTCAGAGAGTCACACGGAGTGGAAACATTACTGACAATCTTATTTAACACACTCATTATTGGGCTTGACAACATCAGACAAGGCTTCGCACTTATATTTCTCGACATCGCGGCTGCTTTTGACTCGGTCAGCCACAAGCTACTCTTATCCCGCCTTGCAGATAAGGGTGTCCACGGGAATGCCCTCGCCTGGTGCGCCTCATACCTCAACAATAGACTACAATATGTATGCTCTTGTTCATCTCTATCCGCTCCTTTCCCACAAGAGAAAGGGGTTCCACAAGGTTCATCACTTTCAGCCTTATTGTTCAATGTCTATATGCAAACGATATGCAACCTTATCCGGTCATTTAACATTGACTGTCTAGTATATGCCGACGATGTCCTAATGTTCACCCCAATATCCACACTCCAACCAGACCTCTCTCAACTCTCAGCATGTTTCGGTGCTGTCACAGACTGGCTACAAACTCAAGAACTCAAAATAAATTTAAAAAAGACGGAGGTTCTCTTCATCAGCAGAGACCAGACATTCTCCCCACCCTCATCACTCAAGGTTCGCAATGCTGATCTCATCTCCAAGATGATGATCCGATACCTGGGTATAATACTTGACCAGCGCCTTAACATGCACGCCCAAATAAGCAATACCGTTAAGGCAATTTACCATAAAGTTCGGATCCTACAACAGATGAAACGGATTTTGGATCCAAACGACTTCAGAACTGTCTTTCAAGCTCTGATACTGCCACACTTTGATTACGCCAACTCCACCCTTTTTGGCCTCCCAAAGAGCTCGCTCAAACCCCTCCAACTCGTGTTAAATACCGCAGCCAGAACCCTCTTCGGAGCATCAAGATCAGACCATATTACCCCTATCTTAAGGGATTTGCACTGGCTCCCTGTCCACCTCAGGATCACCTTCAAGGCACTAACGGTGACTTTCAAAGCAGTTAACGGTTGCACATCCACCTCACTCTCAGACCTTTTACACCCCACCCTCCCAACAGAGCGAGAAGATCAATAGCCTGCAACACCTTACTTCTACCAAAGGCCATCACCAAATGCTCAAAGACAACGAGTAACCGTGCTTTTTCCCTTTACGCACCTTCCTGCTGCAACTCCCTCCCTTCAGATCTCTGTGCTATAACCAACCTCCCCCAGTTCAGGAAGGCAATCAAACACTATCTCTTCTTACAACACTTCTCCACTCTTGACAACATCACCTAACCCTTCTAATCCTGAGCCACTGTGACTCCTACAAAGGACCGTACCCTATGCCTTAATCACTGTATGTAATGTATTCTAATCTGTACATAGTTTATATATTTCCCCCCCCCCCCCCCCGTTCTCCATGTTTTATTTCCCTGTTCTCTGTAAATGTCAATGTTAGACTGTTACACATTGTACACCTTTGGTTGTCTGTGAACCGCGCTGATGTTAAATAGTGCGGTATATAAGAAGTTACAAATAAATTACAAATAAATAAATAAATAAATAAATAATTTACCATTTTAACAAAAAGGTTGGTTGCCCTTAAAATATTCCCTTTCAGTTTTGCCCACTGTTTTTCTACATCCCCCAGCTGTTCCCATCCCGCTAACGACTCCCTGAGATATTGGCCCATTTTGGCAAAGTTAGTCTTCCTAAAGTCTAAGACCCTCACCTTTGAATGGATTCTAACAGCCCTAGTCCTAATACTGAACCACACCATCTGGTGATCACTGGATGCAAAATGATCTCCCACTATAACATCAGAAACACTTTCACCATTGGTAAGCACCAAGCGTGTGGGGTCTGTTACCAATTGCCTGAATAGTTCTCCTTGTAGAGAATCCAGGATTTCTTTACTTCTAGATGATACTGCAGCAGGAATGTGCCAATCAACATCTGGCATATTGAAATCTCCTATCAATAGCACTTCCCCTTTCCTAGCAATGCTGCATATGTCTTCAATTAACTCTCTGTCCACCTCTTCCTCTTCTGAGGGAGGTCTGTATATTACGTCAATGCAAATAGATTTCTCTTTCCCTCTTTCTAGTTTAACCCACAATGCCTCCTCCCTCCCTTTTAAGCTCTGTAATTCCAAAGGTTTAATAGGTTATTTTACATATAGTGCCACTCCTCCTCCCCTTCTTCCTACCCTGTCCTTTCTGAATAAAGTATAGCCAGGTATAGTTACATCCCAGTCATGGTTTTCTGTGAACCATGTTTCTGTAACTGCCACTAAATCCAAGTCAGCCACTCCCACCAAAGCTTCAACATCAGGGATCTTATTTCCCATGCTACGGGCATTTATACACACTGCTTTCCATATGTTACCCCTGTTACCTATTTCCATAAAGGTATTTAATGTATCACTCACCTGGGGGCTTTCACTTACCTGGGGGCTTTCTTCACCCATCCCCAACCAATCTAGTTTAAAGCCCTCTTCAGTAGATTAGCCAGTATACTACTTAAGACGCGTCTTGGACAGATGGATGCCATCTCTGCTCTGCAACCCTTGGAACAGCATCCCATGATCCAGGAAACCAAAACGCGCTCGATGACACCATCCACGCAGCCATGCATTCATCTCCAGGATGCGAGCCTCTCTGCCTTGGCCTTTACCCTCAACAGGGAGGATTGAAGAGAATACCACCGGTGCACCTAACTGCTTCACATTCTGTACCAGAGCCATGAAGTCACTTTTGATACGCTCAGAGGGATACTTGGCATTATCATTTGTTCCGACATGGATTAACAACATTGGGAATAGTCAGTGGGCTTGATGAGTCTCGGCAAACTCTCCATAACATCTTGGATTTTGGCACCAGGCAGACAGCATACCTCTCTGGACATCAAGTATGGTCGGCAGATGGATGCCACAGTACTCCTCAGAAGATAGTCACCAACCACCACTACCCTTCGCTTCCTTGTGGTCACTGATTCTGCAACTTTGGGGTACTTGAGCTCTGGTTCTTTCCTTTAAAGGGATTCTTCCACCTCCTCCACTTCCAGGGCTGCATAATGGTTCTCCAATTCAAAGGCTGGAGAAGTTGGATTGGTGATCCTGCAGGCCCTGGTGACTTGTGTCCAACCTTCGTCATTCTGTTGGCACCCATCTTCTCCTCTGATGGAGAGCTTGGTTGCTGCAAGAAGCATCTCATCAATGTACTTCTCACTGTCTTGAATGCTCCTCAGCCTCGCCACCTCCTCTCTGAGTTCCTCCACCTGTTTCTTTAGAGCTTATTTATTTATTTATTTATTTATTTAGTGTCTCTTCTATACCGCACTCTTTAAAATCAGTGCAGTTTACATAAAACAGTAACTTATACAGTGCGGTTGAGGCTGCACTGTATTTACAATGAAATAGGTGCCGTAACACGGACATAATTAGGGTAACTATATACAAGTTGGTAAACCAAGCTTCAGCATGCAGGCACCCTGCACATGGAACCGGTCCTGCAACTGGCATTGAGACCTCTGTCTGGACAGCGGCAGAAGCTGTAATGTGGGCAACAGCTTTAATGATACGATTTTTCCCAGCCATTGTTCTGTTCGTGGAGCTTAGGTATCTGTTAAACCAAAAGAGAGAGATCTACTAAAGTACCAGCCGGTTTCCCAGCTGTCCCTTCAGAGATAAAGCAGTTAAATATCTTTAATTATATTCAAAATGTGCTGTTCCAAGCCCCTGCGTTTTGTTAAATGGGGAGGTGCCCTATAAAGCAAGACTGCTCACTAGGGGTGGGTGGGGGTTGGGGTGGGTAGGGAGGGAACTAACATCTGATTAGGTGTCAGCAGTTCCCAAGAGCTGAGAAGGTTACCAGAGTTTAAAACCTATCCCACTAAAGAAAATATTTCTACTAAAGCACCAAAAAGAATGTAACATTGCTTTAAAAATATATACCAAAACCCTTTTAAGAGCTCCCAGTCAGAGAGCTAGCAATTTAATAAAAATAAACCCTCAAATCCTTACCGTTGTTTGACCTGTAGAGCCCCTGTTAAGAATGCCTCAACAGGGCAGGGCTCTGAAGCCTTTTATGCAGGCCTCAGCTACTCTCAGTTCATTCACAGGCTAATCAGGCCTGCTAACTCCTGATTAGGTGTCAGCAGTTCCCAAGAGCTGAGAAGGTTACCAGAGTTTAAAACCTAACCCACTAAAGAAAATATTTCTACCAAAGCACCAAAAAGAATGTAACTTTGCTTTCCCCTAGTCCTTGAGTCCCAACACCCTGATCTTTATCACCTCTCACCTCTTTCCACCCTAGTCCTCTTTCTGTGCAAGTTAGCATACACAAACATCCACCCTCCCCAAGTTCTTCTTTCACACGCCCGACAGCTTAGCTCTCCTTTCACTCACTCACACGCACAATCCCACCTGTGACCATACTCCCAGCTCCTCTGAGCCTGCCTTTCATAAAGCTCCCTCAGTTCCTCTTTTGCACCCCCTTCCCAACTGATATGGGTTTCTTTCATAAACTGTGGATTCTTCAGGAGTGCTTCTAACAATCAGGTAGGGAGACGAGGCAGACTAGCACAAAGATGAGAAGTCAGGTGGAGGGGCCGAGTAGCATTGTCACGGCGACCACATCATATGGGACTCAAGACACACAATCTTAAAAAAACACCTTAATTTTGGAATCTGCAGCGGTGATGTTGAGGGAAGCAGCAGCAGCATTCAAGGCTCAGTCACGCAGGTGGGAGACATAAGAGGCACTGGCAGGCAGAGGGGCCGCTTTCAAACAGTGGCGCTACACATGGCTCCGACCAGCAGAGGCGAAGGCAGAGGAGTCGAGCAGCATGCAGGCATCACTGGAAGCATGGGCCAGAGAGCGGGTGTGGTGAGATCTGGCAGGGGGCCTGCAGGCAACAGCAAGAGCTTCAGGCCTTCATGTGTCCTCTGCTGCCTGGGGGAAATGTGAGTAGTGCATGCCTGCAAAGTCACCTCTCTTCAATCTTGCCCCTGGTATAAGTCAGTTGGCAGCAGCACATGCCGATGGAGTTGCGGGGGTGCTGGGTGGGAGGAACTGGGATCTCTCTGCGTTTCTCCTCTCCAATCTGTGGGTGATGCACGATGTGCACAAATGCAAACATCGGCGTCATCGGGCAACAGCAGCACACACAGCATGACAGCAAACGTTAAAAACTGGAGCTGGAGCCAATTGGGACGTGGCGGGTTTGGCCGTAACAACACTGCTGCAGCGTTGGTATTCCTCTGCCTTGCTTACCTGGCAGCACCGGCCCTGTGCGGGATGTTGTTCTCCCGGGACCCCCCTGAAGTGCGGGGCCCTGTACAAACAACATTCTTGAACAATGGACGGTCCGGCCCTGTGAGCACCACACCATCAGTGTGATTTGCAGCTTTGGTAATACACATTTTAACTGAGGAGGCGTGGCCTCACGGAGGTGGGCAGCAGCAGATCCATTCATCTTTTTGGAATTTGCTGAGGGTAGGGACGTACAGGCCGCTTGCTACATATACATGTGTCCTGGGGTTTGTGCGTGCCATGCCGAACACATCTATGTCCCTGATCCTGGACCCGCAGGCACAGCTAGACCCACACGTGCAGAATTAGGGCCAAAGGGGGTCCATTTTTTATTTGAAAGTGTCCTCAGGCATGCATGTTATGGAATCGTGCTCTAAGTCACATAGTTACAAAACAGGACCAAGTCTCTTAGAGTTATCCCTTTAGTTGTCTAGCATCCAAAAAGTAATGGAGTTGAGAGAGTTCAAGGAAATGAAACATGTTGTTCTAATAACACACCATACATTTACAAGGAAACCTTAACTTAAAGTGGCTCCAGGCATGAGAATTTCATTCCAATCCACTCCTGAGTCCATTTTGAAATGTCTGGAAATATTTGTATTCTTCCTCCCATGAAGTTAACATCCCACTTCTTAAAATAAAGACATAAAAGGGCCTCTTTATCTTGAAGAATCACAAAAAGAAAAGTAGATCTCGCTTCTCCCTCCTGCACTTTCTCCAAAAGTCAGTCAAATTAGCAATTTCTAAACTATCTGAGGCGAGCTCAGCTAAAGATGTTTACGTTTTCTCCAGGCCCTGAGAAGGAAGATAGTAAATCTTCTGTAATGGAGGTAAGTCAGGCTCGGGATATTTTAGAACTTCCTTGAGAAACCTAGAAAATAACTCCCTCGGAGCCGGCACATGAGATTGAGGAAAAATCTAAATACACAAGTTCAGATTCCTATTTTATTTTCAATATGGTTAACAGAAATCCTGACTACATCCAATTCTTTCTCCAGCTCGGTCACTATGGCCTGTGACGTTGTTATATTTACCAAATTTGTTGAAGCAGCATGAATGAAGCCAGCACAGACCCTGTACACAGACTCCAGGGCAATGCAAAGAGTCATCTCCTAAGGTCCGTCCAGGGACAGCAATGAGAATGAAGAAACCAAAGTTGTAGTTTCCTCCACTGTCTCAGCACCTAGGACACGGCTCTGGAAAGACTCCTCTAAGATGACAGGAAAGCCGCCCTGTGGGCCCCAAAGACCTTCCTCGGCCACCACGACCAGAGCTGAATCCTTTACTCCAGAGCTTGACTGCAACACCGCTGCAATGGACAGATCGGGAGGATTCGTTGGGACAAGCGGGCTGAGTGAAACATTGCTCCCAAGTTGAGGCTCTTCCCACCCTGACAGCAGGTATTACTGACACCAACTTTGCTACCGCATAGGGGTCCATCATTCACTGCCTGGCCACCAGGGTCCCAGCTGTGGGGTGGGGGTCTCCCTTTGTCTTTGCCTTGCACTTTGGCATAGAAGAAAACAAAAAAAGTCATGGTTCTATTTCTCTCACTGTTTCTCTTGATCTTCCTGCTGCTTTTGACCTGGTCGACCATCGCACTCTGCTGTCTCGTCTCGGTGAAGCTGGCTTAGCCGACTCAGTACTTCAGTGGTTTCGTTCTTTTCTTTCCTGTCACTCTTTCTCGGTTCTTTCAAGGACTTCCTCTTCCCCCCACCCCCCTCCCTTGTGGTGTCCCTTAGAGTTCCGTTCTTGCGCCCTTTCTCTTTAATGTCTTTCTTGCCCCCCTCACTCTTCTGGTCCAACAGCACAGTATCTCAGCATATTATTACGCCGATGATATCTTTCTCCTCCATCATACTGACTTTTCTGCTCCCGACATCACCCCCCTCAACTCTTGTCTCTCCTCTGTGGCTTCTTGGCTTTCTTCTAATTTTCTTCACGTCAACCTTGCTTTCCCAACACAATCTACTTATTAACCAATCCAAAACTGAGATCCTTCAAGTATTCTCCAACCCCTCATATACCCCTCCCCCAACACTCACCCTTGGCGATCTCACTCTCACTATAAAAAACCAAGTGAAATATCTTGGAATCATCCTCGATCAGAACCTCTCCTTCATTGAGCACATAAAGAAAACTACCAATACAATTTACGCAAAGTTGCGCACCCTCCGGAACCTCAAGCCCATCTTAAGCCCCAACTCCTTCCGTACTGTCTGTCAGGCCCTCACAACCCCTTCACTTGACTATTGTAACCTTATATATCATGGCCTCTCTAAGACCACCATCCAACCTCTCCAACTTGCCCAGAATACACTAGCACGTTTAATAACTAACAACCCTAGACGATACCATATTACACCTGTCCTCTATGACTTACACTGGCTCCCAATCCAACTCCGATCCAAATTTAAAGTGCTCACCCTCATTCATAAGATTATCTCAAAAGAATCAGCTCCATGCCTTTCCCCACTCCTTGCCTTCCCTAACAACACAAGAACACGCTGCTCCTCCACCAAAAACCTTCTAACCATTCCAACATCTAAATTATACTTTAAACAATCTACCAACAACAGGGCCTTCTCTCTCTACGCCCCATCCCTATGGAATACCCTTCCCCATGACCTACGTAACTGTGTGAGCCACGCAGAATTCCGAAAGAGATTAAAAACCCACCTCTTCCTCGAACACTTTTCCCTACCACCCTAGTTCCTCCCCCCTACTCCTAACCTCCTCACTAGTCCCTCCAATTGATATCCTAGTGACTCACAGTTACTTCTTATGTAAACAAATGATCCATATTATTGTAAATAATTTATTGTAAATAGTTTATTAGCTCATTAGTTCCTTAGTTCTTATGTTACCTATGTAGCCTGTTACCTTGTTCTATGTAAACAGTTGTACAATACTGTCAGTTACGTTCCATGTAAACCGTCTTGAATTGTAGAAAGACGGTATATAAAAACTGTTAAATAAATAAATAAAAACCTCTGCTATCTGGTTTACTTTTGGGAATTCCGCCGCTCCTCCTCTCACTCCTCTACTCTCCGCTTCTCCTATCTTTATTATTTCTTCCCTTCATTACCTCGGCGTCACCCTTGACTCTTCTCTTTCTTTCAAAGAACACATTTCCTCCATTGTGCAGCGCTCTTTCTTCACCCTGAAGCAACTTTGTGCGGTTCGCCCTTTTCTTTCCTCTTCCTCACTGGCCACACTTCTTCTTTCCCTCGTCATGTCTCATCTTGACTACTGCAATGTCACTCTAGCCGGTCTTCCTCAGTCCCAGCTCTCTCGCCTTCAGCGCATCCAGAATACCGCCGCCCACATCCTCACTCATGCTTCCCGTACTGATCACATCACTCCCCTTCTTCTCCACCTGCATTGGCTCCTTGTTTCTTTTTTAATTCAATTCAAGTTCCTTATCTTTGTTCACAAATCAATTCACACAGGTATTCCTCTTTATCTTGCTGACCAGGTCCGTCTCCACACTCCTCACCGTCTCCTCTGTTTCATTCACTCCAATCGCATGTCACTTCCATCCCCTTCCTAGGCTCATTTAGAATCCACCCGCTCCTCAGCTTTCTACTTCCTTGGCCCAAGGCTCTGGAACTCGCTCCCTCTTGCCCTCCATCTGGAACCGTCCCTCTCTGTGTTTAAGCGAGACTAAAAACCCACCTTTTTTGATTAGCCTATGACCTACCCCCTTCCGTTGCCCCTCTCTCCCCCCTCACCGATGTTCACCTTGCCCTGCCCTCCTTACCATCACACTCATTCTTTGTCCTGCTTGATACCCTGCTGTCCCTATGCCTTTTCTCCCTTTTCTATTCTTATATTTCTCTCTCTGTCCTGTTTAAAATATTTTAATGGTGTTCCTTTTCCTTTCTTCCTTTCTAGCAGCATTTGATTTTTATTTTAAACCACCCAGATGCATTTGTTAGGGGCGGTATATTAAGTTTTTTAATAAACATAAACGCCAGGAGACATGTTAGCCGAGAGAAACAAAATACATTCAAACCAGACCTCATCTTGGATCCCACCCCTAAATAGATAATTTTATGAGAAGCTGCCTATTTTTAGGCCCCAACAATGCACCTTAGTGCCAAATACATGCATAAATGATCTATTATAAAATGCTGACTAGTGGGACAGTACTTGTGTTGTTTGTATTGAGGCTGATTCTGTACTAGCCATCCAGCCCCTGCACCGCTGATCAGAATTGCCCATGAGATCAGAATCGGGTCTATAGCCTGGACGTGCAGGCCAGGCCCTGATTCTGATCACCCGCATGCCCAGCCACATACCCGGCTAACTCAACCTGGCTCTGTAATGGAGCTGCAGTGTTATGGCATCTCATTGCGGAGCTGCGATCCCCAACCGCCGACCCAAAATGCCCTTTCCCCACAGCCGGATCCCCAATCCGGCCTCCCATGGCCAGGGTCAGACTACAGGGAACCCCCTTTGTCCCTCTCCTGTCTGTCCCCAATGTCCAGGGGGGATTTATTCCACCTCAGGGACACCACGCCATGCCTCCAGACCGCCCCTGACTACAGCTCCCAGTACAACACAGCTGTACGTATGGGGAGCCTTTGCACTGAGGCAGTAGGGGGACGAATAGCAGACATACATCCAGACAAGATATACATCCCCGCTATACGTGGCACAGAATGACCCCCATTGTGTGTACTTTCACTGTGGACCGCAAGGAAATATGCACATAAAATATAAAATATGATAATTTACACATGGACTTGAAGCATTTTTGTAAAACCATTTACACCCACTCTAGGACTGGTGGAAGCAATCACACTTTCATTTAAGTTGCCTCTTCTGGCACTTTATAAAGTCAAATGGAAACATAGAAACATGACGGCAGACAGAGGCCATACGGCCTATCTAGTCTGCCCTTCTATACCAACTACTATAGTCCCTTTTATTCCTTTAGAGATCTTCTGTGTTGGTCCCATGCTTTCTTGAATTCAGATACTATCTTCGTCTCTACTACCGCCATTTGTTTCAGTGCACCTTTAATCCCCCCAAACCCCTCCCTAACATTTCTTACCCCTCCTTCCCCTCCTTCTTCTTTCTCTATTGCTCTTCTTTCCTTTCCTGTTGATTATTGGCCTTTCTTTCTTCTTTCTCTGCAGTCATTTACTTTTTGTATTGTATACCGCTTTATGTCTTTTGATTTAAGCGGTATAGCAAGTGTTTGAATAAAGATGAAGATAAATCCCCGCATCTACCACTCTCTCCCTAATACAGGTAAGTTGAAATGCAACATATTGTGTCGGATGTTTTGAGGATGTTTTGTTTTTTTGCTGGTCAGCATTATTGAATTTAATGCATGGTAACGTTACCGGCAGCGCTAGATGTACCAGAGGGTGGAGAGAAGGTGGAGAGACGGGGTCAATGAGCGAGGAGTGGGCAGGAATCTGGCCCTGCTACATTAACGCCATCATCTGAACACCAGCAACATTACTGCCATCAAGAACCAGGCAGTAAGGGTGCCCAGTGAGGACAGAGAGCCTATTTGAACATATGCAATGTGCTGCACAGACAGGCGAGCCCAAAAAAGTGATAATAGTGCACATTTGGAAAAAACACAACAGCGTCCAGTCACAAAAGAGCACTGTTACAATGGTGCAAATGGTGCACAGTAGAGCGCTGGTGGAACATGCATTGGTTGCTGCGGTGGCACAATGTGCACCAGGCGTCTGCCAAGGTAACCCATATCAAAAGAATACTGGCAAATCTGTGATACAGTATCTGACCAAGGTACAAAATGCCCTGTATGAACTATGGCACATGTGCCCCTTAGGTCCCCCCCCCCAAAAAGGAGACCAAATCTATGCAAAAGGGTCATCATGGCAAAGGTTTGCTCCTCACTAGCGACCCTCCCCAGGAATCTGCACAAAGCATAGAGGGAAGCCATTGGTGGTGTGAAGCGATCTGTGGCTCACCAATTATGGCTCTGGCCCACATGGAAGTTACACCCAGCTATCCACCTACCTGCATGTTCTGGGGTCCGTGGCCATGCACAACCACACTGATGGCACATGCCCACCTCGGCAACATGTGTGGGGTAAGGTGGAAGTGACCATCACCAGTGTGCAGCTCACAACAGTTCTGCCAATGTCCACTGTGCCAGATGCAGTACAAGATCTGGCAAAGCTCATCTGATGGAAAGCAGACAATCAGCATGGGTATCTGGGACCCTGTGGAAGCATTGTGGTGCACCCAGTACAGTCACTGCATATAGACTCAGAAGGTTGTGGGTTTGTGTCCTGCCAGTGGACAAGGCTTTTAACCATGTCCCAGTGGTAACATGATGGGCCAAAGGGCACAAATAACACCAACCAGTTCGAATCACAAATTCTTTTGACACTGCAAGTGCGCCATGGGCAAGGCAAGACCTGCCAATGCTCATCTTATGGAAAGGAAACTATCAAGCATGGCTTTCTGCACTCCTGTGGCAGCACTGTGGCTCACCCTGAACAGTGGTTGCTAACAGAAATAGAAGGCTGTGGGCTCGTGTCCTGGCAATGGATATGTTAAATGGTTAAATTTTATACCACAATTTATTTATTTATTTATTATTTATTACAAGCTCTTATATACCGCTCTATTCAGCATCAGCGCGGTTCACAATATAACAACAGACCAGAACAACAAACTGTTTGGTTTTACAGAGAACAAGGTCAGAGAACTTGGATAAAACATGGGACGGCATTTCTGCAACTATTTACATGAGTATTTACAAGTATACACAACAGAAGTTGTTATTAGTTATAGGGTAAGGATCGAGATTGGTTAGGAAGAATAGCAGCATATGTAAACACTAAACGTTTGCCCAATAAGGGTACAGACACCAACACAACCAAGCAGCAGAACACACTTCTACATTGTCACAGTGAGCAGCTGTAAACACAACTGAACAGCACAACAAAGCACACCACACAACCTGTTTCCACACCCACAGTGCATCTGCTGCCCTGTGTCTTGAACACCATGGCAACACGGTCCTGTGGCAGTGACCAACCAGGATACATGAACAAAGCCACGATTGCTGGTGTCCTGCTCCCCTCCACATGTAGAGTAGGGCCATGCAGCACCTGGAAATGTGCAATAGGTTGATTGTATGTGATGTCCTATGTATATGCAGCATGAATGAGGCTCAACAGACACTCCACCATGCACCTCACTCCCACAGCAGTGTCACACAGTACAATGTGATGCAAATGAAGGGAAGAGAAGAGGATGCTGGGAACAACATGAAATTGCATCATTCCCACAGGATGCATATGTGGGAGAGGGAATGTACATGGAATATATGCTTGTCCATGTCTGATTCCTCACATGACAAGGGTGCAGACACCAAAGAATGTTGTTATAACACCATCACCATGAATGTGTAGTGATCCATCAAGAGGTATGCAATGACATTGTGTAATATACCGGGAAAGATGCAGTTGTCTGTTGGACTTGTCACATTTTGCACCTGTTGTCTCAGATTGGTGAACGTATCACAGATAGCCTACATAACATACAAGCAGTCTGTGTGCAAGGACGGCCCTGTGGTGTGCATGCAACAAATGTCCCTAGGCATGATGATGCATGCAGGCAGTTGGCTATACCTGTCTCCCATAGATGACAGTCCAAACTGTAATAATCACCCTCAAAATAATGTGCAGCATACCCACACACCACATGTGAACTGTTGCATGTGTTATCTGCTGCTGCGTGTGTGTATGAACCCTATCTATACTACCTCCTGCAGAGTAGCCACATCATACAGAGCATCCCCCTACAACAAGGCATCCTATATTCAGAGACTGTTGTTGAAACAGAACAGTCCACACTATCCTGTCTGCTGCTGATGGATAAAACCCTGGTAAAATTGGTGGCAAAATTATCCAAGAGCAAGATATGGTCTCTTTGCATGCAATACAGACCACACATGAAGCCCAAAAGGTATAATGTGGATCTCAGACTGAACTTGAAATGTAGGCGTTAGCATCGCATACTGTGTGTACCAGATTTCCACTGACCCCCTTCACAGTCATGGTGACCTCCGCAAAAGCTACCTAATAGTCACTGATGATGTACGTTGTGATAAGGAAGCTTATCATAGCTCAGGAAGGGGCTATAGAAAAGGTGAAGTGTCTCTGAACAAGCAACCTGTCAGTGCTGGTAGAAATGAGAAAACAGAATTTTGCCATAAAAGACTACCAGTCCCAGAATGCACCAGGTTTCCAACAGCCATGAGAGGAGCTGAAGTGAGAAAACGTGTGTTCAATCAGGAGGGCTATGAGGTAATCCCTAAGCACTCATCTCAAAGGGCAGGGACTGATTCAGCACAGCTGCGCTGTATTAGGGAGGAACACTCATCTAAGCAGAATAAGAGTAGAGTTTATTCTACAGATGACCATCTTCATGATCACCTTGGATATCCAGAGAATTGTCCTCAGTATCCTGAGAATCAGCTTGAGTTTGATCATCAGTTTCATCTGAAGGATCATCAGAAGCAGAAGCCAAACCGGACGGACAGAGAGGGAAAGAGACCCTTTGGAAGAAGGAAGAGAAAAGCCTTTGAGAGGTCTAGAAGAGTCCAAAGCAGTACGTATACTGGGAGGTATTCCAAGGGCCAGCATACACCATTGGACTGGGGAAAGCCAGAGGAATGGTGCTGCAGAGCTAGGAATCACCAGAGGCTACCTGTGAGGGAGACGGCCTGCACGTGTAAGGGACCCTCAGACCTGTGCCAGAAAGTATGTGAAGAGAGATCCAGTGTCCAGGGATCTGGATTGGAAGGCTGGACATAAGAACTGGACTACATACTGGCCAGGCTATATAGAGAGGAACTCTAGCAGCAATGGAAGCTCAGGTATGAACACTGATCTATGCCCTAGCTATAACCTTGAAAGACAGCAGGGAAACAAGTATTCTCCTGAAAATGCTCCATTGAGAGATTCATCTGTGCCAATCCATGATATTGAACCCATGCTTGTTGAACAAGGGGGAATAATAGCAGATGAGGATCCTGTTTATATGGACTGCTCTCTATCTAAACTCCGTTGGTAACTTTCTGTTATAAAGTACAGCAACCATCACAAAGAAATACAAATTTGTTCTTTAATCTACTCAGAAAAGCTCCTGAAGCAGGATTTGACCCACACAGTGGAAGGCAAGCCAGCTAAGGGGTTTCAGCTGGTGACTGCTAGCAATTAAGCCTTACCTAATTGCTTGTGAGCTAGGAGAGAATCATTTCTGAATTTATGTGGGAAGTAATCAGAAGTTAACCTGCAAAGAACAGTTTGTTTCTTGCTTTGTGACTTTTCATTTGTTATTTTCCTGATTTTGACTTTGTTTTTCCAAGTTAACACTGAAAGCAAGTAACCTAATTTATGTGCTACCAAGCATATCTGTGTTGGGAGAAATAACCCCATAAATAAATATCTTATTGGCTTTACCCAAGAGCACAACTAAATTATTGTCAGCAGCTGTGTCTGGTGTGAATGAACTACATTGCCCACAATACCTTGCAAATCATATAGAAATATGCACTTGCCAAGAGTGTGAAGATTCTCACCCAGGCAGCCGTCTGACAACGTGTCATGTAGGCCATGAGTGTCTGTAAACCCCTGTTGTCCTGTGAATGTTCTGAGCCTCTGCTGGTCATAAGGGATACGTAGACAGTAGGTGTGATTGTGCAATGCATCATGGGTCATGGTGGAATGAATCAATAAGTGAGGATACAACTGCACCAATGGCACAAACTATGGACGAGAGGACGGGGCCTGTGGCTAGAAACGGAAACATTATCTAGGGTGCTGGTAGATGGCTGTATGGTACAGCATGGGCCTCTCGGGTGGTGAGAGAATGACAACAGTTTGTCCATAGCCTGTCTGAGGGGCAAAGAGTGAAGATGCATGTGGTAAATCACAGAGGTACCACGTGGGCCAATTGGCTATGGTGTCGATAAAACACACACATAGTAATGCCAAAAGAAAGGCCAGACAGTCAGGCCCTACATAAAATGCAAAGCAGTGTAACGTGAGTCAGTGAGTGCATCTGAAACCACGATCCACTGTGTATTAGCTAGCTGCTGTAACCATTGAGCCAACCCATAACACCATAGAGCAACTAGACAGGCAATGGAATGTGTAGCCTAGTGGTTACGGGTAGCACTCACACATTCAACACATCATGTGTTCAATTCCCAAGAAACGCCAACCTGATGCAAACTATATGAAATTGTGCCAACTCCTACCCTCAGAAGATGCGTGTAGATAGTCACATCTTTTGTAATGTGTGCAGCGCCACACAACATGCCCTGCACACAACACGCAGCCAACGAGTAAGGCAGCAGTCAGTGCACGTACGGTGTAGAGGCCATGCGAGCCATACCGTAATGTGTATCCCACATACGCTATGCGCGTGACGTATCACCTAGACATTACAGAATGTGCACGTAGAGGGTATACAGTAATGGGCATAGAGAGGATGACACGCGGGGCGCGCACAGTGTTATACACAGTGCACATCGTCCCCATGATGTGTGTCATATGCATCATAACACCACATGTCCAAAAATCACGTTATGCATGTTATGTTGCACGCTGCGTGTTGGTGACATGGCAACGTGCCAAGTAAAATAATGTGCATTGATACATGTTTGCCATAATGCGCGTTATTGCGTTTCCGCGAGAACACTGCATCATGATGTCCTTCACAAAACACAACAGACAAAATGGCGGCCTGGTCAAGAAAGCCTGCTTTCTACCTGGGGGAACATAGAGATGCTGGGCAGGCTCATCTGCTTCAGGCAGAGGCACCTGTTTCCCGCTGCATCCAAGCGCCAAAACCTTTTCAAGTTTAAGCAGGCCTGGCACCGGCTGACAAGGCTCTACAATGCTGAGGCGGACTACCCCCTGAGAGGTAAGTGCATGGGGGCAGGTACCACAAACCAAGGAGGGGAACTTAGCAGCTAGCAAGCAACAAACATCCTCTACTGGTGACACCATGGGCAAATAGTATCCACATGTAGGTCTGTGAGGCAAAGCTCGGTGTGCAACAGTGTGTTGTGAATGCAGGTGACCGGTAAGTGCTACCTACACATGGTATCGCAGTAGTAAAGGTGACAGTTCCATGTGTAGTAACACCCACTGCTATGTCACAGGAGGGACGAGGGTCACCTAACTGTGTAAGTACTGTAGATGCATGTGTGTCTGTGGTAGGGTCACATACTAGAATTGTGTATGCATGTGTAAATACAAGTGACAACCATGATACAGATGCGCAAAACACTGATGTGCTGCCACATGCAATTATGATGGTGTATGTCATGATCATGCTACCACACACAACCTCAGGCTGGGTGATGAACACTGACGCCTGGCAAACAAACTGTCAATGGCCCTCATAATTGTGCAGCATATGGCAGTGTGGCCTATGTTGAGGTTGCTGTGGGCTGTTGCATGTCAGTAGAGGTTATGTGCAATGTTATATTGACCTGCGTGGAAATGCATGTGTACCACCACTGAACTAATGGAAGGTGAACGATCAGCACACTCCCAAGGCCTGGTCAGGGTGAGGTAGGTTGGTGACATACACAGTGCACTCTAGGGGGAGTGGAAGCATAGCACACTGGTGAGTGTGTGGGCATGTTCATGGACCTCACTGTAAATACGTGTGAAAATGGCAGAGGGATGGTCACCTCTGAGAGTGTCACTGTTTCACACTGCAAACTGCGAAGGTGCCATACAAGGTGTGTGGAGCATGGTAACAATGTCTTACAGCATGTGATGCCACATATGTAACTGCCTGGTCTATCCAGGGTGGCTGTTATGTTGGCAAATGTAGGTGTGACTGCGGCTGTGTGCCATATGTGGCTTCATGCCTATTGACAGAGGTGTGTGGTTCATCTCTTGGACCACTGTAGGTACGTCTGCTGCTGTGTGCAGGACTGTCCTACCCATATGTGGCTTCAGGCCTATTAATAGAGTTGTGTGGCATTCCCGAGGGGATGTGTGAGGGGTGATAGGAGATTAAAGATAATGGGTAGATGCAGAATGAATGCAATTCAAGGTCAGCAGGTGAGGCCTGTACTCCATGACACAACAGATGGGGGACCTATGATGTAATATGTGATAGGGCATACTTTCATCAAGATAAGGGTGGCAGAATATGTGATGCGCAACAGAGTGTTGCACAAATTGCTGTTGTGAGAAATGATATAAAGTGAGAGCAGCAGGATGTGGGTAACATTGGTCACGATGTGTAATGCCTAAGGTGTGGTTGGGTCACATAATAGTGTGTTGAGGATGTAGTGGACAGAATTGTTTGATGTCACAGAGAAACACACAGCATATTGAAACTATCAGGTGTATGTGTGTGTTGATGGAATGTGAGAGGTCTATGACAACCCCAAGAATATGTGGCAAGTTGAGAGGATTTTGAACAAAGATGTACACAGAGAAAGAGAGAAGAGGGGGTGTATAGGATGATCCTTGGCCAAGAAGGGAAGGTGTGGTCCTGGCCATGTTTCCTCTCAAATACTGGGTTGATATCTAAGCTGGAGTGTCTGACAGCAGATACCAATCTGGATGTTGATTGGTGTGGAGATGTCAGGCATGGAGAGGTAGATCTGGGGGGTCACAGGCACACATATGTTACTGTCATGCATGGAAACAGATGAGCGCCACAAAGGGTCAGGTATATAAAGTGCCACAGAGTAGACCCAATACACATCCTTGGCCTACACCAACTGTGAACAAGATGGGCAAGGGGGAGCTGTGGCCGTAATGAACAGTCTGGAGGCAATGGCCAAGATAGGAGGGGACACAGGACACTACCATGACCTTACACCCATGCTTTGCAATGGTAAGGTGGAAAGGGTTGAGGTACAGTGTGTGCAATGCGTATAAGGCCCACAAAGGATGTCAACAGGGCACTGGCTCATGGTCTATGCAGGGAATATGTCACTGGGGAAATTGCCATGAATGGTGTCAGTAGTATGTTACAGATGATGAACAGACTGTGAGGGATCCAGGATGGCATGAGAGGGGAGGATGTTGCGGCACTAGCGATGACCCACCTGTCCATGTATGATACACTTAAGGAAATGGATGGAGATGTTGTAGGACTCAAGAGGACAAGTGCAGTGGGTGGAGGGTTAATGGAGGGGAGTTGTGAGCACAGCATGCTGTTTTGGTGCAGGAATCATTGCAGTGGACAGGGATGGGAAGATAATATGAGAGCTGGATGGCACTACAGTGGAAGAAACGGGGCCTGGGGATATGTGTGGACAGTATCAGGGGATCAGGTGCTGCATTTGGGGTATGAGATAAGGTGTGCTGCCTCCTCCTCAGTGAACACAGGACTGGAGGTGAGGCTAACCAAGGTGGATGTTGGTACATTGGGAGTGATAGGGGGTGCTGTGTGGAACCACCTGAGGTTGTGGGGTCTGTGAGGCCAATCATGTGTATGTGGATCAGTACATAGTCAGTCAGGGTTTTATGGGGAGACTGTGTGGGCGTCATGGGAGGCAGTGGCAAGGTGAGGTGTGAGCTGTGAGTATTGCACAGACAGCATGTACATGGTGTGTGAGAGTTGGTCTGCTGTACACGATGCTCCTGTTTCTTGCCTATGATATTGGACCAATATTATAAATAAATACATAAAAAACGTATTCATGTACATGTGCTCATGAAATAACAAATCTTCAGGGGGCACACAGCTAAATGACATACAACATATAAAACATATAAATATATTAAAAATATTAAAAACATATTTGCCTATGATATTGGACCAATATTATAAATAAATACATAAAAAACGTATTCATGTACATGTGCTCACAAAAAAATTTTTTGGATTTGTGAGCACATGTACATGAATACGTTTTTTATGTATTTATTTATAATATTGGTCCAATATCATAGGCAAATATGTTTTTAATATTTTTAATATATTTATATGTTTTATATGTTGTATGTCATTTAGCTGTGTGCCCCCTGAAGAAGGCTACGGCCGAAACGCGTAGGGGTTAATAAAAATTCGTTTACACCCACCGACGACTCTTGCCCCTTGTTGCTTTCCTGTGTTTCCTGCCAGAGCAGCTGTTCCCCCTTGTTTTTCCTTTTTTGTGCTGAGGTGGCCGTACAGCACATTGTAGTGTTCTAGCACATTTGCTAGGAGGATGTCATTCTCCTGCTGTCTGAAATGCAGTGCCCTCTTGCACACCTCTACAGGGATGCACTTCCTTTTCCTCTTCTCTGGTTGTGGCTTGTCAGGCTGCTCCTCTGTGTGCTGGAACACCCCTGATGGCCCTGCTTCCACCTCCTTGGGCTCCTGCATCCCAAACAGCTCAGGGGACTGTTGTTCAGATGTTTTCCCTCCTTGGTATCCTGTTGTCTCCTCTCCCTGCATGTATGCTGTATAAATTCTCACGATAACCTCTCACAAATAACACTGACCCCCACCGCGTGTCTTAACTACTATACGCCCTACACCATCTGCGCATGTGCAGCATGCCTTGTGCATGCGCATGATGCGGTATAGCGTGCATTGCGCATGCGCAGGGCATGGTGCAGTGCCCATTCCACATGCGCAGGGTACGATGTGGACATGCCGTGCGCGGAACGCATGTGCGACATGCCATGCCTTGTACACATGGATGGTGCGCTGCACTTGCGCATACCACTACACATGCATGGTACGCATGTGCAAGGCGCATATCACATGCAAATGCAACCCAGACACTGATACAATGTCTGTGCTGTGATATGCCATTGCATGACGTCCAGTGTCCTGAATGTCCCAGAAAACTGTGATGGGTCTGCATCAGGACATGTGTCGTATGTGGCATGAGATATGCAATCAAAAATGTGCCACACAAAACCATGTGATCCTGGCCCAGCTGTGATAGTGGGCGAGAACCCCAGATTACACCAACACCATGTGCACAGTGGAGATGAAAAATACCCACCCATCAGGACACAGTCCTCATATTGTTCACCCTCAAATTGTTGGAATAGCGCTGAGTGATGCACCATATAGGAGTCATGGGTGGACCCTGGAAACCTAGGAACCACATTCAGAATATGCATATTTGACCATGACCTTACACCCTTGCAAAGCATGGGTGTAAGGTCATGGTAGTGTCCTTTGTCCCCTCCTATCTTGGCCATTGCCTCCAGACTGTTCATTACGGCCACAGCTCCCCCTTGCCCATCCTATTCACAGTTGGTGTAGGCCAAGGATGTGCATTGGGTCTGCTCTGTGGCACTCTATATACCTGACCCTTTGTGGCGCTCATCTGTTTCCATGCATGACAGTAACATATGTGTGCCTGTGACCCCCAGATCTACCTCTCCATGCCTGACATCTCCACACCAATCAACATCCAGATTGGTATCTGTAAAGCGTCTGTTTCTTGTTGGTCACTCCAGGCCAGGGAAGTCCTGAACCCTCATCTGCGGTGTGCTGCTCCGGCTGGCTGGAATCCAGGGGAATAAAACTCACAGACCACACAGTAGGAAAGTATGCAAGTTTATTCCAAAGGGTGGAGGGATTGTCCGTATTTTATACATCATCAGAAACATATTCATACGTCATCCACCCATCTTCTGGGGGCCCACTATAGTTTATCAGTAACTAATGCAAATACAAGTCATCCTTGAGTAGAACAATCAGTTTAGCTTACACAGCACATTCCTTTTTCCATACCCACACCAGAATGTACAAAGGGCACACACATAGGATTCTGATTTCTATAGGATTCTAATTTCTCTTGTGCAGGCCTCCTGTATATGCACTTAAACTAAGCATTATTATTACAAAGGGCACATATATAGGATTCTGATTTCCCTAACAGTATCTGCTGTCAGACACTCCAGCTTAGATATCAACCCAGCATTTGAGAGGAAACATGGCCAGGACCACACCTTCCCTTCTTGGCCAAGGATCATCCTATACACCCCTTCTTCTCTCTTTCTCTGTGTACATCTTTGTTAATAGTGCCACATCTCCTATAGCATCTCCCTCATCATGTGTTGGGAGGGTCCTGCCTCAGATGTGCGTGTCAGCGGGCATGGTGGCATCCCAGGTGCTGGATACACATTTGTCTCAGCTGCTGCATCTCCACACCGAGCAACGTATATTGTGGCATAATGATAATGAACATGGCCCACTTGAGCAAACATCCCTGAAAGGTGGCAGCAGTATGTGTGCAGGTCTGCTGATACTTCACATGGAGCTACAAATATACATACATACATTCACTTTAGTGCAACATATTTACATTACAGCTGTTGTGGGGGGATTAGCATAGTGGTTAGAGATATGTGTTTGGGCACCCTAGGGAGCAGGTTTAATTCCCACATGTTCCTTTCCTTTTATTTTCTTGTGTTCTGCTAACCATACCATACAAAGTGCTGCAGCTTCAGCACTGCACCAAACACCCTTCCTTCTCTTCAGTGTGCACTACACTGTGCACTCCATCCAGCCTATCCATCACATATTATCAGATACATAAGGACCCTTTCTATGTAATGTCTGGAAGAGTAGTTGGCTTGGAGTGATAGCATAGGTATTTGTGAACTGTGTTTGGACACCACAGAGTGCTGGTTTGATTCTCACATGTTCCTTCTTCACTATTGTGCCCTAGTGCATATACCATCCACACGGCAGGTCCTTCAGACCAGACCTGGGCACCCTTGCATTTGAATTATTTTTATATTATGCATGCTGTTTTCAGTGCAGACCAGTTAATGGTGTGTGTGCATGAGGTTAACTGTGGCTCACATCCCACTTACGGACTATAATATCAGCTGTCAAAGATCTATGACCTTACACCTGCAGATCCATTGTTTTTGGGGCACCATGTATCTACTTCCCTCAGGGCATCTTGTACTGTCGGGGCGCCTTAGATCGCAACCCCCTGTAGACGCGCTGGTGCTGCCCGTCGGCTGTCACGTTAACGCGTGGTAAGTGGCCAAGGCGCGCTGTGCCGACCAGTTAAATGGCCCATGGTTACCTTAACACCGCACCGCCCACATTTTTATATGGCATCAGTAACATTAGCGCTGCACTTACCGCCAGTGACATTACCCCTAAGAGTCTGATGGGACGCAACGTATTTTGGTTTTGAAGGAAGATTTTGACCAGGGTCTACCAAATAGAACATACATTTCAGAAATGTTTTGTTCCCCCAAGAACAAAAGAGGGTACAAATGTCAGAAATGAGCAGTAGAAGAAATACAAATTTAAGACTAATCGAAGAAACTATTTCTTCACTCAGAGCATAATCTGGGCATGATTATGTCTGACAATCTTAAAGTAGTTAAACAGCAAAAGCTAGAAGAATGCTTGGGTGCATAGGGAGAGGAATGGCCAGGAGAAAAAATGAAGTGATAGTGCCTCTGTATAAGTCTTTGGTGCGACCTCATTTGGAGTATTGTGTGCAATTCTGGAGACCTCACCTTCCAAAGGATATAAACAGAATGGAGTTGGTGCAGAGGTTGACTACTAAAACGGTTAGTGGTCTTCATTATAAAACATTGTCAAACACCTTGCTGGCCCCCAAGGCGGGAGCCTGGGGCTTCGGTGTTGTTCCTCTTCTAACAGCAAGGACTTTATGTTGCCCTCAGGGATTTTGGGTCCCAATAGCTAATTGAAATAAGGAGGTAGTTGTGGTCGAGTAGCTATGCTTAAAGAGGTTTTATTTCCCATCCCGGGAGAATTCTTGCAACAAATATCAAAAAGCAAATAAACCATACAGCTGATATAACACAAGTGAGGGACTACAAATGGGAACAAAAATGCTTATTGTCAGCTTTAACTGAACAAAAAGAGGGAAAAACAGGGTTTTCAATCACACACTTTTAACTGTGAAATCTGTGCTCTCCCACAGATTTCACTCCAGCAGGCTTTCTTAGACCCCTAACAAAAAGAGGTTATGCTATCAGAGAAAACAAGCGTACAGTCCATTTTGCACATATCATATGCACATATGACCTCCAGATCAAATCCGCGATCAGATACCTTGGCGTCACACTAGACCAGAACCTAAATATGCAGGCGCATATAAGTAACACTGTAAGGGCAGTATACCATAAAATCAGATCCCTCAGATACCTACGTTCGCTGCTGCAGCCTGACGATTTCAGGACCATCTTTCAAGCACTAATAATTCCGCATTTCGATTATGCGAATGCAATACTGCAAGGACTCCCCCAAACCACTCTGAACCCACTGCAAATGGCAATGAACACCGCAGCAAGAGTACTACACGGAGCATCCAGGAAAGACCATGTCACACCCATTATGAAACAGCTCCACTGGCTCCCGATTCAAGGTAGGATTACATTCAAGACCTTGCTACTCACCTTCAAAGCCACCAACGGTCTCTCGTCAACATCACTATCAGAGATAGTCCAGAAGACACCCCACAATAGGGACAGAAGGTCAGTAGCACAAAACACCTTGATAGTCCCAAGATCAATGACTCAATGCACCAAGTCAACATCCAGCAGGGCATTCAAACTTTATGCACCAATGATCTGGAACAGCCTCCCTCACAACATCCGAACAATCCCAGACATATTCCAATTCAGGAAGGCTGTGAAACACTACCTCTTCCTCCTACATTACCCAGAAACCAATGAAAGCTCAGCACCAATTACCGAGACCTCACAAATCTCCTCTGTCTGAAACCATAAGAACACATGACCAGCCTGTAAATTGTATATATTGTTATTGTATATAGTTACCCTGTTAGCCAAGTTGATTCTCCTGTTCATATGTAAACACAAAGTACTATTGGAAATGTGTATGTTCGTTGTTTATTGTAAACCGCACTGATGCTGAATAGCGCGGTATAAAAGAGACTTTAAATAAATAAATAAATAAATAAATAAATAAATATCAGAATTATCATCACCAAAGTCACAATCCATATCTTCAGGTGCTTCTTGATAATTATAACTTGCAGGGCTATATTGTGGATTAGTGTTTGTTTCTCTCCTCTCGGCTGGGTCAGAGCACCACTCCCCCCTATCACTGCAGAAAGGTTCTTTACCACACACTATGAAATCTTTCCTTAGTGGGCTACACACTTCCTGACCACAGGGGGTAAAACTCAGTGCTCCTCTAGTCCAGGTACTTTGGCTTTCAGGCTGAGCTCTGCCTGGCTGGGGTGTAAACGGGAAGTGGAAAGTTTTCTTCCCCTCTCTTCCTTTCACAGGACGTCTTTCTAAAGCATGGGAATTATCTCTTGGACAAGTATTCTGGCTCCCCAGGTTCCTGCTATTGTGGTTATCTCTTCTCCCTGCTCCTCGTGGTTTATATCCTGGAGTCTCCCTCTGGCCCCACACGGACCTTGGCTTAGTGCAGCCTAACTTCCCAGCACTAATCTTCGTGAACTCCTCTTGGATAAACCCCTCTGAGGTGCAGATTGATTCCACGTCTGAACCTTCCAGGTATGGCTCCTGGTTTTTCTGAGCGCTGTACTTTCCTTTCCCTCGAGTCTTCTCAATGTCTCCTTCTCTCTCTGCCACAGAGACCGAGTCTGACTCCTGGCTTGCGTCTCTGTGTTTCCTTCTTTCTTCACGTGTGCCTGTACGTGAATCTGTGCATGAATCTGCACGTGTCTCTGCTCTGCTCAAGACTGACCTTTTTTTATCTGCGTCATTCCTTGAGACTTGAGTTAGCTCAACTCTCTGCAGCTGTCTCTGCTTTGCTGATGAGCTATGACGTAATGGTATCTCTGGGCGTTTCTCTACAGCCTGTGCTCTTGTTTTGCTTAGTTGCCCCTGACAACCCCTAGCCATGTGCTCTGCACTGCTGATTTTAAAACTGCCCTGAGTGTTTTCCTCTACTCTACTTCTACTTATTCTACTTAAAATATTACGGGCTGCAGTTCTTACCTGACAGCCCGGAATCCGTGACAATGCATCAGCATTTCCATGCAGCCGCCCCGCCCTATGCTGTACTACGAAGCTAAAAGGTTGGAGCGCTAGGTGCCACCGGGTCAGACGAGGGTTGCTGTTCCTCATCTGATGTAACCAGGTCAGAGGGGCGTGGTCTGTGATCAAAAGGAATTGCCGACCAGTTAAATAAAAGCGCAGTGCCTCCACTGCCCATTTAATCGCCAGGCACTCCTTTTCTATTGTAGAGTAATTTTTCTCTGCCTTATTGAGCTTTCGGCTCAAATATGTTACAGGGTGCTCTACCCCATCAAAATTCTGAGCCATTACCGCCCCCAACCCTGTTTCGGACGCGTCTGTCTGGACAATGAAGGGTAGGTTGATATCTATCCCCCTTAACACGGGTGCCCTACAGAGTTTTTCCTTTAGGTTAGTGAAAGCTTCTTCAGCCTCCGGGGACCACTTTATTGTGGTAGGGGCATTTTTCCGTAACATTTCAGTGAATAGAATACTCTCCTCAGCAAAGTGAGGTATAAACCGACGATAGTATCCTATCAAACCCAGAAAGCTTCGGACTTGCTTTTTCGTGCCCGGACGTGGGAAGTTTCGGACGCTCTCTAGTTTACAGGCCAGGGGCCTTACTACCCCCCTCCCAACCATGTGTCCCAAGTACTTGGCCTCTTCCGTGGCGAACAGACACTTGGCCGGATTTAGTGTTAGTCCCGCCTTACGAAGTGCCCTGAGTACGGCCTCTATTCTTGCAAGGTGTTGGGTCCAGGTTGTGCTGTAAATAATCACGTCGTCCATATAGGCCAGCGTGTACTCGTGGTGGGGCCTTAGGACCTGGTCCACCAATCGCTGGCATGTGGCAGCCACGCCGTGTAAGCCAAATGGCATGCGGCGAAATTGAAAGAGGCCTATAGGCGTGCTAAATGCCGTTTTTGGCTTGGACTCCTTCATTAAGGGTACCTGCCAATATCCCTTGGTGAGGTCAAGGGTGGTCAGGTATCTCGCCTGCCCCAAACGATCCAGCAAATCGTCTATCTGGGGCATCGGGTAAGCGTCAAACTGTGACACTTCATTCACCCGGCGAAAGTCGATACAGAATCGAATGGATCCGTCTGGTTTGGGCACCAGCACCACTGGATTCGACCAGGGGCTGCGTGACTCCTCTATGACACCAAGCTTCACCATCTCTTTTACCTGTTCGACTATTTCTCTCTTTTTTGCCTCAGGCATGCGGTAGGGGCGTTGCCGAATTATTCGCCCCGGTGTGGTTATAATTTCGTGGGCTACTACGTTAGTTTCTCCTGGTGTCATAGTTAAAACGTCCGAGAACCTATCCAGGACTTGGGCCAGTTCTTGCTGCTGGGGTATAGAAAGCCCTTCACCTACTCTAGGTCTGGACTTGTCCCTCAAATCTGCAATTTGAGGACCCAGGTCTTCTTCTTTAGGCTCTTCTGCTAGGGCCGTCATAATCTTGACTTCACCCTGGCCCGTGGACCCAAATCCCTGTTCCCCCCTTATGGTGGACGGTAAGGAAGACACTTCTTCTATTATGGGGAAACCCACACGCTCGCAGATTAATTGCGCTATACGATCGCCTACATGGATTTTAAAGTCGGTCTTACTAAAATTAAAGACCAGGACTTTAATACATCCCCTATAGTCGGGGTCTATTACCCCAGCCCCTATATCTAAAAAAAATTTAACCGCAAGGCCTGACCTCGGAGCAATGCGGCCATAGCAACCTTCTGGGATTCTCACCTGGATGCCTGTATCAATTAAGGCCTTCCCTCCTTTTCCCACTATGGCTTCCTCCGCACTGAATAAATCATAGCCAGCCACTCCTGGGGTGGCTCTTTGTAGGCTTTTGGCCAAGTTGGACACTTTGCAGAACTGTAGGATGAACTTTGCCTTCCCTAAGGGCGCCCCCTTCTTGGGAACCTGTGGTCCTGTCCTATTCTTCTGTGGTTTGCCAAACAGGGGACTCGGGAGTTTGGCGGCCAAAGCTTCTATTTCCCCCTCCTGTACTCCTACCTGGTATTGGGTAGGCTTTAGGCTAGGCTTATTAAGCTTTCCATCCATTTTTTGACTAAATGGTGGCCAGTCCCTCCACAGGACAACCTCCCTTGGCAGTTTTAGAACTATAGCTACTGATATATTCTGCTGTGTTCCTAAGGCATTTATCTTTACACTATGTAATGGATAATGTGAGGCTGCGCCGTGCACGCACCTGACCCAAACTTGTCCCTCTGCTTGACTCGGGGGCGACTGACGGTGCCCCTCAATGGCTGCCCAGAGCCTTTTTGAAATCATGCTCTGGTCAGCCCCCGAGTCAAGTAGAGCCAGTGTGTGAATACCTTCCACTTGTGCTGGAACCAGGAATTCGTCCTGCTCTGTTTCCTCTGTCCCTGTCACCAGGACCGTGCGTTCTGTGCAGGATCTCTGATAGTGCCCAGTTTTTCCACACCGAAAACATTTACCTTTGGGTACAGAACAGACATTCTCATCAGAGACATTAACATTCAACTTGGCAGGTTTATACATCCTATCAGACACATATTTCCCTTTACTGCTACTTTTCCTCCTCCCAGCTGCCAACCAACTACCTTGGCCTGGGGTGTCAGTCCTCTCAGCCGCGAAATATCGCTCGGCTAGAGAGGCTGCATCCTCTGAGGACTGGCAGTGCTGGAGGGTCAGAAAAGTCTTAAGCCCTTTTGGAACAGCCTCCATAAATTGTTCTAATACAATTTTGTCAATCACTGTTTCCACTGAACTTCCCTCAGCTAACAACCATTTCTTTGCTATACTTTTTAGCCTCTGGGCTAGAGCTTTGGGAGTTTCTCGAGGCCCAATTACTGCCTCTCTAAACATACACTGATAGTGAAGTGGGGTAAGCCCCAATCTATCTTTTACCGCTTTCTTTACTTCACTATAATTGGAAGCTAATTCTGCAGGCATAGCTTTGTACGCTGAAAGAGCCTCTCCTGTGAGCGATAGGGCAAAGCGGGTGGCCCACTGCTCCTCTGGCCATTTCAAGGTAGTAGCTATCCTTTCAAATGCGTCCAAGTAATCGTCCACATTGTCCTGTGGTTGTAGCTGTCCTAATGCAAAGGCACCATACGACCTTAGACCAGCGGCTTGGAGAGCCATGGGGACGTCCTCAGTGACATCTCGGGGCTTCTTTAAAAGCGCGTCCAATGTCTCTAATAATGGCCGCTGCTGCTCCTGTATGGTCCTTTCTGTTTGCTGCTGCAGGAAATGGATAAGCTCGACTTGCTTATCCCATTGCGTCTTCATCCATCCCGCTACATCCAATGGCTCCATCCTTCTGCCTTGGTATACCTAGAGATAGAAAAACAAAACAAAACCAAGTGCGATACCACCACACTTTTTTTTTTCCACCGCCCTCTCTCTGCCCACCAGCACCCCCCTTTCTCACTGTATCCTCCCCACGTCTGACCAGGTACTTTTTACCTTAGTCTCCATGCAGGGGTCAGCTTGTGAGAAAGGTGTCTCCGGGTTCCACTCCTGGTAGCAGAAAACTTCTTGACGGTTCTCTCTCCTTCCGTATGACTGCTTTCCTTCCAGCAAACTGTAGTCCTTTTTGTGTTTGTCCCTTTTGAGTCTTGCGCAAAAATCCAAACAACGTCGCCACTTGTCAAACACCTTGCTGGCCCACAAGGCGGGAGCCTGGAGCTTCGGTGTTGCTCCTCTTCTAACAGCAAGGACTTTATGTTGCCCTCAGGGATTTTGGGTCCCAATAGCTAATCGAAATAAGGAGGTAGTTGTGGTCGAGTAGCTATGCTTAAAGAGGTTTTATTTCCCGTCCCGGGAGAATTCTTGCAACAAATATCAAAAAGCAAATAAATCATACAGCTGGTATAACACAAGTGAGGGACTACAAATGGGAACAAAAATGCTTATTGTCAGCTTTAACTGAACAAAAAGAGGGAAAAACAGGGTTTTCAATCACACACTTTTAACTGTGAAATCTGTGCTCTCCCACAGATTTCACTCCAGCAGGCTTTCTTAGGCCCCTAACAAAAAGAGGTTATGCTATTAGAGAAAACAAGCGTACAGTCCATTTTGCACATATCAGAATTATCATCACCAAAGTCACAATCCATATCTTCAGGTGCTTCTTGATAATTATAACTTGCAGGGCTGTATTGTGGATTAGTGTTTGTTTCTCTCCTCTCGGCTGGGTCAGAGCACCACTCCCCCCTATCACTGCAGAAAGGTTCTTTACCACACACTATGAAATCTTTCCTTAGTGGGCTACACACTTCCTGTCCACCTGGGGGTAAAACTCAGTGCTCCTCTAGTCCAGGTACTTTGGCTTTCAGGCTGTGCTCTGCCTGGCTGGTGTGTAAACGGGAAGTGGAAACATTTCTTCCCCTCTCTTCCTTTCACAGGACGTCTTTCTAAAGCATGGGAATTATCTCTTGGACAAGTATTCTGGCTCCCCAGGTTCCTGCTATTGTGGTTATCTCTTCTCCCTGCTCCTCGTGGTTTATATCCTGGAGTCTCCCTCTGGCCCCACACGGACCTTGGCTTAGTGCAGCCTAACTTCCCAGCACTAACCTTCGTGAACTCCTCTTGGATAAACCCCTCTGAGGTGCAGATTGATTCCACGTCTGAACCTTCCAGGTATGCCTCCTGGTTTTTCTGAGCGCTGTACTTTCCTTTCCTTCGAGTCCTCTCAATGTCTCCTTCTCTCTCTGCCACAGAGACCGAGTCTGACTCCTGGCTTGCGTCTCTGTGTTTCCTTCTTTTTCCACGTGTGCCTGTACGTGAAACTGTGCATGAATCTGCACGTGTTTCTGCTCTGCTCAAGACTGACCTTTTTTTATCTGCGTCATACCTTGAGACAGCTCAGCTCTCTGCAGCTGTCTCTGCTTTGCTGATGAGCTATGATGTAATGGTATCTCTGGGCGTTTCTCTACAGCCTGTGCTCTTGTTTTGCTTAGTTGCCCCTGACAACCCCTAGCCATGTGCTCTGCACTGCTGATTTTAAAACTGCCCTGAGTGTTTTCCTCTACTTCCATCGGCTCAATCTGCCTTGTGCCATGACAACATATGAGGACAGATTTAAAGATCTTAATATGTATACTTTAGAGAAAAGGAGGTATAGAGGAGATATGTTAGAGATGTTTAAATACCTCCATGGCATAAATGCAGAGGAGGAGAATCTCTTCCACTTAAAATCAAGCTCTGCTACAAGGGGACATAGGATGAGGAAGAAAGGGGATAGACTTAGGATTAATATGCAGAAATATTTCTTTAAGGAAACAGTAGTAGATGCGTGGAATAGTCTCCCAGTGGATGTGGTATAGATAAGGATAGTATGAGCCCGATTCTGAGAAAGACTGCAGGGTGGATGTGTGCGCTCAAAAAGTGTACATCTAAAACATAGACATGATTCTCAGCCAGGGTGGCTAGACGTGCAGCCGTGTGTCAGAATATGGAGTAGTACATCTGCGCCTCTAAACACCCAACTCACGCATGGTGGGGTTCCATATGCATATAAGTAACACCTGCAACCTGAGTGACATTCTGAAAATGTGCAGTTCCGAAAACGTGTCCACCTGCGACAGGAAACAGGATACAGTAAGCCTCGCCCTACCACCACCAGTCCCTTGGAAAATGGCACCAGGCACGTAAACCTCTGCAGGATGGTCATAGAAAATGAGGCAGCCCTGCTCCCCACAGGCCACCGAAGGCCAGCCCTAGCTGCAGCACGCAGGGGCTGGGAAAGGATTCGGACCACTCTGGCGCAGTAAGTAGGGCAAAGCAGGAAAGATAGGAGGCAGGGGAAATGCATGTGGTGGGACAACAACAGTGCAAAGAGCCAGGAAGTAGTGGCAAAGTCAAAGGGCAAAAGGAGCAGGGGGTAAGCTGGACCCACCACACAACCAAATGACAGTAAACACACAAAACAGGGCCCACACATGAAACTGGCAAACAGAAACACAATTGCCAAGAGGAAAGCAAGGTGTCAAAATGCAGAATGGACAGAAGGGAAAGCACATATGGAAAGGAAACCTGAACACAGTGAAAAAAACCTACTGTATGTAACAGTGCAGCAACATGGCCCAATACTGTTGGCCAAAACACAGCACAGTGAAAACATAGAGACATGGTGCTAGTAAAGACAACACATGGCTGATCTAGGCCGTATCCCACTACCAACCACCATACAGTCCCCTGAGAGAATCCTGTGACTGCCCCATGCTGTCTGATACTGTCCATAACAGCACCACCTTCAATGGGAAACTGCCCCATGCAGCCACCACTGTGTACACAAAGAAACACTGTGTCTACCTGAGTATAAACCCCTACCACCTCCTTCCCATGACACTGTGCAGCACAGCATGCACAAGCCCAAAAGGTCACCTCCAGAATGTAAATCATATGGATACTGCAAGGTATATCACTCTACCATTTGTCACACATCACATTGGGTAGACAGTGTATACAGAAGGAGAAAAGAGCCTCAGAACCCAAGGAGGTAGGGGCAATGGTAAAGGTCAGCTTCGAACCAGGCCCAATCCTCCTCAACTCAATGGCTCTAAAATACTCCTACCAATTGCCTGTTCAATATAATTCCAGTTTTTTAAAATTGGTTTGCAGCTTGGTTTGCAGCTTGTTTGGTTTGCAGCTTGTCGTGCTGTGAGGGCTTGCATGCATCAGTGATGCTGAGAGCTAAACTATCGGTAGTTTAACTACTGGCAGGGTCTCCCAAGATGGACAGGTCTCAGCTGAGGTGCCAGACGAAGACAAACCACCCATCTGGGCAGCAGCAAAATGGGATAGTGTTGACGGCGGAGGATCACATGTCTGTGACAACGGCAACAACACCAAACTTAAACTGCACGGAAGGAAGGCCCGGCAATCTACTTCTGTATCTTGCCATGAAAACCCAATGGATAGTTACAACAAAACAAATTGTGCTATGGTGCTGGAAGATGAGACTCCCAGGTCGGAAGGCACTCAACTAGCTACTGGGAAAAGCTGAAGACTTTTCAGAGTAAAGCCAGCATTTATGATGTGGTTGGATCAAAGCCCTCGGGAAGTCTGACTGCTGATGTAGCTGCGCATGAAATGAGAGTCAGAAGCTGTAAAGATGTCTTACACATTGGAACATGGAACGTACGAAGCATGAACCAAGGGAAGTTGGAGGTGGTCAAGAATGAAATGGAACGTGTACAACTTGATCTGTTGGGTGTCAGCGAACTGAAATGGACTGGCATCGGGCACTTTGCATCAGATGATCACATGGTCTACTATGTTGGAAATGAAAAACAAAGAAGAAATGGTGTTGCATTTATAATAAAGAAGAAACTTGCAAGAACTGTAATGAAATACAATGCAGTCAGCGAACGCTTAATCTCTATTCGTCTACGAGGATTGCCTATCAACACAACTTATTATTCAAGTATATGCCCCAACAACAGCTGCAGAAGAGAATGAAATTGAAGAGTTCTATGAACAAGTACAAGCTGAAATTGACAGAACATGCAAACAGGATATCCTGATAGTCATGGGTGACTGGAACGCAAAAGTTGGCAACAAAGAAGAAGGCAAAGTAGTTGGAAAATACGGACTTGGCAACAGAAATGAAGCTGGAGAAAGATTGATAGAATTCTGCAAGACCAATGATCTATTCATCTCAAACACCTTCTTCCAGCAACACAAGCGACGACTGTACACATGGACTTCACCCAATGGATTGTATAAAAATCAAATTGACTACATCTGTGGAAGTCAACGATGGAAAAGCTCTGTAACATCAACAAAGACAAAACCTGGAGCTGACTGTGGTACAGATCATCAACTACTAGTATGCAAACTCAAGCTAAAGTTGAAAAAGAGCAAACCACTCATGAATGCACCAAAATATGACCTTGAGAATATACCACTGGAATTTAAAGACTGCCTGCAAAATCGATTTGCTGCTTTAGATACAAATGACAGAGCTCCGGAAGAGTTATGGAATGACATCAAGAAGGTTGTGCTGGAAGAAAGCGAGAAGTCTCTACAAAAGGTGAAAAAGCAAAAACGGCCAAAATGGATGACGGAAGAAACTCTGAAAATTGCCCAGAAACGCAGAGAAGCTAAAGCCAAAGGAGAAAGAAAGACAATCGCAGAACTCAACAAAGATTTCCAACGTGCAGCAAGACAGAACAAGGAAAAGTACTACAATGACACTTGCAAGGAAATAGAAGCAGAAACTATTAGAGGAAGAACAAGATCGGCTTTCCTAAAGCTGCGAGAGTTAAAGAAAAAGTTCCAGCCTCGAATTGGAATGTTACAAGATGCTCAAGGTTCTATGTTGAATGATGCTGAGAAGATCAAGAAAAGGTGGAAGGAATATACAGAGTTTTTATATGATAAAGATCAAGTGGACCAACAGCCGTTTCAACCTATACCTTATGATCAGGAACCATTGGTGATGAAAGAAGAAGTTGAAGCAGCATTGAAAGCCTTATCAAAGAACAAAGCACCAGGCATTGATAGCATTCCCATAGAAGTATTGCAGCAATCTGATGCAGCTGTTACCGTACTTACAAGGCTCTGCCAAGAAATATGGAAGATAACATCATGGCCAACTGACTGGAAAAGATCTGTGTTTATACCAATACTAAAGAAAGGTGATCCAACTGACTGTGGAAATTATCGCACAATCGCTCTGATCCCACATGCCAGCAAGATTCTACTGAAGATTATTCAAAAGAGACTACAGCCATACCTAGAACAAGAACTACCTGAAGTGCAAGCAGGGTTCAGGAAAGGGCGAGGAACGAGAGACATCATTGCGGATGTGAGATGGATCCTTGAAAAGACTAAAGAATACCAAAAGGATATCTATTTGTGCTTTATCGACTATAGCAAGGCTTTTGACTGTGTAAACCATGAGAAACTCTGGGCCACATTAAGAAGCATGGGTATACCAGAACACCTGATCGTTCTCTTGCGTAATCTGTACATTGATCAAGAAGCAACAGTTCGAACGGAACAAGGAGAAACAGAATGGTTTAAAATAAGCAAAGGTGTAAGACAAGGCTGCATACTTTCCCCCTACCTGTTTAATTTATATGCAGAACAAATCATCAGAGAAGCAGGACTGTATGAAGACAACAGAGATGTGAAGATTGGTGGAAGACTCATCAACAACCTTCGCTATGCTGATGATACCACATTACTGGCTGAAAGCGAAGATGATCTGAAACATTTGCTTCTCACAATCAAAGAACATAGTCTCAAAATGGGCCTGCACCTTAATGTAAAGAAGACAAAGATCATGACAACTGGCATAATCAACAGGTTCATCGTTGAAGGAGAAGAAATTGAAATCGTGAACAACTTTAACCTACTTGGATCAACTATCAATAAAGAAGCAACAAGCAGTCAAGAAATCAGACGACGCATTGCTCTTGGCAGAATGGCTATGAAAGACCTAGATAAGATTCTCAAGAGCAGAGATGTCTCTCTCCATACAAAGATTCGACTTGTTCGAGCCATGGTATTTTCAATAACATCATATGGATGTGAAAGCTGGACAGTGAAAAAGACAGACAGGAAGAAAATTGATGCCTTTGAATTATGGTGCTGGCGGCGAATACTGTGTATACCATGGACTGCCCGAAGAACAAACCAGTCGGTACTAGAGGAGATCAAACCTAAGCTTTCTTTAGAAGCTCAGATGACAAGACTTCGACTTTCATACTTCGGACACATCATGCGAAGAGAGAGATCATTAGAGAAAGACATCATGCTTGGCAAGATAGAAGGTCAACGCAAAAGAGGAAGGCCAGCAATGAGATGGATCGCTACAATAACAGCAGCTACGGGTACCAGTCTGTCGTCAATGAGCCGCCTGACTGAAGACCGAACACAATTTAGGATAGCTATCCAGAGGGTCGCCATGAGTCGACTCCGACTCGACGGCACTTAACAACAACATCAACATTATCAGTAGTAGCTGCCCCCTGCAAACCCTCAGAGTGTAACACATGTGAGAAAAAACAAAAAAAGGAACACCTCTCTTCCCAAGCCACCGCTTTGTACAGGCCTCCAATGACCGCCGAAAAGTCTTGCTGCTGAAAATTCTGCCGCTGATACTCCAGCAGCAGGAGTATCAGCGGTGACTGGGAGCCTGTAGAAGGCACTGTCTTGGGAAGATAGGTGTACTGTAGCAGGAAAACGAGTGAAGAAAGAAACACCCAGAAGTCTTGGTAGGAAGCAAGCCGTTTAATGTGGCCACATGCTCAGAGAAATAATTTTCAAAGTCTGAGCGCCCTCAGCTGACTATATTTACTGTAGTACCATTGTGATTGGAGGAAAAGTGTTATCAGTAGAACTAGCTGGACTAAACCAGAGAGATTTCTTTCACGAAACTGAGAAACACAGCATGGGGAATGGGGAAGAGCTGTGCGCTAGGGGGGTGTATCCTTTTCATAGGGCATACAGGAGAGAGAGATGTCTCAGTAACCTTTTTCAGTTCTCATTAACCCCGTCAGCTCTCAGCCCTACCTGGATTTCTACCTCATTCCCCCCCTTTTAAGGGGAAAATTTGCCTTGTAATGAATGAGGCCAATTTTCCTCATATGAGTTGATCTGATTGTGAAAGGGATTTGTATTTGCATACTGCCATCACATGGGCAGCAGTAGTTAGTCTACCAAAAGTGCAAGGCCCACCCATAGCGTTTGCGGGAACATAAGTATAAGCATTTTTGACCACATAACAAGAACCATCCTAAAGGAAGATACATTTCCAAATGACCACAGGAAACCTTGGTAATAAACTTGCAAGATAATACAGTGTTAGACAAGTTAAAAGCACCAATATTTGCATTTTTCCAAAAATAAAACAATCCGTGACTTTAAGTGTGTAGGCAACCTGCAAGGAAAAAGGGATCTTGTTAAAATAAGCTGAGGAGGGGGCGCTCGTGAGCCCACTGCAAGATGGCCGCAAGTTACTGAAGCTCCGACCCCACAACCCCTAACTTTTAGCCAACACTAGCGTACAGCCGCATTCTGACCCCCCAGCACCTCTCCCGGTTCGGCGCTAATCAGCGATCCCCCTCAACGACTGATTTCGCGGCTCTGCGGGTCTTCCGGAGACTGGGACATCGAGGGAACGCTCTCTGCTCCGCGGCCTGTTAAAAATTGTCTCCGGCCTCTGGACGCCTCCTCGCCTGACTCTGCCATCAGTCCCTGCTTCCGACGCTGCCGCAAATTCTTGCCTGTGGGTTGAGCGCCGGAGCACTTCGCGGGAGGGGGACTGCACCGCACAGAACAGAAAGATCGCCCGGAGTACTTGGCCGGACCCACGTGCACTCTGTGCGGCGGCTGCCGCTGCAACAGCTAACCACTCTAACCACGGCCTCGGGCTTTTCGTGGCAATTTTCCCACTTCCAGAGGCGGACTCTGGCTAGCGCATCAAATTGCTCTCTGCTCCTCATCTGGCATAGGCTGCTCCCCTAAGAGGGCTTGGGAGCCCCACTGAGAGTCCCCTTCTCTGGGAGGGCAGAAGTGGCGCTTCCCTCTGCTCTCATTGCTGCCATTTTGCTGACATTGCAGATGCCTGTCTCCTGACACTGTGAGTTCCTACTGCAGCTGTGTGTAGCCCTGGACATTACAGCTTCCTTATTGTCTCCACTTGGACTGGCATTGGACATATCCTTCTCCTGACACTGTAAGATGGCTACTAAAGCTAAAAGTTCTGAGGCCCGGGAGGGGATGCGCTCCTCACAGCGCCTGCAGAATAAATCTGGAGCCCCCAGTAGCCCACATGAGCAACCCCTCCCATCAGGTTCCGATGATGAGACTGTGAGCGAGGAAGATTTGGACCCGCATCGGCAACTTTCCTCAGCCCAACTTAAACAAGAACTCCGGAAGGGCTTTGCGGAACTAGCTACTGAATTCCGTGGGCTGCGGGAGGACCTGATGAAAGACATCGCCGAACTCAGGACCGACGTTAAGGAACTGGGAGCCCGAGTGGAAGATGTGGAGACCAAGCTGGTGGAACAAGACGGGACTATGATGGATCTACAATGTGCTCTGGATCGACAACGTGCGCAAGCAATGGAACTGACTTATAAACTAGACGACATTGAAAACCGTTCCCGCCGCAACAATGTGCGCTTCCGTGGGATCCCAGAAGCGGAAGGGGGCGGAGAAGATCTACCAACTGTACTCAAATCGCTCATAGCAGAATTGCTCTCTGCAGAGGACTTGGCCACACATGCGCCTGGTATGGAAGTAGAGCGAGTTCACCGCGCTTTGGGGAAACCCCCCAATAATCAGCCTCGTGATGTCATCGCACGATTTCTGCGCTACTCTGATGCCGAGCTCCTTATCCGTCGAGGCCGGGAGAAAAAGACGGTCCGTTTTCGGGACGCATCTGTGTCCATCTACCAGGACCTCTCGACGTTCACCTTGGCGAAGCGGAGAGAGATGAGACCTGTCTCAGCGGTCCTGAACAGCAAGGGGATTCGCTATTCCTGGTCATTTCCATTTAGGATGAACTTTCTTTTGGACAACAAAAAGATTTCTGCAAAGGACTGTACTGAAGCCTGGCGAGCTCTTCGCCAGGCGGGTTTAGTAGATGACAATGCTCAGCCGCATCCGCCACCCCCTAGGCCCCAGCATTCCAAGTGGACCCGAGTGGGCAAGCCCACCTGATCGCTTTTTTATTGTGGATTTGAGGAACTCCTTCAATTTTTTTTTTTTTTTTTTTTTTTTTTTTCTTTAAGGAGTCTCAACCTGTGGGTCCCCTGAGTCTTACATAAGGGGTAATGGGTATTAGATAGGGGTCCCCCGGGCCCTTTTTGGCGCTTGAGGGGCGGCGGATGCCCTGCAAACGTTTTGTTGATGTTATTGCTTTAATGATGGGGTGTGGTGCGTTTGACGATCTGGGGGAGGGGAGGAGTATCGGGGAGTATGTTCTTCTCTGTATTTTCATTGTTTAGGCTGTACTTTTGCTTTAAGGGGTTCTGGGGGATTCGGGGTTTGTGGTCAATTTACCGTGTCCTGTGCTAATTCAAACAGGCAGGTGGTATTGACGGGAAGGGGGGAGGGAGGGGAGGGAGGGGGGGTTCTCTTCCAGGGTGGAACAAACGGGGAGGGGGAACTTTTATTAACATGGAATTGGGGGACGTGTTTGGGCTTGGGAGGGGGGACTATGGCCCTTATTCTTGGAAAGTGGAATGGATGGGTTCGACTAACTACTTCCCTGGGTTTGATGGGGGGGAGCTGCTACGGGGACTTATTGAACAGTGGGCGGCAGCGAGGGAGTGGATTATAATTACTAATGGTGCGCTTTGTTTCTTTGAATGTTAAAGGCCTTAACTCCCCGAGGAAGAGATCCTTACTGTTCTCCGAATTGCGCACTTTGCAAGGAGACATTGTTTACCTACAGGAGACCCATATTCAGGCCTGTAAGCAGGGCTGGTTGAGGAGGTCCCCATACACTGAGGTACGGGTGGCCTCGGATGCACAGGGACGAAAGAAGCGGGGAGTGGCCTTATTGTTTCACCAGAGCCTCTCACTGCAGATAGAGGAGACAAAGCAGGATGTTTTGGGGAGGTGGCTCTTTTTGAATGTCCGTCTGGAGGGGCACCTGCTTACCTTGGCTAATGTTTATGCTCCCAATGCAGGTCAGGGGGCCTTTTTTGCACGATTGAAAGCGTCACTGGCGGATTTTGCAAGGGGTCCTATTATCCTGGGGGGGGATTGCAACACGCACCTGGTGCCCCACCTGGATTCCACAAGTCGGGCTGGGGGGCGAGTGGGGGGACCAGCCAAAGCTCTGCAAAGCCTCATGCTTGATCTAGGCTTGAGAGACGTCTGGAGGGATACCCATGGGGAGGAAAGAGGTTATACGTACTACTCTCCGGTCCATCAGGTTCATACTCGCATTGATTATTTTTTATTAGATCAGCGCCTGATGGACAGGAGAGTGAAGGCTGGACATGGAGCGTTGACCTGGTCGGATCATGCCCCGTGCTGGCTTGCTCTCCCGCCCGGATTGTATAGTGAGCATCAGAGGCTTTGGCGCCTAGATGTGAGGTTTCTACGGAGACAGGGCGCAGTGCAGGATCATGTCCGTTTTATTACGGAATTCTTTGAGCTTAACAATACTGGAGATGTTCCTCTCCCCACGGTCTGGGATGCTTACAAAGCTACGGCTCGTGGTCAACTCATGGCGGAAGCGGCTGCCACGCGCAAGAAGTGGACGCGTGAGCGCGAACAGTTGGTGGCGGAGGCTGCCCGTTTGGGCGCGGAGCATGCCCGAACTGGCTCGCGGCAGGTTTTGCGTCAGTGGCGGGCAGCACGAGCCTCCTTGGATGCATGTTTGCAGAAAGAGTTAGATAATAAGCGTCGGAAGCTACGACAAACGTTTTATGAGCATGGGAATAAGACGGGCCGCTTCCTAGCTTTGCGTCTTCGCCAACAACAATCCGCGCGAGTGGTACGCGAACTGCGCGACGCTGGGGGACAGAAGAGGGTTATCTCACGGGAGATACGCGATTTGTTTGCTGACTTCTTGGAGCAGCTTTATAAGGCAGAGTCCTTTGAGCGGGATAGTGTACAGGACTATTTGCGGGGGATTGATCTGCCGCATCTTTCAGATTCTGACCGAGCTCAGCTAGAATCTGCAGTAACGGTAGATGAAGTGGAAATCGCAATTCGACGACTGAAAACTGGGAGTGCGCCAGGTGCTGATGGCCTTCCAGCAGAATATTACAAGCAGTTTCGAACACAATTGGCGCCCACCTTGACCATCTTGTTTAATGAGATCTTGGGAGGGGCCTCTTTACCACCATCCCAGCGTGAGGCGTTGATTGTTATGATACCCAAGCCTGGTAAACCATTACATGATGCGGCGTCCTACCGCCCCATCTCTTTGTTAAATGTTGATGTTAAAATCTTTGCCTCTATACTGGCGACGCGCCTAAATCGGGTTCTTCCGGGCTTGGTTCATCCGGATCAGGTGGGATTCGTGCCAGGGCGCCAGGCAGCAGATAACATTAGGCGTATGTTACAGGTCATTCACGTAGCCCAGCGGGACCCACAACCAGCTCTCCTGGTGGGAATTGACGCAGAAAAAGCCTTTGATCGGGTTCACTGGGAATATTTATGGTGTGTTTTGGAGAAAATGGGCTTCGGCCCCAATTATATCAGCTGGGTACGTAGTCTTTATCAGATGCCCCAGGCGTGCGTTCGGGTCAATGGGGGACACTCGAGACGCTTCCTGCTGGAGCGGGGCACGCGACAGGGTTGCCCTCTTTCGCCCCTTCTTTTTGCTCTCGCGATGGAACCCTTGGCCCAGAGCTTCCGAGAGCATTTAAGCTTGAAGGGAGTCCACATTGGCCCGGAGGATTATAGGATTGCGCTTTTTGCGGATGATATCATACTGTCCCTGGTGGACCCGTCCACCTCTCTTCCAATTGCGATGCAGCTGTTTAATAACTATGCGCGGGTCTCTGGTTTCAAAATCAACTATACTAAATCGGAGATTCTGAATGTTGGGGTTTCTGGGGCGGTCTGTGCGGAGCTCCAAGCGGCCTACCCTCTTCGCTGGGTGTCCGGGGCTTTACGTTATCTAGGGGTGCAATTGACTGTAGAGCGGACAGACCTTTTTAGGGCCAACTATGATCCCTTGCTTCGCCAGGTCCGGCGGGACCTAGAAATCTGGAAGGGCTTGCTCCTCTCTTGGTTTGGGCGTATAGCTGTAGTTAAGATGGTGGTTGTCCCCCGCTTCCTTTTTTTGTCAGGTCCTGCCGCTTCCCATTGCGCGGGCTACCTTGGCGACCTGGCAGCAGTTGCTCATGAAATTCATTTGGCACTATCGCCGCCCACGCCTGGCGCGACAGGTTCTTTATGCCCGGACGCGCTCTGGCGGCATGGGCATGCCCAACTTGCATTGGTACTATGCGGCGGCGCAATGCCGGGCGGGGGTGGAGTGGATGATTGCGGATAGCACTAAGCGGTGGGTGCAACTGGAAATGAATTTGGCGGGGGGAGCTGGCTTGGGAGATTGGCTGTGGTTAGGCCCGAAACTGCGTCGTGGTAAGTGCATTAACAATCCCTATATCCTTCATACCTTTCGCTGTTGGGATCGGCACTTTCGATCTCGCGACATGGACCTAACCCCTTTAGCCCCATTAGTAGATAATGCCTCCTTCCCACCGGGGTTGAGTGATGTAGTTTTTCGGCAGTGGGGACATCGAGGTCTTAGTAGGGTCGGACAGCTTTTTGACGATGGACAATTGCAGCCCTTTCGTGCGTTGCAAGCGGAATTTGACATTCCAGCCAGGCAACATTATCAATATCTGCAAGTGATACATTGGGTTCGATCCAGGCTTGTGCGACCACAAGTTGCGAGGGCCTTGACAGATTTGGAACGTTACTGCGAGGGGTGCACCACCACGAAGGGACTTGTGGCGACCCTCTATGCTCACTTGCAGGGTTCCCAACCGTGTTCTACCAGACACAGGGAACTCTGGAACTCCGACCTGAACCTTTCCTACACTGAGCAGCAATGGGAACGGGCAGAAACCCACCTGTGGAAAAGCGCGGTAGCGATTAATGCCCGTGAGACCAACTATAAAATATTGTACCGATGGTACATGACTCCGACGCGGATCGCGCGCATCTATCCTGGGGCGGTTGACCTCTGCTGGCGTAACTGTGGACATCGGGGTACCTTAGGGCATATTTGGTGGGACTGCCCCCGCATTCGCGCCTATTGGAGGGGTATACAATTTCGGATGCAATTGCTTCTGGGAGTGAGTGTCCCCTGGGATCCGGGGATTTTCTTATTTGGGGCCGCGGTGCCGGGAGCACGGGCTCCGCAACTCACTCTGCTTCGCCATGGCCTGAATGCAGCTAGGCTATCCCTTGCAGCAGCCTGGAAGAGTGTCTTAGCCCCCTCCTTCCAGATTTGGCGGGAACGGATGTGGGATATGTATACAATGGAACGAGGGGTGGCGATCAGTAGAATGCGCCTGGCACACTTTGAGTTGGTGTGGGCGCCTTTTGTCTCTCGTTATGGTGCGTGATTGTATTGGATAAATAGGGGGGAATTTGTAAAACTTTATAAGGGAGTCTGTCCCTTGAGTATATCTGCTGCTCATCACCCTCCCTGTCCTTGAACCTTAGCGAGCTATAGAGGGGGGAATTGGGGGGTTGGATGGGTGGGGGATCCTGGGCCAGGGAGGTGTCGGGGGGGGGGAGGTTGGGGGGGGGGTTACAGCTTTTGGGTTCATCACTTTAAAACTGTAAAAGTGAAGGCATACTGTTGAATGCCATTGTGATCTGGCGTTGTGTTATTGTTATTGCTCCCTTTTTGAAGATCTTTGTGGTTTATGATGTTATGTATTCTTTGGAAGCCTTTCAATAAACAAAAAAAAAAAAAAAAAGTGATTACCACTGAAAAAAAAAAAAAAAAAAAAAAAAATAAGCTGAGGAAGGACCCGTAACCCCAATGAAGTAGAAAAATGTAGAAAATGTTAGCTTTGGCTGTTTGCAGTTCAGATTATGCATTACAATAAACTTCTGCATTTCACACAGAGTAGTAGGTGCAGCAATAAGGCATGTTGATAAAAAAACTCCAGGCTGCGATGAGCTGCGTACACAAAAGTCCGAAGTATTCAAAGCAGTCCTGGCAAGTAATGTAACTACATTTATAGTTCCTGTGGCCAACAAGGGAAGGCCCCACATGAATGCCAGAACAAAAGTCAGCATAAGCAGGTGCATATTAACCATGGAGCTAGGGTCCCATTACACTTTTTGTTCCGTAACAGTATCTGAAGTTGACTCCTCAAATTTCCGCCATGCATAGACTAGCCGGCTTCCAGTGTGTGGCTAGCACAGGGCTCTGTCGTCTGCCGATTCCCTGGTTCTCCACAATGTGAGGCGTAAGGGATCCTGAGAAAGTTCGTGCACTGTCCACTTATCATCCAGGTCAGGAGCAGCTTTCTTGAGATGAGTATGATGAATCCACAGGGTAACCCCTGCAACCTTGACTGTGGTTGGTGTGGCCAGGAGAACTCTGTAAGGACCTCTCCAGGTAGGGCACAGTGGTTCACGTTTCCATTCCTTAATCCACACACGATCTCCTGGCTGGTGGGGGTGGAGCAGCTCTGACAAAGAGATAGGCAGTCACTCTTGTATCCACCTGTTCAAAGACTGAAAAACAGATCCAAATGCCAGTAAGTGTTGTCTCGTAAGTTCATTACCTATCTACTCTAGGGTCTCCCTTAAGGCCCTGAACAATGGGTGGTGGTCGACCATACAGTACTTCATAAGGGGATATTCCCAGGGTCCGAGTTGGAGAGGACCAGGCAGATATCGATAACCCCTTACTCGGTGTAACTCAGTGAAATCCACTACAATATTCTCCATAGGGGCAGCCCCAACTCCCTGTATAGAAACGGGGTAGAGGCCCTTGGCGGGGGTTATTCTTGGCACATTGGAGACAGCGATGTGCTGCGGCTGCCGTCAAGGCAGACAGATGTGGGACATAGAAATAAGACTGTAGAATGGTTTGCATGGAGGTCTTGCCTAAGTGGGTAATCTCATGAAATCGCCAGACAAAAGCAGGTGCTAGACTCTCAGGGATAATATATCGGGGTGGATCTCCCAGTAACCACAACCACCCAGCAGTGGTAAGGATAGCCCCTTCCTGAGTGAATAAATCCATCTCTTTCTTGGCATAACGAGGGTCCCACTCTGACATAGAAATTGGAAACAAGGGAGCTTGAACACTTACTGGGACTGTTCCTTGCTGGGCTGCTAGCTTGGCCTCCCTATCTGCCCTGTGGTTACCCTGGATAACCAGAGTGTCTCCTTGCTGGTGTGCCTTGCAGTGAAAACAGCCACCACTTTTGGTGCTCACACAGACTCTAGTATCTCCAAAATCTTCCTCCCATACTTTATAGATTTCCTGCTCGAATTTATAAGCCCCTTTTCTCTATAGAGGGCCCCATGGGCATGGAGTGTAGTGAATGCATACTTAGAATCAGTGAAAATATTTGCCTTCAAACCTGCCGCTAACTGGAGGGCTCAAGTAAGGGCAATAATTTCAGGTTTCTGGGCAGAAATCCCCAGGGGTAAGGGCTCAGCCTCCACAACAACCCCAGGAGTGACCACAGCATATCCGGCCCTCCGCTGTCCTTGTTCCAGAAAACTACTGCCATCGGTAAAGTACTGAACATCGGGAGAGGCCAGCAGTACATCCTTCAAATCTGGGCGACTGGAGTACACTTCATCCATAACCTGGATACAATCATGTTCAGGTAGCCCAGGTGCTACAGGGAGTAGAGTAGCAGGCTTGAGTGTTTTTCACTGTCTTCAAGTGAACCCGCACACAGCATGCTTTGGTACTTTGTAATCCACTTGTTGGTAAACCAATAATTGCCTTTGTACTCCATCAGCGTCAGTACTGCATGCGGCACTTTAACATACAGTTCTTGCCCAAGGGACAACTTATCAGCCTCTGTTGCAAGGAGAGCTGTTGCTGCTACTGCGCAGAGACAAGAAGGCCACCCCCTCGCTACTGGATCCGGCTGTTTGGACAGATAAGCCACCGGTCGTTGCCAGGAACCTGGGCTCTAAGTGAGGACACTAACTGCCATCCCCCTTTCTTCATGGACGTACAGATGGAATGGTTTTTTCACGTCGGGCAGTCCTAGACTGGGGCTGATAGCAAAACCTTCTTCATATTCTGAAAGGCCTCCTTTTTGGTCTGGGCCCCAGTCTAAAGGATCTCGTTCTCCCCCTGTTGTAGGTGCAAACAGGGGCTTTGCCAACACTGCATAGTTGGGTATCCAGATTTGACAAAAACCAGCAGCCCCTAAGAAGCCTCTTGACTGCCTGCGATTTTTTTTTCCCTCAGGAATAGAACAAACTACTTCCCTCAGCTCAGAGCCCAGTCTTCGAAGGCCTTGGGCAACATGGAATCCCGAGTACTTGACTTCTGTCTGGCACAACAGGGCTTTACTTCGAGACACCCGATAGCCAGACATCCAAAGTAAGTGCAGACATTCTGAAGTGGCGGCAAGACATTCTTCTGGGGAAACAGCAGCGATGAGTACATCGTCCACGTATTGTAGCAATACACGTTGAGTAGGGCATGACTGGAAATTGATGCAAATCTTGACTAAGTGCATCCCCAAACAGCGTAGGGGAGTTCTTGAATCCTTGGGGTAATCGTGACCATGTCAATTGTCTCTTACTGCCAGTAATAGGGCCTTCCCATTCAAATGTAAACAGTGGCTGGCTAGGAGTGGCCAATCTCAAACAGAAGAAGACATCCTTTAAGTCCAGAACAGTAGAGCAGGTTGCTTGTGCAGGAATCAAGCTCAGTAAATTGTAAGGGTTTGGCACAACCAGATGAATGGTAACAACAGCTTCATTGACCCTCTGCAGGTCCTGTACAGGTTGGTAATCATTAGTACCTGTTTTTTTTTTTAACTGGCAGCAAAGTGGTATTCCAGGGTGATTGGCATGGTTTCAGGAGTCCAAACTTGAGACGTCGCTGGAGATGTTTATGAATGCCCTCAACAGCTCTTCGGGAATATTGCCTGACACAAATGGGACATTCGTTTTTTTTGGTTTGTTTTTTTCCTCAGTTGTTTTTCTCAGTGGCCCATTTCTCTGCAATAGGCACATTGATCTCGTTCCAATGGTCCTTGCTCCAATGATCCTCGCGGGGTTCCTCTACCCCGGCCTTGGCTTCTCGGTTCCCACATTGACTTTCCTTGTCCTTTCTCAACTAGCGCCGCTGCTAACATATCAGCTTTCTTTTTCATCTTTCATTCACACTCACGCTTCATCTCCTGATCTCTGTTCACAAATACTTTCATAGCAACTTCCATCAGCTGGGTTATATTCATTCCAGCAAAACCTTCAAGCTTCTGAAGTTTTCCTTCGAATGTCCCCCTGTGATTGTCCCACAAACGCTGCATTCACCATCCGTGGTTTTTCAAGTGCTCCGGGGTCGAATGGAGTATAAACACGGAGAGATTCACAGAGTCTTTCATAAAACTGGCCAGGGCTCTCATCGGGGGTTTGCAGGACCTCAGATATTTTTCCCTACATTCATCGCTTTGTGGCCCCCTTTTTTAAGGCCTTCCAGGAGCGCCCGATTATAGCGATCCACGGCAAGGTGGTCTGTTTGCAGCCCAGTGGGGTTCTAGGTCAGGAAAGTCTCTCAGAGCTGCTTGCTGGGGATCCTGTTCATCTGGAAGGTTCTCTTCCAACCATTTCATGGCTGACCGAGTCACCCGGTATCTCTCTTTGGTACTGAGTAAGGTTAAAAGGAGCTGACGGCAGTCTGCCCAAGTTGGACGATGGGTTTGAATAATAGACGAAAACAAATCTATCATAGCTTGAGGTTTAGTACTAAACTGAGACCGACCTCCTTCGGATCTGGGACTCGGGGAACTCTCTGAAGTGCTGGGCAGTTCTGTATCTGAAATTGGCATTTGCATTCTTGCCTCACTGCTCTTTTTGACTATTAGAGAAAGTAGTATCTGTTGAGAGGGGGCAGGGGAGAAGTTGCATCCGAGTCCCTGCTGAGCCTGGGAATCTGCCACGGGGGAGGGAATTCTTCTGTCTCTGGCTCCTGTACTAAAACGGGATTTTTTTTTGTTTTGTTTTACTTCAGGCTGCATTTTCCTGTGAACTACGGGACAGGAGCATTCGACAGTGTTCCTTTGGGTGCACTCTGCCAACTAATTTATAATCAAAGATTTAAAACTCTGCCACTCATTCTGACAATATTTTCTTTAATAGGGACGGGGTCCTATGAACCTTGTAGTCTGCAGAGAATTCTTTCCGAAAATGTTTTTTTTTTAACATGCACTCTAAGGGACTGCATGTTTGAATCTGATCCGCCCATATCTCCCAGTCTCTGAAAACACAGAACAAATGAATGGCAAGGGAAAGGAATGCAGACAGCCAGTAAGAGATCCTGCTGCCCCAGACACAAAAGGGTGACTAACAAAATGGCGCTTCCTCCTTTTTTGCGACCTGGGCGTGGTCACTCGGCCAGGAACTGGGCTAGTCAGGAGTCCTCTTTCACTTCACACGCTTCTGCTCGTTCCAAACACATCAATGAATCACACACCAACAGACAGACACCCTCCCATTTCCCGGAAAAAAACCCAGTCTGACCATGAAGAACGCGGTTTCACCCAACGCTTTTGGGCTACTAAGGCGTTCTTTTCCGAGAGTTGATCAGGCTCTCCTTCTTCCCGCAGGAAGGACAAATAAACTGCAGATACAGAAACAGATCCCCGTTAGCACTTACCCCACACAGATGTCCTCCGCAGATGAATGGGTTGTTTCCTGGACTCTACAGCGGGTTCATAGGTGTCTCTCGGAGAAAGCCAGCAGCCGAGGCGAATCAGGAAGCAATACTCTCCAGAACAACTGGTCTGGTGGCGCCTGGTATTTCCTCCTGTGTTTGCCCCCCCCCCCCCCGGCTCAAACCGATCAAACCTAGAGGTAGCAAGATAAACCGTTTCTTTCCTATCTCGCTCACTCAGCCGGTCAAGGGAACCAAAAATGTAGCAGGAAAAGAAACACCCAGGAGTCTCGGTAGGAAGCAAGCCGTTTAATGTGACCACATGCTCAGGGAAATAATTTTCAAAGTCTGAGCCCCAAACAAAGGGCTCAGCTGACTATATTTACTGTAGTACCATTGTGATTGGAGGAAAAGTGTTATCAGTAGAACTAGCTGGACTAAACCAGAGAGATTTCTTTCACGAAACTGAGAAACACAGCATGGGGATGGGGAAGAGCTGTGAGCTAGGGGGGTGTATCCTTTTCATACAGCATACAGGAGAGAGAGATGTCTCAGTAACCTTTTTCAGTTCTCATTAACCCCTTCAGCTCTCAGCCCTGCCTGGATTTCTACCTCAGTTCCTTTCTTGGTTATTTGCATATGTGTTATGCTCTGAGAGTTTGCAAGGGGCAGCTCCTACTGACAATGTTGACGTGGAATCAGTAATTTAATAAAATGGAGGTATATTGAACAGGCAATTGGTAGGAGTATTTTAGAGCCGTTGACTTGAGGAGGATTGGGCCTGGTTCGAAGTTAACGTATACCATTGCCCCTACCTCCTTGAACTCTGAGGCTTTTTTCTCCTTCCATATCCAGTGTTACCTGATGTGATATTACAGGCATGGAAAATATCCGAGTAGCAGTCACAAAAAAGAAGAAGTAGAATTGAACCCTTGCCCCCAGCTGTGGAGACATTGCACTAACCAGTAGGCTACACCTCTACACTTCACTGCACAGCAATGGCTGGATACAAAGAGACTGCAGGTCACTGCCTAGATTAGAACATCTGCTGTGTGTGCCGGCATAGGGTAGCCCCCACCAGTATCCATGATGCAGTGCAGACGCCCAAAAGAGGTCTACAGCTGATCCCCAATTGGAGAATGCACTTATCCATCACCTCAGCTCAGTAAGATGCACTGACAGTGTGTGATACAAGCACAGAGCAGATACAAACTGTGCACTGAGCAGTTTCTGCGGTCACCCTGAGGGTGAGGATGGGCACCCAGCACTAGGTCCCCAATACCTGCAGTACTAGAAATGGTCTCTGCTGCAGATCCCCATCATAGCCAGTGTGTAGCAGGTATTGTTTGTAGTGTGATTTGCTCTTGTCTGACAGAGACCCACCTAGAACTGTGAATGTTAATGTCTAGTGTTACAATGCTGATGCTACCTACCAGGCAGAAGGGCATCTAGACCTGCCTGGGATTGTTACCATGGTTCTACCAATGAAACTGGGAGAAGGCCTAGAACACCCCCATCACTTAAATCTAACATTCACCCACAGCAAACACAATCACACTGCACCTGCTGCTCAACACTAAGTTTACCAGCCATGCACATAGAAACTGCAGACAGTCTACTGGTCAGTACAAATTGCAAAGACACAGAGTGATTTATGCACTCAGCAGTTGGTACAATGATCTGGCTCCAAAAACAGGACATGCACCCACATCACTAAAACAAACACTTTATTGCCCTAAGTGGATACATAGCCACGCCATGGTCACTGCTCAGTCAGAGTGAGAGTGCCCCCCCCCCCACCCCAGCATGACATGCTGTGGCCATCCGGTCCATGCAAGTGGCAGATGGGCACTATGATGTCCCAGCCATTGCCCTACCGCCGATGCAGACCCATCCTGGCCAATCCGCCTTGTTTCAGGCCATACCCACGATACCTTGTTCCTCATCATGCACATTTGCAAGCTAACACTGAAACAGCTTAGACCAGGGATGGCCAACTCCAGTCCTGGTGTACCACAATCCAGCCTGGTTTTCATGATGTCCCCAATGAATATCCATAGTGTATTTGCATACAAGGGGAGATAGTGGATGCAAATATATTTCATGAATATTCATTAGGGACATCACGAAAACTAGGCTGGATTGTGGTGCACCGGGACCAGAGTTGGCCACCCCTGGCTTAGGCACTGCAAGGCCACAAAACAATGGAGAGGCATACACACACACGCTTACACACACATCGATGCACTGTTCGAAAATGGTTGGCATTCCTGTATGCCACTCTGGTCACAATCTCAGCTCAGGCATTGTTAAGGTGTGCTCATTGTGCAGGAGCTAGTAGTGCGCTCTGATGTTAACGGCTGCTCAGTGTGCCGGTGCTGTCAGCCTCATTCTCCATCCAGCTAAGGATAGTGGAGCCTGTCTCTGTGGGTGTTTGCACCCTTGTTGGCCGATTCATTGGGGGTTGCACCTGAACTGTGGGATAAAATTTAGCCATAGGAGTATGCACTGCATGATCCACAGCCAGGACCCAAACCTGCAACCCTCCACTCACATACACACTAACTGGGTGTAGTGCACCACAATACTACCACATGGCAACACTTGTCCCTGGGGATGACTTGCTTCCCATCTGACAGACCTTGGCACATGTTACACTGTGCATGGCACACTGGATCAGAGCATGGAACTGGTGCCGCTCCCCCCTCTGCCAACACCCCTCACACCATGCTGATATGCCTACGTGCTGTCAGTGTTGGTGGTGCGTAGTCCCATGCCAGCCAACATGCGGGTTGTCGAGTGCCTAGGGCGCAGGGTCCAGGGGGGGGGGGGGAGGCAGAGGAATACATGGATGGCCACACAACCTCCTCACAACCATCTTGCCTCTCCAGGAACCTCATCACCGCCTGCCTGTGTCATGTCTCCTCAAACTGGGGAACAGACGGCTGAGGGATGTTATGTTAGAGGTCTATAAAATATTGCCTGGAGTACATTGGATAAATGTAGATTGATTGTATACACCAGCGGTTCTCAACCTGTGGGTTGCGACCCCCACGGGGGTCGCCACAGGATTTAGCAGGGGTCGCCTCGTCTCCGCCAAGTTAAAAAAAAAAAATTTAAACGTGCACAAGTTGCTGCCGCTGCCAAGTCCGCTTCTCGGCAGCGGCAAACTCACCACCTCCCTTTTAATGCAGCCGCGGCTCACTGCCTCTTAGGGAACCGCGGCTGTGCATGTAAAATCGTTGCTGATCCTTCCTGTCTCTCAACGGGCTCCGTGTAGCATTGTACCGCCTCCAAAGGAAGTGGTAAAGAACTTCCTTTGGAGGCGGGACAATGCTGCATGGAGCCCGTCGAGAGACAGGAAGGCTCCACAATGATTTTACAGGCACAGCCGCGGTTCCCTAAGAGGCAGGGAGCCGCGGCTGCATTAGAAGGGAGGCAGACATGGGGAGAGGGGATGAGGGGGCAGGGAACCTGCAATACGGCTGACATGGACAGAAGGGGGCTGATATGGACAGGGGGGGGGCTGACATGGACATGGGGGGAGGGGGGGCTGATATGGATGGATGGATGGAGGGAGGGGGCTGACATGGACAGAGGGGGGCTGACATGGAGGGATGGAGGGAGGGGGGCTGGCATGGACAAAGGGGAGAGACAGGGGGGACATACTGGACAGACGGGATAAATGCTGGACAGAAGTGAGAGACAGTGCGGGTTAGGATTATAATGGGCTGATGGGGGAGCTAGCACTGGTAATGGGCAGATGGGGGGGGCTAGGACTGGTAATGGGTTGATTAGGGAAGGCTAGGACTGGGAATGGACTGATCAAGGGGGGGGTTGAGGCTGGTAATGGGCTGATAGGGGGGTAGGACTGGTAATGGATTGATGGGGGGCTAGCATTGGAAATGAGCTGATCGGTGAGGTTAGGACTGGAAATGGGCTGATGGGGGGATAGGACTGATAATGGGCTGATGGGGGGGGGGGGTAGGACTGGTAATGGGCTGATTAGGGGAGCCTAGCACTGGTAATGGGGTTGAGGGGGGGGGGACTAGCACTGGAAATGAGCTGATTAGGGGAGGCTAGGACTAGTAATGGGCTGATGGGGTGGGGTAGGACTGGTAATGGACTGATGGGAGGCTAGCATTGGAAATGATCTGATCGGGTGGGGGATATGACTGGAAATGAGCTGATTAGTGGAGGCTAGGACTGGTAATGAGCTGATGGGGGTAGGACTGGTATTGGGCTGATTAGGGGAGGCTAGCACTGGTAATGGGGTTGAGGGGGGATTAGCACTAGAAGTGAGCTGATTGGGGGGCTTTGACTGGGAATGGGTTGATTGTGGGGAGGGGAGGATAGAGCTGCTGACCCTGGAAGAAAACTGGGGGCTAAGGCTACAAATGGGCTGATACGAGGGGATGGGAGAATGGAACTGGAAGGGAGTGGATCTGAGAGGGGCTGCCATGTTATTTGTACTAGAAGGGACTGGTCAGTGGGGAAGGAGGGGGACTGGAAGGGAATGGATACCAGTGGCAGTCATGGGAATGCAAGTTGACATTGGAAGGTACTGAGAGTGAGGATTGGAAAGGGGCTGATACTGGGGATGGTTACTGGGACTGGAAATAGGCTGATGGAAAGAAGTGAAGAAAACGAAAGAAGAGATAAGAAATGGCAGATGGACCATAGACCACAGAAAGAGAGCTAAGAGAAGACAGGAAAGCAGAAGCCTCAGATCGGACCAGCATGATCAGAGAATAAATTGGTCAGACAACAAAGGTAGAAAAAATAATTTTATTTCATATTAGTGATTTCACTACAAAATCATCATAATTTTGAAATCAAATATTGTTACTTGTTATTGTGATTAATTATTGTGGTTTAAATAAGTAAATTTTATAAATAAAAACATATTGCAAAGGCCTATAATATATTAATAATTCAACAAATGATTACAGCGACAATGCGTTAACGGTAAAGGAAGAGAGACACATTTGATTTTATCATTGGGGGTCACCACAAGTTGACCAATGGTAAAAGGGGTCACAGTACAAAAAAGGTTGAGAACCACTGGTATACACCATCAAAATGTAGTGGGACTAGGGGACATGCAATGTGGCTACAATGTAGGCCATTGAGGACTACTGGGAGTGAATGGTTTCTCAGTTAACGCATAGTCAAACTCTGGAATCCATTTCTAGAGGATGTTGTAAAGGCTTTTAGTGTGGCTGGGTTTCAGGAATATTGGTGCCCCCATCCTGCCCCCGTCCAGAACGACACGTACAACTCATTTGCATGTGTACAACTGCTTGTTGCCGGAATCGCATCTGACCGTCCAAGTACCGCACAGGTCTAGCTTGTACATGCAAATGACCCTGTATCTGAATTAAAAAAAAACATGGGACAAACACAGAGGATCTCTAAAGGAAAAAAAGGGACAACTGTAGTTGAAATGGAAAGGCAGACTAGATAGGCCATGTTGTCTTTTTCTGCTGTCATATTTCTATGGGGTATGTTCATTAAACCACGCCAAAGGAGCAAGTGTGCTGTTAGCATGCCAAAAAGCTACTTTAGTGTGTGCTAATGGTACCAGCAGTGTAAAGCACCCTGTGGGCAGAGAGAAGGTGTGCACGGGGCAGGGAGTGGGGGTCAGTGGGCGGAGAGTGGGCAGGAAAAAGGCTTACTCTCTTAATGCAGGCACCTTAATGGTAGGAACCCTAATGCAACTCAAAACCTCATGGAAAGGGTGTTTTTTTGAGGAGAGCCAATTTAACGTCTGCAATGTGATGCACAGACAGGAGAGCCCAAGTGAATGATAGTAGTGCTCCATTAGCAGCAACAGCATAGTGCCTAAGTATGAAAAGGCATTATGTTGATGGTACAAATGGGGGCAATGGGTCATGCAGTTTGGACTGTGGTTGCTGGTCCCTCCACTGCCTCAATTACAAATGCGTTTATTGTGGGCAAGGGACATAAATTGCAAACCACTTTGACCCTGAGAGGGTGGTATATGAGGTATTGCTATATGAACCTCATGCAAATCTAAACACCTCTCTGCCCTGTTAATAGGTGACTATGGCATTCACGTTGTAACAGTAGATATGTATTAGTCTGGGTGGATGTAACTGGGGACATACAGATGGACACGAGGTGACTCTAATTTCCACTGCTAGAACCACCTGCCACACACCAATAGTAATGGGGATCTGCAGCAGAGCCTACCTCTAGCACCACAGGTACTGCAGATCTGATGCTGTGTGCCCATCCTCACCCTCAGGGTGAACACAGAACCTGCACAATGGCATGGTCTGTAGCTACTCGGTGCCAGTATCACACACTGTCAGTTCTTCATACCAAGCTGAAGTGCTGCATTCTCCATTTGGTGATCAGCTGTAGACTGCTGTTCTGCATGTGCATTGCATCATGGGTACCGGTGGGGTAACCAATCCTGGCACACACAGCAGACATTTTGTATGGTGACCTGGAGTCTTTCTATTTCCAGCCAGTCTTGAAGGATTACAAAGGGGACTGCTACTTCTGGAGAGAGATCTGCAATTGTGAGTATATACTTCTGGGAATTATTCTGAAGAGAGGGAGGAGTGGTTGGGGCAAGTTACCTCAGGCCAGAAGATCAGGGGTTCAAATCCCACTAGAGAACAGCAACCTTGGGCCAGAAGGACTGGGGTTTCTAATCCCACAGCTGCTCTGTGGGGTCTTGGGCAAGCCACTTAACCCTACATTGCCCATGTTCGCTGTACATTTTAGTATGTGTCTCATATCCCCTCGTGTTAAATGTATCCCCCAATTGTGTTTTATTTATTTATTTACATTCTCTTATATACCGCACTATTCTGCATCAGTGCAGTTTACATTGAACAAACTGAAATTACATTGAACAGGGCATTATAACTTGGAGATAACTATTTTACAGGGAACATGGGCTATGGAGGGTTAAGTGGCTTGCCCAAGACCACAAGGAGCACCTGTGGGACTTAGAAACCCTAGTCCTTCCGGCCCAAGGTTGCTGTCCTCTAGTGGGATTTGAACCCCCCCGACCTTTTGGCCTGAAGTACCTCGTCCCAACCACTAGGCCACTCCTAGTGACCACTTTGATTGAAGGATAAGGTGGTATACAAAAACTGTCTAAATAAAATATTCTTTGGCTTAAAGCTGATTAATCTGTGAACCCAGTGTATTTGTTAAATCAGTCAGGGACTAGTAGCAGCAGTTTAAGTTTAAATTTAAAACACAGAAGAGAGCTTTCTGGTTAAATTTAGAACCCAGCAGAGAACATGTAGTTTAAATTTAATACTCACTCATGGCCTAGTAGCAGCAAAGTGCTCTTAGTTTAAATTTAAAAGACAGAAGAGAGCTTTCTGGTTAATTTAGAACCCAGCAGAAAGCTTCTAGTTTAAATTTCATACTAAATCAGAGCCTAGCAGCAGCAAAGAGCTTTAATTTAAATCAAATCAGAATATAACTTAGCATAAAAGGCAAAACAGGGTTAGTATTCTTTGAACACTAAATAAATTCTTCTAGAGACCTTTACAAAGAGGCCTTCTACCTAGGGGGCAAGAGACCTGTGAAGCTTTTTAAATAAGTGTTAAAGCCAGGTGGCATGTCAAAGGCCATTTTGAAAGACTCCTTCTATCCAAGCAAGGACTGTCAATCACCCAGGAAGTTGGTCACAGCTTACCTCAGAAGCACAGGGTACTGTGTAGCAGCCCTCTTTTAATAAGTCCACAGTACTACCTTTTAACTTTCGAAAGGGAGACTATGATAAAATGAGGAAAATAGTTAAGAAAAAACTAAAAGGAGCAGTTAAAGACTTACATCAAGTTTGGGTGTTGTTGAAAAATACTATCTTGGAAGCTCAGACCAGCTGTATTCCACGCTATAAGAAAAGTGGAAGGAAGTCCAAAAAACTGCCAGCATGGTTTAAAGGTGAGGTCACAGAGGCTGTTGTTGCCAAAAAAGCATTTTCAGGAAATGGAAAAAAGGGCCAAATGACGAAAACTGGAAACAGCACAAGCACTGGCAAGTTAAATGCAGGGCATTGATAAGGCAGGCAAAGGGAGAATTTGAGAAGAAGCTTGTTGTGGAAGCAAAAACACGTAATAAAGACTTTTCAAGTACATTTGTAGCAAAAAACCTGTGAGAGAGTCAGTTGGTCCATTAGATGATAGAGGGGTTAAAGGGGCACTGAGAGGTGACAAGGCGATAGCGGAGAGACTGAATGAATTCTTTGCTTCGGTCTTTACGGAGGAAGATGTAGGGATGTTACCCATGACTGAAGTGTGTCACGCCCTCACCACTCGCCTCTAGCCTAGAGGTGCGTGGTACTTGAGGAACCTCCCTTGATAGGCATATGCGAACTAACTTTCCTCAGGTGAATGTTGGGAAATGTAGTTGCCTTTAAAAATGGCTTCAAGTGAAGGTTGTAGTTATGGTCCAGAGTGAAAGGCAATGTGACAGAAAATTTATTTATAACGCAAAATAGGTTCAGCACTTTGTACAGCATTATTTTATACAGGATTGTTAACAGCACAACCCTAGGACAGAAGTACAACTGCTTCACAAGATTTACACATTCAGCTGCTTCATACTTTCCCAGTCCTGAAAAAAACAGCTCTTTCTGAGCAAGGATAAAAATGCTCCTTTTTATCCTGGCTTTATACAAACAGTCACAGTTAAACACAAACTTTGTCTTCCTGGAAGAAGGCTCCTTAGGGTCTCTCCCGTATTACTATTAAACTCCCCCAGTATGGGACACACGGGCAGGCTACCTTTATCAAGCCCTCTTAGTTCCCCCAGGCACTTTTCTCAGCTCCGTCACAAACCTTTTGCTGCTAGCACAGGTGTCCCTGGTCTCTTGCTGATTTCCTTGGCTTCTCGTAAGCCACAGCTTCAGGAAACCTGTACAGAAAAGTATTAGCTCTCAGTGCAAAGGTTTAGGGGAGCTAGCTTGGCACAAACTACAATCCATGGGGACGTCCACAGCTTTCCAGCTCTGCTCAGCTTCCTCGCACTCCTCAGCTTCCTCAACCTGCATTTCCTCCACAGGTGAAACAGTAGCTCGTTCTGAGGCCTCCAAGCTGTGCTCTGCACCTCCCTGGGTCCTAGAGTCTCTCCTGTTCCCAGCTCTCTCAGAGACAGTTGGTCAGTATCTGTAGCTGCTGACCTGTCTCTACGGCTGCGTTCTCGGTACTCTCTCTCTTGCCAGGACTCTGGGCTATGGCTCCGAGGTGGGTACAACTTCTCTAGGCTCTCAAGCCTTCTTCTTCTCCACTCTGCTTCCACGGCTGTATGTCTGGCTGTCTCTCTCTCTGTCCCTCTGAGTCTCTCCAGGTTTCTCCGTGTCTCTCTGAGTCTCTACGGGTCTCTCTGCTTCCTTCTGCCAGACTCCGACTCTGACACTCTCCCTGACTGAGCCTGAGACTCAGCCTTCCACCTTGACTGCTTTAGTTTCTCATACCTGGGTTTATATTTCCAGCTCCAGGGTTCCAGCCCCTCCTTCTTCCCCAGGTGGTAATCTGCAGAGATGTCACAAGAATCCGGGTGTGGCTCCCTGAGCTTTCTCTCTCTCAGCTTTCTATCATTAAAATCCTCTACTGGGCTCTCCTCCAAGTCCATTCCCATGTAATTTCTCATTCCCATGAGTTTCAGCTGGGCTTCCTTGTCACAAGTGGTATATAAAGGTGCGGAAGAATTTAAGGAAAAATCAATACATCGGGAAGATGTATTACAGCTATTTGATAAACTGAAGAGTAGCAAATCACCTGGACCGGATGGTATACATCCAAGGGTGTTGAAAGAACTGAAATATGAGATTGCAGACCTGCTTTCTATTAGTAATCTGTGAACTATCATTTAAATCATCTGTAATGCCTGAAGATTGGTGGATGGCCAACGTAATGCCAATTTTTAAAAAGGGTTCCAGGGGTGATCCAGGAACTGCAAGATAGAAGCTACCATAAACGGGATTCAAACAGCAAGTAACACTTTTATTAAGGATAGTTTGTTTATTCATTCTAAAATGGAAGCTTTGGAAAATGTTGCCCGGGCCAGAAATCTTAGATTTTTGCATTTTCCTAAGATTCGTCTCATTTCCCCTTTGGAGCTTTTTAAAAAATATGTTAAGGAGATATTGGGGTATGTTTACTAAACCGTCTTAATGTTACTGGTGCTAGTTGCAGCGATAATGTGAAAAATGCCATATAAGGAGTGGGCGTTCCATCGGCAAGGTAGCAAGAATCTGTATCGTGCAACTAGCGCCGGTAACATTAAGACGGTTTAGTAAACATACCCCTAAAAGATGCTTATGTTATATAATATTATGTTATGTTTATGTATCTTGGTTTTTACAAAATTGTCAAAGCAATTTAAAATATTAATAAAGCAGTTAAAACAATAAAAGAATAATTAAAACACCATGTTAATTAAAAACAAAAAAAAAACAATAAAACAGGGCAGAAATAGAAAAGCAAAATAAAGAAAAGCACAAAGAGAGTGAGAGCAGAGGTATTGCTAAGCGGTTCCTGATATCAGGGCAACTGAAAGGATTTGTGAACTAAATGTGATTTACACATGCAAATACATCTTCAGACCTTTTTTAAACTTTTAAAATAATTTTCTTTCCTTAATTGTTCCATAATAGAGGAGTCTAATGAGAATAGGCGGTTTCATAGGTAACTGAATAACAAATAGAAAATTGGAGGGGGGATGAACAAGCTTGGGACTTAAAGAAGTACACTTAGGGGTATGTTTACTAAACTGTGGTAACGTTCCCCGCATTAGGTTCCCTGGATTCCCATATAGGGGAATGGGCGGTGCATTATTATGGCAAGCTGTGTCAGTTAACGTGCGTTACAAGGCGCCTTAGGCTAACGTGCAGTTTAAGGCATGTTACAAGGCACGTCATAAGGCACAATAGAAAGCACATTATAAGGCACCTTAGTAGGCACAGTACAAGGCACGTGCCCTGTAACGTGCCTTATACTGTGCCTAGTAAGGTGCCTTATAACACCGTATAGGGAGTGAGGGCAACTGTGGTGAGGGTATTATGGGCTGGCAGCATGGATCTGCAAAGATATGACTGTCACAGGCATGCAAAATATCTGACATGGACAGGAAGGAACAATGAGGAATCAAACCCATGACCACTGCCTAGAACAGAGCTACTCAAATCCAGTTCTGGAGGTCCACAACCCTGCAGGTTTTCAGGATATCCCTAATGAATCTGCACAAGATATATATGCATTAGAGATATCCTGCCAACAGATGTTGTAGACATCAAAAAGGTAGATAGAATGTGTCACATTCCTCCTCGAGTCTCACCACCACCATAAAGTTGTCTAATAGACAATATTTTGGTGGTGGTGAGAAGCGAGGAGAAATGTGACAAATGCTATCTAACCTTTTTGATGTCTTGGACATCTGCACCTTGCCCACTCACAATCGTAAATGACAGAGGTGTAAGGCAGGGGTCTCCAAATCCAGCCCTGGAGGGCCACAAACCAGTCAGGTTGGCAGGATATCTCTAATACATATATATCTCATGCATATTCATTAGGGCTATCCCGAAAACCTGACTGGTCTGCGGCTCTCCAGGACCAGGGTTCCCTACCCCTGCTCTATGGCTTGTTGCACAGCACTGGCTGGGTACAGACGGACTGCATGTCACCGCACAAACCGAATGCTCTGTGTGCCAGGATAGGGTAACCCCACCAGCACCCATGATGCATTGCACATGCAGAACAGCGGCCTACAGCTGACCACCAAATGGGATCTGCACCTCACTGGTACTGCAGCGTGGTAAGACGGACTGACAGTGCGTGATACTGGCACAGAGTAGCTACAGACCATGCCATTGTGCAGGTTCTGTGTTCACCCTGAGGGATAGGATGGGCGCCCAGCACTAGGTCCATAGTACATGTAGTGCTAGAGATAGGTCCTGCTGCACATCCCCATCACTACCACTGTGTGACAGGTGCGCCCACCAGTGCAACCGAAAGTGCTTCTGTTACCATCTGGGTTCTGCAGTCATATGTGGCCCTGTGGGACTGGACACTACTCGGATTAGTGTGTATGCAGTGTCAAGGTCTGGCTGCCATGAGTACCTGTTATCAGAGCAGGGGTGGCCCCTAGACTTGCATGAGGTTTAGGTAGCACTGCCTCTATGGGTCTAAGTTATATGCACTATATACCCCAAGGGGCCCACAATCACCCCTATTGTAGATGATGATGTGGTGGGACAGGTGCCTGCATCCTGCGGAATGGCTGTAATACCAGCAACCACAGTCCTGCTGGCCGATGATAGCCCTCCAGGGCTGATGGACCAGAGCCATACATGTGACTGTGGCAGACCAGCAGGATGCTTGGGGTGGGCAGGCTCCCCACCACAGTCTGCCATCTGCTAGCACAATCAAACTGCACCTGCAGTATCCTACAAGGTGGTCCCACCATGCACAGACTAACTGCAGACAGCCCACTAGCCAGTCCATAGTGCATACTCATGGGGGATACCCTGTGCATCCACAGCACAAACACCAAGCAAGTATCTCCATGATTGGGCCCCAGAACCAGGAACACATAGGTATCACTAGAGACAAATAATGTGTGGCACTAAGTGGGAACATGGACATGCCATGGTCACTGCACGGTCAGGGTGAGAGCGAACTACCAGTGTGACATGCTGTGGCCACCCTGCCCATGCAGGTAGTGGTCGAGCACTACAGTGTCCCAGCCATTGGCCTCCACCCTGTGCAGATGCATCCTGGCCAATCTGCCCTGTCTGGGCCATACCCACAATACCTTGCTCCTCATTATGCACATTTGCAGGCTAACGCTGTAAACAGTGTGAGAAATGTGGGCAGACACAAAACAATGGATAGACATATGCACACTCCCACACCTATCTCAGCATTGTGCAGAGATAGAAGTGGTTGACAACCCTGCCCACCACACTGGTCCTGAGCACAGTGCCGACATTGCTAAATTGTGCAGGGGGTAGTAGTAGTGCTCTGGTGATAACTGCAGCTCTGTGCTGGGGCCAACAGCCTGACACTCCATGAGGCTGTGGATAGTGGAGCCTGTGTGAGTGGGTGTTTGTACCCCTGTGCTCCGCTGCATTGGGGTTTGCACATGTACACTTATACACTTACACATATACACTTATACACATATACACTTACATATACACTTACAAAACCAACCAAAATCCATACAATAACATCCCAATCATCTACAATCATAACCGGAACCCTTATAATAATTTCCCAATCACGTACAATCAATACCAGAACCCAATATATAGCTCTACATACACAAACTCTCATGATCACCACTCGCGCCACACTTCACACAAACGCCATCACCGCCTCATCCAAATAAAGCAACAACCCATAAATGATAAAATTGACCAAAATGACAATACAAACATCAAACTACAACTCATCCTAATAAACATACGATCCATAAGAAACAAAATACCTATAATTAATGACATAATCAACGATACATCCCCTGACATTATCTGTATTACTGAAACATGGCTCTCACCTACAGACACTATACTACTAAACCAGCTAACCACATATCAATATGACATATTCAATTGCCAAAGGAATATAAAAAGAGGAGGGGGTGTAATGATTCTCACCAAAAATTACCTAAAATTCACCCTAACAAACCTAAATAATATAGATGGAATGGACATCATTAACATAGAAAATAAAACTATGGCTCTCACCCTCATCTACAGACCCCCATCATCCGATCAGAAAAACCTCACCCCTATCCTAGAACTTGCATGTACAGCATCACAAAGCAAACCACTTTTACTCCTTGGGGACTTGAACCTTCCATCACTGAACCATTCACAGTCAGATAACTTCATAGACGCTATGTCACAAATGGGGTTTACACAGATAATACATGCTCCTACGCACAAAAAAGGTAACATACTTGATGTAATTTTCCTCCCAGCCACACTCTACAGTCACTTACTACATACCACTCCGAGTATAACTGAAGTACCCTGGTCAGACCACCATCTTATCAAAATCCAGCTACCAGCACAAATCCCAAAAAACAACGGGAGCACAACTCCACATACATCACGCTTCGTACGCTTTGACAAAGACACATTCCTCGATAAAGTACTACCCAAACTAGACACAAGCTCACCAGACATCAACTCAACCATAACACATTGGAATCTAACTATTCAAAAAGCAGCTGTCCACACACAAGTCTTACACAAACAAACAAAAAAGACAGAAAAATGGTTCACAAAAGAGCTGTCAAAACTAAAAAAACAACTGAGGAGACAAGAAAAGAGATGGAGAAAACTAAAATCTGATGAAAACAAATCCCAATATATGCTCTTACTTATGGAATACAAAAACGCAATTAACAAATCAAAAAGAGACTACCACTCCAAAGTAATAAATTCATCCATCAACCGCCCAAGGGAGTTATTCGCGATAGTAAAAACATTAACCAAAACTAATAACACCGAACCTAAACAACAAGCAATAAATATACAAACACTAGCAAAACATTTTGCAGAAAAACTAAAAAACAAAACCACTACCTCAACTCCTGTATTATCAAACACGAAAATCCCACATGAATGGACAAGTTTCCAGTTGGTAGAACAAAAACAACTCCTCAAAATCATAACTATGATAAACACCACCACTTCCCCACTCGATCCATGCCCCGTGTCATGGATTAAGAGTGCAAGAGATGAACTGGTGGTAAATATACAATACATCGTTAACCAATCCCTTTCACAGGGCATCATGCCTGATGCCCTAAAACTCACAACACTCCGACCAATAATAAAGAATAATAAGCTCGACTCAAAAGACCCGAATTCATACAGACCCATAGCCAGCATTCCATTCATAGCCAAAATAATAGAGAAAACAATTCAAATTCAGTTACAAGAACACATTGATGAACACAAACCCCTTGACTCACACCAATTTGGTTTCCGCCCATTCCATGGAGTAGAAACCCTCCTAATCACCCTTATGGACTTCCTCATCAAGGGCACAGATGACAAACATCAAGGCTTCTTACTCCTATTTATAGATATCTCTGCCGCCTTCGATAACATTAATCACATGACACTGATCAACAGATTAGAAAACCTAGGAATAGGCGGGATTGTCCTTAACTGGTTCAAATCCTATATTTCACATAGATTAATACGAGTCCAAATTGACCAACAAGCATCAGAAACATTCCCTCAAGGACAGGGAATACCCCAGGGATCAGCCCTTTCAGCCCTCTTATTTAACTTGTACCTGCAACCGATAACAGACATATTTAAAAAACACAGGATTAACCATTTTATATATGCCGATGACATCATGTTAGCTATCCCCATAAATGCTAAAAACCCTACATATGACTCGCTATCCAAATGCATGGCTGAGACCTCCTCCTGGATGGAAACGAACCACCTTAGCATAAATCTCAAAAAAACTGAGGCAATGTTTGTGACAAGACCACCCACGACTGAGAACACATACCCAGAAACAATCACAATCAACAAAACCTCCATACCCGTCAGAAAACAGGTAAAATACTTAGGAGTAATAATAGACCACACCCTCACCATGCTACCACACATAAAACAAATAGTAAAAACCATTTTCTATAAACTCAAAACTATTCAGCACCTAAGGCCACTCCTTGAAACACAAGACTTTAGATCCGTAGTAAGTACACTGATCACCCCACACTTCGACTATTGCAATAGTCTCCTAATAGGCCTCCCCCAAAAAAGCATATACCTTCTCCAAAGAGCACAAAACATCTGTGCAAAGGTAATCTCTAAAGCTCGCCTAACAGACCACGTAACCCCAATACTGCTGGAACTCCACTGGCTCCCTATAAACAGCCGAATCAAATATAAGATTATCCTAACAACCTATAAACTCATAAATGACATAACCCCTTCACACCTATCCACATTACTGCAATCTCCAACATCGACAAGGACCCTCAGACAGAACGCGGCCCACTCCCTCATCATACCAAAAGCCATCCGTAAAACTAAGAATTCCACTAGCTCCAGAGCATTCTCATTCACTGCCCCTACACTCTGGAACGACCTCCCTATTGAACTTCGCACCATAAGAGACCTCACCCAATTCAGAAAAGAATTAAAGACCTACCTGTTCACTGAACACTTCGAAATCCCCTATACCCCCAAAGCCAGCTCCACAACAAACATGGTCACACATACACAAACTCCCTTAATCCCCTAACCCAACAATGTAACCACAAGACTTTTCCCCCCCTCACACCTTGAAGACGAAAAAAGGAACTAAATTCCAGCACCTACACCAATTCCTGCCCCACACACCACACACTGTAAATATTCATTTGTATAAAGTTTAATGTGTTTGCTTTAATACCTATAAATGTTATATTTACTGTTTAATGTAAATAGTTGATTTCTATTGTTCTATGTTCTATGTAAAATGTATACAAACTGTGTACATGACTGTTAACTTGTTATATGTAAACCGCCCTTGATCTCTGGAAGGGGCGGTATAAAAGAAATAGTTAAATAAATAAATAAAAATAAATAAATGTTGTTGTTGTGGCTGCATTGTGGGTTAAAACTATGGGGTGATGCTCTGCAGGTTCCACAGATGGGACTTGAACCTTTTGCTCTTGGACATACTGGCTGAGTGTATTGCACCACACTGTTGCCACAGCAGCATAGTGGTCTCTGGGGCTACCCTTATGTTCCCCAGCCAGACCTCTTCTGTTGCACTGCACACCACGTACTGGTACAGGGCATGAGCTAGGTCCCCTGCAGGTGTATGCCACTACTCCCACCAGCACAAACACCCTGCCATGCCGCCATGACCATATGCTGTTGGTGCCAGTGGTGTGCAGTCCTAGTCCATCCAAGGGGCAGGTAGGCAGCTGCCTAAGGTGTGGGTTCTGGGGTAGGGGTGCCTACTTAGCTGTCCACGCTTCCCCCGGCACTGCCTGTCAATGTTATGTGCCCCTTTGGGTTCCTGCTGGGTAATGTCCCATGGATGGGACACTGTGGGACACAGACTCATGGGCATGTTTGACCCTGGTCTGTTGCTGTCTTGCTGGTGTCCATTTTCTGCGTTCCTATGTTCCACCTAGGCAACCGCCTAGTCCACCCCGTGCCCCAGTTGCCCCCACTGCATGTCCCGCCTGTATTCCCCCTATGCCACATTTGCACCATCACCATAGTGGCCCTTCGTACATTGCCACTATGCTGTTGCTGCAGATGGAACACTACTATCACCTTTCTCGGGCTCCCTGCCTATGCCCTACATTGCTGACACTGAAATAGTTTCTCTCTCCTGCAAATGTGCATCTAACGGCAGGTTTTCATTCGGAGTAGGATTCAGCCCTTCAGTTCAGCACGTTAGAAGGCAAAGATTCAAAAGGAGGAGGAAATAGCCAATGCAATAAAATGGGGGGATAAGACATTTTTCAGATATATTAGTGAGAAGAGGAAGGGCAAAAGTGGTATTGTCAGACTCAATGGTGCAGGGGGGGAATATGTAGAAGCTGATAAGGATAAAGCGGAATTGCTTAACAAATATTTTTGTTCTGTGTTCACAGATGAAGAACCAGGAGAAGGACCTCAGAAAACACCCACAAATAAGAACGGAAGCGAGGGACATCTTGAACAATTTTCAGAAGACTGTGTTCGTGAGAAACTAACTCAACTTAAAGTAGACAAAGCGATGGGACCGGATGGGATACACCCTAGAATACTGAGGGAACTTGGGGACGTTCTAGCAGCTCCACTGACTGACCTTTTTAATGCCTCGTTGGAGTCGGGAGTGGTGCCAAAGGACTGGAGAGAGGCTCATGTGGTGCCTTTACACAAAAGCGGAAGTAAGGATGTGGTTGAAAACCACAGGCCGGTTAGTTTAACTTCGGTGGTGAGTAAATTATTGGAAACGCTGCTGAAAGAGAAAATAGTGAGGTTTCTGGAGTCCAGCGGATTACAGGATCCGAGGCAGCATGGATTCACCAGAGGCAGGTCTTGTCAGACAAATCTGATTGATTTCTTTGACTGGGTGACCAGGGAGTTGGACCGAGGGAGAGCTCTAGATGTGATGTATTTAGATTTCAGTAAAGCCTTTGACACTGTTCCTCACAGGCGACTTATAAACAAAGTGAGCACCCTAGGGATGGACCCTAAAGTTACTGCTTGGGTAGAAATTGGTTGGGTGGGAGGCGACAAAGAGTACAAGTAAATGGAGCTCACTCTGAGGAGAAGGATGTTACCAGTGGTGTGCCCCAGGGATCTGTCCTTGGTCCGATTCTTTTTAACATCCTTGTTAGTGATATAGCGGAAGGGCTGTCGGGAAGGTTTGCCTCTTTGCAGATGATACCAAAATCTGCAATAGAGTAGACACCCAGGAAGGTGTAGATAACATGAGGAGGGATCTATCTAAGCTTGAAGAATGGTCTAGAATTTTGCAGCTGGGATTTAATGTTAAAAAATGTAAGGTCATGCATTTGGGCTGCAGCAATCCAAGGGAGCAATACAGTATAGGAGGTGAAGTACCTTTGTCCACTAAAGAAGAGCGGGACCTAGGCGTGGTTATGTCTGATGATCTTAAAGTAGCTAAACAGGTAGAAAAGGCGACGGCAAAAGCTAGAAGGATGCTTGGGTGCATAAGGAGAGGAATGGCTAGCAGAAAAAAGGAGGTGATAATGCCTCTGTATAAGTCTTTGGTGCGACCTCATTTGGAGTATGGTGTGCAGTTCTGGAGACCGCACCTTCAAAAGGATGTGAACAGGATGGAGTCGGTGCAGAGGGTTGCTACTAAAATGATTAATGGGCTTCATTATAAAGCATATGAGGACAGACTGAAGGATCTTAATTTGTACACCTTAGAGGAAGGGCGGGATAGAGGTGATATGATTGAGAGGTTTAAATACTTCCGTGGCATAAATGTTCAGGGAGAGAGCCTCTTTCAATTGAAAGCAAGTTCTGCTACGAGGGGACATGGGATGAGGGTGAAGGGAGATAGATTCAGGAGTGATATGTGGAAATATTTCTTTACAGAAAGAGTAGTGGATCCATGGAATAGTCTCCCAGTGGAGGTGGTAGAGATGAGGACAGTAACTGAATTAAAAAAAGCATGGGACCAACACAGAGGATCTCTAAAGGTAAAAAGTGGACTGTTGTAGTTGTTGTTATGGAAGGACAGACTAGATAGGCCATGTGGTCTTTTTCTGTCATCATGTTTCTATGTTTCTATGTTAGTGTGCAGGGAGCCTTTCCACGTCCACTCCCTGCCCATTGACCCCAGCTCTCTGCCCTCTCTCCTCCCTCTGCGGTGTCTACCGTGCTGCGGAATGCTTCCACGCGGGTTGTAACGTTACTGCGCATTAACGTTACGTTACCGCTCATTAACATTACATAAACCGTGTTAACGTTACCTACCGCGCGTTAACATTACCTACCACGCATTAACGTTACCTACCGCGCGGTCTGTAACGTTACCGCAGTTTAGTAAACATACCCCTATGTTTGAGGAATTCTGAAAATCACAGTCATGGCAGGAAGAAGCCCACGCTCCCCAAAAAACCCCCAAAGTCATGGAGAAAGTAACCTGTACTGCATGGCAGGTACAACCCCCCCTCCCCCTCCCCACAACAAATCAAAGGCAGAGGAAAAATAACCTGCACTGCATAGCAAATTCTGCCAAGCAACTCTACTAGACAGACTGGACGGACTGTGTCTGTCACCATCTACTATATAACTATGTTACTATATCACTTTTTCCGGAGGCCATTCCAGGCATCCACCACTCTTTCCATGAAGAAATATTTCCTGATGTTACTTTTGGTTCTACTTCTTTGCAGCCTCATATCATCTCCTCTAGTTCTGGAGCTGCCTCTCATTTGATAAAGGCTTGTTAGACACATTTCACTAAAGCATATGGCCTACTGTCAAGGTTTCAGCAGCAGGGAAATTCTGTGTATGCATAATTGTTTGAACATCCATATGCAGGCATAAAGAAACGTGTATGTGAGCATAGTCAAAAGGTAAAGGTTCACATTTCCCCCACTATGATCAACTCTCTGAATGACAGAGCCACATGGTGCAGGAAGTTTGGGCTGAGCTCATGGTCTGAAGTCTCGGGAGATCAGCCCAAACTTCCTGCACTGTGCAGCTCCATCATACAGAGAGCTGATTACAGTGGAGGAAAAGTAAATTGCTGCATCTTTTAAGAATTGTAACTAGAGACAAGAATGGGTACATGAAAGAGATGAAAGATTGCTTGGATAAAAAAAGAAGATATCAAAGAGAGAGAGAGATTGAGTGAAGCCTGGGGTTATGAGTGTGAGAGAGAGAAAGAGCCACTGGGTAAAGCCCGGGAGGGGGGGGGGGGGTCATGAGAGAGAAAAAAAATGTAGGTAATATTTACAGGTGGATAGGGGGTTATGAGAGAGAGACTGGGGTAAGGCTGGTGGGGGATTAGGGGAGGGAGAGAGAGAAAGAGAGAGAGAGAGAGACTAGGGAAAGCTGGGGAGGTTAAGATAGAGAGACTAGAAGAAGCCAGGGCGGGTGGGTCATGAGAGAGACACACACACACACATGCACACAATCCATGACATTTCCTATGAGACACACATATGCATGCCTGAACACACAGAGCCCATGACACTCAGCATAATATGGACCCCCCCCCGACACATCCAATGACACAGACACCCATACCCCTTGTCACACATGCACTCCTCAACACAAACACACACACACACAACCCCCTGACCTTTCCTGTGAGACACTTATATGAATCCCCAAGATGCCTGATTCTGGAAATGGGTGAAAAATTCCATTGTGTCACACTGCTAGTGTACACTTTCCAACTTGTTTATTCTGTAGCACTTTTCAAGAATTTAAAGGACTGAATCCTATCTCCTCTGCCCCTCATCTCCTTTAAGATACACATATTTTGGACCTCCAGCCTCTTCTCATATGCCTTCTGATATTTATGTTTATTATTTCAATTAATATAGCACCATTCCCTTGCAAATAGCAAAGCAATTTACAAGTCAATGTCAACCGCTTTAGTACTAACAGTGGAAGGTGGTATAGTAAGGTTTAAATAAGCATTAACATTAATAGAAAAGAAAGTAACTCCGTTTTAAAATAAGACAGTATATATATATTGGAAAGAAGAAGGAAACGTATAGGTGACTGAAAGCATCATGTCAGCTGCAACTTGAGTAACCATCACTATAGCTGGGATAAGCCGTGGTGAAGGAATGTGTCTTTAGACCTGTCTTGGGCTTCTTAAGAGTAGACTCAGAAAGAAGAGAAGGTGATAGTGAGCTGCATTGTGAGGGGGCTAAGAAAAGGACGATGGACTGTCAAATACCTCGGCATTACGTTCTACCAACAACTCCGCTTTCAACCCCACATCAAAAGGACAACCAAGACAGCCAACTGGTTCTTTCACTTTGGTGGTGCCCACGGTATACTTTAGAAATAGCATTTTAACATACATTTTAGAACATATAACCCCTAGTGAGTAAATTTACCTTGATGTCGCACTACTCGGCCAAATCCACGTAGCAATGGTCCACCACTTTGTATCTGCCCGCCTTAAATCAACCCAGAAATAATCAGGGGATGAGATATTTATGGATTCCTGGAAACAACAAGAATGCCCAAATAAATCTTTATGCCTTGAATCTTAAAGAGCAAATCTGAGCCCTGGTCACTATGGCCTTGGTTCATTCAAACTTTAAACTCAAAATTATTTCATCTTAAGGTAATAAATGTGACTCAGAGGTCCTGCTTTTCTCATAAAGGCTATGTAAACACTTTTTTCTTGTGGACTATAGAAGCTAAAAGTTGTATTCTTGTTATTTTATTTATTTCCTTTATATATCTGTGGAGTGTATTACTGCGTAAAGTTTATTTACTGCTTTGATGTATTTGTATAAAGCTCAATAAAAAACAAAACCCTCTTTACATGTTTTTTAACAGGTTTTTGCCATTTGTACAGGTGAGTAGTGGACCGAGTCCAGGTTCAGAACACAAAAGTCTTTATTCCAAAAGCAGGAAACAGAAACATCACCTGGCTTCAAACAGCATCACATCAGATGAAAACATAAACAGCAAGAGCATATTCTTTGGACCTTTCTCCTCCTAGTCTCAACCTCGCCCTTCTTTCTGGACCTGGGATTTTTAACTCCCCTCCCTAGACTTCATCCTCTATTTTAGGTTTGTCAGCTGGACTCCTGGTTAAGGTGAGCTGCAGCTGTGCCCTTAAGGGCTCTCTGTGTGCTCCTTATTTAGCAGCCTATCCCTCGGTGGAAATGTCGCGAGATTACCCCTAGGGTTCATGGCCCCCAGACTGAACCCAAGAGGTCACCAAGATCAGGAGTGACTGGAGACTGCTCTTGTTCCTCTAGATACAAGAGAGCCTCAGAAGGGCAGGGGATGGCATTGGGAGTGGGGGGAGTGGTGCAGGGGTGTTTATCAGGGGTTGTTTTTGCTGCAAGAGGTTTATTTTTGCCATGAGGAAGGTCAGGTTAGAGGATTCTTGTGTGTGTGTGTGTGGAGGGGGGGGGGGGGGTTCAATGTAAAGTTGAGTGGGCTCATTTTGGTGGTCAAAGGAATTACCTGTCAGAGATTTTGGAGGCAAATCAAATGGTCTAAGGGGGGGTTCAGGCAGGTGATCAGGTTTAGGATATGTGTTGAGGATGTGATCTGGTGAGGCGCCAGACATTGGCATTGACTTGCTGTTTCAGGCAGGTATTTACACATTCCCTCTGTCCACCCACCCACCCACCCTTGACATATAAACATATTAAGTATCCCCACATGTAATAGCCCCTGTTGTAAGATGGCATTTACACATCTATGCCAATCTGCACATGTAGGAGATTTGCAGGTGTTCACGGGTCTGTACACTAAGAGGTCAATGCTATTCTGACCGTCCAGCCCCTGTATGAACCCTCAGAATCTGGGCATATAGCGATAGCAACTGATCAGGGGCGGCCCAAGGGGGGTGCGGGGCCATGTGCGGAGACTCGGTGTGGGGCCTCATTTGCATAAGGGGCCTCATTTACATAAATACTTGCATAATGTTACCATACACTAACTTTTAGTAAACATGCCTCTTCATGAGTGTATGGATAAAGAAAGACAAAGATTTCTACATTACTATAATCCAGTGCCAACCGCCAGGCACATTAGGAACTACTACAAACACTGCCCATTTAGAACCCATAGCAAACCCACCGTATCCTAACAGCACTACAAGGACTCATAAAGCACCATACCCTACCTATCAAAAGGCAACACTGCAAATATTAAACCAATACATTTCAGAGAATAACAATACATGACCTACTGGGGAAAGAGAATAAGTGACAATGTCAAATAGGAATTACATAAACAGAATACCTCAGCTCAGTTACACATGCAGAACATAGACCATCACCAAACAAGGAATCACAATTTAAAAACGGGAAGACAATAATTAAACTGGGAACCCTAAAAGCCAAACTTGGAATGTACAAACTCAAAACAATACACTCCAAATATATCACAACTGCTATAGTAAAAGGGTGATTTATCTTTTCCTGTGGGTACTCTTCAAAAGAAAATGCACTGTTATTATAACTCTCAAGGTCTCAGATCATGGGGAATTTTGGCCAAAAATTGACCTGCTGTTTCTCCCAATGTAACATCAATGACCTCTATTTTATGATACCTCAGTGCTCAATTCGAAACTTTATCCCACCCACACACGGAGAAAATATTTTTTCTTAACTGCCACAATTTCTTCGTGATCTCAATGGCTGTAAGTAAACAAATTGGCATTAAAACTAGTGCTTAGCTTTCATCAAACACCCAACGCCGTTCATTGGCACTGCCGACGCGTTTCTCCTCACGGTTCCTCAGGGGTGATATCTCTAATGCCAAGCTTCCATATAACAGCTCATAAATGTGCTATATGCTGCCCACGTCCTCTTTCTGCTCCGTGCTGACTTGTATTCTGGTTTACCAAGTTCGGTGAAAAAACGCCGCGCAACAGAACTTGGTAAACCAGAATACAAGTCAGCACGGAGCAGAAAGAGGACGTGGGCAGCATATAGCACATTTATGAGCTGTTGTATGGAAGCTTGGCATTAGAGATATCACCCCTGAGGAACCGCGAGGAGAAACGCGTCGGCAGTGCCAATGAACGGCGTTGGGTGTTTGATGAAAGCTAAGCACTAGTTTTAATGCCAATTTGTTTACTTACAGCCATTGAGATCACGAAGAAATTGTGGCAGTTAAGAAAAAATATTTTCTCCGTGTGTGGGTGGGATAAAGTTTCGAATTGAGCACTGAGGTATCATAAAATAGAGGTCGTTGATGTTACATTGGGAGAAACAGCAGGTCAATTTTTGGCCAAAATTCCCCATGATCTGAGACCTCGAGAGTTATAATAACAGTGCATTTTCTTTTGAAGAGTACCCACAGGAAAAGATAAATCACCCTTTTACTATAGCAGTTGTGATATATTTGGAGTGTATTGTTTTGAGTTTGGATTTTGCACACTCTATGATAGATACCCCAGTATAAGTGTAAACTTGGAATGTACAACAACAATGTAGAAATAAAACTATAAATTAATTTCCTCTTGTACTAAACAAAGCACAGACATTAATGATACACATTTCCCAGAGCTGACATATTCCAGTTAATAAATTCAAAATAAAGAGATATCTTTGTACCTTTTGTGCATTTTTTTTTCAGTTGCAATTGTTCCAGCCACTTTCTTCTGGTTTATTTGTGTCTTCTGCTATCTCTCCATCGTCTGCTGTCCATTTGTCCTTTCTTCTCTTCTAGTTTTTTTCCATTCTCTCTCTACATCTGCTTTAACATAATAATCTTTCTCCTTTTGCTCTTTCCTCATTCCTATTTCATCCACTCAAATTTTACCCCTCCATCCTCAATCCCCACTTAGTCTCCCAATACCCGGCCAATTGTACATTTTTCTTCCCTCCCACACAAAATATTTTTCCCCTTTCCATTTCACTCTCCCAGCCCCATCCCCTTCTAATCTCCCCCAACATCAGCTCCCTTTTAGTTCCAGCCCCACCCAGTATCCGCTCCCTTCTAGTCCCCACATCAGCCCATTTCCAGTCCTAACTCCTCCATCCATTTCCAGTCCTATCCGAGTCCCTTCATCAGCTCATTTCCAATACCAGCCTCCCATCAGCCCATTTCTAGTCCTTTCCTAGCCCCACCATCAGCCCACGTTAAATCCTAGCTCCCCTCCACTCAGCCCATTTCTAATCCAAGCCCCCACCACAGCCCATTTCCAATCTTAGCTCCCCCCAACACCCAATTCCCAGTCCTATCCTAGCCCCTCCATCAGCCCATTTCCTGTCCTAGCTCCCTCCCCTAAGAACCCATTCCAAGCCCCCCTTCCCATCAGCTATTTGCAGTTCAAGCCCCCTTCCACTCAGCCCATTTCCAGTCCTAATCTCCCATCACCCAATTTTTAGTTTAAGCCCCTCCAGCACCCATCACCACTCCTAGCCCCCCACCCCAGATTATATATTTATATATTTAGTATACCGCTACTTCCAGCAATCAGCAGCGGTTTTGATTATAGATTGGAAATTGTCAAAACATGACAGGAAATTTTTGAGGTATAAACACATTGATTAGACAGGAAAGCACAGCACACAGAGAACTATTTTACAGGGAATATGGGCTATGGAGGGTTAAGTGGCTTGCCCAAGACCACAAGGAGCACCTGTGGGACTAGAAACCCCAGTCCTTCTGGCCCAAGGTTGCTGTCCTATAGTGGGATTTGAACCCCCGACCTTCCGGCCCGAAGTACCTTGCCCCAACCACTAGGCCACTCCTCCACTCCTTCCCATTAGCCCCCGCAGGCTTAACAGAGCAGTGAGGGAGAAACTCTCCCCTCGCGCTCTGAAACCGGCACGTGTGACTGACTGCAGCTGAAAGAGAGGTGATACAGGGGAGGGCAGGCTCTGCCGGGCACAGGGGGGGCCCCACGGCACACTCGATTCTGCCGCGGCGGCCCCGGAAGCGGCAGCAGACAGCTTTTTTTTTTTTTTCATTTTACTTTTGGATCAGAATGTTTTTTGCACGGGGCCCCCTGAAACGCGGGGCCCTGTGCAAAAAACATTCTCGCTCAATGGACGGGCCGGCCCTGCAACTGATTCTGATTCCATGGGGGTTAGACGTGCCCATGAGATCAGAATTGGATCTACCAGCCTAGACATGCAGTCTGGACCCTGATTTTGATTGGCCACTTGCCCAGCAGATCCCCGGCTAAGTTGGCCAGGCTCCATAATGGAGCCGCAGTGCAATGGCATCTGCGATCCCCAGCTGCTGACTCAAGTTCTTTCACTCAGCCCGACCCCTGATCCAGCCTCCCATGGCCTGGGTTGGGTTGTGGGGTACCCCCTGCACCCTCTTATCACCTTGACCTGGCCCGGCACTGCTTTCCCCCGTGTACGTGGCTAACCCCAGATGTACAGGGCTGACCTCAGAATTGTCCCTATACGCCCAGGGTCATGGCCCGCCCATGCCCTGCCCTCCCGCCCCCGTCTAAGGCTCCATGTACAATAGCGCTGTTTGTATGGGGAGCCATTGCACCAGGAGCGGCAGGGGGGCAAATAGCTGAGATGTATGTCCAGGAAGGATGCACATCCCCGCTATACGTGGTGCAAAATGACTCTCTAAGGGAACGATGAAGAAACTGTGCTAGATCCCAGTGCTTAAAGCTCTAGTGTGGGGTTTCATAATGCAAATTTAACTCTAACATTTTATGCAGGGATGCTGGGAACAAACTACATGGAAATTAATTGTGTGCAAAACATTAGCACTAAACTGGGAGAACAAGCCAACCAGAAACACAAAGGAATCTGCGTTAGCAGCGCCTGTATATTACACGTTTTGATACTTCACCTCAGATGATCCAGTCACCGGGATAGACCCCCAATGCCAGTGATCACAGCATTGGAGGGGCTAGTACCCTCCGGACACTGACCCCCCCCTCCAGCAGTACCAAAATCATTGTTGGTCCCAATCCCCCCAACTCCCCCCACCCCCGCAGAACCTGGATGCAAGTGTGGGGTTAGTCAGTCTGCTGACGCTGCGCTGTGCATCTCAGGATACATTGCAGCCACTGCAGCTCTGGAAGGCAGCACATGGAGTCAGGCACCGCCATTTTGAGAAATAGTGGCGGGGAAGCAGGAGTGTGTGGGCATCACTGCTGCCCCCTGTTCAACTAAAGGTGCTGTGGGGAGGGGTTGGGAGGGTATCGGAGGCCCTCGGTGTCACCAATGATGTTTGGAGAAGCTGGGGGGGGACGGGGACTTTGGGCCCATAGATAGCAATGATTTTTGTAAAAGGGGAAAGGGAAAATTAAGGCCCATGGTCCACTGATGAGTTTGGTACTGGTTGTGGGTATTCAGTGTCTGAGGGGGGCACCGGACCCTCTGACGCTGTGGTCAATGTCAAACTCTTTCTCAAATGATCCTTTTGCCACTGGCTGTATATTTATGCTTGCCCGAAACTGACAAAGATTCAGCATTAAAAGAAAAGCGCAGTGTCTTACATCGGGTGGAATTACACATTGCATGCGATTAGGATGTCCACTCTGCTAGGATTTGCTCGGTGGTTTTTCTTGCGATTTTCCTGCGCTAGCTTGCTTTCTGCATCAGAGAACAAGCCTAGTGTGGGAAAATTGCCAGAAAAATGCTGCGCTTCAGGGTTTCTGCACCTGCCCGTGACAGTTTCTTAATAGGATGAGCGGAAAGAGGAATATTTCTGTTATTGATCAGTTACAGTAGGATAAATAAAGGTGAAGGAAACAGCCTCAATAGTGAGAAAGCGGGAAGTGGAGCTTCTGAGTCTCAGGAATTCTTCGACTCTCACAAATACGTTAATCACTGTAGCCAGACATATTAAAGAAATTCACTTTTACCACATCTGATAAGTTCTTGAATCGAGCCAGCTGAGAATCCCTGGAACTGCAGTCGTATGAGCTCGAACTCCAGTTTTTGGTCTCCTTAGATAGAAGGTGACACTTTCCTTTCCAATGTCGCCATCCCTCCGGACAGTAATATTCATCTGTAGGGAAAGAGAAAAATTACAAAATCTGTTTTCAAAAGGCTTAGCAGGCTAACTTTGGAAATTAGACCATTACAGCAAAAAAGTTTAAATTTTCCCCCTTCCAAATGGCTAAACATTTCCAACCAAAATAGTAAAACACACAGATTAACCCAGGCTTTGGGAGCAGTTCTGATTTAAATGGTCTACACAAATTTTCAGCAGTAAACTCTGGTCACACTAGCAAAAAGTGTAATTTTATGTCCAGATTTAAGTAGCATTTTAGCCACAAAGTAATTGGTTAGGCATAGCTGAAATGTGGCTAAAGTTACCAGATAAAATTACCTAGTTATGTTTATGTTTATTTAAAATTTGATATACCACCCATACCAAAAAAGGTGTCTGGGTGGTTTACAATTAAAATTACAAGGCTGCGGAAAACAGGAAAAGAACGCCATTATTAAAATAGTAAAGAGGAAAAAAGGCAGAAACAAGAATAAAACAAGGACATGACTACAAGGGTGGGACAGGAATCTTCCCAATTCAGCCAATGTAAGTGATACGCTCAGGAGTAATCTTAAGAAATATTTCTTTATAGAAAGGGGGGTGGATGCATTGAATAGCCTCCCATTCGAGATTGTGGCGGGAAGTCTGTATCTAAATTCAAAAGTTCAAAATTTAAATCAGCCTCAAAGACTTGACTTTTCATTCAGGCCTTTTCCTAAGGGTGGGCGGGGGGGGGGGGGGCAGAGAAGCTGGAATGATTTTGACTCTTTCATTTACCATATATGTTTTGCATAAGTGTTACAAGATTTTGTATTGCATTAGCGATGCTGATGTAGAATGTCCATGGATGCTCTGTGGCTCTTATGGCCCCAGTTCACGAAGGAGACTAGCGGGGCTGTATGTCCTGGTGGGACGTGCAGCCCCTCCAGCCATCCTGCCCGAATCCCAAGACACAGTCTCTCCGCGCATGCAGAGGCTCTGTGGCGGGGAGATGGGGCGGCATGGAGGGGGGGGGGTGTGGATGGGTGAGTCACCTGGACTTACAGGGCTAATTTAGGTCACAGCCCTGTACATCTGGGGAGCAGCAGGGTGATGCTACCTTGGAGGTGGAATAAGTGCTGGTCCCTCGTGTGCCCCGGCCTGGCAGTCCCGCCCAACGCAGCGAACACACAGCAGGCACTGCCCCACTGCTCAATCCCGGCACCGGCAGATCCACCGAGGGAAAGTGGATGGGGGAAGCATCGGGCCATCGGTGCGCAAGTGAGATCGCAGGGCCTGGCCATGCTGTCCTGAGGACGTCCCCACAGCTGAGGAAGGGGCTCACTGGGCCATCCCAATGCCCGATCCAGCATGCCCCTGCGGAGCAGAATCAAGTACAACGGAGCTCGTCCTGTCTGGGGACATCTGGACAGCTCAGACGTTCCCCTTCCAGGATCAGGCTCCATGTGTCATGGTTTTCATTTGGTTTCATTCTGTTGTTTCCCTAATTTTAAGTACTAGTACATTTATCCAATTTAATATTAGGCAGGCAATCAAATTATTAAACGTTAAGGGGGTTATTTTAGAAGGCTTGTTTGCGATTTACACATGTATAATCACATCCTTTTTAGAAAGGAGACAGTTTACATGTAGATGTCAATACCATGTCCAAGTTGCCTGGGGAGGGGGTGTGTCAGAAGTGTGTAAAGGACGTGGCCTGGATGGGAGAAAATCTACATGTGTGTGCCCCATTTTATATAGGGGATGCATTTGTAAACCAAAAATTGCCCAGATGCAGATTTACACCTGTCTTCTGATGCGAATAGAGATTTTGGCTAAGTGTTTCGAGGAGGGATTAAGGGGGGGGGGGATATCCCCTTCAGCTCACAATGTTTATTTCCCCCTGCAAACTGAAATAAAAAAAGTATAGACCTCTGTTGGTAATTCAGAGCGGCTGCAAGTCTATGTTTGCGAATTGGCTCAGATACACTTCAGTGAGGCATTTGCAAGAGGTTGTTGTGAAATACTGGCACTTACATCCCTGTCGATATTTTCCCTTGGCCCGAACCGCTGCATGCGGTTGTGTAATTTAGAATCAGCTCCGTGTTTAGCAGAGCCATTTCTAAAATACTGGCACAATAGTCCACATGCTGACCCTACATCTCAGTTCTACTCTCCATCTCCTGTCTAAAATGTGCCGTTAAACTTCCAGGAAACATGGAACAAGTGCAGAGAATCTCGAGGGGAGAGGAGGGGGCTGTAGAGCTTAGCAGTTGGTGGGGACGGATGGGCAAACTGAAGTGACCGTATGGTCTTATCTGCCATCATTTTCTGTTTCTATGAAAATTCACCATTAGGAAAACTGAAGAGGGATGTGTGGACCGAAAATAATGGGGTCAGAGAGAAAGGAATCTTTTAAAAACCTCTTGTGCTTTCTGGATGTGGCCTAAAACCAGACAGAACACAGTGAGAGAAAAAGGAACCCAAAAAAGACAGAGCAGAGAGTCTCAGGCGAGCAGTTAGTATTTTAATCTCAAACTCAGCCAAAACTGAGTTTTAAAAATCTCTTAGGCTCTGTGGATCCATACAGCCTGCATACAGAAAGGCTCGTAGGACTGTGAGTACTGAAGCATCAGCCAAATACAGTATTGCATAGAAGTCTGTGAGGGAAGGACTCCTGCCCAAAAACTAAGAAAAGACTATGAGAAAAGGACTTGGGCCTAAACCTGAAAGCAATACAGACACCCAGCATGTGGCTCAGTGATTGGGCTCCAAGGACAGAAAGTGCAACCACAGCATTAAAGCTGGACACTATCTAGCACTATGTGGATACATAGACGTGCCATGGTCACAGCTTGGTCAGAGTGAGAGTTCCCTCTCAGCATGAAATGCTATGGACAACCCAGGCCATGCACGTGGGTGACAGGCACCACGGAGTCCCAGCCATTATTAACAACAATTATTAACAATTCTTATATACCGCACTATTAGACATCAGCGCGGTTTACATTGAACAGAAAACATCCGACAGTTTACACATGTCTGGTCGTTACATTTAACAGGAAGTATAACTTGGCGAAATAGGGGAAACTAAATACAATGCAGGGTTATCTGATGAAGGATATCCTGGTTAACTATATACAACAGTGGTACAATAGTATATACATTGAGCCTACCTCTGATGCACACACATCCTGGCCAAACCACTCTGTTTTAGGCCATACCCACAATCCTCTGCTCCTCATCATGCATATTTACAGACTAATGCTGGGAACATCTTAGGCAATGAGAGGCACAATGCAGAAGATCACATACACTCAAACTAATACACTCACATCACCACACTGTGCAAAGGTGAGGCTGGTTGGCTTCCTGCCTGCTACTTTGGTCTCCCTATTAGCTCAAGCATTGTTAACATGTGCTCATTGTGCAGGAGCTAGTAATGCGCTCTCACATTCAAGCCCATTACTGCTGTTCTGTGGGCCTGTGCTATCAACCTGCTGTTCCAGTTGTGGATAGTGGAGTCTGTCTGTCTGACTGATGGGTGTCTTGTACCCTTACTGGCCCATTCATTGGGGTTTGCACATGCTGGTGCTGTACTGTGGGCTAAAGCTTACCCACAGGGACAGGAACATGATCCACAACCAGATCTTGAACCTGTGACTCTTCACTGCATAGACACACTGGTGTTGAGGATTGAGCCACAGAGTTGCCATACAGATACGGCGGTCCCTGGGGCAGACAAGTTGCCCATCAGCCAGACCTTGGCACATGTTGTGATGCCAATGGCTCACAGGATCAGGACATGGGTTTTGTTTGCTGCAGGCGGGTGCCACTGCACCATTCACCAACACCCCCCATATCTTGCTGACATACCAGCATGCTGTCAGTGGTTCGCAGTCCAGCCCATCCACCATACAACTTTGGTGGACTAAGGTGCCAGGTCTGGAGGGGGGTCAGAGGCATAAATTGACAGCCACCCCGTCCCCCAACCAACCGCCACTACTGGGATCCCATCCCTGCCTGCCGCAGATACGTCTCAAGGGGAGGCAGACAGCTGCAGCTATGGTATTTCCCCATGTGCTTGGATTTTGCAGCTCCCGGTGGCACTACAGCTATTGGCGCTATCGGCCTCTTCCTCCAGATCTGGCTTCAGCAGCAGTGGTGGGGGGGGGGAAGCCTAGGGTGCCAGGAACCCCTGGACCACCCCATTTGGTGCATCACCTTTCCACAGCAGCAGCAGCATGTCTCTGTGGTGCACCAGCAACTGCCACTGCATGACCCATGTGCCACCTTCTTTGCCCCATTTGCACCATCAACACAGTGCCCTTTCATACTTGGGCAATATGCTATTGCTGCTAATGGAGCACTACTATCACCATCTGTGGCTTGCCTGTCTGTGCATCACACTGCAGACATTTAAATAGTCTCTCTCTCCTCAAAATAAACCCTTTCAGCGAGATTTTACTTGGTGTTACGGTCTCCAGTGTTAAAGGGCTTTAACACATGTTGTGCAACAGGTCTTAAGGGAACACCCATTGTTAACGTCCACTCTCCGCCCCGTTAATGCCCACTCTCTGCCTACTGTTCCCTTAATGGTGCAGGAGCCTTTAATGCTTGTTAATGCAGCGTAAAGGGCACAAGGATGCCGATAACAGGCGTTAACAGCACACTGCTCCCTTTAGTCCTTTATCAAGCATACCCCTATGTTACACTGTACCTCTAAGGATGTCCCATTTCTGTAACTTCTTCACTGCATCCTGTAAATCCAGTCTTGTGTGGGTCAGGGTCAAATCTGCATCCTTCAGACACGTGAGATCTGTAGAACAAGGGGAAAAAGACAGAAGGGCAACGGTTTGTTACTATAGAAAATAAAGATAGAGGCTGATGGCTAGAGCTGGGTGAGACAGAGACAGACCAATAGACAAATAAGACAGACTGTGGGACAGCACAGAGTGTATGCCTCTTTGTGTTCTTTTTCATTCAGGAGAAGTCCTGCTTCTCCCTGCACCTCTCTGACTCACCGTCACTTGCAAACTCTTAGCTAACATCAGCTGTTCCCTCCTACACCTGAGTCCTGGTCCGTCTTCCTCCCCCTCTGTGCTCCAGTGATAGCTCTGCGTGTGCCTTTAGTATCCCGACTCTCCCACTACCTGCTGGTCGCTCCTCTCCTCTCATACGTGCACTCTGCAGTCCTGGCTGTTCCCTCATACCCATGAGTCCTGGTCCCTCTTCCTCCCCCTCTGTGCTCCATTCCTAGCTCTGCGTGTGCCTTTAGAATCCCGACTCTCCCACTACCTGCTGGTCACTCCTCTCCTCTCATATGTGCACTCTGCAGTCCAGACTGTTCCCTCTTGCACCTGAGTCCTGGTCTCTCTTCCTCGCCCTCTGTGCTCCATTCCTAGCTCTGCATGAGCCTTTAGCATCCCAGCTCTCCCACTACCTGCTGGTCGCTCCTCTCCTCTCGGATGTGCACTCTGCAGTCCTGGCTGTTCCCTCATACCCATGAGTCCTGGTCCCTCTTCCTCGCCCTCTGTGCTCCATTCCTAGCTCTGCGTGTGTCTTTAGAATCCCGACTCTCCCACTACCTGCTGGTCACTCCTCTCCTCTCATATGTACACTCTGCAGTCCAGGCTGTTCCCTCTTGCACCTGAGTCCCGGTCCCTCTTCCTCCCCTCTGTGCTCCATTCCTAGCTCTGCATGAGCCTATAGCATCCCAGCTCTCCCACTACCTGCTGGTCGCTCCTCTCCTTTCATATGTGCACTCTGCAGTCCTGGCTGTTCCCTCATACCCATGAGTCCTGGTCCCTCTTCCTCCCCCTCTGTGCTCCATTCCTAGCTCTGCATGAGCCTTTAGCATCCCAGCTCTCCCACTACCTGCTGGTCGCTCCTCTCCTCTCATATGTGCATGCTGCAGTCCTGGCTGTTCCCTCATACCCATGAGTCCTGGTCCCTCTTCCTCCCCCTCTGTGCTCCATTGATAGCTCTGCATGTGCCTTTAGTATCCCGACTCTCCCACTACCTGCTGGTCGCTCCTCTCCTCTCAGATGTGCACTCTGCAGTCCTGGCTGTTCCCATGAGTCCTGGTCCCTCTTCCTCCCCCTCTGTGCTCCATTGATAGCTCTGCGTGTGCCTTTAGCATCCCAGCTCTCCCACTACCTGCTGGTCGCTCCTCTCCTCTCATATGTGCACTTTGCAGTCCTGGCTGTGAGCTCCTGCTTATTTATTTTATTTTATTTAGCTGTATTTATATCCGGCTTTTCACCGGGTCAAAGCGGTCAATTGGGGGATACATTTAACACGAGGGGATATGAGACACATATGCTAATACTTACAGGGAACATGGGCAATGTTCCCTGTAAGTATTAGCTCTGTTTCTTACACTTGCTGTAGCATTCTCTGAGGGGTAGGTTTTCATCTTTTCTTTTCCTTTGATTGGCAAACCAAAGAAGATCAACGGGGAAAATTTAGAAGAAGAAATTTCAGCAGAGCAGGTTAACCACGCCTCCATTCATGCTGTCTTTGTAACTCCTCAAAATTCACAGCTTTATGATTTATGTCTTTCCCTCTTTCTTGCTATATCCAACCATAATGTCTGATGACCACTGGTCAGGTGGTTACCTACCTGGACATTAAAGATATTGACGCTGTTTGTGACTACCAGGTCCAGTATTGCCCTTCCATCATGGCTTCCATTACAGTTTGTCATAACAGAACCTTTGAAGGACACCCACTATCTTCCTACTGATACTGACTCTGCAGGCAGGATACTCTGATCCACATCTGGCAGGATAAAGTCTCCTACCAACAGCATCTCCCCCTTCCTTCCCCTTTTTGATGCACTCGGCCAGATCTCCTTTGAAGTCTTCTGTCTGAGTCAGAGGTCTACAGACCAACAATAGTAAGAACATAAGAACATACGATATGCCATACTGGGTCAGACCACGGTCCATCAAGCCCAGTATCCTTTTTCCAACAGTGGCCAATTCAGGTCATAATTGCCTGGCAGTTTCCCAAAAAAACACAGGTTCCACAATGCTTGTATTGGGGCAAGCAGTAGATTTTCTGGGTTCTCTTTAATAATGGTTTATGGACCTTTCCTCCAGGAACTTGTCCAAATCTTTTTTAAACCCAGCTACACTAACAGCCTTTACTACATCCTCCAGTAACAATTTCAGAGCTGCAGGCGTTCTCGTGTCGAGAGACATTTTTGTCCTTCTCCGCTTCTAAGGTGGTGTTGCGGCCGGTGCCGTCTTTCTTACCTAAGGTGGTCTCGGTTTTTCATCTGAACCAGGTAGTGGCTTTGCCGGTCTTTGTTACCAAGAAGAAGGGCCGGGAAGCGGATCGCCTTCATCGCTTGGATGTGAGTCGGGCCTTGAGGCATTACGTGGCTCACACGGCTGGTTTCCGAAAGTCTGACCACTTGTTTGTGTTGTTTGCCGGTTCGCGGAAAGGTGAGGCGGCTTCTAAAGGCTCGATTGCTCGATGGTTGAAGGAAGAGATTGCGTCGGCTTATTTGCTCGGAGGTTGCCGGGTTCCTGATGGTCTGCGGGCTCATTCCACCAGGGCGCAAGCGGCGTCGTGGGCGGAACAGAGCTTAGTCCCGCCGGTGGAAATCTGTAAGGCAGCGACATGGTCCTCGTTGCATTCTTTTGTGAAGCATTACCGTCTGGATGTTCAGGCGGGCAGGGACGCCTGTTTTGGAGCAGCGGTGCTTCAGGCTGGATTGGCCGGTCCCTCCCGTTGAGTATATGCACTGCTCTGGTACATACCCAAAGATTCCGGGACTAGACTGGAGGGACGATCAGGAAGATTAAATTAGACTTACCTGCTAATTGTAGTTCCTGGAGTCACTACAGTCTAGTCCCGTATCCCGCCCTGTCTCGCTGTGGGACTGTCGCCTGAAGCATGTGGTGAGTTACTGGTAAGTACCCCTCAATTTCCAAGGGAGTTTGGGGGCGTAGTTCCCAGTGGGGGCGGGGGATGTTGGAGGTTCCTTCTTCACATTGGAAGATAGGGGGACCTCAGGGCATGCCCCGAGTGACGGGGATTTGTATATAGTTGGGGCTTAGGGTCCTATGGAGCCCAGTTGGGCAATTGTTTTACTGTATTTCTGCTTACTTGTTGCTCCGGTGAGTCTGCTTTGTCAATAGGTTAACTGGTGAGAGGAGGCGGTTCCAGTCCTTATATACTGGTGACATCATCTGCACCTTGTCCACTCACAATCTTAAATGACAGAGGTGTAAGGCAGGGGTCTCCAGATCCAGCCCTGGAGGGCCAAAAACCAGTCAGGTTGGCAGGATATCTCTAATGCATATATATCTCATGCATATTCATTAGAGATATCCCGAAAACCTGACTGGTCTGCGGCCCTCCAGGACCAGGTTTGCCCACCCCTGGTGTAGAGTCCTGTCTTCCTGTGCAGGCTGCCACCCCATGTCCTGCACTGGTACCCTTTCCTGCATTGTACCTCTTTGTGCTTGCCTCGCCTGTGCTTGGTCTGCATGGCATCACGACTGCTCTGTCCACCCATCATTGTAACTATCCTTCCACCTCTGCCTCCACTGGGAGACAGGTATTCCCATCATCTGCCACCCACTGTCTTTCCGGTACTTTACATTGCCAACACCCTGTGCTGTGGTACAGCTGCCCCCGACATATTTGTCAACATTACTGGCAGCCACATGGGATGCCCGCAGATATGGCAGGTCCAGCAGCTCGCAGCTCTCCCTCCTTCAATCACCTATTCATTGCCTTTCCTCGGTGCTCTATCCAGTGCTAGGGTTACATCTGTTTCTATGCCTCACAGGTCATGTATGTCAACCTGATGTACCTTGCAGCCCCTAGGGCACACTAACCTAGAGCACCGTAACATTGTTAGGGCACCTTAACCTATGGTATCATACCCCAGGGTGCCTTCTAAGGTGCCTTGACCAGGGGTGCCTAATAAGGCGCCTAACCTAAGGAGCCCTATAAGGTGCCTTATAAGGCGCCTTAGCCTAGGCGACTTATAAGGTGCCTTGTAAGGTGCCTAGGCTAAGGCACCTTATGGGGTGCATTAGCCTAAGGTGCCTTATAGGGCGCCTTATAGGGCACCTTAGCCTAGGTGCCTTACAAGGCACCTTAGCCTAAGGCGTCCTATAAGGTCTCTTGTAAGGTGACGTTAACACGCATTAGACACCTTGTAACGCGCGTTACTTGACACTGCTTGCCGTAATGATGCACCACCCACTCCCTTATATGGGCATCCGTAACATTCCTGGGGAACTTAACGACGGTAACATTACCGCAGTTTAGTAAACATACCCCTAAATGTCATCTGCCATTTGAATGTTCAGTCTTCCAATTTATCAAGGTCCTCTTGTAATTTTTCTCAATCCTGTTGGGTTTTAACAACTTTGAATAATGTGTCATCTGCAAATTTGACATTCCCATTTTCAGGTGATTTATGAATATGTTTAAAATCAGTGGACCCAACATAGATCTCCGGGGTACTCACTATTCACCTTTCTCTGTTGGGAAAATTGATAATTTAACCCTACTCTCTGCTTTTGATCTTTTAACCAGTTCCTTATCCACAATAATATACTGTCTCCTATCCCATGACTTTTTAATTTTGCTAAGAGTCTCTCATGAGGGACCTTGTTAAAGGCTTTTTGAAAATTCAGATTATACTATATCGACTGGCTCACCTTTGTCTACCTGTTCATTCACACCTTCAAAAAAACATAACAGATTAGTAAGACAAGACCTTCCATGGCTAAAGAAATGTTGGCTTTCTCCCATTAAACCATGAGTACATGTTCAGTAATTTTGTACTTTATAATGGTTTCTACCATTTTGCTTGGTACTGACATCAGGCTCACTGGTTTGCAGTTTCCTGGATCACCCCTGGAACCCTTTTTTAAAACCTGGCGTTACATTGACCATTCAGCAATCTTCAGGTATTACAGATGATTTTAATGATTGTTCACAGATTACTAATAGTAGGTCTGCAATCTCATATTTGAGTTCTTTCAACATACTTGGATGTATATCATCCAGTCCAGGTGATTTGCTACTCTTTAGCTTATCAGATAGTTGTAATACATCTTCCAGGTTTATCGATATTTCTTTCAGTTCTTCTGATGCATGACCTTTAAATACCAGAGTGTGGATAGATTTGTTATCACCCCTTTTTCTGATGGACCCCAACCTTCTACTTTCTCCATGCCTTCTGCCTTTCAGTTGCTTTTACAGTACTTTTCATAAAGAGATTCTCCTCCCCCTTTTTAGTCATCTCTATCTTTCTGAAACAGTTTATAGCCTGGTATGTGATGGACTCACTGCAACGCATCTGTCAGTGCAATATGTCAGTAGTTTTCTAATCCTTGCAACTGTGTGAACTTTATTTTTAGATTTCTTTTTTGCTGAAATTAGCTTTTTCTTTCTTATCATCTTACCGTTAGAAAAGATTAGTTTGATTTTTTTCCACTAATTTCAAGTCTGCCAGTGGACAAATTGCATATCAGAAAGTGCTCACTCTGTAATAGGAAAATGGGCCTCAAAGAAGCATTAGCATTCAGTATAACTTGTGCCTATCTGTCTAGGTCCAAACAATAGTAAAAAGTCCTTTACTGCTAGTGCCTCTGTGAGAAAGCTTTTGTCTTGGCTACGTATCTCCCATGGCTTCAGATGCAAGTTTCTAGCCTTTGCTGTCAAGGGTTCAATTCAGTTTGAGCCTGACACCATAATGCATCTGCTGGAAACTTAAAAATGTCTTAATGCAGCTTCTATTCTTCCAGAACTTTATAGCTCATAGGATCTTCATTGGACAGTGAAAGTCAAAGCATTTTTACCTCTGAACAGAATATAGGAACTCCAGAACATCATCTAAATCAACAGTAAATCAAGGTGAAGTCACTTAGGAAGATATTAGGACACATAGCATCGTTCCATGTACGCCTTCACATAAGAGCTCACTGGGAGCTAATATTTCAGTGTAATCAAGTCATCTAGCCTCTCTTGCATAGGAGTTCTCCCATGAAAGTGTTCCCCTTCCACCAATCTCAGCATCTAAAGGTCTTTACTATAGATGCATCCAAAAGGGGCCAGTGAGCATATCTCAGTCCCTAAAACTAACAAGGTTGTTGGTCAATTAAAGAAAAATGGCTTCAGTTAATTCAGTTGGAATTAAAAGTTGTTTATATTGCATGGAATGCATTCACTCATATCTCGGAGAAAAAAACTATCCCAGTTCAAAGAGACAATCAAGTAGTCAGCTACAACATGAATAAACAAGGAGGCACTGGATCGATATCCCTTTGTTGCAAAAAGCCAGATCTGGAACGGGGCAATATCAACTGGAGTCTTTATAAAGGAAACCTTCTTGCTGGATATTCAAAACCACTTCTTAGTAGATAAAGTCTGGCCACCAAACAGTGGCAACAAAAAGACTTTCAAAAATAGGGGATAAGGTTTGTTAAGAGGGTTGCATAGTTTTGAGATGTTGTAGGATTTCTTTTATTTTGATTATGGGGTATGTTTACTAAACTGCGGTAACGTTCCCCACGTTAGGTTCCCTGAATGCACATATAAGGGAATGGGTGATGCATCATTATGGCAAGCCGTGTCAGGTAACGCGCGTTACAAGGCGCCTTATAAGGCACGTTACAAAGTACATCATAAGGCACGTTACAAGGCACCTTACTAGGCACAGTACAAGGCACCCTGAGGCACCACCAAAAAGTTGTCTAATAGACAATATTTTGGTGGTGGTGAGAATCGAGGAGGAATGTGTCACATTCTATATATCCTTTCGATGTCTAGGACATCTGCACCTTGCCCACTCACAATCTTAAATGACAGAAGTGTAAGGCAGGGGTCTCCAAATCCAGCCCTGGAGGGCCACAAACCAGTCAGGTTGGCAGGATATCTCTAATGCATATATATCTCATGCATAGTCATTAGGGATATCCCGAAAACCTGACTGGCCGGTGTGCCCCGTAGGACTGGGTTGGGAAACACTGCTGTAAACAGTGTGAGCAATGTGGGCTCAGTGAGGTACGCACACTCCCACACCTATCTCAGAAATGTGCAGAGATAGAGGTGGTTGACAACCTTGCCCGCCACACTGGTCCTGATCACTGTACCGACATTGCTAAACTGTGCAGGGGGTAGTAGTAGTGCTCTGGTGATAACTGCAGCTCCATGCTGGGCCAACAACCTGACACTCCATGAGGCTGTGGATAGTGGAGCCCATGTGAGTGGGTCCTTGTACCCCTGTGCACCGCTGTGTTGGAGTTTGCACATGTTGTTGTTGTGGCTGCATTGTGGGATAAAACTATGTGGTGATGCTCTGCAGGATCCACAGATGGGACTTGAACCTTGGACCCTTTGCCTTTGTACACACTGGCTGAGTGTACTGCACCACACTGTTGCCACAGCAGCATAGTGGTCCCTGGGGCTACCCTTACTTTCCCAAGCCAGACCTCTTCTGTTGCACTGCATACCACGTAATGGTACAGGGTATGGCCTAGGTCTACTGCAGGTGGATGCCACTACTCCCTCCAGCACAGCACCCCCCCTGCCATGCCGCCATGACCATATGCTGTCGGTGCCGGTGGTGCGCAGTCCCAGGCCATCCAGGGGGCAGGTAGGTGGCTGCCTAAGGTGTGGTTTCTGGGGTAGGGATGCCTACATAGCTGTCCACGCTTCCCCCGGCACTGCCTGTCAATGTGATGTGCCCCTTGGGGTACCTGCTGGGTAATGTCCCCTGGATGGGACACTGTGGGACACAGACTCATGGGCATGTTTGACCCTGGGCAGTTGCTGTCTTGCTGGTTTCTATTGTCTGCGTTCCTATGTGCCACATAGGCATCCGCCTAGTCCACCCTCTGCCCCAGTTTCCCCCACTGCCTGTCCCGCCTGCAGCCCCCATACCCCATTTGTGCCATCACCATGGTGGCCTTTCATACCTGGGCACTATGTTGTTGTTGCAAATGGAGCACTACTATCACCTTTCTTGGGCTCCCTGCCTATGCTATACATTGCTGACACTGAAATGGTTTCTCTCTACTGCAAATGTGCCTCTAACACCAGGTTTTCACTTGCATTACTTTTCAGCCCTTCAGTTCCCTGCATTGGTGTCGCAGGAGTCTCTCCCCGCCCACTCCCCGCCCATTGACTCCTTCTCTTCGCCCTCTTTCCACCCTTTTCTGGACTTACTGTGGCCAGGAATGGTAATGCGCGTTAGGTCATGCTAACGCGCGTTATGTCACGCTAACGCGCGTTAACGTAACATTAACACGTGTTAACGTTACCTAACGCATGTTACTATTACCGCTGTTACCTTACCGCAGTTTAGTAAACATACCCCTATGTGTCACTATGTAATACCCTATGCCTGAGGATGCTGAATGTGTAATGCAATGTGCAATTTTTATTTTGTAATTTTGGGCAAACTCCAATAAACATTAAATTATAAAAAAAAATAGGGGGTATGTTTACTAAAATCCCGGTAAAGTGCGGGCCGCGGTAGAGTGCGGGTGCCATATAAGGAGTGGGCGTTTCGCGCTGAAGAAGGAAATCCGTGATTGACAGATGCGCTAAGGTGAGCGGCGCCCTTGTGCGCCCCGCACCTTAGCGCATCCGACAGCTGCGCGGGAGGCATATGTGGCACGCTGATGGGCAAGCAGAAGAACAGAGCCACAGCACAATGTTTAAGGCACATACCAATGGTGCAAGAAGCAGGGGTTCGATCCTCCACAGAGCCCAATAAAGATGGCTGGCAGAGGCATTAATTTATGAGGCAGTGAAATAATGGGCAGCATAAGGCGGCACGCTAATGTTTTGGAGGCATTCTAATACTGGGCGGGATAAGGCGGCGCGCTGATGAGCAAACAGAAGAGCAGAGCCACAGCACAATGGTTAAGGCACTTACCAAGGGTGCAAAAAGCAGGAGTTCAATCCCCCACAGTGCGCAATGAACAAGGCTGGCTGAGGTGTTACTTTAGGAGCCAGCCCGGCATAGGGTGGCACGCTGATGGGCATTAGGTGGCGTGCTAGTGATTTAGGAGGCTTGTTTAATATTGTGAGGCATAAGGCGGCGCGCAGATGTGCAAGCACAGGAACAGAGCCACAGCACAATGGTTATGACACTGACCAATGGTGCAAGGATCAGGGGTTTAATCCCCCACAGTGCCCAATGAACAAGGCTGGCTGAGGCAATGTGTATTATGGGGAAGATTGCTTTAGGAGGCATTTTATTTGTATTTTAATTAACATTAATAGCAAACGCACTCTCAAAGCGTGTCAACATAAGGCATCCTATAAGGCACATTTTAAAGTGCACTGTCCGCCACGGCACCCTAAAATGTCCCCTATAGGGCACCCTATAAGTTGCGTCACAGGATAATGTATAGTGCACCTTATATGGACGGGAACCATAAGGTGCCCTATAGGGCACCCTATAAAGCGCCCTCAGAGGCAACATATGGGTACAGTATGCTGAGGTTGTTTGTGCTGGCATCAAAAATGTACAGTAAAACAAAGATAATGCTTTGGCCAACCCTATCAAATAACCCCACTGTGGTTTTGAACCCATGACCGCTGGCTTCACAGGCAGTGATATAACCATTGGGCTACAGCTCTATAGCTACCAGCAAGCCCCTGGCTGGCTGCAGAGAGCCTGCACGTCACCACACAGACAGTCTGCTGCAGCCACCAGGATAGGGTTAGGCCACCCGTACCCAAGATGCACTGCACATGCAAATCAGCTGTCCACAAATGAACACAAGATGGGGAATGCACCCCCACAGCACCTCAGCCTAGTAGGGGGATGTGACCGGGTGCACCCCCACAGCACCTCGGCCTGATAGGGGGTACTGACCGTGTGTTTTACTAGCACAGAGTAGCTACACACTGTCACATTGTGCGGGTACTGTGCTCACCCTGAGTGTGCAATGAGGCGGCCAGGACCAGGTCCACAACACCTTCCATAGCTGAAAGAGGCCATGCTGGAGGTCCAAAGCAGTGTTAATGTTTCAGATACATAGTTTCTATGCAAACACCATGGATATCTCTGTCAATCAGGTGTAGCCCCCATGGACCCCCAGGTGGGCCATGCAACCACCACCACACCCCCCACCCCCCCCCCCCCCCCTGGGCCAAGGGTGGCAAACAGGGTCTCCCATCAATGCAACTCTACACCTATTACACAATAGCAGACAGACATTAGGCCTGGATATGGTAAGCTGCACCCTCAACACTATCTGATATTCTCCTGCAGCAAGTCATCAGCCACTGCACCCTGCAAGCCACTCCATCAAGACACACACCAGCTGCAAACAGCCTGCTAGTTAGGCCATAGTGCATGTTCCCAGTGGAGATGCATGCACCCAGAACTGGGATGTCAGCATACACAGCAAGCAGATAACTCAGTGACTGGGCTCCATAAGGAAACCCATAGCTATCACATGAGAGAAATACTATATAGCGCTATGGGGGTGCCTAGCCATGATGTGGTCACTGCACAGTCAGGGTGAGAGTGATCTCTCAGCGGGACATACTGAGGTCACCCTGTCTGTGTAGGTGGTGGCCGGGCAGTAAAATGTCCCAGTCAGTACCCTATGCAGATGCACCCTGGGCAGGCCACCCTGTCCAGCCTATACCCATGGTATACCTTGCTCCTCATTATGCACATTGGCAGCACAATACTGGCAACAGTGCTGGCAGTGTGGGCTGTGGAAGATGTTTGCAGCCACCACACACTGGATAGACAGACAGCCACCCCCACACCTATGCCAACATTGTGCCACTATAGAGGGGTTCAGCAGCCATACCCACCACACCAGTCCTGGGCACAGTACAGGCATGGATATGGTATGCAATACTGTTGGTGGTCACTCCCCAAGGGGTAAACACTGTCAGAAACCAGACCTGCTGCACACACCCCAGACATCAGAATGATTTGTATGGTGGAGCTCAATGAGCAAACTGTGCTTAACGTAGGACTTGCTATCTGCCTGTTATCATAGGAAACGTTTGATAGGTGTGTACCGTATACCCAGGTGTAGGGTGGCATTGCTAAGGTATTCAAGTGCTAGTATTGGGAGATGCAGGCAGGGCCCAATATCCTGCCTCTCCAGGAGGAATTGGCCAATGGGGCCTGTGGGTGTGTGTATGGGTGTGTCTGGCCCTTTTGGCTGCTGCTTTACAGCAGAGTTTCCCAACTCCAGTCCTGGTGTTCCAGACACTGTTCAGGTTTTCATGCTGTCAACTGGCCTTTGAACCTGCGACCTTCTGTTCTTGTACACACTGTCTGTGTGCACTGCACCACCGTGTTGCCACAGATATGCTGCAGTCCCTGGGGAGTCCATGACTGTACATCCAACAGAGCCTGTCTGTTGCGGTGGACGGTGCCAGCCTGCACAGGCCTAGGCCACTGTCTGCTGTGGGTTGCAGCCACTGCCCCCTCCACCACCTGTACCCTTCTGCCAACATGCAGACATGTCCTTATCTGGGAAAAAGCATATGACCTGATTGAGTTGTGGCACTCCAGGAATGAATTTGGGGTACTGGACTGTAGGTAATGCCCATTGTTATGGTTTGTGTGCGGTGTAGGGTAAAATATGGTTGCTTGAATCATGCTTATGTTCTCTGCAATAAAGGAGTGTCTTTACTATCGCTGTTTAGTGGTGGGTAAAACTGTGGGGACTGGGTTGGCAGGAGCCCCAGCTGGGTTTTGAACCTGTGACCCTGTGGTCCTACAGGCACTGGCTGTGTCTGCTGCACCACACTGTGGCCCCAGAGATAGTGCAGCCCCTGGAGATAGGAAACCTGGCCGGATGAGTCAGAAACCCTGCTCTGCACAATTTTACTGTGGGCTCATTTACCTTGTATGGCGACAAACGGGCATATAAACCTCATAAAACACCTCGAAAAAAGGGGCAAACACCCATAACCAAGCTGGGCAATAGTGATAGCAATGGGCAACAAAACAAAACACTCCCTGGAAAGCTCCAATACACTGAAATGAGTTTTTGAAAGGGTCTACGAAGCGTAGACTCTTCCAAAAATCATTTCTTTTTTTTGGAGCTTTCCTGGGTGTATTTTTTATTGTTCCCCATTGCTATCACTATTGCCCAGCTGATTTGTAATTTTTAACATATTTGTTTTGCTCATTTTTGATGTTTATTTGCTATTTTGTTCTGTGCACATATATCACACTGCTCACGTTTTGCAGGTTTCCTCGGTTTTGGTGTACATTGCTGACGGAAATGGTTTCTCTTCCCTTTAAATCACCTCTAACGCGAGTGTTTCACTTGCGGTATTTTTTGTCCGACATTCAGCCCCGCTCCTGTGCGGGAAGCCTCTCCCCTCCCACTCTCCACCCATTGACCCTGTCCCCCCGCCCCTTGGGAGCCTTCCTCCGCCCTCCGTACGCCTTCCTCCGCCCTCCGTATGCCTTTCCCCGCCCTCCGTACGCCTTTCCCCGCCTCTATCGCACATCAGTGCACCGCACACGTGCGCGGACCCGTTAATGTGACGCGCATGCATGCAGGGCACTTAAGAGCACTTAAGTGCATCATTGCCGTGTGCTAATGTGCGCCGCGCACGTGTGTGCGGTTTAGTAAACATATCCCTAGGAGATAAGGCAAGTAGATCTCTTTACTTCAAGTCTGAATAGCAATGCATTACTATTTCCAGAAGACTGGCCAAAAACACAATTGCTCAAATTGCCTTTGCAATACAATGGACTTGAGAGCTGAGGATGATTGTATTGGATGATGTTAAAGTAACTTTTAGTAACATAATTCTTCAAGGTATTCCAAAACATGCTTTACACCAACTAAAAGTAGCACAACATGTTGCTGCAAGAATGCTTATAAATGCAGGTCCAACTGAACACATAACCCCCCTATACTGTACAAACTTCACTGGTTACCTATACAAAGTAGGATAAAATATAAAATTATCATAACAACGTTCAAACTGATAAGAGATATAGCCCCATCATATCTAACTGATCTACTGACAATTCATTCAAGGACCAGAACAGTGAGACAAAGGAACCTGAACACTCTACTTGTTCCAAACAACTTTTCAAAACTCAATAAAACTACAACAAATAGGGCATTCAGCTTCAATGCTCCTTTAATATGGAACGCTCTGCCGGATAAACTCAGAGATATCACAGATCTTTCAGCATTTCGAAACGATCTTAAAACTCACCTATTTTTAGAGTACTTTGGAGACTCATTCCCAATAGATGAAATATTTCCCACTTAAACTCATGTATACTCATATTCATTAATTCACAACTTACTTTTTCCTTTTTCTTACTCTATCTTACAATACCCAATTCTCCACATTATCACATTTACTCTTTACACTAATAATTCTAGTGAACTACAATACATTTTTCCTTGCTCAGATAAGATGATAACATTTTTGAAATTTGTAAATATTTAAATCTGTATATGTTTAAACTATCTATATACCTAATCAGCATTTACTCAGCATTGTAACCCTCAAATTACCATTTTTATTATATACAATTTAATGTTCACTGTAATTTCAATTGTTTGAATAAGTTTCAATGTAATGTTCAAGTTTTGTTCTATGTAAACCGCTTTGATTTTTCTGAAAGGCGGTATATAAAACCGTCCAATCAATCAATAAATAAATAAATAAAAGTGGCCAAACAGGTTGAAAAGGAGACGTCAAAAGCCAGAACAATGTTTGGGTGCATAGGGAGAGGAATGGCCAATAGGAACAAGGAGGTGAATATACCTCTGTATAAATCTCTAGTGAGACCTCATTTGGAGTATTGTATAGAGTTCTGGAGACCAAACCTTCAAAAGGATATAAACAGAACAGAGTTGGTCCAAAGGGCAGCTTCTAAAATGGTCTTTATCATAAATGTAAGGTGTTAAATATAAAGATCTTAATATATGCACTTTGGAAGAAATCATGAGAAGGAAGATATGATAGATGTTTAAACACCTCCATGGAATAACTGCAGTGAGATGTTCTACTGCCCTACACTGGGCTGTGTCAGCTAATCATAAACCAACTGCAGTACAGTTGGTCTGCTAGTCAGCATGTGTGTGTAATGCAACCAGAAGCACCCAGCCATTTGCTCAGTGATTAGCAACCCCAGAGAGAGAATGCACTCACATCACTGGAGCCAGACACTGCACTAGCTCTATGTGGATACATAGTCGTGCCATGGTCACCTTTTGGTCATAGTGAGAGTGCCATCTCAGCATGTCATACAGTGGCCACCCAGGCAATGCAGGTGTCAGATGGGCACAATGGCATCTCAGCCGGTGACCCTACCTTTGTGGCAGACACATCCAGTCCAATCTGTGCTGCTTCAGGCAATACCCACAATCCTCTGCCTCTTCTTATTCACATTCCGAACAGGCTGGGAAAAACTCGATTGATGTGAGTAAAAGTGCAGTGCAGAAAGCCACAGGAAAAAGGGGAGCCACACGCACGTGCATACACTTTCATTGGCGCACTGAGCAAAAGTGAAGATGATTGCCATTCCTGTCTCAATATCAGCTCAAGGATTGATTAAGTTTGCATGTGCTATATCATCGCGCCTTGCCCTCACCACAGATGTGTGCTCTGTTTGCACATGCTATATTACCTTGTGCTATTAGCCTCCGATGAGCTGTGGATAGTGGAGCCCAGTGCTGCTGGTGGGTGTTTCCACCCTTGCTGGCCATCTCCTTGGGGGTTGCACATGCTAGAGCAGCACTTATTATTTATTATTATTTATTACAATTTCTTATATACCGCACTATTGTCAGCGCGGTTTACATACAACAAAATGACCATAACAAACTGTTTGGCTTCACATAGAACAGGAGAAAACAACTTGGATAACATGCTTCTGCTTTACATAGAACAGGAGTAATAACTTGGATAAACGGGGTATGCAAACTAAACTACTTACATATGTACATATGTACACTTACACTGTCAGCTAAACCTTGTCCACAGGAATATGCAATACAGAAACTCCAGCAGGGACCTGAACCTGTGCCCCTCCACACATATACACACGAATTGTGTGTGTTGCAGCACAGTGTTGCCTTATAACAAAAGCAGCTTTTACTGCTGACATGCTTCCCTTCAGCTGACCTTTGGCACATGCTGCAATACACATGGTGCACATGACCAGGACAAGGCTTCTTTCTGCTGCAGGCTGGTGCCACTTGCCATGCCACCACCAACACCCTACCATGCAGACATGCCCATGCACTGTCAGTTATGGTGGTCGCAGTCCCAGCATGTTAAACATGCGGGTTTAGTGGGCACTTGAGCACAAGGTCTGGATGGGGAGGCAAGGGCACACATGGACACCACGCAGCCCCCCACCAGCTGTGCATGCCCATCACCACCTGTCACCGATACGTCTCTTAGGGAGGATGGCAGCTACTGCTGTAGTATTTCCCTGGGCACCTACATTTTCTAGCAACCTGGAGAGCAAAAGCATCGGTCACTATTGGCCTTTTTCTCCACAGATGGGTTCTGCAGCAGCGGGAGGGGGGAGGCAGCCTGGATCTCTGCCTGGCGTGCAAGACCCTTGGACCACCCCATGTGGCACATTGCCTTTCCACAGCAGTAGCAGGACTGTGTGCTGCCACAGTCCCTGTAGGATCATGACAAATATCACATATGGTTCTGCGGATGGCAGAATACCCCTTTGTGGAGAGCCTAAAAAGGTTGGGGCTCATCAACCTGGGCAAGAGACGGCTGAGGGAAGCTATGATAAAGGTCTATAGATTATTGATCAGAGGAGAACAGGTAAACGTAGGTCCCTTTTTTATGTCATCAGACCGTGGACAGACTAAGGGACCTGCAATGCAGCTACAGTGTAACCCAATTGGATCTTCTAGGTGAAAATATTTTTTCAGTCAACGTGTAATCTCACCCTGCAATTCATTACTGGAGGATGTGGTAAAAGCTGTCAGTGTAGCTGGGTTTAAAAAGGTTTGGACGGGTTCGAGGGTAACGGTCCATAAACCATTGCTAAACAGGATTCGAGATATGCACTGCTTGCCCCATCACTGTTATTGCGGATCCTGTGTCTTCTGGGGAAACTGCTAGGTACTTGTGACCTAGATTGGCCACTATTGGGCACAGGCTACTGGGCATGATGGACCTTGGTCTGACACAGTTTAGCATATTTTGAAGTCTTATGTTCCTATGTGCCATCTAGCCAGCTGCCTGGTCCCCCCTGTGCACCAGCAGCCCCCACTGCATGACCCATGTGCCACCTCCTTTGCCCCTGTTTGCACCATCAACATAGCATCCTTTCATACTTGGGCACTATGCTGTTGCTGCTTATGGAGCACTATTATCACTCACTAGGGCTCCCCTATCTGTGAATCACATTGCAGATGTAATATAGGCTCTCCCTCCTAAAAAAACCCCTTTCTGCCAGGTTTTGAATTGCATTAGGGTTCCTGCTGTTAAGGTGCCTGCGTTAAGGGAGCAATCCTTGTTCCCGCCCACTCCCCGTCCATTGCCCCCACTCTCTGCCTCATGCACGCCTTCTCTACACCCACAGGGCACTTTTCACTGTTGGTGCCGTTAGCGCCCACTAAAGTGCCTTTTTGCACATGCTAAGTGTGCACCTGCACAGTTAGCACACACTAACGGCACACTTGCTCCTTTACCACCGTTTAGTAAACATGCCCTAAGTCACCATCGGTAAGGGCAGCGTTAAGGTGCCTGAAGCCATATAAGATAGTGGGCAGTTAGGAGGCATCCTGGCATTAACGTGAGTTAACAGGACCAAGTGCGGTAAGGTGACAAGACGTCCTAAGGAGAGACAAGGCATTTTAAGAGGTGATAAGGTGCCCTAACAGGAGAAAAGGTGACCTAACAGGGGAGAAGGCATCCTAAGGAGAGACAAGGTGCCCTAAGGTGGAAAGCATGCATCTTAAGGCATGAAAATGACTGCAAACCAAAGGCTGGATAGAGCACCAAGGAATGTCAATGTACAGGTGATGGAAGGAAGGACAGGTGGGAAATGATGGACCTGCCATGTTGGTGGGCACCCTGTGTGGCAGCCAGTAAAGCGGATGTGCATGTGGGAGGCAGCTGTACCGATGTACAGGGTGGTGCCAATGTAAAGTGCTGCAATGACAGTGCGTGGCATAGGATGGGGAAGACGTGTCCCTCAGTGGAGGCAGAACCGGCAGGATGTTTGCAGCGACAGGAGGACAGAGTAGTAGTGGTGACGTGCAGATCAGGCATGAAGAGCCGTAATCCAAAATATGGCACCAGTGTAGGTCATGGAGTGGCAAGAAGTTAGGACTGTACATGGCCGACAGAGGCAGATAGATGGGCTGAAGGACGGATGGCGGCATGGACTGCCAGCACCGATCTGCGGAGCCCTGACTGTTACAGGCATGAAAATGATCTGAGTAGCATACTCACATAAAGAATGAAAGATTTTGGGTCCTTTTCCCTTCCCAGCACTTATATCACTTACCCTGGGACGTCCGTTATCCTCTAGGCCGAGGAATCACCTTACCTTCTCTGTCTGGGAACCCAGGGGAACAAATACACACACTGGCACATAAGTAGCATGTAAGTTTATTCCAACGGTTAAAAGGGCGGTTCATCTTTTATACATTCCAGGGAGCATATACATACGTCATCAACCCACCCCCTGAGGCCCACCACATCTTACCAAGAACAAAGAAGATACTAGTCGTTTCTGTGTAGAGTAATAAATTTCCCTTAGCTCAGCAAATTCCTGTACCTTATGGCACAATACATTTCTTTCCTTATATAGGCATATACAGAATCCCTGCTTTAAGCTTGATTTTCCCCTAACAAAGAACAGGTAGGAATTGAACCCCTGTCCCCTGTTTACAAAGGCCATTAATTAACCACTAGGCTATACTTCCATTCTGCTTTGCACAGCAATGGCTGGATACAAAGAGACAGCAGGTCACTGCCTAAATGTCTGCTGTGTGTGCTGGTATAGGGTAGCTCCACCAGTACCCATGATGCAGTGCACATGCAGAACAGCAGTCTACAGCTGATCACCAAATGGTGAATCCATCACCTTAGCTCAGTAAGAGGAACCGACATGGTGTGATACAATGACTGTTGATATTTGACTGTTGTTTTCTCTGCTGCCTCATAACCCCCAGGTTATCAGTCAACTCCTGTACCACATATCATAAAGCTACAAATCACCACATATCCCTCTCACCAACCTGGTTGCTCACAAACATACATTCCACACTGAGCATCCTCGATCAGGTTTGATAGCACCTGAGTAGGCAAGCATAACAGTAGCTCCAATTCTCACAGAAAGTGCATCACCCAATCAACGGAAACCTCCAAATGGCTCTACCAATCAATGCCCTAGCTATCTGTATCCTCCTTCTCCTAGGCTGGCTTAACAAATCCCTTGCCCTACATCACACAGCTCACCAAATTCCAATACTCCATAGCCATGGAAAAAGATGGGCAGAAGCTCCCTATCCTAACCCAAGAGTTGAAGCCCCCATGCACCACTCTCACCTAATACACATAGCTCTCCAACACTCCAAGAAGAATAAACAAGTGGAACCCCCTCAACCCCTATGCCTAAATTGTGCGCTCGTAAATGCACGGTCTATCCGTAAGAAATGACCAATTATTGCTGACACAATTTCTTCCTACAATCTGGATATACTCATGATAACTGAAACCTGGTTATCTGACGTAGATAATGTAATCCTTAATCAACTTGTACCCTCCAACTTCTCCGTCCACTCCCAACATAGAGAGAACAAGAGAGGAGGAGGTATTCTTGTACTTACCAAGGCGGATCTACATTTCCACACCATTGACTCCACAAGCTCAAATAACATGGACGTCATATCCATCGCAAATGAACAGTGCTCCATCAATTTAATATACAGAGCACCCTCACCCTCTCCTGATGACCTTCCTAACATTTTAGACTTAGCAGCCAACACACGCAATCCCAGCCTTCCTAATTGGATACTAGGAGACTTCAATCTCCCAACACTCCACCCCAGTCACGCCTCAGCCCTCCTAGAAGCAATCAACGAGCTGGGCTACAAACAAATTGTCAAAGTTCCCACACACAAAAAAGGAAACATCCTTGACATGATCTTTGCCCCTCTGACAGCCCTTGATTCTAACAATAAACTTGACACATCTGTAACTCCAGTACCTTGGTCAGACCACAAGTTAATCACCTTCCCCATTCCCATCAAGAGCAAGACATCATCACACTTCAACAACAACTCTATCACCTCAACAAAAGTAACATCTCGGAGGTTCAGAGCTTTCAACAAAGAACATATTCTTGCTGAAACCCGTCCTCTCCTCAATGACACCTCTCTCAGTCTGGAAGACCTGATCACCGCCTGGAATAGAAATCTCAGCACCATTGCACTACAACCAAACCAGAGTACCAACCTGAAGAAAAGAAAACCATCTCCTTGGTTCTCCCCTGACCTACGAGCTTCCCTCATACATCTAAGAAGATTGGAAAGACGATGGCGTTGATCACACTCCATGGAAGACCAAACAGCCTACAAATTACACCTATCTACGCACAGAGAGTCAGTCATGGCTAAAATGAAACAATTCCATACTGATACACTTAAAAGATCACTAAATAAACCACGTGATCTTTTTAATCTAGTCAAGACCTTAACTAAGGAACCTTCGTCTGAACAACTTGAACTCATTCACCCACAAGCTTTCGCTGAATATCTGCAATCCAAGCTGCTACTAACTGACAACATCGCAACAATCCCTGTTCAAAACACCATCTGCCTATCGAACCTATCTATGTTCTCCACACCATCTAAAAAACATGTTGAGAACACCATCGCTGCCCTCAACACCACCACTGCACAAACCGACCCCTGCCCAGCCTATTGGATAAAGGAGCTACGCTGTGATCTCAGCCCTCTCATCACTAGAATGATGAATTTATCCTTTACATCTGGTTCCTTCCCATCAGCCCTCAAGAGAACGTCCATAAGACCCCTCTTGAAGAACCCCAAACTCGACTCACAAAAGGTTGAATCTTATAGGCCCATAGCTACTATACCCCTTCTAGCTAAAATAATTGAAAAGGAAGCTCAAAGGCAAATACAGGATCACATTGACACCGCCTCCCCTCTAGAACAATGCCAGCATGGCTTCAGGGAGTTCCACGGTGTAGAAACCCTCCTCACCACCCTCTGCAACAACATTATCACAGGCATTGATAACATCCGCCAAGGCTTTGTTCTTATCTTCCTGGACATTGCTGCTGCCTTTGACTCTGTTCATCACGATCTTTTAATAGGGCGGCTAAAAGAAAAGGGCATCAACGACACTGCTCTGGCCTGGTGCAGATCATACCTGGATCAGAGATGGCAGTATGTAACCTCAGGAACAGCAACATCCACACCTTTCCATCAAAGACAGGGTGTGCCACAAGGGTCATCCCTATCATCACTCTTATTTAACATATACATACAGCCCGTCTGCAACATCATCAGGTCCTTCAAGGTCGACTGCTTGATATACACAGACGACATTCTTCTCTACATGCCTTTCTCCACAGTCCACATGGATCTTTCACCGCTGACCAAATGTTTTGATGCAGTGTCTGAATGGCTTCAAGCCCAGAACCTCCGCATTCAACACAAGAAAACTGAGGTTCTCTTCATCACTAGGGACCCATTTTTCACCCCCCCCCCCCAGATAAAGGTGAAAGAAGCCGAGCTCCAAACAAAGCCTTCAATCTGATACCTTGGGGTCACTTTGGATCAACGCCTGGATATGAAATTACATATAACCAACGTAGTCAGAGCGATCTATCTCAAGATCCGGACACTCCGGCACCTTCGCTCCTTGCTTGATCCTGAGGACTTCCGGACTATATTCCAAGCTTTAACCTTACTGCACCTTGACTATGCTAATGCCATTTTTCAAGGCCTCCCACACTCCACCTTAAACCCTTTACAACTTGCCATGAACACCGCTGCCAGAGTCCTCTACGGAGCATCAAGAAGAGACCATGTAACACCTATTCTAAAGCAGCTTCACTGGCTCCCCATACATGGGAGACTGTTGTTCAAGACCTTATTACTCACCTTCAAGGCTATCAAAGGCATCACCTCCTCCTCACTAATAGACCTCATTCAGACCGTTCCACCTAACAGATCTAGAAGAACGATATCTACAAACGCGCTAGTAATCCCTAAGGCAGCAACAAAATGCTCACTAGCGACGTCTAACAGGGCTTTCAGCTTCTATGCCCCTAAGTGCTGGAACACCTTACCACCGGAGATTCGGGCTGTCACCGATCTAACTCTTTTCAGAAAGGCACTCAAATCCCACCTATTCCCCCAATATTACCAGACCAAACAAACACCGACCTGACCGCCCTTCCCTTTTGAACACCTATTCCACAGGACCCAACTCAATCTAAGAATAAATCCTGCTGTATATACATGTAAATACATATGTAAACAGTCTCAGTTAACAATTTCCCCCTTGTTTATCCAAGTTCTCATACCTGTTCTATGTAAAACCAAACAGCTTGTTTATCCAAGTTCTCATACCTGTTCTATGTAAAACCAAACAGCTTGTTGTTATGATGCTAAATAGTGCGATATATAAGAGCCTGTAATAAATAAATAATAAATAAATAAATAAATACAAGCACAGAGCAGCTACAAACCGTGCTACGGAGCAGTTTCTGCGGTCACCCTGAGGGTGAGGATGGGCGACCAGCACCAGGACCCCAGTACCTGCAATGCTAGAGACTGTCTCTGCTGTAGATCCCCACCACCATCACCAGTGTGTGGTGGCTACTGCCTGTAGTATGATATGCCAGTTGCATCTGGCCCTGTTGGACCAGGATACAGACCCACCTAGAGCAATACACTGGAATATCCATTGTTACAATGCTGATGCCATGGCTGGCAACTACCAGAGAGGGAGAGGACCCTCTAAATCAGCATGGGGTGTTTTTTTTGTTTTGTTTGGGGGGGGGGGGAGAGGTCTTGCTGGCTCTACCAGAAATGCTGGGAATAAGCCTGGAATACCTCATTCCCCAACCACATAGGGCTAACATTCACCCACAACAAGCACAATTAGACTGTACCTAGTGCCTACCACTGGGCATCCCAGCCATGTACATACCAACTACAGACAGTCAGCCAGTCAGTATGTATTGCACATAGTGATCACTGGCACCAAGGACAAGCAACACACCCATCTCACTAAAACCAAACACCACATAGTACTATGTGGATACATAGCCATGCCATGGTCACTGCTCAGTTAGAGTGAGAGTGCCCCCCCCCCCATCATGACATGCTGTGGCCACCTGGTCCATGAAAGTGGCAGTCGGGCACTATGATGTCCCAGCCATTGCCTGCAGCCCTTTAGGAGGAGGCGCCATCGGGCGCACCTGTGCCGGAGGGCCTCACTAGAGGGCCCTTCAGCGGGGACCAAGGTGCTTTAGCGCGATGCTCCTCTTCACCTTGCCGCCTGACCCTAACCAACTTCCTTACGAAGTAAGCACCCCACTGCTACTGCTACCCACAGACAAATGATTCCACTGCTACCCATTGCTCCCTCATTACCTCTACCCCTGTACCTGCAACTAATCCTGCATTGCGCTGAACCAACTACCCATCGACTGCACTGATCTGGTTACCCATTGCTTGCACTGAACGCGTTACCCATTACTTGCACTGAACTGGCTGCCCATTGCTTGCACTGAACGCATTACCCATTGCTTGCACTGAACTGGCTGCCCATTGCTTGCACTGAACGCATTACCCATTGCTTGCACTGGCCTGGTTAACCACTATTTGCACTGATCTGGTTACCTATTGTTGCACTGAACTGATTACCCATTGCTAGCTCCGAACTGGTTACCCTCGCTTCCGCCGTACTGCCGCTGCCTTACTCCGCTCTCTACTACTCCTTCTCCTTCTCTCATAAGGTAATATCAACCCCAACCCTGGCCCCCCTCGATTTCTTTCTCATTCTAAGAAGAGCTCCTCACGCACCTTATCTAATCTCATCCATTACCCTCTCCTCCCCCTTTCTGCCCTCCCTCACTCATACCCCAGTCTCTCAACCAGAGATATCGACCTCAACCCCAATCCTATCCCCTCTAGAGTTCTGTTTCACTCTAAAAAGAAATCCTCACACACCCTATCTGATATCATCAATATTCCCCTTCATTCCCCTTTCACTTCCCCTCCCTCATGCCCCTCCTGGAGGGCACACTCATCCAGAGACACCCACCCATACCCTGGTCCCTCCAGACCTCTGTATTACTCTGGCAATAGATCCTCACGTAACAGCCCCCCTAGACCGCTGTCTCACTGTGAAAAGAAGTCCTCACGTAACTTATCCAACCTTATCCATATCCCTCTCCTTTCCCCTTCCGCTCTCCCATTCTCATGCACCCTATGGAATGCATGCTCACTCGCTAACAAACTTTCTTTTACTCGTGATCTCTTCATCTCTAATGCACTACACCTTCCTGCCCTAACTGAGACCTGGCTCCTCCCTGATGATACCACATCCGCTGTTGCTCTCTGCCACGGGGGCTATCAGTTCTCCCATACACCTCATTCCACTGGCTGCGGTAGTGGTGTTGGGCTCCTACTTTCTCCCTCTTGCCAATTCCAGCACCTCCTGCTGCCTCAAACACACTCCTCCCTCTCCTTTGAAGTCCACTCCATTCGCCTCTTCTCACCACTCCCCCTCTGTGTAGCTGTTATCTATCGCCCACCCGACAAATCCAAATCAACCTTGCTTACCGACTTCGACTCCTGGCTTTCCGTCTTTCTGGAACCCTCTTCCCCCACTCTTATTCTTGGCGACTTTAACATTCACATCGACAACCCCTCCGATCCCCATGCTTTAAAGCTCCTCACCCTCACTTCCTCGTTTAACCTTCAACTTTGCTCCACTGCCCCCACCCACCTGCACGGCACTGCCTTGACCTGATACTCTTCTCTAACTCTTCACCCTTAAACTTCCACAACTCAATCCTTCCCTCATCTGACCATCACCTTTTAACCTTCAATCTTCAGCTTCTGCTGTCTCAACCCCGTCCCGTCTCCTCCGACCTATTTAGAAACCTTCATAATATTAATCCCTTGACTCTCTCCTCTACCATCTCTCCATCTCTTTCCTCCATTTGTCCTCCAAATCTGTTGACGAGGCAGTAGCCTCTTATAATGCTGCACTATCCTTGGCTCTTGACACTCTTGCCATGCCCACCCCTCACCCCGTTAGACATTCTACTCCTCAGCCCTGGTTTTCATCTACAACCCAATATTTACGCATCTGTGCCCGTTCTGCTGAACGTACCTGGTCCAAATCCCACTCCCCTGAAGACCTTCTACACTTCAAATTCATGCTTGACTCCTTCCAGTCAGCCATAGCACTTGCCAAACAAAACTACTTCATCCATCTGACTAACTCCCTAGCCTCTGATCCTCGCCGTCTCTTTAATACCCTCAATTCTCTCCTCAAGGTGCCACGCCCCCAGTCCCACCCTCACTTTCTGCCCAAACCCTTGCCGACTACTTCCATGACAAAATCCAAAAGATTACTCTTCAATTCCCCACACCCTCATCTACCTCCCCCCTCCCCAATTCCCCCCCATCCTGATTTCCTCTGCTACCCTCTCCTCCTTCCCTACGATCTCTGAAGAGGAAACCACACTTCTTCTTTCCTCCTCCAAACCCACCACCTGTTCCTCTGACCCTATCCCCACCCATCTTCTACACCCCATCTCCCCCACTGTTATCCCCTCCATCTCTCACATTCTCAACCTATCATTCTCCACTGCAACTGTCCCTATCGATTTCAAACATGCCGTTGTCACACCTCTCCTCAAGAAACCCTCACTCGATCCCACCTGTCCTTCTAATTATCGACCCATCTCCCTCCTTCCCTTCATATCTAAACTTCTAGAACGAGCAGTCCACCGACGCTGCCTTCACCTTCTCACCTCCCAGGCCCTCCTGGACCCACTACAATCTGACTTCCGTCCCCTCCACTCCACTGAAACGGCTCTTACAAAAGTCTCCAATGACTTGTTCCTCGCTAAATCTAAGGGCCTCTACTCAGTTCTCATCCTTCTCGACCTCTCCACTGCCTTTGACACTGTTGACCACAGTCTTCTCCTCTCCACCCTCTCTTTGCTTGGTTTCAAGGGCTCCATATTATCCTGGTTCTCCTCCTACCTCTCTCATTGCTCCTTTTTATTTATTTTATTTAAAGCTTTTCTATACCACACTCTTTATTATCAGTGCGGTTTACAATTAACAATTCTAGTACAGGTCAATGGCAAATCTGCCTTGTACTTACATTGAACAGGAATGGTAACATAGAATCATAACAGGGGAACTATGTACATTTTGAATCGAGAACAGTTGTGGCTAGGTGACTATTTACATTTTGGCATAGCCGAATGTTAGGTCTGCGGCTAACTGGTCATTTACAGTACAGGTCGGTATATATATATATATATATATATATATATATATATATATATATACAGTCAAATACTTCCTTTGATGCAGATTACAGTGTTGGTAGTATTCATAATATGATTTCACGGATTTGTTATTTACAACTTTGCTATTTATTATTGAAACTTTCGTTAATTATATACATAAGTTATGTATGACTAGAAAAGTCCTAGTTTGTCTGTGATGTGTGTGGCGCTGCTTGAGAAGATTGGAGGGTGGGAGGGGGGGAGGTGCTGTTGGGTGGTGAGAAGTATAGGAGGAATATATGGTGCTTGAGGGCTTTCCTGAATTGAGTGAAATCTTTGATTGATCTAATGTTAGGTGGGAGCTTATTCCAGCACTTTGGGGCGTAGAAAGCGAAGGCTCTCTTAATCGTTGATCGCGCACATTTAGTACTTTCCTGCGGGATGATCAGTGTGTTGGAGGTTACTGTCCTTCTTGATCTATTGTTGGGGGTGTGGGTGAGGAGGGGAATATTTTGTTAATGGCTTTTAAAGTAAAGAGGAGTGCCTTGTATGAGATCCTGCAATTTATCGGTAGCCAGTTCAGGTCTCTCAGAATGGGGGTTATGTGATCTCTACTGGATATTCCGCTGAGGATGCAGGCAGCAGCATTCATCGCTAGTTGTAGCGGGTTTAGGGTGCTCTTGGGAAGGCCATGCAGTATGACATTTGCGTAGTCAAAATGGGGTGTTACTAGGGCTTGGAATATTGTGCGGAAGTCCCCCAGAGCGAGTATGGGCTTAAGGTGTCTTAATGTCTTGATCTTATAGTATATCGCTTTGACAGTGTTGCTTATGTGCATTCAAACGTCAAGCTGTTGGTCGAGCGTAACACCCAGGTAGCGTATGGTGGGCTTGCTTGGGAGTTCTGCGTCCCTGGCCTTTAGAGTCGAGGGGGGCGAAAAGCTTTTGTTCTTCGAGATGAACAAGACCTCGGTTTTTTGAAGTTTATATGAAGGTTCTGATCATGGAGCCAGTCTGTGATTGCATTGAAACAGTTCACTAAAGCAGTAAAGTCGGGATGCATAACATTGATAGGTGTAAACAGCAGGACATCATCTGCATAGATCAGGCATGAGATTCCGAAGGAGCGGATGATTTCGCATATCGTCTGCATGTATATGTTGAAGAGTAGCGCAGACAAGGAGGAGCCTTGAGGTACTCCTTGGCTTTGCTGAAACAGTTCTGATGTGTTGGAGCCCATCCGTACTTGTTGCCATTGATCCTCTAGGTAGGATTTACACCAATCCCAAGCCAGGCCCTGGATTCCTTTCTCGAGGAGGCGTGTAAGTAGCTGGATATGCTTTACTGAATCAAATGCGGCGGCAATATCAAGGAAGATAAGTGCAAACCCAATTTTAATGTTGTCTATTGCTCTGGTTATTGTGTTGGTTAGTGTGGTCAGTAGTGTCTCCACTCCATGAGCCTCACGAAACCCGTGTTGGCAGGGATCGAGGGGGGCTGTGGTGTCAATGTGTTGCTGGATCTGTCTCTGGACCACCTTCTCAAGTATTTTGGCTAGCAGTGGAATACTCGAGATTGGCCGGTATGATTAAACCTTCTGGGGATCTAGATTGTTGTTCTTCAGAAGGGGTCATATGGAAGTCTGTTTCAGTGAAGATGGGAATGTTCCTGTTGAGAAGGATATTCTCATGATCTTGGCTATGATTGGGCTGAGTTCCGAATGCATTGATCTTATCCAGTAGGCTGGGCATGGGTCATTTGGTGCTGTAGTGGTGTTAATGGTAGCAATAATATCTTCGATGCTTCCCACCAATGGGGGTGTGAGTTCCGTGAGCGGTGGTTGAAGGTAGGGGGCATGGCAAGGTGTGGGGTTCAGGGCTGTGATTGTTTTGACTGATTTGGTTTGGAGATAGTTGGCATATAACTGGGGTTGTATTGGTTCTTGCTGAGGGGATGATGGTTCTTTGGTTAAGGATTTTACTAAGTCAAAGAGGTCCCGGAGCTTGTTTAGAGAGCGGCGAAAAAGCTCGGAATGGAATTCTTTCCTTTTGTCCCATATTGATTCGCGATACACTTTTAATTGAGCTAAGTATGTAGCTTGGTCCTCTGTGGTACGGGAGCGTCCCCATTTTCTCTCTAGCTTCCTCAGGAGGAGTAGAGACATCCGCAGCTCTGCGGAGAACCAGGGAGATGGTTTCTTCTTTCCAGTCCATCTGTTGGAAGATGGTAGATTGGCCGAGGAAGGCCGTTGAGAGAACAAGCTCAGGGTGTCATTCCATCTAGTGATCAAGTCGTTGAGGTTGGGTGATGGCTGTGCGAGAGTTGGAAGTGCGTACTTAGTAAACTCTTCCTTGTAAAGGGGTTTGAAGCGTCCGGAGTTCGCAGATGTCTCTATATTTGATTGGTTGAGTGGGTTGCGTTTATGTTGCAATGGGATCTGGAACATGATTAAGCTGTGATCTGACCATGGGACGGGGGTGATGGACAGGTTGAGGCGATACTCCTGACTTTAATGTATGCTCTGGCAGCTCCTCCTCCTCTCCCACCCTGCTCCATGTTGGTGTACCCCAGGGATACGTTTTGGGCCCCCTCCTTTTCTCTCTCTCTACCCAATCCCTTGGTGCACTTATCTCCTCCCATGGCTTTCAGTACCATCTCTATGCCGATGACTCCCAACTCTACCTCTCTACACCTAATATCTCTCCAGATATCGAAACCAAGATCTCTGCCTGACTTTCTGACATTGCCGTCTGGATGTCTCATGAAATTGAACATGGCCAAGACTGAACTCCTCTTCTTTCCCCCTAACTCTTCTCCTCCTCTTCCCCTGTTCTCATTCTTCGTGGATGGATCTATGATCCTTCCTGTTCCCTCGGCCTGCAATCTGGGGGTCATCTTTGACACCTCTCTCTCCTTCTCCACACATATCCAGCACGTTGCTATAATCTGCCACTTCTTTCTCTACAACATTAGCAAAATCCGCCCCTTCCTGTCGGAATATACCACCAAAACGCTTATCCACTCCTTACTCTCCTCTTGCCTCGACTACTGCAGCCTACTCCTTACTGGTCTCCCCGTGAGCCATCTCCTCCCCCTTCAATCCGTACAAAATTATGCTGCTCAACTAATCTTCTGCCAATCCCATCATGCCCACATTATTCCTCTTCTCAAGTCACCTCGTTGGCTCCCCATCCAATTCTGCATCCAATTCAAACTTCTCCTACTCACCTATAAATGCATTCACTCTACGGCCCCTCAGTACCTCTCATCTCTTATCTCTCCCCACATCCCAGCTCGGGAACTTCACTCCGCTAACAAATTACTTCTATCTAGGCCTTTCACTCATACCGCTAACTCACAACTTCACTCCTTTCACCTTGCTGCACCTTATGCCTGGAACAGCTTACCTGCGTCTATACGTCAGGCACCCTCCCTAGCCCTCTTCAAATCCAGGTTAAAAACCCATCTCTTCACTGTCGCGTTCAGATCCTGACTTCTATCCTTCCTCTTAACCTAACCCCATCATTTTCATGACCGAACTGTAAAACCCATCAAATTGATTAATGTTTTGTACTGTCTTGACTAGATTGTAAGCTCGGACGAGCAGGGACTGTCTCTTGTACATATGTCTGTACAGCGCTGCATGCTTGGCGCTATATAAGTGTTTAATAGTAGTAGTAGTAATAGTATTGCCCTACCACCAATGCAGATGCATCTTGGCCAATCTGCCCTGTTTGGGCCATACCCACAATACCTTGCTCCTCATCATGCACATTTGCAGGCTAATACTGGAAACAGCTTAGGCACTGCGAAGCTCACTGAGGAGTAGAAAGCCACAAAACAATGGATAGACACACACATACACACACACTCATATCGAGGCACCATGCAAAAATGAGGATGGTTGGCATTTCTGCCTCTAAAAAAGCTGTATGGGAGCAATTCCAAATGACACCACCAAACACACGCTCCCAAACACAAGCAAAACTCAAGTACTATCTCAAACCAATTTCAATTCCTTCAACAACACTTTTACAAGGCAATAAGACCTCAGGATGCTAGTACCCCTCATGCAGCGAGCAACTCACTGTAGGGAATAGCTGATGCTCACATCATAGGTCACAGCCTTTCTAATTCTACTCATATATACATTAGACAATAACACATCACTCTCACACCACGACAATTTCACTCTGGGATCCTACAATAACACACTACAAAATACCTCCACAGACACATTCAATCCATCCAATCAACATCCAACAATACATACACGCTACCTCAAAGCATCAGAGAATTAATCTATGTACACAATGCACATTAAGCAGCTCAGGAACCGTCAAGGAAAATCCTACAAAGATGGAAAAGATATAATTAACATCCATATATCAAAATCGGAGCAAAGTAGCCCACATCAACTTATCTTATCGTATCTTAATGATGTCCTTGTAAAAGTGTTGTTGAAGGAATTGAAATTGGTTTGAGATAGTACTTGAGTTTTGCTTGGGTTTGGGAGCGGGTGGTGGCATTCCTGCCTGCCATCTGGTTCCAAACTCAGCTCAGGCATAGTTAAGGTGTGCTCATTGTGCAGGAGCTAGTAGTAGTGCTCTGGTGTAAACGGCCGCGCAGTGTGCCGGTGCCGTCAACCTGACTCTCCATCTAGCATTGTGGATCCTGTGTGTCTTTTGCAGAAACTGCTGGGTACTTGTGACCTAGATTGGCTACTATTGGGCACAGGCTACTGGGCATGATGGACCTTGGTCTGACACAGTTTGGCATATTTTGTAATCTTATGTTCCTATGTGCTATCTAGGCAGCTGCCTGGTCCCCCCCTGTGCACCAGCAGCCCCCACTGCATTATCCACATGCATCCTCCTTTGCCCCATTTGCACCATCAACATAGCACCTTTTCATACCTGAGCACTATGCTGTTGCTGCTAATGGAGCACCACTATCACTTTCTTGGGCTCACCTGTCAGTGCAGCACATTGCAGACATTTAATAGGCTATATCTACTCAAAAATGTATTTATCTTTTTATTTGTTGGCTTTTATATACCGCTACTTTCAGAGATCAGTGGCAGTTTATAGTGAACATTAAACACAGCAAGAGCTTTACATAGAACATTAATTAAATATATTTACAAGGTGAATCTGGCAACAGGAATGGTGTTACCATAACTATATACAGAGTACAATACTTAATTTACAGTTAAGAGCATTTTGGCGCAAGAAAGCAGTGAATGTCGTTAGCCAGGGTAAGTGGAAGAGTTACAATAAGTGCGCCTTAAGCTCTTTAATTCACCCTTACCAACAGGTTTTGATATGCGGTAAAGTTCCTGGTGTTAAGGTGCCTTTATTAAGGGAGCCAGGCCTTATTCCCTTCCACTCCCTGCCCACTGACCCATACTCTCTGCCATAGTGCAATTTACGCTGCCGGTCCTGTTAGCACGTGCTAAGGCATCATTTTAAATGCATTAAGGGTGAAATTGCGCCATTAGCGCGTGCTAACAGCACACTTGCTCCTTTAGCGCGGTTTAGTAAACATCCCCCTTAATAGTTCTTATTGTGGAGTGATTTTCTTGTTTAGTCCTTCTATTGTTTACTCCAGGACTGACCTTTTTATCATCAGACATTACCAGTTGATGGTAAGATGTATCCCAACATGACTGCACTGCTACAACAGTATACTAACAGGCAGTTACATGCATACAGCTGTAACCTACTTGGGCAACATGAGTCATGTATGACATCATTACTGTTACTGTACAGCTTTGGCTCCATTACATCTGCAGTATATGAGGACCCTCAGATAGCCAACTGCATGTAACACCTCATTTCCGTACGTGTCCCATTTGCCCAGTTTGGATGACACCTGTGAAGTTGCTATCTGCACATTTGTCTGAGTTGCTGTACGGTGGCTGTGCATCTGGGACAGGTGTGAGTCCCACATGTCTGGTGTCAGGCCTTCCACGTGGCCCTGGTGCACATTTTCACGCACAGTACAAATACATTGGGGATGGCACCTATGGCATATCAGTGCTGCCAGCCCATACCCACCCTCTCCTCTGCCGCCATCCTTCCTTCAGCCCATCCATCCACTTCTGTTGGCTGTGTGCAGTCATGTCTTCTTATGCAAGCTGCTACACCATGGCCTATACTGGTACTCTTCACACACGCCTCTCCTGTGCCTACTCCTGCTCTGTCCTGTCGCTGCACAAATCCTGCCACTTCTGGCTCACTGGGGGGGCCACATCTTCCCCATCCTGTGCCACACACTGACATTGCACCATGTTACATAGGCACCCCCCTGTGCATCAGTACAGCTGCCTCCTACATGCGCATCCACTTTACTGGCTGTCACGTAGGGTGTCCATGGATATGGCAGGTCCATCATCTTCCACCTGTCCTTCCATCCATCCCTTTACAATGAATTTCCTTGGTGCTCCTTTATCCAGCGTTAGGGTTACAGCCTTTTTCAGACATAAAGGTGCATGTTTGACAATGCCCGATGTCCTGTTAATGCTGATGAAATGGCCCATAGTGCTCGTTATGCCACAAAGCCCCCTAACCGCACAGTGTCCTTTACACATGTAACATCCCTTATCGCTGCTGTTAACACCTGTTGCCTTAATGCCCTTTAGTAAACATACCACATTGACTTTCCTTGGTGCTCCTTTATCCAGCGTTAGGGTTACAGCCTTTTTCAGATGTTAAGGTGCATGTTTGACACCTTAATTCCCGATGTCCTCGTAACACCTGTTAAATGGCTTATAGCGGCCTTTACGCTAGAATGCACCTAACCACCCAGGACCCTTAATGCATGTAACACCCCTTATTGCTGCCATTAACGCCTGTTAACTTACCGCCCTTTAGTAAACATACCCCTGTGTTTCATTCGGATAAATATTGGGAGACCATGTAATTGTTTTAGTATGGATATAATATGTGTTTGTCCTGACACTCCTATTTTGATTTGCGGGGCAGTGTTTTGAGCCATTTGTAGTGGATATAAGGCATATTTCAGAATTCCTTGAATAATTATATTGCAAAAGTCTAGTAGCAGAGCTGTAATGGCTTGGCATACTGTTCTAGTCATCAGGGTTAAGTGGTGGGCAGAGGTTTTGCAATCTCTTCACTTGGTACTATACAGATTTTATGATATTCTTAATGTGTGATTGTAGGTTTAATCTTTGGTCAAGTGTTATACCCAAGTATCTAACTTCAGAGATGACTTCAAGATCAATGTCTGCTATTTTTAGCATCAGTTGGGGGGTGAATGTTGTTTCATCACAAAGAGCATCTCAGTTTTTTTATAATTTATGAATAAGTTATGTTGAGATAGCCATTGTGTTAGTCATGGAGAATGATGTGTATATCATGATATAGTCAGCATATATGTGGTCAAGGATCTTATATCTCTGTATCATTGTGCACAGTGGCTGTAGGTATATCTTAAATAGTAGTGCAGAAAGCGTTGAACCCTGTGGTATACTGTTTTATTGCCTAAACAGACTAGATTTATGCAGCCTGATTTGACTAGCTGTTCGCAATTCATTAGGTATGATCAAAATCATTCCAGGGTTATGCTTTATAGACCAATTCTTGTAGTCATGATAAGAGCTTGTGGTGACTTATTGAATCAAAGGCCTTTATCTTCTCTGTTTAGGGTAAAGACCAAGGCAGAGAAGCTCGCATCCTGGAGATGAATGCATGGCTGCGTGGATGGTGTCATCGAGAGCATTTTGGTTTCCTGGACCATGGGATGCTGTTCCAAGGGTTGCAGAGCAGAGATGGCGTCCATCTGTCCAAGAAAGGTTGACGTGTCTTCAGTAACAGACTGGCTAATCTACTGAAGAGTGCTTTAAACTAGATTCATTGGGGATGGGTGAAAACAGCCCCCAGGTAAGTGAAACATTAAAAAACCTCTATGCCCATAAGAGTAATACAAGGTGTACCACAAGGATCTGCACTTTCATCGCTCCTTTTCAATATTTATATGCAACCAATATGCAAAATTCCTTTGAAAAGTGGAATTAAGTATACAATCTATGCTGATGATATTATGATTTTCACAACTATCACTATTGAGAACCCTGATTTCTCGGGCATTACAGAATGTCTCTCAGAAATGTCCAACTGGTATAAAACAAACATGGAAATTAATTTTAGCAAAACAGAGGCGTTATTTATTTCTCATAACCATAATTTTGCGCATCCTCCTGACATCAAAATAGATAACTCAACTATTCCTATTAAATCAGAAGTGAAATATCTTGGAGTTACTCTGGATAATGAGTTGAATCTCAGATCACACATAAATAAGACAATTAAAAGCGCTTATTACAGAATGAAGCTCATCAAAAGACTAAGGCCGCTTCTTGATACTGTTCACTTCAGAAATGTTTGTCAAGCATTGATTACTCCATTACTTGACTTCTGTAATCCAATATATCTGGGTTTATCTAAGCAAGCACTTAAGCCTTTACAACTGGCACAGAATACTGCTGCACGTATAATTTTTGGTCTATCAAGTAGAGAACATATAACTCCCATCTTGAAAGAGCTTCACTGGTTACCTATAGCTTCACGTGTAAAATATAAAACTATAATTTATATTTTCAAGATAAAACAACAATATTCTGCAGAAAGCCTGACATATCTCATACAGTCAGATATTAGCAACAGACCTAGAAGAAGAGGATCTGACAACAGAATCAGCTTATCAAATGATGTCAGAAAAACACGTAAAGACACCTCTGAAAGGGCTTTCTCTTTTGCTGCACCTTCCATCTGGAACTCTCTACCTAATGAGCTGAGAGCAGCTCAGGACATCAATGACTTTAGAAAGCAACTGAAAACATCTTTGTTTATAGAACACTACGGTCATGCAATTAACTAACTTAATTTGTCTGGAATGTAAATCATATACATATTGTATAATAGCTCACATTATAGTATAGCTCACTATGTAGATAATGCAACTCACTCTAACACATTATACCATAACTTTAACTTTTATTTCTTTACATTTTCTCACTAATACTCTTAATATCTTTGTTTGTAAGACCGCTTTGATTGTATGATAAGGCGGTATAGAAATCCAATTAAATAAATAAATAAATAAATAAATACCTTTATGGAAATGGGTAACAGGGGTAACATATGGAAAGCAGTGTGTATAAATGCCCATAGCATGGGAAATAAGATCCCAGATGTTGAAGCTTTAATGGGAGTGGCTGACTTGGAAGTGGGAGTGGCACTTACAGAAACATGGTTCACAGAAAACCATGACTGGGATGTAACTATACCAGGCTATACTTTATTCAGAAAGGACAGGGTAGGAAGAAGGGGAGGAGGAGTGGCACTTTATGTAAAAAAATAATATTAAAGCTTTCGAATTACAGAGCTTAAAAGGGAGAGAGGAGACTCTGTGGGTTAAACTAGAAAGAGGGAAAGATAAATCTATTTGTATTGGAATAATATACAGACCTCCCTCACAACAGGAAGAGGTAGATGGAGAGTTAATTGAAGACATATGCAGCATTGCTAGGAATGGGGAAGTGCTACTGATAAGGGATTTCAATATGCCAGATGTTGTTTGCCACATTCCTGCTGCAATATCATCTAGAAGTAAGGAGATTCTGGATTCTCTACAGGGAGAACTATTCAGGCAATTGGTAACAGACCCCACATGTGAAGGGGCCATACTGGACTTGATGCTTACAAATGGTGATTCTGATGTTAAAGTGGGAGATCATTTTGCATCCAGTGATCACCAGGTGGTGTGGTTCAGTATTAGGACTAGGGCTGTTAAAATCCATTCAAAAGTGAGGGTCTTAGACTTTAGGAAAATTAACTTTTCCAAGGTGGACCAATACCTCAGGAAGTTAGTGGGATGGGAACAGCTGGGGGATGTAGAAAACCAGTGGGCAAAACTGAAAGGGGATATTTTAAGGGCAACCAACCTTTTTGTTAAAATGGTAAATAAAGGTAAAAGGAAAAGGAGACCGCTATGGTTTTCTAAAGAAGTAACTGAAAAGGTGAAGAAAAAGAGGGAGGCCTTCATGAAATACAAGAGATCACAGACAGAGGAATACAGGCATCTTTGGAAAAACTTAGAGAAGCTAGCAAAGTAATCAGGAAAGCAAAGATTCAATAAAATGGGGGGATAAGACATTTTTCAGATATGTTTGTGAGAAGAGGAAGGGCAAAAGTGGTATTGTCAGACTCAAGGGTGAAGAGGAGGAATATGTAGAAGCTGATGAGGATAAAGCAGAATTGCTTAACAAATATTTCTGTTCTATGTTCACAGATGAAGAACCAGGAGCAGGACCTCAGAAAATATCCACAAACAGGAACAGAAGCAAGGGACATCTTGAACAATTTTCAGAAGACTGTGTTCGTGAGAAACTAGCTCAACTTAAAGTAGACAAAGCAATGGGACCGGAGGGGATACACCCTAGAATACTGAGGAAATTTGGGGACTTTCTAGCAGCTCCACTGACTGACCTTTTCAATGCCTCGTTGGAGTCGGGGGTGGTGCCAAAGGACTGGATGCAGGCTCATGTGGTGCCTTTACACAAAAGTGGAAGTAAGGATGTGGTTGAAAACTACAGGCCGGTTAGTTTAAATTCAATGGTGAGTAAATTATTGGAAATGCTGCTGAAAAAGAAAATAGTGAGGTTTCTGGAGTCCAGCGGATTACAGGATCTGAGGCAGCATGGATTCACCAGGGGCAGATCTTGTCAGACAAATCTGATTGGTTTCTTTTACTGGGTCACCAGGGAGTTGGACCGCGGAAGAGCCCTAGATGTGGTGTATTTAGATTTCAGTAAAGCCTTTGACACCGTTCCTCACAGGCGACATAAACAAACTGAGCACCCTAGGGATGGACCCTAAAGTTACTGCTTGGGTTAGAAATTGGTTGAGTGGGAGGTGACAACAGGTACAGGTAAATGGAGCTCACTCTGAGGAGAAGGACGTTACCAGTGGTGTGCCCCAGGGATCTGTCCTTCGTCCGATTCTTTTTAACATCTTTGTTAGTGATATAGCGGAAGGGCTGTCGGGTAAGGTTCGCCTCTTGGCAGATGATACCAAAATCTGCAATAGAGTAGTCACCCAGGAAGGTGTAGATAACATGAGGAGGGATCTAGCTAAGTTTGAAGAATGGTCTAGAATTTGGCAGCTGGGATTTAATGTTAAATAATGTAAGGTCATGCATTTGGGCTGCAGCAATCCAAGGGAGCAATATAGTATAGTGGGTGAAGTACTTTTGTCCACTAAAGAAGAGTGGGACCTAGGCGTGGTTGTGTCTGATGATCTTAAAGTAGCTAAACAGGTAGAAAAGGTGACGGCAAAAGCTAGAAGGATGCTTGGTTGCATAGGGAGAGGAATGGCTAGCAGAACAAAGGAGGTGATAGTACCTCTGTATAAGTCTTTGGTGCGACCTCATTTGGAGTATAGTGTGCAATTCTGGAGACTGCACTTTCAAAAGGATATGAACAGAATGGAGTCAATACCCCACTTCTCCCCAGTACTCCACCCTTCTCTCTCCTTCTTTTCTATCCCCACCCATTCCCTTATGTATTCTCTGCCTCCCTCCTCTAACCATACCCATTCTTTGCATGTTCCACCCACTTACCCGGCTCATGCCAGTCAGGCAGGCTGTAGCCCCATTCTTCACACCAGTGGCATCCGGAACCTCTTGATGGTGTCTTCAGCTGCAGCCTCATTCTTCATGCTGGCAGTGGCCTTCCAACAGCAATTTCTGACTGCAGAACCCTTTCCCCTTCATGCTGGTGGACCAAGGCTCTCAGCAGCTATTCCATTTGCTGCTTTGGAGGTGAGTGAAGCCATACCCATCTCTCTGCATATGTTTGAAAGGGCAGGTGTAAAGACCAAGGCCAACACCCCCCTTCTGACACCATCCAACCACAAGATCTGCAAGATCTAATCCCCCCTCTTGATATAAAATGCTGCAGTAGACATTTCTGACATCATTTCCCCCTTTATAGGCCCGCCAAAATCCATAGCCCCCAATGTGACCTCCTTAGCAGATGACTCCAGACTCCACTCCTGCTTTCCGCCTCCAAACCTCACCCCTCCCAGCTCTTACCGGGGTCCCTGGTAGTCAGGTGGAAGCTGGAGCAATCTCCAGTTGCTTTTATTCTTACAAGTCCCAGGTTCCAATGACACATATGACCCCTATCAGTACTACCACCAGGGGTAAGGCTGCCAAATAAAGGCAGAATTTGGCAGCCTGTTCCCTACTGGTAGTACCATTTACCCCAGTCCTTCCGGCCCAAGGTTGCTGTCCTCTAGTGGGATTTGAACCCCTGACCTTCTGGCTTGAAGTACTTTGCCCCAACCACAAGGCCACTCCTCCACTCCATGAGATTATACTATGGTTCACAAGCACCATTTGAACCCAGGGCTTGCAAGAGCAGGAATGAATAGAGATCATGTCACCCCTCTTCTCAAGTCATTTCATTGGCTTTCTATACATTTCCGCATCCAGTTCAAACGTCTATTACTGACATATAAGTGCCTTCATTCAGCTGCTCCTACCTAACTTTCCTCTCTTATCTCTCCCTACACCCCTCCTCGGGAACTCCACTCTTCTGGCAGATCCCTTCTATCTGTGTCCTTCTCTTCCACTGCCAACTCCAGACTTTGATCCTTTATCTTGCTGCCTGGAACAAACTACCTGAGTCGATTTGTCAGACTTATCTGTGGCTCTGTTCAAATGCAGGCTAAAAGCTCATTTTGAGACTGTTTTTGGATCCTGATACATCTAATCTTCTGGATACCTCCTATGTGTTTCCATACCATTCCTCTGGATATATCGTTGACCCATTTGTTGTGTTGTCTGTCTTGATTAGACTGTAAGCTCTTACTTATCCCTGTGCAGTGCTGTGCTCAGCTATACAAATAATAAAGTAGAGGCATTTATTTAACTAGGCTTATATACCACTTTTCGACAAGTCAGAGCAGTGTACATTCAGGTACTGTATATATATATTTCCCTTGTCCCCAAAGGGCTCACAGTCTATGTTCCTGAGGCAATGGAGGGTTGAGTGGCTTGCCCAAGGCCACAAGGAGCACCTATATGGCTAGAAACCCCAGTCCTTCCAACCCAAGGTTGCTGTCCTCTAGTGGATTTGAGCGCCTGACCCTGTGTAAACTTGCCCCAACCACCAGGCCACTCCTTGCCTTGAATAGTAGTGGTTGTAGTAGTAGACCACTCCTGCAGTCATTAGACTACTTGGGCCACAGGGAGAGCTGGGGGAAGGAGATCAGGGTATAGGGAGTGGGGGGAGTCTGACAGGAGGGGTCAGAGGGTATGGATTTCAGGGGATGTCTGTTGGGGTACTTGATGTCAGGGGGTGTCAAAAGAAAGGATCATATGCTGGAGGGGGGAGATTGTGGGGTATATGGTTACCAGTGGGATGATTAGCAGGTACTTGTGCTGCTTGTGGGATGATATTGGGCGTTGCATTGATAATGACAGTAGCAATTTTAAAAAGTTTCCCCAATACACATTTAGGGGAAAACTTGACATTTTTTCCCCACATGGAGCTTTTTAAAATCACTGCTCTCAATAGTCTTGCTAAGACATATCTGTATTTTACCACAGGCTCTGGGTTTGACAGAGACTTTGTGAAATGTGGGAATTTTCCACTTCCCAACCTGGATGTCTCATCTTCCCTCTCCATGCCCTATCAAGGGTTACATGTTTATAAGATAGAAGACTGGAGCTGTATACTTACAGAGTATTCCCAGAGTGACGGATACTGTCAGTAAAAGAAGACGCAAGATCAGCAGGCCAACACCCCCCTTCTGACACCCTACGACTGCCAGATCTGCAATATCTAATCCCTCCACTGCAATAGACATTTCTGACATCATTTCCCCCTTTATAGGCCCGCCAAAATCCATACCCCCCAATGTGACCTCCTTAGCAGATGACTCCAGACTGCACCCCTGCTTTCCGCCTCCACCCCTCACCCCTCCCAGCTCTTACCGGGGTCCCTGGTAGTCAGGTGGAAGCAGGAGCAATCCCCACTTGCTGCTATTCTTACAAGTCCCAGGTTCCAGTGGCACATATGACCCCTATCAGTACTACCACCAGGGGTGAGGCTGCCAAATAAAGGCAGAATTTGGCAGCCTGTTCCCTACTGGTAGTACCATGAGATTATACTATGATTCACAAGTACCATTTGAACCCAGGGCTTACAAGAGCAGGAATGAGTAGAGATCATGTCACCCCTCTTCTCAAGTCACTTCATTGGCTCTCTATGGGGTAAGTTTACTAAACCGTCTTAACATCGCAGCGGTGGTATTATCACGCGATAACGCGGCTGCGGCGTTAAGGCACACTAATGCTGTGAAATCTGGGTCTGAAGGGTGGGGTAAAGCTTCCCAGAGGGCGGAGAGAAGGGGTCAATGGGCGGAGAGTGGGCGGGGAGAGGCTCCAGGCACACTAAAGCTGTGAAATCTGAGTCTGAAAACTAACGCCAGTGAAACCCTCGTGTTAGGCACATTTGCAGGAAAGAGAAACCATTTAAGTCAGCAATGTGCAGCAAAGCAGGGAAACCCAGAAAAGTGATAGTAGTGATACATGTGTACGAACCAAAAAGGCAAATAAACATAGAAACTGCTAGGTTCATATGACCTAGATTGGCCACTGTTCAAAACAGAATACTGTGCTTGATGGACCTTGGTCTGACCCAGTATGGCATATCTTATGTTCTAATGTTCTTATAGAAAATGACCAGAACCACATTTAAAATCCCAATAACCAAGCTGCCAATAGTGATATTAATGATAAACATAAAGCACACTACTTACAAAGCCTAAAAAGGAAGATATCATGTTTGGAAGGGTCTATTCTCTGTCCCCCTACAAAGTGAATGATCCCACGTTGAAATAGCAGTGATCAGGGGCTTGTTCTTTTAGATTGGGCAGGTTTGTTATCGCGTGCACATGTGCAGCAATAGCAGAGTGGGCACATAGGAAATGGCAACTGTACTGATGGTGTAAATGGGATATAGGGGGCTGCAGGCGGCACATGCTGTGGTCCAGCTGGGGCACAGTGCAGACTAGGCAGATGCCTAGGTGGTACATATGAATGCCGAAACTGTAAAGCAGTAGGACAGCAACTGACGAGGGTCCAACATGGCCACGTGTGTGTGTCCCACAGAGTCCCAGTGGACATTACCCAGCAGGTACCCCAAGGGCACATAACATTGGCAGGCACTGCCGGGGTGAAGCGCACATGTCCATGTAGGCACCCCTACCCGAGAAACCACACCATAGGCAGCCACCTAGCGGCACACTGGGTGGCCTGGGACTGCGCACCACCAGCACCACCAGCATAAGGGCATGTCAGCATGGTGGCGGAGGGGTGCTGGTGGTGGAGGGGGCAGTGGCATCTGCTCACAGCAGACCAAGGCCAAGCCCTGTTTAGGTGGGTGCCGTGCACTGCAACAGACAAGGTCTGTCTGACTAACAGTAATGGTATCCCCAGGGAATAACATGCTTCTGTGGCAACAGGTTGGTGCAGTACATACAGCCAGTGTGTTCAGGGGCAGAAGGTCACAGGTTCAAGTCCCAGCTGTGGCTCCTGCAAACCATGTCCCTACATTTTACCCAGACCTAAACAGTGGTAAGAAAGAAGGAACCTTTATTGCAGATAACATAAACACGCCATAAACGCCTATAATTTACCCTACAGAGCACATACACCATAAACATGTGCAATCCCTAGAGCAGAGTTTCCCAACTGCAGTCCTGGAGGGCCAAACACCATTCAGGTATCATGCTGTCCCTACTAAATATGCCTGTGATGCCTTTGTATGCCCTGCTCCCATTGTATGCAAATGCATATTCATTAGGGACAGCATGAAAACCTGAACTGTGTTTGGCCCACCAGGATCGGAGTTGGGAACCTCTGCCCTACAGCAGCAGCCAACAGGGGCACAAACACCCACACCCACACCCACAAGCTCCACTATCCAACAGCTCATGGAGAGTCAGGCTGTTGGGCCCTGCACAGAGCAGCAATGCCATCTTAAACTTGGAAACACGTTCCACATATATCAAAAGGTTGCTATGATTAATGTCAGATAACAAATCCTAAGTTGAACACAATTTGTTGACAGAGATTCATCATAGCAACCTTTCGGATATCTGTGGAGTGTGTTTCAGTGTTTGCTTCTGACAGTGTTTACCACCCCAGAGAGTGACCCTAACAGTTTTGAGTACCATAGCAATGCCTGCACTGTGCCCAGGACAGGTGTGGCGTCCAGGGCTGCCAACCACCTCTATATTTGCACAATGCTGAAATAGGTGTGGGAGTGTGTGTCTGTCCATCCAGTGTTTTGTGGCTGCCTACACCTTACTGAGCCCACAATGCTTGCACTGTTTCCAGTGTTAGCCTGACAATGTGCATAATGAGGAGCAAAGTATTGTGGGTATGGCCCAGACAAGGCGGCCTGGGCAGGCTGCATCTGCACAGGGTATAGGGCAATGGCTGGGACATTGTAGTGCCCAACCACCACCTGCACGGACAGGGTTGCCACAGGATTTCATGCTGGGGGGGGGGGGGGGTCACTCTCACCCTGACTGAGCAGTGACCATGGCATGGCTAGGTACCCCCATAGTGCTCTATAGTATTTCTCTCAAGTGATATTTATGGTTCCCTTTTCTGGGGTACCAGTTACTGACATACTTGCATGGTATGTGTGCTGATATCCCACTTTTGGGTGCACACAGTTTCTCCAGGAACATGCACTATGTACTAGCTAGCAGACTGTCTGCAATTAGCATCTGTATGGCTGTACCACCGTGCAGCAGGTGCACACTGACATCCCTCTGCTGGTGAATGTCAGCTCGTAGTGGGGGCAGCTGAGCTGACTGGGCCCAGTACCTATCTACCACATCTGCCTGTTTGCCACCAGGCCTGGGGTTGCTGGTCCCAGAGCCTGTCCTCATGTACTTCCATTGCCCCCCCCCCCCTTGCAAAGGGGAAGAGTGTGGGTCTGTTGGGGGCAGATCATGTCCCCCCATCCTGACCCAGAGAGGGCGGTTTGCTAAGTACATTATTGCCATGTGAGCCCTGACATACCCCTGCTCCTCAAATAGGGGACCATAGAAAGCACAGTGGATATGCACTATGTTGTGTGCATCATGGTCCACAAGGGCCAGACATGACTGGCAATTACAAATGGACACAGAGTCCTCCTAAAGGTGTCTGCAACAAATTCCTGTCACTGATGAAGACCTGCAGCAAAACCCACCTCAACCAACCCGGGTACTGCGGACCTGGTGCTGGCCACTCCATCTCACCCTCAGGGTGAACACAGAACATGCACATTGGCATGGCCTGTGGGTACTCTGTGCCAGTCATTCCCCCCCTACCAAGCTGACGTGCTGTAGAGGTGCAGCAGACAGTTTATGGTGACGTGCACTCTTTCTGTAGCCAGCCATTGGCACAGTACGTCCATAGCAATGTAGCACAATGGTTAATGCAATGACTTCAATAGCAGAGGTCATGGGTTATATTCCTCTCTGTTCCCCCTTTTTTTTATGGCTGTCCTTCACAACCACGTTCCATTGTGTAACAGTCATATCTGTGCAGATCTGTGCTGCTACCACATTATACCCTCATTACTGTTGCCATCCATCCTTCTGTCCATCTATGTGTGTGTGCCAGCTTTGTGGCGTCCTGCCCTAATGTGCAGGCTGCTACGCCATGTCCTGCACTGGCACACTTTTCTGCATTGCGGCTCTTCATGCTTGTCTCTCCTGTGTCTGCTCTGCATGTCACTGCTCTCCTCTGTCCTCCTGTCATTGCACTTATCCTGCCACCTCTACCTCCTCTGGTGGACACGTATCCCCATCCTCTGCCACACACTGTCATTGTTACACTGTACATTATCATCACCCTGTACATCGGTACAGCTGCCCCCGATATGTTTGTCCACTTTACCTGCTGCCACATAGGCTGCACGCAGATTTGGCTGGTCCATGAGCTCCGTCATCTAATTCCTTCCATCACTTGTTCATTGCCTTTCCTTGGTGCTCTGTGCAGTGTTATGGTTACATCTGTGTTTGAGCCATACATTTCATGCTTGTGACCTTGGGGCACCTTTGTGCCCCTGGGCACCATCTCCAGTGTCTCCTTACCATCCCTGGGGCATCTTTCGTGGCATCTTAGGTTTGGCCAGCTTATGGGGCGCCTTATATGCTGCCTTGGAGGGTGCCAACCTTTCCTGCTGCCCTCTGGGGCACATTATGACCTGCCTTGGATGACATGGTGCTTTATGATGTGCCCTAAAAGGTGCATTAGGTTGCGGCACTGGGGTAAGGCTTTTTTGGCTGGCAGTGCGGATTGTTGGGATGTGTCTGGCTGTTACAAGCAGGAAAAGGGATTTCCTCAGACAGCCTTTTAACTGAACCCACTGAGGGATTGAACTCATGACCACTATATTAGCAGGCAATGCATTAACCAGTGTGCTACACCTCTATTGTTGTAATTGCAGGTCAGCGCACTTAATTAAGGCCAATGCGCGTTAACGTGCCATGGCTCCCTCCATCGCGCCATAACGGACCTTATCGCGCGATAACCCAAAATGCTATCTTAAGACCGGAACGCCCACTCCTTATATGGCATCCTTCACATTATCGTTGCAGCTAGCGCCGGGAACATTAAGACGGTTTAGTAAACATACCCCTATGTGTTTATGCATCCAGTTCAAACTTCTATTATTGACATATAAGTGCCTTCATTCGGCTGCTTCTACCTACCTTTCCTCTCTTATCTCTCCCTACACCCCTCCTCGGGAACTCCACTCTTCTGGCAGATCCCTTCTATCTGTGTCCTTCTCTTCCACTGCCAACTCCAGACTTTGATCCTTTATCTTGCTGCCTTGAACAAACTACCTGAGTCGATTTGTCAGGCTCCATCTGTGGCTCTGTTCAAATCCAGGCTAAAAGCTCATTTTGAGACTTTTTGGATCCTGATGCATCTAATCTTCCGGTTACCTCCTATGTGTTTCCTTAACATTCCACTGAATATATCGTTGACCCATTTGTTGTGTTGTCTGTCTTGATTAGACTGTAAGCTCTTACTTATCCCTGTGCAGTGCTGTGCTCAGCTATACAAACAATTAAGTAGAGGCATTTATTTAACTAGGCTTATATACCACTTTTGAACAAGTCATAGCAGTGTACATTCAGGTACTGTATATATATTTCCCTTGTCCCCAAAGGGCTTACAGTCTATGTTCCTGAGGCAATGGAGGGTTGAGTGGCTTGCCCAAGGAGCAACTATAGGGCTAGAACCCCCAGTCTTTCCAACCCAAGGTTGCTGTTCTCTAGTGAGATTTGAACCCCTGACCCTGTGTAAATTTGCCCCAACCACCAGGCCACTCCTTGCCTTGAATAGTAGTGGTTGTAGTAGTAGACCAGTCCTGCAGTCATTAGACTACTTGGGACCACAGGGAGAGCTGGGGGAAGGAGATCAGGGTATAGGGAGTGGGGGGAGTCTGACAGGAGGGGTCAGAGGATATGGATTTCAGGGGATGTCTGTTGGGATACTTGATGTCAGGGGGTATCAAAAGATGGGATCATATGCTGGAGGGGGGAGATTGGGGGTTACCAGTGGGATGATATCATGGGTTGCGATGATAATGACAGTAGCAATTTTAAAAAGCTGCTCCCATACACATTTAGGGAAAAACTGGACATTTTTCCCCACATGGAGCTTTTTTTTTTAAATCACTGCTCTCAAAAGACGTGCTAAGACATATCTGTATTTTACCACAAGCTCGGGGTTTGACAGAGCCTTTGTAAAATACTGTGGGAATTTTCCACTTCCCAACCTGGATGTCTCATTTTCCCTCTCCATGCCCTATCAAGGGTTAAATGATTATAAGACAGAAGACCGGTGTTGTATACTTACAGAGTATTCCCAGAGTGACAGATACTGTCAGTAAAAGAAGACCCAGGATCAGCAGGATTCCTGAAGCACAGAGCAAGGATGCACGTCGCTGAGCTAAAAAGGTGAAACGATAAGGAGAATCAACCTTTACAGGCTTAGCCTACAAACCAGAGAAAGCTTAAAGCCCAACGTTGCAGAGAAAATCCTCAGCATAGACTTGCCAAAACCAAATTATTGTCTCGGATATCATAGAATATGAAAGGAAAAGCCAAGCCCACAAGCCACATCACAGTGAACTTTGTTAGGTCACCAGTAAAACCCAAAGACAACATCTTAAGTCAAGGAGGATCCATACAACTGTTAGCCGCAGACTTCAAGGTGGCCATTTTAGAAGGCTTAGGTGCCTCTGACACATACAAAAAGTTAGTTTAAACATGTAAATAGGAATATGTGTGCAAGGGGCAAGTTTAATAAAGACACTTCTTACACATTTATCTGTGGCATGCACAGATTTCAAGGGGCCATGTTCTGAACATGGTTTGGGTGGACCTGAATATATGAGGTGTGACAAAAAAGAAACGAGACTATCCAATAAATGTTTTATTACAAAATCTACAGAGAAATTTTGCATTGTCCCCTTCAAAGTAATCCTCCCTTAGAGTTAATGCACTTCTGCATTCGCTTCTGCCACGTATGGAAGCACTCGGTAAAGTCCTCCTCCTTGAGGTCCCTCAGCTCCCTCGTCACAGTTTCCTTGATCTCTTCTACAGAGGCGAAATGAGTTCCTTTGAGCACAGTCTTCAGCCTGGGGAAGAGCCAGAAGTCGCCCTGTGTGAGATTTTGGGAAAAAGAAGTGGTCAATAGCTGTGATCTGTTTGTTGGCCAAGAACTGCCTCACACTGAGCATAGTGTGTACGGCAGCTTTGTTGTGGTGCAGCAGCGATGACTTGTCTCTCCACAGAGCCTGCCTGCTGCACCGAACCCGGTCATGGAGGCGATTGAGGACCTGCTGGTAGAACTGATGGTTGACTGTCTGACCCTCAGGCACAAACTCATTATGGACCACTCCCTTCTGGTTGAAGAATGCGATCAGCATGACCTTGATCCTTGATTTGGACATGCGCACCTTCTTGGGTTTGCGTGACAGTTGAGTCTTCCACTGCAGGCTCTGTCTCTTGCTTTCAGGGTCGTACTGAAAGACTAAAGTCTCGTCTCTGTGATGACTTAGCCATTGAACTCTGGATCTTCTCTGATCTTCTATAGCAAGTCTTGGCAAACACTGACCCGGTGCTCCTTCTGGTCATACGATAAAAGCCTGGGCACCATCTTGGCGCACACCTTCCGCATCCCCAGCTCCTGCACCAAGATTGTCTACACTGACTTCCTGTTCAGGCTGAGCTCTTCAGCTATCATTCGCATCATCAGTCTGCGATCACTCCACACCAGCTGGTTCACTCTGTCAATGTTCTCAGCTGTCTTTGTCGTGGAAGGCCGTACTGACTTAGGATCATCCTCCACCTCCTCATGGGCCAGTCATGAAGCATTTGTGCCACTCGAAGACTCGCGGTCTTGACATTGCATCTTCTCCATAAGCCTTTTGGAGAAGTTGGAGGCACTCAGTTGGGTCCTTCTCCAACTTAACCAGAAATTTCAAGTAGATCCTTTGCTCCATATTTCTGCCACCTGTGTGAGAAAGTAATGGAGCAGTGTGCTACAAAAAACAAAAAACAAAAAAGAAAAACAGAGTTAGAGAGATGAAAAATACTATAGCAGAATAGTGGTGAGATGTTGCACAAAACAGTGACATAAGCAGTTAGCCAATTGGCACTGAGTCATGGACGTGGCTGCCACAGTCTCGTTTCTCTTTTGTCACACCTCATATACATGAATTTCCTATTTTACAGTGACAGTTCATGAGTATTTCAAAAAACTCCACCATTGGCATTTATACCTGCTCCCAGGCACGCGTGTCAGTTAAACGCTTGTTTGGACCTGGGCTTTGGAGGAATGACTACTACTACTACTAATAATCATTATTACTATAAGGCAACAACAAACAAGGAAAAACAAGTGGCAGATGGAAAAACACAGTGGGAAGTCCAGAGTGTTACTTTAGAAACACTTTGTCGATCAAGAACAGACATATGAATGGTTAAGAAGTGAACTGAAACCAAAGGATGAGAGGTTGATAGTTATAGCCCAGGACAGAGGCTTATGGACGAGATGGTTTACAGCGAGTATTGAAAAAAACTGGCAAAACAGACATATGTCGATTCTGGGAAAGAGCTGGAAAAGTGACTTGCCTCATAGCTGGCTGTGACTTGCCTCATAGCTGGCTGTGACGTTCTGATGGCAGAAAATTTCTATAGAAAAAGGCACAATAAAGTAGCACATCTCATCCATTAGGAACTCTGTTGCAAGTACTGCAACATCACGGTGCCTGAAAAGCACTGGGATCATGACCCTAAGAGAATTACAGAGAATGAAGAGGTTATGAGCACCTGGGATACTATAAGAAGTTAGATGTGAGAAAGCTGGATATAGTAGTAAAGGAGAAAAACACCACAACAGCATTGATTATAGAGCTGTCAGTTCCAAGTGACTACTCTGTGAATCGCGGTGAGAGGGTGAAAATCTTCAAATACCAAGAAATGCTGTCAGAGACCAAGAAAATGTGGCAGAAAGATATCGACTTATTTCCCATTGCGTTGGGTGTCACAGTATTAATTAAGCGGACCATCCAAGCACTCCTTGATAAATTACCCATGTATATAATGTCTTACAAACTCCAGAGGGAGGCTCTCTTTGGCACGATGCAAGAACTACGCCGAGCCTTAGCAATAAATTTGAGAGACTGAGATCATACTCCACATACTCTGGCTTAGAATGAGGTTCATGACTGTCATGGTATCCACAAACCTCACTCATTTGGAGAAACTGCCCCTACAGAGACATGTAAGAGACAGTCCCTGCTCATCAAGAGCTTACAGTCTGGTCAAGACGGACAACAGAACAACTGAGGACTAGGATATATCTAGGGCAGTGGTTCTGAACCAGTCCTCCTTGAACCCCTAGGCCAGTCGGGTGTTCAGGATAGCCCTAATGAATATGCATGAGATATATATGCATTAGAGATATCCTGCCAACCTGACTGGTTTGTGGCCCTCCAGGGCTGGATCTGGAGACCCCTGCCTTACACCTCTGTCATTTAAGATTGTGAGTGGGCAAGGTGCAGATCTCCAAGACATCTAAAAGGTTAGATAGAATTTGTCACATGCCTCTTTGCTTCTCACCACCACCAAAATATTGTCTATTAGACAACTTTTTGGTGGTGGTGAGAATTGAGGAGGTCTGTGACACATTCTATCTACCATTTTGATGTCCAGGACACTGGGAAGGTAAAGGCAGGGTTGGGAGATCATTGTAAAATAGAAGACATGAGATAATTTAAATGAGCACCTTGTAAAGGTGACAGATCTTTATATGAAGAAAGTAAGTAAAAGAGACAAAAAAGGGAATGCTATGGTTTTCAAAAGAGTTATGGGATAAAGAAGAGAGCAAAATGGTATTCAGAAGAACCTTAAGACCAGGTCAGGAGGACTGGCTTCAAGATGATGAGCGAGAGTGTTGAGGAGGCCCAAAAATGAACCCAAAAGAGAAAGGAACAGAGCAACTAGGGTCAGTAATAAAACGGAAGATAGGTTAGCAAAAGGAAGAGGAGAAAGAGACCAAAAGAGTTCTCTAATGGCAAAGCAAAGAAATGATAAGAGAAGAGCATTCAGAGAATAACGAGGGATTCATACAGTACAGAGGGCAGGAAGGGAAACAGGAGCCTTTTCTAAAATAGTGCAGGCGAGCACATGTTTCTTCTAATGGAGTCAGAGGACCCATTTTACAATCTGCATAAATGCCACCCATTAACTAAAGATGCCATTAGCTTTATTTCAGTTTGGAAGGGAAAAAACAACTGCGGTCTAAGGAAGAAATCTCCCTTAATCCCCCTGTAAAGGGCTGGCAGAAACAAGTGCTTTTCAAAACCTTTACGTGCAAGGCAGCAGCTGTAAATTTTGGTCTATATGAAATGGTAGATTCTTGACCTGCTTAGGCTGCTGCCTAACCATGCCGTCCCACATCCTCTTATGTCTTTATTTATTTATTTATTTACATGGATTTCTATACCACCTTTTCCTACAATCAAGGCTGTCTACACAGCAAACAATCAACAAAATACTGTGTCTAGTGTGCGCATGCATTGAGCAGTGAGTGTGTGTGTGTGTGTAGAGGGTCTTTGATTCTTGGTGAGCTATTTACAACGTGCGCTATTTACAATACTATGTACATCAGGACTTTACTTCAGTACTATAATATTAGCATATTGTGGGCATCTACAAGTAACTTTATCCCTTCCTACACGAGGAGGCCATTTCCGAGTGTAACTGCCAAATTTTCCACATAGAAATAGTGAATGAGGCTTCCACAATAAGCCCCATATTGTGTTAAAGATTATAGCAACTATTTTTGCATAATTTTTCACAATTTAGATTTTTTTTGGCACATAATATTTTGTTCAGAATTCCTCAGGGTATAAGCAAGTGAGACATTGAGGCCACTTTACACCCATCACTGATCTCCTCTCTCTCCCCCCCCCCTCCCCATGCTACTAGGTATTTGCTTATGGTCTATAATAATGTTAGCAAACCTATTATTTAATGAGGTGAGAAAATTGTGGATTAGAAACATAGAAACAAGATAACAGACAAAGACCACATGACCTACCAGTCTGCCCTTCCATACCATCAGAGAAAATTCACTAATTGACAGAAGTAAAAGCTAAACAGCAATTCCAAGGACACTTGAATTTTTTGAGATAAGCAGATTCCTATGCATACACATCGCTAATATGGCTCTGATCATAGGAGGGGGTTGCCATCCTCTCCCCCACTCGTTTTCCCTGTGGTGTGTTACCAAAGCTTCCTGCGTGGTACACAGCAGCTTCTGTCTCTAAAGAGATGGGTATGCCTGTTCATTTGATTGATATCTGATCCCCCATAGGAGCCGTGGTGCTCAGAGGACTATGTGATGGGACACGTTAAAAGGGAATGTGACACAGTGTTATAAGGTCTCTGAATGCCTGATCACCCAGGGTCCAAGGGAACGTGCCTGGATCCTACACAGGGAATTTTAGTCTTTGCACGTCTAGTGCTGAGGTGAAGGGTCCCCAAAGAAGTCTGCATTCAGCTTCTATCAGAAGTAGAGGGAGGGGTGACCAGACCATACAGAGAGGGGTGTTAGTCCTTCTGTAACTAACACTGCTGAGAAAGGATCCAGAAATGAAAGAGCCCCTGGAAGAGTAAAAAGAAAGCTGGAAACGGAACTGCTCTGAATCCCCAAGGATGAGAGAAGGAAGAAGGACAGCAGAGGAAGAGAAGACTGAGACACAGATAGAGAGCCGGCTAATAGGTGGATTCAGACTATACTAGTACGTAGCGACTTTGGAACATAACCCTGAATGTTTGGCCTTTTTACCTGAACAATACACTATGGAACTCCCTCCCAACGAGCCTGACGGCTCTAGATGATATCATAGACTTCGGCAAAGACCTCAAAACACTGTTATTTATTGAATCATACGGACATTTAGACAACAGCCCATACCCAAACAGAAAAACAACCACCTCCGCCAACTAGGCACGCACTCATCCTATCTACACACACAAGATTATTATATACGTTATTAAACACCCTCTTGTTAAATGTTACCCTCCAATTGTACTGTCTAAATGGTGTTGAGTAATTGTTCTGTCTAAATGTTTACAAGTACCCTAATGTTAAATGTAACCCTCCAATTGTGATGTGACGTAACCACCTTGATTGAAGGATAAGGTGGCATACAAATCTGTCTAAATAAATACACCTCAATAAATTATGGGGCCGATATTCCAAAGCACTTATTCACTTATCAGCACCTGCTAACCAGAGAAGTGCGTCCAGCAAGCTATTCAGAGGCACTGACCAGATAGTGAGCTAAACTTACCCTCTGACCACATCGGCTCTGAGCTGCCAGGACAGAGTTTGAGATTATCCAGTTAGCAGTGATGATGTTCAGCTCCTTAATCAACTAACTAACCATATAAAGTCAGCCAGAAAACGAACTTAACGCCATCTGCTATCCGGAGAGTGGTGCTGGTCATCGCTGAACACAGACATTCAGCAACAGCGAGTGTCAGGACATCAGTACTGACCAGACACATGCGTATTATAAGACACCTGAATGCCTGCACATATCTACATCAGCTTTCCACACTACTAGGGTTGGATCTGGGAACCTCGTTCATAGAAGCACAAAGGTGCCCATCTTGCATTTCAAAAACACTAAACTACAAAATACCTCTATAGGTGTGTGGGACTCAACAACGTCCACTCAATTCAACATTCCCCTCCTTTCTACTGCAAGCACTACTTAGCAAATACTTCAAAAAAGTACCTCACAAAAGGGAGTTAAGTGCAGGGGTCTCTCGTGCCTCCTTCATAAAATCTTCCACTTTCAGTCATGAGTACAGTCCAGAATTAGTCATTTTTATTTTTAAAATATTTTTCAATGCATATACAGTTCAGTAAGCCATAAATCACTTAGAAATATTAATATTCCACCCCTCCTTACAGACCAACACATTTCGTTAAAGGAGATATAGAAAGAATAGAAATGCCTGGGGATGGTCTTTATTCCCTGCAGTGTGTGATACAGTGAGAGAGAAGGGATAGAAATGCCTGGGGATGGTCTTTATTCCCTGCAGTGTGTGATACAGTGAGAGAAAAGGGATAGAAATGCCTGGGGATGGTCTTTATTCCCTGCAGTGTGTGATACAGTGAGAGAGAAGGGATAGAAATGCCTGGGGATGGTCTTTATTCCCTGCAGTGTGTGATACAGTGAGAGAGAAGGGATAGAAATGCCTGGGGATGGTCTTTATTCCCTGCAGTGTGTGATACAGTGAGAGAGAAGGGATAGAAATGCCTGGGGATGGTCTTTATTCCCTGCAGTGTGATACAGTGAGAGAGAAGGGATAGAAATGCCTGGGGATGGTCTTTATTCCGTGCAGTGTGAAATACAGTGACATAGAAGGGATAGAAATGCCTGGGGATGGTCTTTATTCCATGCAGTGTGTAATACAGTGACATAGAAGGGATAGAAATGCCTGGGGATGGTCTTTATTCCCTGCAGTGTGATACAGTGAGAGAGAAGGGATAGAAATGCCTGGGGATGGTCTTTATTCCATGCAGTGTGTAATACAGTGACATAGAAGGGATAGAAATGCCTGGCGATGGTCTTTATTCCCTGCAGTATGTGATACAGTGAGAGAGAAGGGATAGAAATGCCTGGGGAGGGTCTTTATTCCCTGCAGTGTGTGATACAGTGATAGAGAAGGGATAGAAATGCCTGGGGATGGTTTTTATTCCCTGCAGCGTGTGATACAGTGATAGAGAAAGGATAGAAATGCCTGGGGATGGTTTTTATTCCCTGCAGTTTGTGATACAGTTAGAGAGAGGGATAGAAATGCCTGGGGATGGTCTTTATTCCCCGCAGTGTGTGATACAGTGAGAGAGAAGGGATAGAAATGTCTGGGGATGGTCTTTATTCCCCGCAGTGTGTGATACAGTGAGAGAGAAGGGATAGAAATGCCTGGGGATGGTCTTTAATCCCTGCAGTGTGTGATACAGTGAGAGAGAAGGGATAGAAATCCCTGGGGATGGTCTTTATTCCCTGCAGTGTGTGATACAGTGAGAGAAGGGATAGAAATGCCTGGGGATGGTCTTTATTCCCTGCAGTGTGTGATACAGTGAGAGAGAAGGGATAGAAATGCCTGGGGATCGTCTTTAGTCCCTGCAGTGTGTGATACAGTGAGAGAGAAGGGATATAAATGTCTGGGGATGGTCTTTCTTACCTGCAGTGTATGATACAGTGAGAAAAGAGATAGAAATGCCTGGGGATGGTCTTTATTCCCTGCAGTGTGTGATACAGTGAGAGAAAAGGGATAGAAATGCCTGGGGATGGTCTTTATTCCCTGCAGTTTGTGATACAGTGAGAGAGAAGGGATAGAAATGACTGGGGATGGTCTTTATTCCCTGCAGTGAGTGATGCAGTGAGAGAGAAGGGATAGAAATGCCTGGGGATGGTCTTTATTCCCTGCAGTGTGTGATACAGTGAGAGAGAAGGGATAGAAATGTCTGGGGATGTTCTTTATTCCCTGCAGTGTGTGATACAGTGAGAGAGAAGGGATAGAAATGTCCGGGGATAGTCTTTATTCCCTGCAGTGTGTGATACAGTGATAGAGAAGGGATAGAAATGCCTGGGGATGGTCTTTATTCCCTGCAGTGTGTGATACAGTGAGAGAGAAGGGATAGAATACCTGGGGATGGTCTTTATTCCCTGTAGTGTGTGATACAGTGAGAGAGAAGAGATAGAAATGCCTGGGGATGGTCTTTATTCCCTGCAGTGTGTGATACAGTGAGAGAGAAGGGATAGAAATGCCTGGGTATGGTCTTTATTCCCTACAGTGTGTGATACAGTGAGAGAGAAGGGATAGAAATGCCTGGGGATGGTCTTTATTCCCTGCAGTGTGTGATACAGTGAGAGAGAAGGGATAGAAATGCCTGGGGATGGTCTTTATTTCCTGCAGTGTGTGATACAGTGAGAGAGAAGGGATAGATATGCCTGGGGATGGTCTTTATTCCCTGCAGTGTGTGATACAGTGAGAGAGAAGGGATAGAAATGCCTGGGGATGGTCTTTATTCCCTGCAGTGTGTGATACAGTGAGAGAGAAGGGATAGAAATGCCTGGGGATGGTCTTTATTCCCTGCAGTGTGTGATACAGTGAGATAGAAGGGATAGAAATGCCTGGGGATGGTCTTTATTCCCTGCAGTGTGGGATACAGTGAGATAGAAGGGATAGAAATGCCTGGGGATGGTCTTTATTCCCTGCAGTGTGTGATACAGTGAGAGAGAAGGGATAGAAATGCCTGGGGATGGTCTTTATTCCCTGCAGTGTGTGATACAGTGAGAGAGAAGGGATAGAAATGCCTGGGGATGGTCTTTATTCCCTGCAGTGTGTGATACAGTGAGAGAGAAGGGATAGAAATGCCTGGGGATGGTCTTTATTCCCTGCAGTGTGTGATACAGTGAGAGAGAAGGGATAGAAATGCCTGGGGATGGTCTTTATTCCCTGCAGTGTGTGATACAGTGAGATAGAAGGGATAGAAATGCCTGGGGATGGTCTTTATTCCCTGCAGTGTGTGATACAGTGAGAGAGAAGGGATAGAAATGCCTGGGGATGGTCTTTATTCCCTGCAGTGTGTGATACAGTGAGAGAGAAGGGATAGAAATGCCTGGGGATGGTCTTTATTCCCTGCAGTGTGTGATACATTGAGAGCGAAGGGATAGAAATGCCTGGGGATGGTCTTTATTCCCTGCAGTGTGTGATACAGTGAGAGAGAAGGGATAGAAATGCCTGGGGATGGTCTTTATTCCCTGCAGTGTGTGATACAGTGAGAGAGAAGGGATAGAAATGCCTGGGGATGGTCTTTATTCCCTGCAGTGTGATACAGTGAGAGAGAAGGGATAGAAATGCCTGGGGATGGTCTTTATTCCCTGCAGTGTGTGATACAGTGAGAGAGAAGGGATAGAAATGCCTGGGGATGGTCTTTATTCCCTGCAGTGTGTGATACAGTGAGAGAGAAGGGATAGAAATGCCTGGGGATGGTCTTTATTCCCTGCAGTGTGTGATACAGTGAGAGAGAAGGGATAGAAATGCCTGGGGATGGTCTTTATTCCCTGCAGTGTGTGATACAGTGAGAGAGAAGGGATAGAAATGCCTGGGGATGGTCTTTATTCCCTGCAGTGTGTGATACAGTGAGAGAGAAGGGATAGAAATGCCTGGGGATGGTCTTTATTCCCTGCAGTGTGTGATACAGTGAGAGAGAAGGGATAGAAATGCCTGGGGATGGTCTTTATTCCCTGCAGTGTGTGATACAGTGAGAGAGAAGGGATAGAAATGCCTGGGGATGGTCTTTATTCCCTGCAGTGTGTGATACAGTGAGAGAGAAGGGATAGAAATGCCTGGGGATGGTCTTTATTTCCTGCAGTGTGTGATACAGTGAGAGAGAAGGGATAGAAATGCCTGGGGATGGTCTTTATTCCCTGCAGTGTGTGATACAGTGAGAGAGAAGGGATAGAAATGCCTGGGGATGGTCTTTATTCCCTGCAGTGTGTGATACAGTGAGAGAGAAGGGATAGAAATGCCTGGGGATGGTCTTTATTCCCTGCAGTGTGTGATACAGTGAGAGAGAAGGGATAGAAATGCCTGGGGATGGTCTTTATTCCCTGCAGTGTGATACAGTGAGAGAGAAGGGATAGAAATGCCTGGGGATGGTCTTTATTCCCTGCAGTGTGTGATACAGTGAGAGAGAAGGGATAGAAATGCCTGGGGATGGTCTTTATTCCCTGCAGTGTGTGATACAGTGAGAGAAGGGATAGAAATGCCTGGGGATGGTCTTTATTCCCTGCAGTGTGTGATACAGTGAGAGAGAAGGGATAGAAATGCCTGGGGATGGTCTTTATTCCCTGCAGTGTGTGATACAGTGAGAGAGAAGGGATAGAAATGCCTGGGGATGGTCTTTATTCCCTGCAGTGTGTGATACAGTGAGAGAAGGGATAGAAATGCCTGGGGATGGTCTTTATTCCCTGCAGTGTGTGATACAGTGAGAGAGAAGGGATAGAAATGCCTGGGGATGGTCTTTATTCCCTGCAGTGTGTGATACAGTGAGAGAGAAGGGATAGAAATGCCTGGGGATGGTCTTTATTCCCTGCAGTGTGTGATACAGTGAGAGAGAAGGGATAGAAATGCCTGGGGATGGTCTTTATTCCCTGCAGTGTGTGATACAGTGAGAGAAGGGATAGAAATGCCTGGGGATGGTCTTTATTCCCTGCAGTGTGTGATACAGTGAGAGAGAAGGGATAGAAATGCCTGGGGATGGTCTTTATTCCCTGCAGTGTGTGATACAGTGAGAGAGAAGGGATAGAAATGCCTGGGGATGGTCTTTATTCCCTGCAGTGTGTGATACAGTGAGAGAGAAGGGATAGAAATGCCTGGGGATGGTCTTTATTCCCTGCAGTGTGTGATACAGTGAGATAGAAGGGATAGAAATGCCTGGGGATGGTCTTTATTCCCTGCAGTGTGTGATACAGTGAGAGAGAAGGGATAGAAATGCCTGGGGATGGTCTTTATTCCCTGCAGTGTGTGATACAGTGAGAGAGAAGGGATAGAAATGCCTGGGGATGGTCTTTATTCCCTGCAGTGTGTGATACAGTGAGAGAGAAGGGATAGAAATGCCTGGGGATGGTCTTTATTCCCTGCAGTGTGTGATACAGTGAGAGAAGGGATAGAAATGCCTGGGGATGGTCTTTATTCCCTGCAGTGTGTGATACAGTGAGAGAGAAGGGATAGAAATGCCTGGGGATGGTCTTTATTCCCTGCAGTGTGTGATACAGTGAGAGAGAAGGGATAGAAATGCCTGGGGATGGTCTTTATTCCCTGCAGTGTGTGATACAGTGAGAGAGAAGGGATAGAAATGCCTGGGGATGGTCTTTATTCCCTGCAGTGTGTGATACAGTGAGAGAGAAGGGATAGAAATGCCTGGGGATGGTCTTTATTCCCTGCAGTGTGTGATAGAGTGAGAGAGAGAAGGGATAGAAATGCCTGGGGATGGTCTTTATTCCCTGCAGTGTGTGATACAGTGAGAGAGAAGGGATAGAAATGCCTGGGGATGGTCTTTATTCCCTGCAGTGTGTGATACAGTGAGAGAGAAGGGATAGAAATGCCTGGGGATGGTCTTTATTCCCTGCAGTGTGTGATACAGTGAGAGAGAAGGGATAGAAATGCCTGGGGATGGTCTTTATTCCCTGCAGTGTGTGATACAGTGAGAGAGAAGGGATAGAAATGCCTGGGGATGGTCTTTATTCCCTGCAGTGTGTGATACAGTGAGAGAGAAGGGATAGAAATGCCTGGGGATGGTCTTTATTCCCTGCAGTGTGTGATACAGTGAGAGAGAAGGGATAGAAATGCCTGGGGATGGTCTTTATTCCCTGCAGTGTGTGATACAGTGAGAGAGAAGGGATAGAAATGCCTGGGGATGGTCTTTATTCCCTGCAGTGTGTGATACAGTGAGAGAGAAGGGATAGAAATGCCTGGGATGGTCTTTATTCCCTGCAGTGTGTGATACAGTGAGAGAGAAGGGATAGAAATGCCTGGGGATGGTCTTTATTCCCTGCAGTGTGTGATACAGTGAGAGAGAAGGGATAGAAATGCCTGGGGATGGTCTTTATTCCCTGCAGTGTGTGATACAGTGAGAGAAGGGATAGAAATGCCTGGGGATGGTCTTTATTCCCTGCAGTGTGTGATACAGTGAGAGAGAAGGGATAGAAATGCCTGGGATGGTCTTTATTCCCTGCAGTGTGTGATACAGTGAGAGAGAAGGGATAGAAATGCCTGGGGATGGTCTTTATTCCCTGCAGTGTGTGATACAGTGAGAGAGAAGGGATAGAAATGCCTGGGGATGGTCTTTATTCCCTGCAGTGTGATACAGTGAGAGAGAAGGGAGAGAAATGCCTGGGATGGTTTTTATTCCCTGCTGTGTGATACAGTGAGAGAAGGGATAGAAATGCCTGGGGATGGTCTTTATTCCCTGCAGTGTGTGATACAGTGAGAGAGAAGGGATAGAAATGCCTGGGGATGGTCTTTATTCCCTGCAGTGTGTGATACAGTGAGAGAGAAGGGATAGAAATGCCTGGGGATGGTCTTTATTCCCTGCAGTGTGTGATACAGTGAGAGAGAAGGGATAGAAATGCCTGGGGATGGTCTTTATTCCCTGCAGTGTGTGATACAGTGAGAGAAGGGATAGAAATGCCTGGGGATGGTCTTTATTCCCTGCAGTGTGTGATACAGTGAGAGAGAAGGGATAGAAATGACTGTGGATGGTCTTTATTCCCTGCAGTGTGTGATACAGTGAGAGAGAAGGGATAGAAATGCCTGGGGATGGTCTTTATTCCCTGCAGTGTGTGATACAGTGAGAGAGAAGGGATAGAAATGCCTGGGGATGGTCTTTATTCCCTGCAGTGTGTGATACAGTGAGAGAGAAGGGATAGAAATGCCTGGGGATGGTCTTTATTCCCTGCAGTGTGTGATACAGTGAGAGAGAAGGGATAGAAATGCCTGGGGATGGTCTTTATTCCCTGCAGTGTGTGATACAGTGAGAGAGAAGGGATAGAAATGCCTGGGGATGGTCTTTATTCCCTGCAGTGTGTGATACAGTGAGAGAGAAGGGATAGAAATGCCTGGGGATGGTCTTTATTCCCTGCAGTGTGTGATACAGTGAGAGAGAAGGGATAGAAATGCCTGGGGATGGTCTTTATTCCCTGCAGTGTGTGATACAGTGAGAGAGAAGGGATAGAAATGCCTGGGGATGGTCTTTATTCCCTGCAGTGTGTGATACAGTGAGAGAGAAGGGATAGAAATGCCTGGGGATGGTCTTTATTCCCTGCAGTGTGTGATACAGTGAGAGAGAAGGGATAGAAATGCCTGGGGATGGTCTTTATTCCCTGGAGTGTGTGATACAGTGAGAGAGAAGGGATAGAAATGCCTGGGATGGTCTTTATTCCCTGGAGTGTGTGATACAGTGAGAGAGAAGGGATAGAAATGCCTGGGATGGTCTTTATTCCCTGCAGTGTGAAATACAGTGAGAGAGAAGGGATAGAAATGCCTGGGGATGGTCTTTATTCCCTGCAGTGTGTGATACAGTGAGAGAGAAGGGATAGAAATGCCTGGGGATGGTCTTTATTCCCTGCAGTGTGTGATACAGTGAGAGAGAAGGGATAGAAATGCCTGGGGATGGTCTTTATTCCCTGCAGTGTGTGATACAGTGAGAGAGAAGGGATAGAAATGCCTGGGGATGGTCTTTATTCCCTGCAGTGTGTGATACAGTGAGAGAGAAGGGATAGAAATGCCTGGGGATGGTCTTTATTCCCTGCAGTGTGTGATACAGTGAGAGAGAAGGGATAGAAATGCCTGGGGATGGTCTTTATTCCCTGCAGTGTGTGATACAGTGAGAGAGAAGGGATAGAAATGCCTGGGGATGGTCTTTATTCCCTGCAGTGTGTGATACAGTGAGAGAGAAGGGATAGAAATGCCTGGGGATGGTCTTTATTCCCTGCAGTGTGTGATACAGTGAGAGAGAAGGGATAGAAATGCCTGGGGATGGTCTTTATTCCCTGCAGTGTGTGATACAGTGAGAGAGAAGGGATAGAAATGCCTGGGGATGGTCTTTATTCCCTGCAGTGTGTGATACAGTGAGAGAGAAGGGATAGAAATGCCTGGGTATGGTCTTTATTCTCTGCAGTGTGTGATACAGTGAGAGAAGGGATAGAAATGCCTGGGGATGGTCTTTATTCCCTGCAGTGTGTGATACAGTGAGAGAGAAGGGATAGAAATGCCTGGGGATGGTCTTTATTCCCTGCAGTGTGTGATACAGTGAGAGAGAAGGGATAGAAATGCCTGGGGATGGTCTTTATTCCCTGCAGTGTGTGATACAGTGAGAGAGAAGGGATAGAAATGCCTGGGGATGGTCTTTATTCCCTGCAGTGTGTGATACAGTGAGAGAGAAGGGATAGAAATGCCTGGGGATGGTCTTTATTCCCTGCAGTGTGTGATACAGTGAGAGAGAAGGGATAGAAATGCCTGGGGATGGTCTTTATTCCCTGCAGTGTGTGATACAGTGAGAGAGAAGGGATAGAAATGCCTGGGGATGGTCTTTATTCCCTGCAGTGTGTGATACAGTGAGAGAGAAGGGATAGAAATGCCTGGGGATGGTCTTTATTCCCTGCAGTGTGTGATACAGTGAGAGAGAAGGGATAGAAATGCCTGGGGATGGTCTTTATTCCCTGCAGTGTGTGATACAGTGAGAGAGAAGGGATAGAAATGCCTGGGGATGGTCTTTATTCCCTGCAGTGTGTGATACAGTGAGAGAGAAGGGATAGAAATGCCTGGGGATGGTCTTTATTCCCTGCAGTGTGTGATACAGTGAGAGAGAAGGGATAGAAATGCCTGGGGATGGTCTTTATTCCCTGCAGTGTGTGATACAGTGAGAGAGAAGGGATAGAAATGCCTGGGGATGGTCTTTATTCCCTGCAGTGTGTGATACAGTGAGAGAGAAGGGATAGAAATGCCTGGGGATGGTCTTTATTCCCTGCAGTGTGTGATACAGTGAGAGAGAAGGGATAGAAATGCCTGGGGATGGTCTTTATTCCCTGCAGTGTGTGATACAGTGAGAGAGAAGGGATAGAAATGCCTGGGGATGGTCTTTATTCCCTGCAGTGTGTGATACAGTGAGATAGAAGGGATAGAAATGCCTGGGGATGGTCTTTATTCCCTGCAGTGTGTGATACAGTGAGAGAGAAGGGATAGAAATGCCTGGGGATGGTCTTTATTCCCTGCAGTGTGTGATACAGTGAGATAGAAGGGATAGAAATGCCTGGGGATGGTCTTTATTCCCTGCAGTGTGTGATACAGTGAGAGAGAAGGGATAGAAATGCCTGGGGATGGTCTTTATTCCCTGCAGTGTGTGATACAGTGAGAGAGAAGGGATAGAAATGCCTGGGGATGGTCTTTATTCCCTGCAGTGTGTGATACAGTGAGAGAGAAGGGATAGAAATGCCTGGGGATGGTCTTTATTCCCTGCAGTGTGTGATACAGTGAGAGAGAAGGGATAGAAATGCCTGGGGATGGTCTTTATTCCCTGCAGTGTGTGATACAGTGAGAGAGAAGGGATAGAAATGCCTGGGGATGGTCTTTATTCCCTGCAGTGTGTGATACAGTGAGAGAGAAGGGATAGAAATGCCTGGGGATGGTCTTTATTCCCTGCAGTGTGTGATACAGTGAGAGAGAAGGGATAGAAATGCCTGGGGATGGTCTTTATTCCCTGCAGTGTGTGATACAGTGAGAGAGAAGGGATAGAAATGCCTGGGGATGGTCTTTATTCCCTGCAGTGTGTGATACAGTGAGAGAGAAGGGATAGAAATGCCTGGGGATGGTCTTTATTCCCTGCAGTGTGTGATACAGTGAGAGAGAAGGGATAGAAATGCCTGGGGATGGTCTTTATTCCCTGCAGTGTGTGATACAGTGAGAGAGAAGGGATAGAAATGCCTGGGGATGGTCTTTATTCCCTGCAGTGTGTGATACAGTGAGAGAGAAGGGATAGAAATGCCTGGGGATGGTCTTTATTCCCTGCAGTGTGTGATACAGTGAGAGAGAAGGGATAGAAATGCCTGGGGATGGTCTTTATTCCCTGCAGTGTGTGATACAGTGAGAGAGAAGGGATAGAAATGCCTGGGGATGGTCTTTATTCCCTGCAGTGTGTGATACAGTGAGAGAGAAGGGATAGAAATGCCTGGGGATGGTCTTTATTCCCTGCAGTGTGTGATACAGTGAGAGAGAAGGGATAGAAATGCCTGGGGATGGTCTTTATTCCCTGCAGTGTGTGATACAGTGAGAGAGAAGGGATAGAAATGCCTGGGGATGGTCTTTATTCCCTGCAGTGTGTGATACAGTGAGAGAGAAGGGATAGAAATGCCTGGGGATGGTCTTTATTCCCTGCAGTGTGTGATACAGTGAGAGAGAAGGGATAGAAATGCCTGGGGATGGTCTTTATTCCCTGCAGTGTGTGATACAGTGAGAGAGAAGGGATAGAAATGCCTGGGGATGGTCTTTATTCCCTGCAGTGTGTGATACAGTGAGAGAGAAGGGATAGAAATGCCTGGGGATGGTCTTTATTCCCTGCAGTGTGTGATACAGTGAGAGAAGGGATAGAAATACCTGTGGATGGTCTTTATACCCTGCAGTGTGTGATACAGTGAGAGAGAAGGGATAGAAATGCCTGGGGATGGTCTTTATTCCCTGCAGTGTGTGATACAGTGAGAGAGAAGGGATAGAAATGCCTGGGGATGGTCTTTATTCCCTGCAGTGTGGGATACAGTGAGAGAGAAGGGATAGAAATGCCTGGGGATGGTCTTTATTCCCTGCAGTGTGTGATACAGTGAGAGAGAAGGGATAGAAATGCCTGGGGATGGTCTTTATTCCCTGCAGTGTGTGATACAGTGAGATAGAAGGGATAGAAATGCCTGGGGATGGTCTTTATTCCCTGCAGTGTGTGATACAGTGAGAGAGAAGGGATAGAAATGCCTGGGGATGGTCTTTATTCCCTGCAGTGTGTGATACAGTGAGAGAGAAGGGATAGAAATGCCTGGGGATGGTCTTTATTCCCTGCAGTGTGTGATACAGTGAGAGAGAAGGGATAGAAATGCCTGGGGATGGTCTTTATTCCCTGCAGTGTGTGATACAGTGAGAGAAGGGATAGAAATGCCTGGGGATGGTCTTTATTCCCTGCAGTGTGTGATACAGTGAGAGAGAAGGGATAGAAATGCCTGGGGATCTTCTTTATTCCCTGCAGTGTGATACAGAGAGAGAAGGGATAGAAATGCCTGGGGATGGTCTTTATTCCCTGCAGTGTGTGATACAGTGAGAGAGAAGGGATAGAAATGCCTGGGGATGGTCTTTATTCCCTGCAGTGTGTGATACAGTGAGAGAGAAGGGATAGAAATGCCTGGGGATGGTCTTTATTCCCTGCAGTGTGTGATACAGTGAGAGAGAAGGGATAGAAATGCCTGGGGATGGTCTTTATTCCCTGCAGTGTGTGATACAGTGAGAGAGAAGGGATAGAAATGCCTGGGGATGGTCTTTATTCCCTGCAGTGTGTGATACAGTGAGAGAGAAGGGATAGAAATGCCTGGGGATGGTCTTTATTCCCTGCAGTGTGTGATACAGTGAGAGAGAAGGGATAGAAATGCCTGGGGATGGTCTTTATTCCCTGCAGTGTGTGATACAGTGAGAGAGAAGGGATAGAAATGCCTGGGGATGGTCTTTATTCCCTGCAGTGTGTGATACAGTGAGAGAGAAGGGATAGAAATGCCTGGGGATGGTCTTTATTCCCTGCAGTGTGTGATACAGTGAGAGAGAAGGGATAGAAATGCCTGGGGATGGTCTTTATTCCCTGCAGTGTGTGATACAGTGAGAGAAGGGATAGAAATGCCTGGGGATGGTCTTTATTCCCTGCAGTGTGTGATACAGTGAGAGAGAAGGGATAGAAATGCCTGGGGATGGTCTTTATTCCCTGCAGTGTGATACAGTGAGAGAGAAGGGATAGAAATGCCTGGGGATGGTCTTTATTCCCTGCAGTGTGTGATACAGTGAGAGAGAAGGGATAGAAATGCCTGGGGATGGTCTTTATTCCCTGCAGTGTGTGATACAGTGAGAGAGAAGGGATAGAAATGCCTGGGGATGGTCTTTATTCCCTGCAGTGTGATACAGTGAGAGAGAAGGGATAGAAATGCCTGGGGATGGTCTTTATTCCCTGCAGTGTGTGATACAGTGAGAGAGAAGGGATAGAAATGCCTGGGGATGGTCTTTATTCCCTGCAGTGTGTGATACAGTGAGAGAAGGGATAGAAATGCCTGGGGATGGTCTTTATTCCCTGCAGTGTGTGATACAGTGAGAGAGAAGGGATAGAAATGCCTGGGGATGGTCTTTATTCCCTGCAGTGTGTGATACAGTGAGAGAGAAGGGATAGAAATGCCTGGGGATGGTCTTTATTCCCTGCAGTGTGATACAGTGAGAGAAGGGATAGAAATGCCTGGGGATGGTCTTTATTCCCTGCAGTGTGTGATACAGTGAGAGAGAAGGGATAGAAATGCCTGGGGATGGTCTTTATTCCCTGCAGTGTGTGATACAGTGAGAGAGAAGGGATAGAAATGCCTGGGGATGGTCTTTATTCCCTGCAGTGTGTGATACAGTGAGAGAGAAGGGATAGAAATGCCTGGGGATGGTCTTTATTCCCTGCAGTGTGTGATACAGTGAGAGAGAAGGGATAGAAATGCCTGGGGATGGTCTTTATTCCCTGCAGTGTGTGATACAGTGAGAGAAGGGATAGAAATGCCTGGGGATGGTCTTTATTCCCTGCAGTGTGTGATACAGTGAGAGAGAAGGGATAGAAATGCCTGGGGATGGTCTTTATTCCCTGCAGTGTGTGATACAGTGAGAGAGAAGGGATAGAAATGCCTGGGGATGGTCTTTATTCCCTGCAGTGTCTTATACAGTGAGAGGGAAGGGATAGAAATGCCTGGGGATGGTCTTTATTCCCTGCAGTGTGTGATACAGTGAGAGAGAAGGGATAGAAATGCCTGGGGAAAGATCTTTATTCCCTGCAGTGTGTGATACAGTGAGAGAAGGGATAGAAATGCCTGGGGATGGTCTTTATTCCCTGCAGTGTGTGATACAGTGAGAGAGAAGGGATAGAAATGCCTGGGGATGGTCTTTATTCCCTGCAGTGTGTGATACAGTGAGAGAGAAGGGATAGAAATGCCTGGGGATGGTCTTTATTCCCTGCAGTGTGTGATACAGTGAGAGAGAAGGGATAGAAATGCCTGGGGATGGTCTTTATTCCCTGCAGTGTGTGATACAGTGAGAGAGAAGGGATAGAAATGCCTGGGGATGGTCTTTATTCCCTGCAGTGTGTGATACAGTGAGAGAGAAGGGATAGAAATGCCTGGGGATGGTCTTTATTCCCTGCAGTGTGTGATACAGTGAGAGAGAAGGGATAGAAATGCCTGGGGATGGTCTTTATTCCCTGCAGTGTGTGATACAGTGAGAGAGAAGGGATAGAAATGCCTGGGGATGGTCTTTATTCCCTGCAGTGTGTGATACAGTGAGAGAGAAGGGATAGAAATGCCTGGGGATGGTCTTTATTCCCTGCAGTGTGTGATACAGTGAGAGAGAAGGGATAGAAATGCCTGGGGATGGTCTTTATTCCCTGCAGTGTGTGATACAGTGAGAGAGAAGGGATAGAAATGCCTGGGATGGTCTTTAGTCCCTGCAGTGTTGATACAGTGAGAGAGAAGGGATAGAAATGCCTGGGGATGGTCTTTATTCCCTGCAGTGTGTGATACAGTGAGAGAGAAGGGATAGAAATGCCTGGGGATGGTCTTTATTCCCTGCAGTGTGTGATACAGTGAGAGAGAAGGGATAGAAATGCCTGGGGATGGTCTTTATTCCCTGCAGTGTGTGATACAGTGAGAGAGAAGGGATAGAAATGCCTGGGGATGGTCTTTATTCCCTGCAGTGTGTGATACAGTGAGAGAGAAGGGATAGAAATGCCTGGGGATGGTCTTTATTCCCTGCAGTGTGTGATACAGTGAGAGAGAAGGGATAGAAATGCCTGGGGATGGTCTTTATTCCCTGCAGTGTGTGATACAGTGAGAGAGAAGGGATAGAAATGCCTGGGGATGGTCTTTATTTCCTGCAGTGTGTGATACAGTGAGAGAGAAGGGATAGAAATGCCTGGGGATGGTCTTTATTCCCTGTAGTGTGTGATACAGTGAGAGAGAAGATATAGAAATGCCTGGGGATGGTCTTTATTCCCTGCAGTGTGTGATACAGTGAGAGAGAAGGGATAGAAATGCCTGGGGATGGTCTTTATTCCCTGCAGTGTGTGATACAGTGAGAGAGAAGGGATAGAAATGCCTGGGGATGGTCTTTATTCCCTGCAGTGTGTGATACAGTGAGAGAGAAGGGATAGAAATGCCTGGGGATGGTCTTTATTCCCTGCAGTGTGTGATACAGTGAGAGAGAAGGGATAGAAATGCCTGGGGATGGTCTTTATTCCCTGCAGTGTGTGATACAGTGAGAGAGAAGGGATAGAAATGCCTGGGGATGGTCTTTATTCCCTGCAGTGTGTGATACAGTGAGAGAGAAGGGATAGAAATGCCTGGGGATGGTCTTTATTCCCTGCAGTGTGTGATACAGTGAGAGAGAAGAGATAGAAATGCCTGGGGATGGCCTTTATTCCCTGCAGTCTGATTCCGCGAGAGACCAGGGATAGCACTGCGTGGGGATGGTCTTTAGTCCCTGCAGTGTGATACAGTGAGAGAGAAGGGATAGAAATGCCTGGGGATGGTCTTTATTTCCTGCAGTGTGTGATACAGTGAGAGAGAAGGGATAGAAATGCCTGGGGATGGTCTTTATTTCCTGCAGTGTGTGATACAGTGAGAGAGAAGGGATAGATATGCCTGGGGATGGTCTTTATTCCCTGCAGTATGTGATACAGTGAGAGAGAAGGGATAGAAATGCCTGGGGATGGTCTTTATTCCCTGCAGTGTTTGATACATTGAGATAGAAGGGATAGAAATGTCTGGGGATGGTCTTTATTCCCTGCAGCGTGTGATACAGTGACAGAGAATGGATAGAAATGCCTGGGGATGGTCTTTATTCCCTGCAGCATGTGATACAGTGAGAGAGAAGGGGTAGAAATGCCTGGGGATGGTCTTTATTCCCTGCAGTGTGGGATACAGTGAGATAGAAGGGAGAGAAATGCCTGGTGATGGTCTTTATTCCTTGCAGTGTGCGATTCAGTGAGAGAGAAGGGATAGAAATGCCTGGGGATGGTCTTTATTCCCTGCAGTGTGGGATACAGTGAGATAGAAGGGATAGAAATGCCTGGGGATGGTCTTTATTCCCTGCAGTGTGGGATACAGTGAGATAGAAGGGATAGAAATGCCTGGGGATGGTCTTTATTTCCTGCAGTGTGTGATACAGTGAGAGAAGGGATAGAAATGCCTGGGGATGGTCTTTATTCCCTGCAGTGTGTGATACAGTGAGAGAGAAGGGATAGAAATGCCTGGGGATGGTCTTTATTCCCTGCAGTGTGGGATACAGTGAGATAGAAGGGATAGAAATGCCTGGGGATGGTCTTTATTTCCTGCAGTGTGTGATACAGTGAGAGAGAAGGGATAGAAATGCCTGGGGATGGTCTTTATTCCCTGCAGTGTGTGATACAGTGAGATAGAAGGGATAGAAATGCCTGGGGATGGTCTTTATTCCCTGCAGTGTGTGATACAGTGAGAGAGAAGGGATAGAAATGCCTGGGGATGGTCTTTATTCCCTGCAGTGTGGGATACAGTGAGATAGAAGGGATAGAAATGCCTGGGGATGGTCTTTATTCCCTGCAGTGTGTGATACAGTGAGATAGAAGGGATAGAAATGCCTGGGGATGGTCTTTATTCCCTGCAGTGTGTGATACAGTGAGAGAGAAGGGATAGAAATGCCTGGGGATGGTCTTTATTCCCTGCAGTGTGTGATACAGTGAGATAGAAGGGATAGAAATGCCTGGGGATGGTCTTTATTCCCTGCAGTGTGTGATACAGTGAGAGAGAAGGGATAGAAATGCCTGGGGATGGTCTTTATTCCCTGCAGTGTGTGATACAGTGAGAGTGAAGGGATAGAAATGTCTGGGGATGGTCTTTATTCTCTGCAGTGGGTGATGCAGTGAGAGAAAAGGGATAGAAATGCCTGGGGATGGTCTTTATTTCCTGCAGTGTTTGATACAGTGAGAGAGAAGAGATAGAAATGCCTGGGGATGGTCTTTATTCCCTGCAGTGTGTGATACAGTGAGATTGAAGGGATAGAAATGCCTGGGGATGGTCTTTATTCCCTGCAGTATGTGATACAGTGAGAGAGAAGGGATAGAAATGTCTGGGGATGGTCTTTATTCCCTATAGCGTGTGATACAGTGAGAGAGAAGGGATAGAAATGCCTGGGGATGGTCTTTATTCCCTGCAGTGTGTGATACAGTGAGAGAGAAGGGATAGAAATGCCTGGGGATGGTCTTTATTCCCTGCAGTGTGTGATACAGTGAGAGAAAAGGGATAGAAATGCCTGGGGATGGTCTTTATTCCCTGCAGTGTGTGATACAGTGAGAGAGAATAGCAATAGAAATGCCTGGGGATGGTCTTTATTCCCTGGAGTGTGTGATATAGTGAGAGAGAAGGGATAGAAATGCCTGGGGATGGTCTTTATTCCCTGCAGTGTGTGATACAGTGAGAGAGAAGGGATAGAAATGCCTGGGGATGGTCCTTATTCCCTGCAGTGTGTGATACAGTGAGAGAGAAGGGATAGAAATGCCTGGGGATGGTCTTTATTCCCTGCAGTGTGTGATACAGTGAGAGAGAAGGGATAGAAATGCCTGGGGATGGTCTTTATTCCCTGCAGTGTGTGATACAGTGAGAGAAGGGATAGAAATGCCTGGGGATGGTCTTTATTCCCTGCAGTGTGTGATACAGTGAGAGAGAAGGGACAGAAATGCCTGGGGATGGTCTTTATTCCCTGCAGTGTGTGATACAGTGAGAGAGAAGGGATAGAAATGCCTGGGGATGGTCTTTATTCCCTGCAGTGTGTGATTCAGTGAGAGAGAAGGGATAGAAATGCCTGGGGATGGTCTTTATTCCCTGCAGTGTGTGATACAGTGAGAGAAAAGGGATAGAAATGCCTGGGGATGGTCTTTATTCCCTGCAGTGTGTGATACAGTGAGAGAAAAGGGATAGAAATGCCTGGGGATGGTCTTTATTCCCTGCAGTGTGTGATACAGTGAGAGAGAAGGGATAGAAATGCCTGGGGATGGTCTTTATTCCCTGCAGTGTGTGATACAGTGAGAGAGAAGGGATAGAAATGCCTGGGGATGGTCCTTATTCCCTGCAGTGTGTGATACAGTGAGAGAGAAGGGATAGAAATGCCTGGGGATGGTCTTTATTCCCTGCAGTGTGTGATACAGTGAGAGAGAAGGGATAGAAATGCCTGGGGATGGTCTTTATTCCCTGCAGTGTGTGATTCAGTGAGAGAGAAGGAATAGAAATGCCTGGGGATGGTCTTTATTCCCTGCAGTGTGTGATACAGTGAGAGAGAAGGGATAGAAATGTCTGGGGATGGTCTTTATTCCCTGCAACGTGTGATACAGTGACAGAGAATGGATAGAAATGCCTGGGGATGGTCTTTATTCCCTGCAGTGTGTGATACAGTGAGAGAGAAGGGATAGAAATGCCTGGGGAAGGTCTTTATTCCCTGCAGTGTGTGATACAGTGAGAGAGAAGGGATAGAAATGCTTGGGGATGGTCTTTATTCCCTACAGTGTGTGATACAGTGAGAGAGAAGGGATAGAAATGCCTGGGGATGGTCTTTATTCCCTACAGTGTGTGATACAGTGAGAGAGAAGGGATAGAAATGCCTGGGGATGGTCTTTATTCCCTGCAGTGTGTGATAGAGTGAGAGAGAAGGGATAGAAATGCCTGGGGATGTTCTTTATTCCCTGCAGTGTGTGATACAGTGAGAGAGAAGGGATAGATATGCATGGGGATGGTCTTTATATCCTGCAGCGTGTGATACAGTGAGAGAAGGGATTGAAATGCCTGGGGATGGTCTTTATTCCCTGCAGTGTGTGATACAGTGAGAGAGAAGGGATAGAAATGCCTGGGGATGGTCTTTGTTCCCTGCAGTGTGTGATACAGTGAGAGAGAAGGGATAGAATTGCCTGGGGAAGGTCTTTATTCTTTGCAGTGTGTGATACAGTTAAAGAGAAGGGATAGAAATGCCTGGGGATGGTCTTTATTCCCTGTAGTGTGTGATACAGTGAGAGAGAAGGGATAGAAATGCCTGGGGATGGTCTTTATTTTGTTCAGTGTGTGATACAGTGAGAGAGAAAGGATAGAAATGCCTGGGGATGGTCTTTGTTCCCTGCAGTGTGTGATACAGTGAGAGAGAAGGGATAGAAATGCCTGGGGATGGTCTTTATTCCCTGCAGTGTGTGATACAGTGAGAGAGAAGGGATAGAAATGCCTGGGTATGGTCTTTATTCCTTGCAGTGTGTGATACAGTTAAAGAGAAGGGATTGAAATGCCTGGGGATGGTCTTTATATCCTGCAGCGTGTGATACAGTTAAAGAGAAGGGATTGAAATGCCTGTGGATGGTCTTTATATCCTGCAGCGTGTGATACAGTGAGAGAGATGGGATAGAAATGCCTGGGGATGGTCTTTATTCCCTGCAGTGCGTGATACAGTGAGATAGAAGGGATAGAAATGCCTGGGGATGGTCTTTATTCCCTGCAGTGTGTGATTCAGTGAGAGAGAAGGGATAGAAATGCCTGGGGATGGTCTTTATTCCCTGCAGTGTGTGATACAGTGAGAGAGAAGGGTAGAAATGCCTGGGGATGGTCTTTATTCCCTGCAGCGTGTGATACAGTGACAGAGAAGGGATATAAATGCCTGGGGATGGTCTTTATTCCCTGCAGTGTGTGCTACGGTGAGAGAGAGGGGATAGAAACCCCAATAGATAATTCTAATTTCTTGTATTATGTGTTTTTGCCATTTTTCTTTAAAGAGGTGTTGATTCATAAAATACTGTCTTAATGCAATAAAATATCATACAATATAATATGGTGTGTTTGTTTTTCATGGAAGTAAAATGTCTTCTAAAGGAGGTTTACCCTCAAAAAGCTCTTAATCAACTTTATAGCTGTTATTTACCTTTGTGGTTTCTCCCAGTCCTGGGAGACTGAGGGTTGATGTTCTCCACCGTTGCCTCTTGGATCCTAATTGCAGCGTAGGTGATCGGCTCGTCCTCCTGCTGCTCCGAAGAACCTTCCATGGAATTATACACACTTTAGAACAATGAGCTGTGCCCAGGCATGAGAAATCCATCAGTCCTGTTAATACTCAGCCAACATCTGAGCATAGTTACCTGCAGATCGAGATTGGGAGGGCTTGAGTTTCTTTCCCTTTCCGAATCTTATACCAGAATAAGTAACCGTCTCAGCCATTGTAAATGCCTCTGAGTGTGACCAGCTCTCTTGGTGAGATAAAGGTGGACTGTAGGAACACAGGAAGTCTGGTTCCTTTTATAGTGAGATGTAAATCTAACTGAAAGCGTATGAGTAGTTTTGAAATGTGATGTCATCATTGGGACCAAATAATATTGACAAATTAAATCACCCCATCTATACTGCACATCTCCAACACATGAACTGCTAAAGGAGAGACATGGTAGGAGAAACTGCATTATTATTAATATCCAGGTACAGTTGGAACGACGAACAGAGAGAAAATACAGTCACCCAAGATCACAAAGAGTCCATATTAAGAAATTCTGTGATCACATGTCTTCTATTGGTGTGTACAATGAATGCTCTGCCCAAGAAAACAAAACAAAAAAAGATTGTTACTGGAAACAAGTCTTTCAGTGGTTCATTCTATATGGAAACTTCATCAATCCATTCTGTATTTATTGACTATAAATTTTATACTGCATTTTCCAACAGATCCAATGTGGTTTACAATGAAACACATTTGAATTGTACATTAAGGTACATATTAATTTACAATTTATTTATTTACATTCTCTTATATACTGTGCTATTCTGCATCAGTGTGGTTTACATTGAACAAACTGAAATTACATTGAACAGGGCATTATATCTTGGAGATAACTATCTTACAGGGAACATGGGCTATGGAGGGTTAAGTGGCTTGCCCAAGACCACAAGGAGCACCTGTGGGACTAGAAACCCCAGTCCTTCCAGCCCAAGTTTGCTGTTCTCTAGTGGGATTTGACCTCCCAACCTTCCGGCCTGAAGTACCTTGCCCCAACCACTAAGCCACTCCTCCACTCCTAAAGCAAAGAACGTGCTATAACTGCATACATTAATACTGTTTTAACTGTAAACGGTCTTAAACATGAGCTATATACAAAATTTGGTTGTCAGAATAGGAAGGAATATTGGATTGGGTAGCTCAGCTAGGGGTGGGATGCATTTTGGCGGCACGATTAATTAGTGGAGGAGATGGGGTTGTTACTGTCAGGTTCATTTCCAAACTGAAGGATAAACAGATGGGTTTTAAGTTTTTTATGAAAGGTTGAGAGGTCATTTATTTCTCTTAGGTAGTCTGGGAGGAAGTTCCAGAGGTTAGGGGCTATGTGTGAAAATGCTTTATTGTTTTTTATTTTTCTTGATTTTCTGAAGTCTTTCTCCATTGAAAACCAGAAGAATTAGCAAAAACGATTTGGGGATAATCTACTTCCTCCTACATGTGACCTGGGTGTCACTAAAGCCCTTGCAGCATGGTGTGAATGCTTCTCGTTGATGTCCTTGCAGGAGTGGAGATGTCCTGGAAGCAGCATAGGAATCAGAGGCGTAGGATTGTTCTAACTGGGCTCCCAACTGGGATGTTTCCAGGGGAGGAATTAGGGAAGCTCCTGGGGTTATTTAAGGCGCATATTTTGGATGGAAAGGGTCAGTTTATGCTCCTTTTCTACCTCCCAAGCATCAGAGTCTCAAGTCCTGTCGCTACAGCAATCAAGGGGCAAAGGAAAAATAGGTATATCTTTAAGTTGTCGCCGACTCTCATTGTAGGGGAGCTTGTTGGAGTTAGTTTAGACCCAAGGATCCAGGGGGAAAGAGAGACTGGAGGCTTTTCCCCAAGATGAAATTCTGCCACCTGATGTCTAGTGAGGCACCCATAGCCAAGCTGGATGGTGGAATCCATCAGAAGGTAACTCAGCTGAGGGCTGGGAAGAATGTTCTCCAAGAGCTAAAGAGGAAGAGAGTTTCATGTGTGAGTGAGAGAGCAAATGTGCTTTTGAGATAATGAAGAAGTTAGGGGAGAGATGGCAAAGTATCAATGGGAAATGATATTAGAGAAACATAATTCTGTTGGAACTTACCCAGAAGAACATACTCTACAAATAGGGTCCGATTCCATCTCGGACATACAGGCCTTCTGTGCGCCCGGTCAGATCCGGATGCACAGAGGGAGTCATGATTCTGATCCCATGGGGCACATTTAGCCCTGTGGGATCAGAATCATGAACAGGCCTTAGCGTGCAGAACAGGACCGCGATTCAGTCCAGTCTGCACGTACAGGCCTTGCCCAACTAAGTCAGTCTGGGCTTTATAATGGAGCCACGGCACAATGGCGTCTGGCTGCCATGGCACTGTGGCTCCATTGTAAAGCCACAATCCCTGACTGATGGTTCCTGCAATGCTTTCCACACAGCCCAACCCCCAATCTGGCCTCCTAAAGCCAGGGTAGAGCTGCAGGAAATATCCTTGATCCTCCCCTGCCCCTTCTGAGCCCCATGCCCACCATCCCCTGGTGACTAGTAAACTTATTCCACCTCCAAGGTGGAATAAGTTCCCCGTTCATGTTGCCGGCCCCAGTTGTTCAAGGAAAACATTAGAATCAACCCTGTACATCCGGGACTGACAGCTGTCCTTTCGCCTGCCCTAACACCGCTCCTTATGCGCCCCTTTCCTGACCCTGTCCAACTTTCCCATACAATGCGTGGGGAAGGAGGATGGGGCCGGGAAAAGGCATGAATAGTGGGGATGGACATTTGTTGCTCAGAATGATCCCATGACTGTTTGGTTTAGAGTTAGTTTAGAAAAGAGGAGTTTCCCATAACACCACAGCACGGGCGGTTCGATCATTAGGCCAACAGAGGCAGTGGCCTCAGCCGGCAGTTTGCTGGGGACGGCACCCTGACTGTGTTTTAATTTTAGATTTTGCAGTCTCTGGCTTGCCCCTGCCTTCCCAGTGAGTGTGAAGGCAGAGGCAGGCCAGAGAAGGCAAAATCTAAAATTAAAACACAGCCGGAGTGCTGCCGGCGGACAAATCAGCCTGTTTTCATTTTAGGTTTAGCCCCCTGTGGCCTGCCTCTGTCTTCCCCTGCAGTAGCCACACTCCTAGGACTGCCTTCCCAACACTGGCCACACTCACCTCTATCCAGGAACCCCCACCGCGATGTCGCCCTTTAGTACTCTCCAACAGTCCGACCTCTCTTCCTGCAGCTGCAGCATTCAAAAAAAGCCTCCGCGGCCGGCGTTAAGGCTGGCCCTGCCTCCAAACCAAGACCCAACAGTGCCTGCCTGCTTTTTCCAACTCCGGGCCCCCCGATGCTGTCTACCAGCCCCAGGAGCAAGAGCAGACCCGATGCTGACAGACAGCACCTCTCCTCCTGCCCTCGATATTGCGCTGGCCCGACCCAAGCTCACTCGCAGCCCCAGCACCCAGCGCTGCTTCAGCAACCACCCCCGATCCCCCAGTAGCCCCAGCAGGCAGCAGCCATCAACAGGCACAGTGGAACTCCTCCGACGGGAGCTGTGAGGATTGCGGCATCCCGCTGCTGGCAGCCATGCCTCCTCTCTCTCCCTGACAGATCGGGAGCAGCTGAGGTGCTCCTGATGCCCCAATCTGGCAATCGTTGCCTCCAGGCACACTCAGAGCAAGGCCTGGTGATGGCCGTGGGAGCACAGTTCACCCGAGTCCATTTCTCTCAGCCCAGCGCTGCTCCTCCATTAGAAAAAACAACCAAAACAGCTGCAGCCTGCACATATCAGCACCCGCAGCCACCGGAATAACTGAGGTTTAAAAAAACAAACAAATCCTGCTACCATTGGCAGCTGCCAGTCTCTAGCGGGACAACAGGTATTTTTTTAATTTGCAATTTATCTAGTTGCAGCAGTTTTTAAAATGAAATACCCTTACCCCTGAACAAGCTCAGGTGTGCACTGTGCATGTTAGATCAGGGTTGTAAGAATTAAGAAAAGTCAAACTGTGTGTTCTGATATTTTAAAAAACAAATGTTATTATTATTTTAGTACTATGGAAACTAGAAATTGTTGTGCACCGAAATAGAAAATATGACAAGCTGTTTAGTTGTTCCTGCTCCCACTCAAACACATCGTTGCCTTCAAACTGTTGATAAGGCTTATAAGTGCAGAATTGCAGAACTTAAAATATGAATTGAGACAGTGCGATAATTCTTGACGTATCACCATTGCTAAATTGTTTATTGGCTCTGCTTCAGGCTTAAGTTTAGAGATTTGCAAGTTCATTAATGCTATAAACATTGATTTTTCCACTTTGTTCAATTTTGGTATCAAATTTTGCAAATGGGGCTGGAAAGGAAGCTGCGTTGAACTGCTGTTTGGAAGAGCTACATGAACATTTAACATTTTACTAAGGCAAAAGTTCAAAACTTTGACATTTACCCCAAAGAAGGAAATGGATATAGAAGATTGAATTTATTGTGGAGAGTTTTATTCCTAATACGAAACCTAGTGCTAATCATGGAAACATTGAACATGAAGCCAGCTAAGGATGATAACACCCATCTAATTTGATCAGTTTACTTCCTTTTACATAGCAGAGGCCCAGGCTTGTCGCCAATTATCCATTTGCTTCATTACAACTAGATATTCTCTAATAAATTTCCAAAGAGACCAATTTAGTAGCCTAATAGGGTAACTGTAAAAGCCTTAACCATGATTTTGATCTCTGAAACCGTGCATGTGGATGTCCAAATCACGGAGACATCTCCAGAGCCATTTCACAAATGGCTTTTAAAGACACCCCCAGTGCTGGGACATCCAAGTAGATCTGGGGTGATGCAATGGACATAGACATCCCCGTTCAATCTCAGAAACGTTGGGAATGTCTGTAGAGAAATTCAAGTTTAGACTTGCTCCAGGAATGAATAGGCATCAGGATGGGGCTTGTTTTGGCCTTAAAATATCCAGAGAGTGTAGAGAAGTAACTTAACCAAATTCACAACAAGCAGCAGTAGGATTTCAGTCTTAGGTTCTCTGGTCCTAGCCCACTACTCTAACCATCAGAAGTCCACATTCTCAAACACTGTTCCAGGAATGTCTATGTCGATGTCCCCCTAGATGTCCATATCGGGCACTCCCACGTTTGTGACATCATGCCTGAACTTGGACATGCCTGCTTTTCTACAGACAATCTGGCTTGGGCGTCATTTGTAAAATGTGCCTTAATATCTCTAAGTTATAAGCATCAACCCTTTAAATATTGGTCTCACCATTATCAAAATAGAGGCCCAATGTTAGTAAAGTATTATGCAAATGTCTGCAACACAACTCATTAATATTAAAATGAATAACCTCTGTGATACATGTTAATCCATGGAAAGTAAACTATATCTCAAGATGCATGATGAACTTTCCATTGGAGAGCCTGAGGAGGCTGAGATACCTCCAAGGCTCTTAGAGGTCTGCCATCGTTATCTCTAAAGGACCAGGAAACCCCAAGTAATACATCTCCTCCCTCTCCTTTGCCTCCTCCCCCTCTCTGACAAAGTTCCCCAAACAAATGGACCAGGTTACTCCATGTCCCCCTGTCTGAAATTGCAACTCCATCCAAAACCTCAAAAATGGTCTCTACCCTCTGATCCCAATGTCCTCTTCTTTGTACTCCACTTCATCCTAGGTTCTCACTTGGTTTGCAGCTTGTCGTGCTGTGAGGGCTTGTCTGCATCAGTGATGCTGAGAGCTAAACTATCAGTAGTTTAACTACTGGCAGGGTCTCCCAAGATGGACAGGTCTCAGCTGAGGAGCCAGACCAAGACAAACCACCCATCTGGGCAGCAGCAGAATGGGATAGTGTTGACGGCGGAGAATCACATTTCTGTGACAACGGCAACAACACCAAACTTAAACTACGCGGAAGAATAGCCCGGCAATCTACTTCTGTATCTTGCCATGAAAACCCTATGGATAGTTACAACAAAACAAATTGTGCTATGGTTCTGGAAGATGAGACCCCCAGGTCGGAAGGGACTCAACTAGCTACTGGGGAAGAGTTGAAGACTTTTCAGTGTAAAGCCAGCATTTATGATGTGGTTGGATCAAAGCCCTCAGGAAGTCTGACTGCTGATGTAGCTGTGCATGAAATGAGAGTCAGAAGATGTCTTACACATTGGAACATGGAACGTATGAAGCATGAACCAAGGGAAGTTGGAGGTGGTCAAGAATGAAATGGAACGTTTACAGCTTGATCTGTTGGGTGTCAGTGAACTGAAATGGACTGGCATTGGGCACTTTGCATCAGATGATCAGATGATCTACTATGCTGGAAATGAAAGACAAAGAAGAAATGGTGTTGCATTTATAATAAAGAAGAAACTTGCAAGAACTGTAATGAAATACAATGCAGTCAGCGAACCCTTAATTTCTATTCGTCTATGAGGAATGCCTATCAACACAACTATAATTTAAGTATATGCCCCAACAACAGCTGCAGAAGAGAATGAAATTGAAGAGTTCTATGAACAAGTACAAGCTGAAATTGACAGAACATTCAGACAGGATATCCTAATATTCATGGATGACTGGAACGCAAAAATTGGCAACAAAGAAGAAGACAAAGTAGTTAGAAAATATTGACTTGGCATCAGAAATGAAGCTGGAGAAAGATTGATGGAATTCTGCAAGACCAACGATCTATTCATCTCAAACACCTTCTTCCAGCAACATAAGCGGTGACTGTACACATGGACTTCACCCAATAGATTGTATAAAAATCAAATTGACTACATCTGTGGACGTCAACGATGGAAAAGCTCTATAACATCAACAAAGACAAACCCTGGAGCTGATTTTGGTACAGATCATCAACTACTAGTATGCAAACTCAAGCTAAAGTTGAAAAAGAGCAAACCACTCATGAATGCAGCAAAATATGACCTTGAGAAAATACCACTGAAATTTAAAGATTACCTGCAAAATCGATTTGCTGCTTTGGATACAAATGACAGAGCTCCAGAAAAGTCATGGAATGACATCAAGAAGGTTGTGTTGGAAGAAAGCGAGAAGTCTCTACAAAAGGTGAAAAGGCAAAAACGGCCAAAATGGATGACGGAAGAAACTCTGAAAATTGCCCAGAAACGCAGAGAAGCTAAAGCCAGAGGAGAAAGAAAGAGAACCGCAGAACTCAACAGAGATTTCCAACGTACAGCAAGACAGGACAAGGAAAAGTACTACAATGACGCATGTAAGGAAATAGAAGCAGAAACTATTAGAGGAAGAACAAGATCGGCTTTCCTAAAGCTACGAGAGTTAAAGAAAAAGTTCCAGCCTCGAATTGGAATGTTACAAGATGCTCAAGGTTCTATGTTGAATGATGCTGAGAAGATCAAGAAAAGGTGGAAGGATTATACACCTTTTCTTGATCTCACAGTTTTTATATGATAAAGATCAAGTGGACCAACAGCCGTTTCAACCTGTACCTTATGATCGGGAACCATTGGTGATGAAAGAAGAAGTTGAAGCAGCATTGAAAGTCTTATCAAAGATTAAAGCACCAGGCATTGATAGCATTCCCATAGAAGTATTACAGCAATCTGATGCAGCTGTTACCGTACTTACAAGGCTCTGCCAAGAAATATGGAAGACATCATGGCCAACTGACTGGAAAAGATCTGTGTTTATACCAATTCTAAAGAAAGGTGAACCAACTGACTGTGGAAATTATCGCACAATCGCTCTGATCCCACATGCCAGCAAGATTCTACTGAAGATTATTCAAAAGAGACTACAACCATACCTGGAACAAGAACTACCTGAAGTGAAAGCAGGGTTCAGAAAAGGACGAGGAACGAGGGACATCATTGCGGATGTGAGATGGATCCTTGAAAAGACTAAAGATTACCAAAGGATATATATTTGTGCTTTATCAACTATAGCAAGGCTTTTGACTGTGTAAACCATGAGAAACTCTGGGCCACATTAAGAAGCATGAGTATACCAGAACACCTGATCGAACTCTTGCACAATCTGTACATTGATCAAGAAGCAGCAGTTCGAACGGAACAAGGAGAAACAGAATGGTTTAAAATAAGCAAAGGTGTAAGACAAGGCTGCATACTTTCCCCCTACCTGTTAAATTTATATGCAGAACAAATCATCAGAGAAGCAGGATTGTATGAAGACAACACAGGTGTGAAGATTAGTGGAAGACTCATCAACAACCTTCGCTATGCTGATGATACCACATTACTGGCTGAAAGTGAAGATGATCTGAAATGTTTGCTTCTCACAATCAAAGAACATAGTCTCAAAATGGGCCTGCACCTTAATGTAAAGAAGACAAAGATCATGAGAAATGGCATAATCAACAGGTTCATCGCTGAAGGAGAAGAAATTGAAATCATGAACAACTTTAACCTACTTGGATCAACTATCAATAAAGAAGCAACAAGCAGTCAAGAAATCAGACGACACATTGCTCTTGGCAGAATGGCTATGAAAAACCTAGATAAGATTCTCAAGAGCAGAGATGTCTCTCTCCATACAAAGATTCGACTTGTTCAAGCCATGGTATTTTCAATAACATCATATGGATGTGAAAGCTGGACAGTGAAAAAGACAGACAGGAAGAAAATTGATGCCTTTGAATTATGGTGCTGGCGGTGAATACTGTGTATACCATGGACTGCCCGAAGAACAAAACCAGTCGGTACTAGATGAGATCAAACCTAAGCTTTCTTTAGAAGCTCAGATGACAAGACTTCGACTTTCATACTTTGGACACATCATGCGAAGAGAGAGAACATTAGAGAAAGACATCATGCTTGGCAAGATAGAAGGTCAATGCAAAAGAGGAAGGCCAGCAATGAGATGGATTGATACAATAACAGTAGCTACGGGTACCAGTCTGTCAACAATGAGCTGCCTGATTGAAGATCGAACACAATTTAGGGTAGTTATCCAGAGGATTGCCATGAGTTGATTCAGACTCGACAGCACTTAACAACAACAACAACCCTCTGATCCCAATGTCCTCTTCTTTGTACTCCACTTCATCCTAGGTTCCACTCCTGGAGTTGCAGTGGTCTCCAATCACTCCTTCCCCTTTCAGCACAGTTACTCAAAATGGTGCTGGGTGAATGACAGGGCTGATGGGGTAACAATACCTGGGATCACACCTGCCTCACTGGGATCCAAATTCTTCAACTTAAGGTAATGAGGCATAAGCAATCTGAAATGTGGTACACACAAGAGCTAAGAAATATAAGAAGACATTTAAAAAAGCTAGAGTGCAAATGGAGAATCACCAAACTACCCCAAAACTGGCACCTATACATGGCCACACCGCAAACGTATCCTGAAGGCATCAACAACAATAGGAAGGATTATCATACAAAAATCATCATGAAATCTCTAAATTGACCCAGGGAACTCTTTGATATTGTAAAATCCTTAGTTCAAGCTCCCAACACTGAAGACAATCAAACCACTATTGATCCACAAGCTCTAGTCAACTACTACAAGAACAAAATAAAAATACCAGCATTTGTTTCCCCAACACCAATTTACAACAGCAATATTAACTCCACAGCATAGCAGTCTTTCACGTGAATCTTACACCATCTACCCTGGCTACCCATTGCAAGTAGAATTTAATTCAAAAGCATAATGATCACCTTCAAACTATTGCACAATTCATCCTCAACCTATCTAAAGTTGCTAATATGCATAACACTGAACAAGAGAGAGAGGAGAGGTTGCACAAAGAATACTCTAGAGATACCAAAGAATTTCAGAAAAACAAACCAATCAACAAGGAAAAGAGCATTCTCGTTCTATTCACCAAGTCTCTGGAACTCCCTCCCAGACAGAATAAGAAATATAAGAGACCTATCAACATTCTGAGAGCAGCTCAAATCACACTTATGTATACAGTAGAATATTTCGGAACCAAGATAAATTGTTCCAATATCTACCCAACATAATCTGTAGCTCAATTCGCCTCACACTATCTTCTTATTATTCGGATCACCATACTACAATGATATGAGGCTCACCCATGGACAAAAGTATGCATATTCCCACTATCCCCCACCACTCAGGTAACATCTAGTTCATGTTTATTTAGTTCATACTTATTTATGTTTTGAATGTTTTAATTTCCTTTGATTGTTAATCAGCCAATATTTAATTTAATTCACTTATGTTCCAAGTTTATGCACTTGTCACATCTGAGATCACCCTATTTTATTATTTCTTTTATGTTACCTGTAGAGTATCAATGTTCTCTGTAAACTGCTTTGATTCATTGATAAGGTGGTAGAAATTCACACAAATAAATAAAATAAATAAATAAATCCCCGCCTCACCCTTTCAAAGCAGATATCTCCTTTGGCTCCTCCCCCTCACTGACAAATCCCCCAAACAAATGTACCAAGTTACTCCATGTCTCTCTGACTGAAACCGCAACTCCATCTAAAACCTCAAAAATAGCCTCTACCCTTTGACCCCAATGCCCTCTTTCTTATATTCATTCTAAATGCGAGTCTCGATCTCCTCCTGGAGTAGCACTGGTCTCCAATCACTCCTTCCCCCTTCAGCACCGTTACCCAAAATAGTGCTGGATGACCTAACATTGCACTTTATTCCACACTTCAGGGGGAAGCCTTAGTTCTGTTGGTGTCATTTTTGATGATGGTGCTGATGGGGTAATAATAGCTGGGGTCACTCCTGCCGCAGTGGGATCCAAACTCTTCAACTTAAGGTAATGGGAGTGCAAGAAGTGGAAGGAATGGTGGCCAGAGTGAAGGGTGGCTATTGTCGAAGTTTTGGATGAGATACTACTACTATAATAATTATTTGTATAGAGCTACAAGGTGTACACAGCGCTGTACATATAGAAGTAAGACACAGTTCCCTGCTCATCAGAGCTTACAATCTAATCAAGACCTCCAGAATGTGCCCCTATTCAGGCACCCCGGTTGTCCAGCCACTTACCAGCTAACTCAGTCAGGCTCATAAATGCAGCCATTATGCCATGGCGTCCCATCGCCATGGCAGCGTGGCTCCATTCAGGAGCCAAAATCCCTTGCCACTGTTAAAATTGTCCTTTCCCCACAGCCGGACCCACGATGTGGCCTCCCATGGCCAGGGTCCGGCTGCAGAGAACGTACTTCCGCCCTCTCACTTGTTTCTACCATCTGCCTCCAAAAGTCCAAGGTGGAATAAGTCTGAGGTGGAGTAAGTTCCCTGTCTACTCGGCCGACGCCGGAAGTACAGGGGCGACATCATAATAAACCCTGTACATCCGAGGAGATGACCCGCCCTCATGCCACCCTCATGCCGCCCTTCCTTCTGCCCCCCCCCCCCGTTAGGCTCCCCGTACAACTCAGATGTACATATGGGGAGCCTTTTTCCGGCAGCCACATTTGGATGTATATTAGGGATGTATGTCCAGGCTGGATGGACATCCCTATTATTCATGGTTCAGAATAGCCACCATTGCAAAACTGGAAACCAAAGTATGGTAAGAACATAAATAGTGGACAAGAGAGTGAGGAGCATCAGGATTCAAAAGTGGCTTCAACGAGGTGGGTTCTAGCCTGGATTTCATTAGCGCTAGAGAAGGAGCCCGACACACAGACTCAGGTAGTTTGTTCCAGACATATGGAGTAGCAAGATGGAATGAACAAAGTCTGGAATAGGCAGTGACAGAGAAAAGCACAGGTGCAAGGTATCAGCCAGAGGAGCGGAGTTCCCAAGGAGGGGTGTAGAGTGTGAAAGGAGAGGAAATGTAGTGAGGAGCCGCAAAGATAAGCCGTGCACCTGAGTTTTGAACAGATTGAAGGGGAGAGAGATGATTCAGAGAGAGATAAGAAAGGTTACAATAGTCAAGGCAGGACCTGACTAGTGAGTGGATAAGGGTCTTAGTAGTGTGAGTAGAAAGGAAGGGTCACATTTTGCTGATGTTATAGATAAAAACGAAGCAGCAGGTTTTAGTTCTCTGTTGGATGTGTGCAGAGAAAGAGAGAATAGAGTGAAAAATGACCCCAAGGAGCTTAGGAAGGGGAGGAGTGTAGTGCCATCTTATTTATTTATTTATTTACAGTCTCTTATATACTGCACTATTCAGCATCAGCGCGGTTTACATGGAACAAAATGCTCAGTACAGTTAACATGTATGAGTTTACATATAACAGGGAACAAAAACTTGGATAACAGGGGTAAACTATTTACAAAACTTACTACATGGAGTCATAATCGAAGAGGTTGCATAGAAAACACAATTCACGTCATAGGTTTGAGTATCCACTTGGTGAGTTGTTGAGATACTATAAATTTGACTGAGAATGGTATCGGGGGTGTCTTGAAGCTCTAGGGGATGCAGTTGGGCTCTATAAGGTACTTGTTGAAGAGGTGGGCTTTGAGGGCTTTCCTAAACTGTGGTAGGTTCTTAATAGCCCGGATATCATGGAGTAATGCATTCCAGTATCTTGGGGCACTGAGACTGAAGGCCCTGTTGGCTGTCGATTTGGTGCAAACAGTAAGTGCCATCCACAGAAATAGAGAAGGGAGGAAGGGGGGAGGCGGGTTTAGGGGAAAAGATAAGGAGCTAAGTTTTGGCCATGTTCAATTCCAGCTGGTGGTGAGACAGCCAGGCAGCAATGTCGGATAAGCAGGCAGAGATACGGGACTGGAATCCTGGAGAGGTTTCAGGTGCAGAGAGGTTGATCTGAGAGTCATCAGCATAAAGATGGTACTGAAAACCACGGGAGGAAATAAGGGAAGCAAGGGACTGAGTGTAGAACGAGAGAAGGAGAGGCCCCAAGACAGAGCCCTGAGGTGCACCAACTGAAACTGCATCCACCTTCTCTCCCTGCTCTGTACTGCTGTGGCCGTCTTAACACTTTACAACCGCGGGAGCATTTTCCTTTCCTCCCGTGGCTCTGCTGCACTGAAGCAGCCCGGCTGTGGAATTTTTAGTAAAGCAAAATAAGCACCTCCTGCTTTACTAAAAGTGCCGCGGCTGGGCTGTTTCAGTTAAGCACAGCTGAGGGTGGAAAGGAAAGCGCTCCCGCAGCTGTGTTAAGTGCTAATATTGCCACGGCGGCACAGAGCAGGACACACAGAGGAAGAGGGGAGGTTACCACGGCTGTATTAACGCTTAACACAGCCACGAGAGTATTGTTGTTTTGCTGTCACGGTTGTGTTAAGCATGGAACAGGAAGGGAGAGAAAAAGAGGTGGTAGCTGGCTCATAGTGATATGGGGGAGGCGGTGGACAGATTGTCAGAGCTGATGGAGGGAAGCTGGGATTAGGGAGAGGGAGAGGGAGAGAGAAACTGGAAAGGGACTAGAGCACTGGAAATGGGTTGATGGTGGTAGAGAGGACTCAGACTGTAAGAGGGCCAATGCTAAATGGGGGGGGGGGAGGGGCTGACTGGAAATGAGCTGATACTGGGGTTGGGGGGGACTAATTCAGGGCTGGGGAGAATGAGATTGTGCATGGCCTGATACTGGGGCTGTGGAGGGAACTAGAACTAGAAATGGGCTGATACTGAGGCTTTGGGGAGGACTGGTACTAGAAATAGACTGATACTAGGGCTGCAGTGGGGATTGGGACTGGGACTGAGCATGGGCTGATACAGGGGCTGGGGGGGTGGGCTGGGATCAGAAATGGACTGATACTGGGACTAATTATGGAGCTGAGGGGCCTGGTAGTGAAATGGGGCTAGTGCTGATAAATGCTGGGGGAGTGAGAAAGGGGAGGAGGATAGATATTGTGGAGGCTGGGGAAGACGTAAAGTCATAACCAGCAATAGATCAGATGCTAGGGTAAGGAGCCGGAACGGAAGAGTTAATAAGTACTAGAGAAGGAGGTAGATGGGAGGACACCGGGGACACGGAGATGTGGGAGAGCAGAGACTTAGGGGTATGTTTACTAAACTGCGGTAAACGTGAATAACGCGCGTGATGCTCCGCAGCGCGGTAGAACACCGCAGAAGGTGGAGAGTGGGCGGAGAGAAGGGGTCAATGGGCGGGGAGAGGCTCCCTTCACACTAACGCGCTGATCTGAAGAGCTGAATCCAACGCAAATGCTCGTGCTGTGCACTTAACCATGTATATAGTTACATTAATTGGCTTGTATATAGTTTTCATGTTCTCCATGTTAAGAAATTTGTTTATTGTATACACAAGTTATTTTACCTGTTTATTGTAAGCACAAATCACTAAACTGAGATGTGTAGATTTAATGTTTATTGTAAACCGCACTGATCTTAAATAGCGCGGTATAAAAGAAAATGTAATAAATAAATAAAATAAATAAATAAATGAAAACCTGCCGTTAAATGCACTTTAAAGGGGAGAGAAACCATTTAACTGTCAGCAATGTACAGCCCAGGCAGGGAAACCAAAAAAAGGTGATCAGTGTGATACATGTGCACAGAACAAAAGGGCACAGAAGCACTGAAAATGACCCCAACAAACTGGAAAAAAACAACAACCAAGCTGGCCAATAGTGGTAGCAATGAGAAACATCAACCACCCCCCCCCGAGTAAGCTCCATAGAACAGAGATAATTCGTGGAAGGGTCCATACTCCGTTCCCATACAAGGTGCATGGGCCCACAGTGAAATAGCACTACTCAGGGATTTCCCCACCATCAGACAGGGTTCCTATGGCATGCACATGTCTCGCAACATTAGGGCGGGCATGTCGGAACGGGCAACCGGGCAGATGCTGGAAAAGGGGATATAGAGGGCTGCAGGCGGCACATGCGTAACCAATAGAGCCAGACAGCAACTGATGAGGGCCCAACATGGGCACGAGTGTGTTTCCCAAAGCGTCACAGGGGAGAGTACCCAACAGCAACCCCCAAGGGCATGGAACACTGGCAGGCGGGGCTGGGGGGGAGCGTGGACGTCTATGCAGGCACCCCTACCCCAGAACACGCACCATAGGCAGCCGCTTACCTGCACACTGGACGGCCTGATACCGCGCACCACCAGCTCCACCAGCAGAAGGGCATGTCAGCATGGTGGCTGAGGGATACTGGTGGTGGAGGTGGCAGTGGCAGCTGCCCGGAGCAGATCGTGGCCTAACACTGTGTAGGTGGGTGGCATGCACTGCAACAGACAGGCCCTGTCTGACCAACAGTCATGGTATCACCAGGGAATGCACCATCTCTGTGAGAACATGGTGGTGCAGTGCACAGAGCCACTGTATTCAGAAGCAGAAAGTCACAGGTTCAAGTCCCAGCTGTGGTTTCCGCCAACCCAGTCCTCATATTTTACCCACTACTATAACGTGTTAATACAGGCAGAACCGTTCTTGCAGATGACGTTAACATGCCCAAAACACCAACATTTTACCCTACAGAGCACAGACACCATAAACATGCACATTACCTACAGCAGAGTCTCCCAAATGCAGTCCTGGAGGGCAATGGCCGGACATTGTAGTGCCCGGTACCACCTGCACGGACAGGGTGGCCATAGCATGTCCTGCTGGGAGGTCACTCTCACCCTGACTGAGCAGTGACCATGGCATGGCTAGGTTCCCCCATAGTGCTATATAGTATTTCTCTTATGTGATATTTATGGGTTTCCTTTTGGGGCCCAATCACTGACTTATCTGCTTGGTGTGTATGCTGATATCCCTGTTCTGGGTACATGCATCTCCTCCAGGACCATGCACTATGGACTAGCTGGCGGACTGTCTGCAGCTAGTATGTGTATTGCTGGAACACCGTGCAGGGTGCAACGGCTGGAGGCTTGCTGCTGGAGAATGTCAGATAATGGTGGGGGTGGGGGCAGCTGCGCATTTCCCGACCTGCTGTCTGTCTGCTCTTGCCTTATGGATGTGTACTGCTCTGCATTGCCTGCCCTGTAGGGTGTTTGAGCCCGAGTTGGACTGGGGTGATGGTCCCCTCTACTGCCACCATTGCAGGGGGTTGAAAGTGGATCTGTGGGCGGGAGATCCTGTCCCCCACCTTGAGCCCTAGAGGGTGTGTTGGGTGGTAGTATGTAATCTCCCTGGTAACCACAGCAGAATGTGGGTGTGGTGCCGTGCAGTCCTCCTGTAGCCAGCCATGTGTTTATTAGCAGCTCTAGCCCACTGGTTACTTCACTGCCCATGGAGCCAGAGGTCATAGGTTTACAGCCCACAGTGGGGTTCATTGATAGGGCTGTCTTAGGCATTGTCTATTTTTACTGTATATTAGTGCTGCCAGCAGAACCACCCTCAGGGTACTGTCACCTTAGGGTAGCTGAAAAGGCGCCCTATAGGGCGCCTTATACGGCGCCCCATAGGGCGCGCCTTACGCGGCGCCCCATAGGGCATGCCTTACGCGGCGCCCTATAGGGCGCGCCTTACAAGTCGCCCTATACGGTGCACCTTCCACTTCTCCCTATAGGGAGCGCCTAAATATTCCTATCAAATGGTATATAATACATGACCATGTCAGAGAGAACGTCACTATTGGAACATATTGCATAAGACGGGTACAATTTTCCTGACATATGCAAACTGTAACCCACCTGCAGACTGTGGATTAAAATATTATAGTCGGCTTTCAAAGGGTTACACAGGACGCCTCAGCCAGCCTTTTTCATTAGGCACACTGGGGAATCAAACCCATGACTCTTGTACCATCAGTCTGTGTAGTAACCATTGTGCTACAGCTCTGTTTCTGTCTTCGGGTGTCTGCGCGCTGTCTTAGGTGTGCATGCAGTGGCGTGCGCTGTAGCGATCGTTGCTGCGCGGCAAGTAATAACGCGCGCAACTGCGCGTTATTGGTTACGATGTCCCGCCCATGTCCTTTTTTGGCTTTCCTTCCACTAACGTGGCTCCTAACGCGAATTGCACTAACACAGTTTAGGAAACATACCCCTTAGGTTTAGATGGAGAATCAAGGACTGGTTGAGAAAACAGAAGAAAGGCAAATATAGGCCGGATATTGGGCATGTAAGTGGGAACTCAGGACTTGGGCAGGAATGTGAGCAAGGACACAGGAAATGGGTGGGATGGACAAGTGGGGATTTGAGGTTGCCTGGGAGGATAGTGGAGAGTAAGAAATTGACCAGAAATTAGGAGGAGAGTGGGGACAAGGTGAGGAGTGTGAGTAGGGCTGTATAGTGCAGAAATATAGGGAGGATCAAAACTGAAACAATTTTGACCCTGGCCCAAGCCCCACAGGTCACTTCTGGCCTTTGCCGCACCCAGACTTCCACTTCTTTTTTGTCTAGAAATTAAGCCCTGCTCTTGCCCCTGGAAAATACAGGATTCCAAGAACTTGTGTCACGTTAACTTCATTGAAATAATGGGTACTGAACCCTGTGGTGTAATATACTGTGTTCAGAATAAAAGTAGACAAAAAAACCTTGAACCAAAACCTTTCCTTTACTCTCATAAACAAGAAACAGCTCACAAACAAAAAACAATACAGATATTTACCAAACAAACCAAAGACATAAATAGGATCATTAAATAACAAATTTTTTAAAAATAAATTAGCAATTAAGTTAAATTGTAAAATATGTAAATTAAAAGACAACAGAAACCAAGGCAGTTTTAGTAACTCAGCTAAAGCAGTTAATTTGGTAATTCAAACCAATGATTTTTGAGAATTTTGCACAAGTACTATAAATTTTGTTTGGATCTGGATACAAGTCCAGTCTTATCCAAATCCTTGGTGCCTTTTCTTGCTAGGAAAAAATATGGCTTTCTTTTATTTATTTATGGTTAGATCTCACCATTTGGATTGCAGTTCAATTTGGTCTCTGGCAATTGCCAAGGGAACCTTGAAGTTGGCCTGGCAATCTACTTCACGTTACAGCTTGCCAAGAAAACTTGATGGCACTTAAAATAAAGGTTTATCAAATAGTTGTAATATGTCTTCTATATTTATATATTTGTTTCTAATCTTTTGATAGATCACCTTTAACCCTTTTCAGGCCGAGCCCAAAACTCTTGGGATCCAAAATTCTGACTAAATATTCCTATCAAATGCTATATAATACATGACCATAGCATTAGAACATATTGACTAAGACAGGTACAATTTTCCTGAAATATGCAAAAATTAACCCGGCTACAGAATGTGGATTAAAAATTTAAAGTAGGCCTTGAAAGGATTAAATACCATTTCAGGCATAAGCAACTTCCCTACATCTTCTTCAGTAAAGACTAAAGCAAACAATTCATTCAGTATCTGCACTATGACTTTACCCTCCCTTATAGGCAACATTTTGGTGGTGGTGAGAAGCGAGGAGGAATGTAACAAATTCTATCTACCTATTTTGATGTCTAGGACATCTGCACCTTGCCCACTCACAATCTTAAATGACAGAGGTATAAGGCAGGGGTCTCCAAATCCAGTAATGGAGGGCCACACACCAGCCAGGTTGGCAGGATATCTCTAATGCATATATATCTCATGCATATTCATTAGGGCTATCCCAAAAACCTGCCAGGATTGTGGCCCTCCAGGACAGGGTTGGACACCCCTGATCTAAAGCATGGTGATAAAACCTTTTTCAGATATATTCAAGAGAAGAGGAAGTTCAAAGGTGAAATTGCAAAATTCAAAAGTGTTGAGAATGTATTGAAAGTGGACAAAGCTATGGGACCAGATGGGATACATCCCAGGATACTGAAAGAGCTGAGAGGTTCTTGCAGGGCATTTAAAAGATGTTTTAATTGGATCCTTGGAGACAGGAAAAGTTCTGCAGGATTAGAAAAGGGCCGATGTGGTACCTCTTCACAAAAGTGGTAATAGGGAATAAGTGGCAAACTGCAGGCCAGTAAGCCTTATCTCGGTAGTGGGAAAAGTAATGGAGGCGCTTCTGAAAGAAAGAATAGTGGACTTTCTCAAAACCAATAGGTTGCATGATCCGTGACAACATGGTTTTACCAAAGAATGATCATGCCTAACAAATCTGATTGAGTTCTTTGACTGGGTGACCAGAGAACTAGATCAAGGGCATGCGATGGAGGTGATCTACCTAGATTTCAGCAAAGCCTTTGATACTGTTCCTCATAGGAGGCTTATCAATAAACTGACCAGCCTGAGGATGGGTCCCAAGGTGGTGAACTGGATCACAAATTGGTTGACTGACAGACGACAGAAGATGATGGTAAACAGAACTCACTCAGGATCTAATGTGCACACAACCAAGCAACAGGCAAAAAGACAACGTACCATAGGCAACATTCGAATATCAAGCTCATTCACTACAAACAATAGAGCTCTCTCGCTAGCAGCACCTGCCATCTGGAACTCCCTTCTGGAACTACAGAGGAATATCACAGACTTAAAACACTTCAAAAAGAAACTGAAAACATTCCTTTTCATGGTGCCCTTTAATGGATTTACACACCAATCCAAACCCCCATTAGCCTGAAAACAGATCCAGAACTCGATGACTATTCAATGTAGACATGTCACAATGTAAATAAGTTATGCTTTCTTGTATGTCCCGCATGTCACCCAAACCTATACCTCGAGTTCTCTGTAAAGTTTTGTTGAGTTATATTCTAAACTGTTTTGATTTTATTATAAGGCAGTATAAAAAAACTTGTTAAATAAATAAAAATTAAAAATAATGAAAGGAAGATGATTAGTGGCGTGCCCCAGGGATCGATCCTGGAGCTGTTACTGTCAAAGTATTTGTGAGTGATATTGTTGAAGGACTGAATGGAAAAGTCTGTTTTTTTGCAGATGACATGAAAATTTGCAACAGTGTGGACTCTCCTGAGGGAGTGGAGAATATGAGAAAAGATCAGCAAAAGCTGGAAGGATGATCTAATGCTTGGCAGTTAAGGTTTAATGTGAAGGAGGGGATTCAGCTAAGTACTTCTTGCTTTAAGATTTTGCGACGCACTTTTTAATGTTATACTGCACTTGATTAAAAAGGACTATGCCCTCCAGTTGAGATGTTCTTGCCTGGGGGGCATTTGGTCGGACAAAAATTATGTTATTGGAAGTTTTCTATTTTGTAGAACCTGCTCTTATTTTTCTTTTATTGACTAGGGGCTGGCAGTGTTCTTTGGCCCTTGGGGGATTTTCTTTGGTGAAACCTACATGAGACAGGCCCCCAAACACTTTCAGAAGGCTGAGGGTTTCTGAAGCTTTAATGTGTACGCCAAGTCCTGGACATTTACATGGTTCAAAGGACTTGTATCAGATGCAATCAGATTGGTTAATTCTAAATGAAATAGTGTCCATGGTGTAAACCTCAGCTGCTTCTCTGGATCCCTCCAGGTGGCCTCATACTCCTGGCTCCATGGGTCATGTCAGCCTCCTCTACTCTCCTTCTCCTTTGGTCTATGTTAGTGCAACCTAAAAGGTCTTGAAGTGAAGGGCATAAATCATCAGCTTTTTTCTAAGACACCCCAGAGCCCCTCCTTCTTTCTCATTCTTTCTGCATTTTTATCACTGCTATTATTTTGCACATAAAGAGCTGTTCCTCCTCAGCATCCCGTTCATGGCTCTCGTTGAACTGCGTCTCCCTATTAGCCACCGTATAAGAATTCTGCCTCTATCAAGAGGTCTTGCAGATCTGTAATTTTATTGTCCAGCTTATGAGCATTTGTACTCGGAGCTTTCTAGCTATTTCTCCTTTGCGTGCTTAAACTCTGTACATCCTCATAGCTTCTATTTTTTTCTACCTTGTTCCTTAAGAGTAGTCTAGAGAACCATCAGTTCCATGATGATCCCCAAAGTCTTCCTTTGCTTATGGGGCGACACCTGCCCCTCGCACACCCCTTCCTTCAGTTTGAACACGTGTGAATAATTCTTGCTTGGGCTTCTTTTTCCAGAGACAGAGAGATGTGGGGCATTATTGCAGCTTGGCCAATTATTCTCCCATATATGGCCCTGGCCCAAACTTGTCTTGCCTGTGTGACTCTGCTACATTGTAAGCTCCATGGAGCAGAGTCTGACTCTAATGTGTTTCTGTACAGCACTGGGTACATCTAGCATCACCCCTGACATAGTAAGAATTTATGCCTAGGGATCAAGCCATCATTGGCTGGTCCACCCATATGAACTCTGGATTACCAGAAAACACCAGCCAAGCTGACCCCTAGTTGATGATATTTCACTTGTATTCGTCACCCAGTCTGATTCGCATGTGGTGGGCTTCTGACAGTCCTGGCTAGGCTTTCTTTTTCCTCTCTTCTTTTGTGACCATGTATGTTTTTTGTTGTTTCCCAATTTGGCATTGTAAACCGCTTGGATATTCATTGTTTTGATTTGTGATATGTTGAGTGAAAATAAACTATAAACTGTGAGAAGAAGTAGATGCTTACCTAGAGCACCAACCTGTAGAGGGCGGCCCATAGCTGCCCCTGCTTCCCTCTGTAAGACCTGCAGCGGCAGCGATGGCAATAAAACAGCAAAAGAGCGCTTATCAAGAACCTCTGACACTGCGCGCTATTGGTGCTGCCCTATGAACAATCGATTCCACCCCCATGCAAACAGGAAGTCTGCGCTGGAGGGGGCAGGACTGGCTGGTTAGAATGCAGCACTAGCAGCAGGCAGCATCCGAGAATCTGGGTAAGCGCTGTTTTGATGTTTTATTCCCATTGTTCATGCAGCAGGTCTCAGAGAGGAGTGACGGAGGGGGGAGGGGGCTGGCATGGGGGCAGGGGGAGCAGCAGGAATGAGGGTTTGCCTAGAGTATCTCATATCCTTGTAATGGCTCTGAGTCCCTAAGTATGTGAGTTTGCTTGTGTGCAGATCTCATGACTGGCTGCATTATTGTGACTTTCAGGTTCTCCATTTTTACAGCCCTCCCTCCTTTAGAATTTGCTACTGACAGGTTTGTAAGCTCTGATGAACAGAGTCCGTCTTTTACATGTGTCTGTGCAGCGCTGCGTACATCGTGTAGTGCTATGCAAATGTTCAGTAGTAATAGTACTAGTAGGTTTATGTCTGTTATCCTATTTGAGTCAGTTTTATCTGCTTTCAGAGAGACTGCTCTTTGCAGCAGTACTGAGACCACTTTGGGTTCTAAACCTGTAAGATCCTGAAAACTAGTCAAGAAATGTATTAAATTAGTCCAATAAAAACGTATCACCCTATATAATATTTTTTTGTTTGCTGCCATTTCCTTTTGAGAATTCAAGTGGATTCAAACAGCAGCCTCTCTACTTCCCCTCAGCTGGCCCTCAACCTAACTTTCTGGGTGTCATTCATTCCGCCTCTCACAAGATGGTGGATGCAGAGAAGAGCCTCCCAGTGAAGGCGGTCGAGGCCAAAACAGGAAGAAAACTGAGTGGAGCTTGGGCAATGTACAGAGGATTCCTACTTGAGGGTAAGTGATGGCGAGAACCGGATATCGAATGGGCTCTGTGATAAACCAACAGGACAGGAAATTGGACAGACTAAATGCGTCTCACGGTTTTCGGTGCAAGAACAAATTAAATCCAGTTAGACGTGATGGTTATTCTCACTTAACGCCAGATAAAGAGTAATCATATTCTGTGTAATCCAGTCCTGTTTTTTCAGTTATTGGAGTCCTCTGTATATCCTGAACATGATGAATCCGTGACCATGCAGAGACCTGTTAAAGGGAGAAATATGAAATAAGGTGGTAGTCTCTTTTCTGTGCTTGTCACCTTGATGACTCGTGCAAGCTGTGCTGTAACTGCAGAAGGTTCAGACCAACCTTGCCGGCCCTCATAAAATGAAGACACCCCGAGAGGTGAACTGCAAATGGAATCTCTGGTGGTCACTGTAAAATCTCCAGACACGATAGCACTTCAGAACAAGGACGTGGTATTTGCTGAGCTCTCTGCTCTTGTGGTCTCCTGTAGGTTTATTTTTAACTCTCCTATTTCCGCCCTTTATGTGCTAATTTTCCATTGTAAACAAAAAGGAGATTTTTGAAGCCATTTACTGCCAAAGTATTTAGTCAAACTGTCATAAAGTGATTCAGACGAACAAGAGACACAAGCAATCCCCAAATAAACAAAATACATTTATATCAATACAGAGATGTTTATCAAATGCAAAACATTATTTTTTCCATATGAGCAATCATCTCATTGCCTAGGAAGGAAAAAGACCTCAGTACTTGTTGATTCATCCACTGGGTTCTTAATGCTCCATCATTTATTTATTTACATTCTCTTATATACTGCGCTATTCTGCATCAGTGCAGTTTACATTGAACAAACGGAAATTACCTTGAACAGGGCATTATAACTTGGAGATAACTATTTTACAGGGAACATGGGCTATGGAGGGTTAAGTGGCTTGCCCAAGACCACAAGGAGCACCTGTGGGACTAGAAACCCCAGTCCTTCCGGCCCAAGGTTGCTGCCCTCTAGTGGGATTTGAACCCCTGATCTTCCAGCCTGAAGTACCTTGCCCCAACCACTAGGCCACTCCTCCACTCCAAAAATCATCACTCTAAAAATACTTTCCTCTAATCATTTTCATTGTTACTTTTCAGAAATAATTTTTTTATAAACTTTAAGCCATTGTTTTAATTTTTGTGAACCAACAATTACCAGCATTGATACCAGTGTGCTGTAAGTGTCTTTGCCTTTGCTGAACCTACATTGACTCATTCCTATTAAGCCGCGTCTGCTAGGCACGGGTCATCCAGGTTCATTGTAGGCATTTATTTGGGCGCTAAAGATTAATAATGCATGCAAATTGCTTATGGGTATACTTCTGTATTAACATGTGCACAAGCAAACTATGTGTGCAAAAAAGATAGCAGCACATAGAGACGGCATGCAATTATGACAAATATACAAAACAGGTGGTTTGTTTTCATTTTAAGCAAACTATTTTTGGCCCTGCTCATGCCTAGTGTCTATTGATTTGGTAAGTAATTTTATCTTTAAGAATAGCTTCAACCATTTTGTCTCAAAGCTGACATCAGGTTCACCAGTTTATATTTTCCCAGATCACCCTTGGAGCCTGTTTTAAAAATTGGCATTACCTTGGCCACCATCCAATCCTCTGGCATCACATCCATTTTAAATAATAGATTACAGATTACTAGTAACAGGTGTGATGTAATCCTGGTGGAGCACCTCCTTCTGGTGAGTGTTGGTAGTATCTCTAGCCACTTAGGGGTATGTTTACTAAAGCGCGGTAACGTTACCGGCGATAAGTGCAGCCTTAATGTGAGTAATGCCATATAAGGAAGTGGGCGTACCAGCATTAAGGTAGCAATGGCCGTGTAACGTGCATTAAAGGGCGCCTTGGCCAGATAGTGCACGTTAACGGGACATTGCACGTTAAAGCTGAGAAACAAAACACATTACAAGGCTGACAAGGCACTTTATAAGGTGCCGTGTAGGGCGCCTTATAAGGTGCCTTATAGGGTGCCTTATAAAGCGCATTATAAGGCACCCTAGGTTAAGGCACCCTATAAGGTGCCTTAACTTAAGGTGCCGAATAAGGTGCCCTAAGGATGTGAAGGTGACCCAAGATACGGTGCCCAAGGGCAGTGAGGTGCCCCAAGTTGACAAGCATGAAATGTAAGGGCAAAAAACAGATGTAACCCGAACACTGCTCAGAGCACCAAGGAAAGGCAATGGACAAGTGATGGAAGGAAGTAGAGGTGGGAGCTGATGGACCTGCCAAATCTGCGTGCAGCCTATGTGGCAGCTGGTAAAATGAACAAACATATTGGAGGCAGCTGTACCAATGCACAGGGTGTTGGCAATGTAAAGTGCTACAATGACAGTGGGTGGCAGAGGATGTGAATATGTGTCCTCCAGTGGAGGTAGAGGTGACAAGATATCTGCAATGATAGGACAGAGGAGTAGTAGTGCCATGCAGAGCAGACACAAGAGAGGCAAGCATGAAGAGCTGCAATGCAGAAAAGGGTACCAGTGCAGGACATGGGGTAGCAGCCTGCACCTGAGGACAGGACACTACACAGCTGACAGACACAGATAGACGGACAGAAGGATGGTTGGCAACTGTGCTGAGGGTATTATGTGCTGGCAGTACAGATCTGCAGAGATATGATTGTCACAGGAATGACAAGTAGTTGTATAGGACAGGCATAAAAAAGGAGAACAAAGAGGAAGTGAATCCATGAGCACTGCCTCAGAGGTCATTGTATTAACCAGTGGGCTACACCTCTATGACCTTTATCACAGCAATGGCTGGCTACAGAGAGACTGCAGGTCACCGCACGAAATGTCTGCTCTGGTTACCAGAATAGGGTAAACTCACCAGTACCCATGATGCAATGCACATGTAGAACAGTAGTCTACATCTGATCACTAGATGGGGTATGCACCTCTACAGCACCTCAGCTTGGTAGGGGGAACTGACCGTGTGTGTTACTGGCACAGAGTAGCTACAGACCATGCCATTGTGCGGGTTCTGTGCTCACCCTGAGGGTGAGGTGGTGTGGCTAGCACCAGGTCCACAGTACCTGGGTCAGTGCCAGTATTCCTTGGAGGGAGAAGTGGTCTAGTGATTAAGACAAGGTACTTCAGGCTGAAAGGCTGGGGGTTCAAGCCCCACCTGGGGACAGTAAACTCAGACCGGAGGAACTGGGATTTCTAGTCCTACAGGCACTTCTTGTGGTCTTGGGCAAGCCACTTAACCCTCCATTGCCCATGTTCCCTGTAAGTATTAATGTATGTATGTCATATCCCCTCGTGTTAAATGTATCCCCCAATTGACTGCTTTGACCCAGTGAAAAGTGGAATATAAATACAGCTAAATAAATAAACAGGCACACCTAGGGTAATTCTGTGTTCATTTGTATTCCCCAGCCACGTTTAGCCCTTGTGAGCATGACACACCCAGAATAGTGCAAATCCAGTGTGGTTGCCATGGGCACATGTTATAAGAGCAGGGAGATGTCTGGACTCACATGCAGATTATGTAGCACCACCTACCAAACTGCCCTCACTGGGTCAAGGTGGTGGACAGGATCTGCCCCAACAGACCCACACTCTACATCTTTGCACTGGAGACAGTAGACGGACATGTGAAGGGCTGTGGGACCAGCAACCCCAGTCCTGCTGGCAAAAGGGGTGCAGTCCAGGGCAGTTGATGAAGATCAGTACTTATCACAAGGGCACTAGCAGACAGGCAGTGGGCCTGGAAAAGCTCAGCTGCCCCCACCACAATCCAACATTCACCAGCAGAGAGCACACTCAGTCTGCATCTACTACACCCAGGGGCGGCCCAAGGGGGGTGCGGGGCCATGTGCGGAGACTCGGTGCGGGGCCTCATTTGCATAAATATTTGCATAATGTTATCATACACTAACTTTTAGTAAACATGCCTCTTAATGAGTGTATGAATAAAGAAAGACTAAAAGACTTCTGCATTACTATAATCCAGTGCCAACCGCCAGACACATTAGGAACTACTACAAACACTGCCCATTTAGAACCCATAGCAAACCCGCCGTATCCTAACAGCACTACCAGGACTCATAAAGCACCATACCCTAACTATCAAAAGGAAACGCTGCAAATATTAAACTAATACATTTCAGAGAACAACAATACATGACCTACTGGGGAAAGAGAACAAGTGGCAATGTCAAATAGGAATTACATAAACAGAATACCTCAGCTCAGTTATACATGCAGAACATAGACCATCACCAAACAAGGAATCACAATTTAGAAACAGGAAGACAATAATTAAACTGGGAATCCCAAAAGCCAAACTTGGAATGTACAACACTGTAGAAATAAAACTATACATTAATTTGCTCTTGTACTAAACAAAGTGCAGACGTTAATGATGCACATTTCCCAGAGCTGACATATTCCAATTAATAAATTCAAAATAAAGAGATATTTTTCTACCTTTTGTGCATTTTTTTTCAGCTGCAATTGCTCCAGTCACTTTCTTCTGGTTTCTTTGTGTCTTCCGCTAACTCTCCATCGTCTGCTGTCCATTTGTCTTTTCTTCTCTCTTCTAGTTTTTTTCCATTCTCTCTCTACATCTGCTTTAACATACTAATCTTTCTCATTTTGCTCTTTCCTCATTCCTATTTCATCTACTCAAATTTTACCCCTCCATTCTCAATCCCCACTTACTCTCCCAATACCCGGCCAATTGTAGATTTGTCTTCCCTCCCACACAAAATATTTTTTCCCTCTCCATTTCACTCTCCCTGCTCCATCCCATTCTAATCCTCTCCCAACATCAGCTCCATTCTAGTTCCAGTCCCACCCAGCATCCGCTCCCTTCTAGTCCCCGCATCAGCCCATTTCCAGTCCTAGCCCCCCATAAGCCCATTTCCAGTCCTATCCTTGACCCACCATCAGCCTATTTCCAGTTCTAGCTCCCCCATCTATTTCCAGTCCCATCTGAATCCCTCCATCAGCTCATTTACAATCCCAACCCCCCATGAGCCCATCAGCCCATGTCAAATCCTAGCTCCCCTCCACTTAGCCCATTTCCAATCCAAGCCCTCCATGAGCCTACTTCCAGTTCTAGCCCCTTCATGAGTCCATTTCAATCCAAACCCCCACCACAGCCCATTTCCAATCTTAGCACACCCCAACAGCCAATTTCCAGTCCTATTCTAGCCCCTCCATCAGTCCATTTCCTGTCCTAGCCCCCCCCACTCACCCATTTCCAGTCTTAGCTCCCTCCCCCTCACAACCCATTTCCATTCCAAGCCCCCGTCCCCATCAGCTATTTGCAGTTCAAGCCCTCCTTCCACTCAGCCCATTTCCAGTCCTAGCAACCCCCCCAGCCCATTAACAGTCTTAGCCCCCCCAGCCCATTACCAGTCCTAACCCCCCATCAGCCCATTTCCAGTCCTAGCCCCCCCATAGCCCATTACTAGTCCTAACCCCCCCATCAGCCCATTACGTCCTAACCCCCCCATCACCCTATTTCCAGGCCTAGCCCCCCCATCAGCCTATTTCCAGTCTTAGCCCCCCATAGCCCATTACCAGTCCTAATCCCCCATCAGCCCATTACCAGTCCTAACCCCTCCCATAGCCCATTACCAGTCCTAACCTCCATCAGCCCATTTCCAGTCTTAGCCCCCCCCATAACCCATTACCAGTCCTAAACCTCCCCATCAGCCCACTTCCAGTCTTAGCCCCCCCCATAACCCATTACCAGTCCTAAACCTCCCCATCCGCCCATTTCCAGTCTTAGCCCCCCCATAGCCAATTACCAGTCTTAACCCCCCCATCAGCCCATTTCCAGTCTTAGCCCCCCCCATAACCCATTACCAGTCCTAAACCTCCCCATCAGCCCACTTCCAGTCTTAGTACCCCCCCATGGCCCATTACCAGTCCTAAACCTCCCCATCAGCCCATTTCCAGTCTACTTCAGAACATGTCAGCTCGAATTCTCACCCACTCTTCCCACAGACCATATTACTCTCTTGCTCATCTGACTCCATTGGCTTCCCCTCAAATACCATATTGACTATAAAATATTCACCTTGGTCCATGAAGTCGTTCATACTGGTATTCCCCAATGCTTCTCATGTCTCCTGCAATTTCACACTCCTCACTGCCTTCTCAGATCCATTCATACCAACCACTTAGTGCTCCTATCTCCCTCCTGTGCTCATCTTGAACTCACCTGAAATTCTGCCTTTTTATTCTTGGGACCTGCCCTCTGGAACTCTCTACCTGCTTCCCTCCACTCAGAACTCCCATTCACCAGGTTTAAGAACATGCTCAAATCCCATCTATATCACACAGCCTTCGACCTCCCCCTCCACCCACCCTGCCCCCTCCCCATCCTTCACCCTCCCAACCCACAACTTGACTCTCCTGTCTCCCCCTCCTTCTACCTCACTCTCCGTTCTCTTTCTCCTATAAACCTAAACTTTTGCTCATCTATCCTATCAAATTCTGGCGTTCCTTTCTGTTTCCTATTTCCGTAGCCAGATTTGTGTTTTGTAAACCACTCTGATGTTCTTCCTGAGCGGTATATCAAGAAATTAATAAATATAAAGATAAAAATCTCCTTACTTCTAAATGACACCACAGCAGGGATGTGCCAATCAACATCCGGCATATTGAAATCACCTATCAGTAGCACTTCTTTCATGGCAATACTGCATATGACTTCTATTAAATCCCTGTCCACTTCTTCTCCATGTGAGGTAGATCTGTATATCACACCAATGCAAATGGATTTCCCTTTTTCTAGTTTAACTCACTGTACCACCTCACTCTCTTTTAAGCCCTGTAATTCTATAGCTTTAATATATTTTTTTTTTTAAGTGCCATTCCCCCTCCTCTTTTTCCTACCCTGCTATTCCTGAATAAAGTATAGACCAGTATAATTACATCCTAGTCATGGTTCACTGTGAATCATATCTCCATAACTACCACTTAATTCAAGTCAGCCTCTACCATTACAGTCTCAAAATCTATGATGTTACTTCCGATATTACAGGTGTTTACACACACTGCTTTCCAGATGTTGCCCCTTTTGCCAATTTCTACAGAGGTATTTAATGTTTCACTTACCTGGGGGCTTTCTTCATCATCCCCAATGAATCTAATTTAAAGCTCTCTTCACTAGGTTAGCCAGTTTTCTGCAGCAGACACTTTGGCCCTTCTTGGACAGGTGAATGCCATCTCTGCTCTGCGGCCCTTAGAAAATCATCCAATTGTCCAGGAAACCAAAACCCTCTCGATGGCACCATCTATGCAGCCATGCATTCATCTCCAGGATACAAGCTTCTTTGCCTTGGCCTTTACTCTCAACAAGAAGGATTGAAGAGAACATCACCTGCACACTTATCTGCTTCACCCTCTGTCTCAGAGCCATGAAGTCACTTTTGATATGCTCAGAGGGATACCTGGCAGTATCATTTGTGCCAACATGGATGAGCAGCATCAGATAATACAGTAGTCAGTAGGCTTGATGAGTCTTGGCAAACTCTCTGTAACATCTCAGATGTTGGCACCCGGCAGGCAGCATACCTTTCTGAACATCAAGTCTGATCGGCAGATGGACACCTCAGTACCCTTCAGAATAGAGCTACCAACCACCACTACCCTTTGCTTCCTTGTGGATACTTATTCTGCAACTTTGGAGTGCTTGAGCTCTGGTTCTTCCCTGTCCTGGGATGTTTTCACCTCCTCTACTTCCAGGACTGCATACTAGTCTTCAGTTTGAGGGCTGGAGGAGTTGACTTATTGATTCTGCAGGCTCTGGTGACTCAGGTCGAACTCTCTTCATTCTATCCTCTCATTTTCACCTTTGTTGGAGAACTTGGATGCTTCAAGAAGCATCTCATCAATGTACTTCTCGCTGTCTTGAATGCTTCTCAGCTTCATCGCCTCTTCACTGAGCTCCTTCACTTGTTTCGTGAGGGCTTCAGCTTGCAGGCATACTGTAAGCTAATTGAGACCATTACCACCTGAGAAGGTCAGTGACTTCAAAGAGCTTGCCTACCCCTTTGAACCTGAATTGAACTAAAATTGTTACAAAGCACAGCCCTAACAAAGAATTGGTGGAAGAAACAGGTTTGAGCTCTGGTTTTGTTGTCTTGCAGTATGCTCTTATAACTGGTTTGCTACTCCTCCACCCCAATCTGTCTCATAGTTGTATCCTCCTCCTCTCCTCCTCTCCTCTTCCTCCTCCTCTCCTCTCCTCTTCCTCCTCCTCCTCCTACTACTAAGCATTTGTATAGCACTACAAGATGTAAGCAGTGCTGCACAGACATGTAAGAGGCAGTCCCTACTCATCAGAGCTTACAATCTATTCAAGACACACAGTAGGCATAGACAGGGATACATCTAGGGGGAATGGTAAAGAAACACAAGGAGATCAGGTGAGTCAAGATCCGAAAGTGGCAGCGAAGAGGTGAGTTTTCAAAACAATGGGGATTGAACTGGGTTCTACCATGTCCAAATATAGTGCACTTACCATTATGCTGAACCTGCACCTACTATCCCACGCAGATAGTACCTGCTTTCCTCTTCTCCTTCTCACAGCTTCTCCACTCTTGGTTAATGAACCTTCTCTGCTGTAGCTCCTTCCATATGGAGCAGCTTCCTGTGTGTGTCTCTTGTGCTCCCCATCTCTTATCTTTCACCTTAAGCATGTCTTTTCCCTTCTCCCCTCCAGTGCAGCTCCATGAAGCGCCTGCTGTTCCCGTCTTACGAAGCAGCTTTCTGTATGTTTTCTGTGAAGCCCAACACCTTCATATCTCACCATAAAACGTCTTTTCTTCCTTGTGCCACCACTAGTCCATGAACCTTCTTTTCTGCAACGCCTGTCCTGTAGAAAAGTGTCAGAACAGTGTCTCTAAATGCGTTACACATACCATGACAGTAATGAGCCTCACTTCTATGTCAGGGCATGTTGTGTGTGTTTTCATTTTTTCAAGTTTGCTAGCAATGCTTACCTTTATACTTACATTGTTCCAAGAAGTCTGCGATTGCAATTCACACATGGTTTAATTCATTTTCCCAAATAATAATGCCCACAGTTTGCATTCACCCAGCACAGAAATAGTTACTTCTATTGTGCAATGGGTGGCATTGGACTTTTTTAAATTTAATTTTATTTAGAGCACACTATACCCACTAGAAGGGTAGACTAGACAGAATAGTACAGTAAAAACTGTCACTTTATTTGGACCCAAAGAGTGACTGCCTGTCTTGCTGCTTCTGCCCAGTGTTATATAGAAACATAGAAAAAGGACAACAGAAAAAGACCACATGGCCATATCAACAACTACAACAGTCACCTTTTTTCCTTTAGAGATCCTCTGTGTTTGTCCCATGCTTTTTTGAATTCAGATACTCTACCACCTCCACTGGGAGACTATTCCATGCATCTACACTTTTTCTGTAAATAAATATTTCCACATATTATTCCTGAGTCTATCCCCTTTAACCCTCATCCTATGTCCCCTTGTAGCAGAGCTTGCTTTCAATTGAAAGAGGCTCTCCTCCTGTGTATTTATGCTATGGAGGTATTTAGATGTCTCAATCATCACCTCTATCCTGCCTTTCCTCTAAGGTGTACATATTAAGGTCCTTAAGTCTGTCCTCATATGCTTTATAATGAAGACCACTAACCATTTTGGTAGCCATCCTCTGTACTGACTCCATCCTGTTTATATCCTTTTGAAGGTGCGGTCTCCAGAATTGCACACTATACTCCAAATGAGGTTGCACCAATGACTTATACAAAGGCACTATTGCCTCCTTTTTTCTGCTAGCCATTCCTCTCCCTATCCACCCAAGCATCCTTCTAGCTTTTGCCATTGCCTTTTCTACCTGTTTAGCTAGTTTAAGATCATCAGACACAACCACGCCTAGGTCCCGCTCTTCTTTAGTGGACAAAAGTATTTCACCCCCTATACTGCCCTTATCACGGAGTGAAAACCCTCCTCATTACATTATTTGACACCCTCATATGCGATCTAGACAACCCCAACCAAACTTACATCATGGTGTTCCTAGACATCTCATCAACATTCAGCATTGTCAACCATGCTGTACTGCTGTCAAGATTGGCTCACATAAGCATTTCAGGAATGGCGCTAAAATGGTTCCAATCCTATATCTCCAATTGATCCCATTATGTAAGAATTAACCAGGATACATCCACCACCTTCCCCTAAGAATAAGGAATACCCCAGGATTCAGCCCTATCTGCTCTCTTATTTAATTTATACCTGCAATAAATATGTGACATATTCACCAAATACAAAGTCAATTTCCACATATATGCAGACGATATAATGGTCTATTCCCCGGTTGATATAAAACCCCCCACAATTTACCAATATTAAGGACTTCATATATGAAGCTGAATCCTGGCTCAGCAAAAAACAACCTACAAATCAACCTTAAAAAAACAGAAATATTAATCTCCACAAGAAACCAAAAGTACACCACCCCTACCTCATTCAACTTACACAACTTAATCTTGCCTGTCAAAGAAGAAGTCAAATATCTAGGGGTCATTATAGACATGGCCTTTAGCATGGCATCTCATATCAAACTTACTGCCAGAACAATACTTTATAAACTAAAAACTATTCAATACCTGAGACCAATCCTAGACCCACACGACTTTCGCACAATAGTTCAAGCTCTGAAAATAGAAACAGAAGGACTACAACTATGAACACTTTAATAGTTCCTAAGATGATGACTTCATGTACTAAAGCCACATCAAACAGAGCTTTTTCATTGTTCGCACCCAGGAATTGGAATAAACTTCCCCACGAAATCCGCAGCATCAAAAGTCTATTACAATTCCGCAAAGCCGTAAAGCATCACTTATTCACAAAATACTATCCAGAAGTGTCCATGGACACTCACACAGCCAACAGGCCTCGCACACACACCAAACACCCTAGCACTTTAATCCAACCAGAAAACGGTTAGTCCCCACGAAAATCTACCTTACTACTATAGACTCATCCTACCCATGAATACATGTTCAATATTCACTCGAGTTTAAATATGGTACATAATTAAAGCATATAAATAGTATATTGTTTATTGTACATAGTTATCCCTGTTATTCCATGTTTTATATTCCCTTGTTCTCTGTAAACTCGATGTTACCTGTACACATTGCAGTATATTTTGTTCGATGTACACCGCGCTGATTTAATAGCGCGGTATATAAGAGATGTTAAATAAATAAATAAATAAATAGTGAACCCCCATCTGGACTATTGTAATAGTATTTTATAAGGTCTATCAAAGAAATCCATTCACACCCTCCAGCTTGTCCAAAATGTATCTGCCAGGATAATAACCAAGACCAACCTATCTGAACACATCACCCCCATGTTATATAACCTTCACTGGCTCCCAATAACTTCCAGAATACAATACAAACAAATCCTCACTGCTTTTAAATTGTATAACGATTTCTCCCCCTCTTACTCTCCACTATAATAAAATCTCAAACTGACACCAGACACAAGCGAAAGCACGTTCAAAACCTTCTGCAAGTTCCAACCCTTATACGCAAAACTAAACAGCACACAATAGGGCATTCAGATACACAGCCTCTATACTTTGGAACGCCCTCCCTGACCAAATCAGAGCTACCAAAGATCTCCTAACTTTCCGCAAGGAATTGAAAACATACCTTTTCTCACAATATTATAATGCTCACCTAATAAACAATACCTCCAATAACACCACCCCCCTTCTACCCCAACACTCTAACACCTCCCATTTCCCTCCCTTATTTCAATGTATATAGCTAAGAAAATCCAGCCATCACTATGCCTCTGTAATTAGTGTGCACTGGTATGCATATAGTTATTGTTCTAAATTCCTTGTTTAAATTGAATTGGTTAAATATGTTCCATGTACCACTGTGTTGTAGTTCCATGTAAACCGCTCCTGATCTCTGGAAGGAGCGGTATAAAAAAAAACCCTGTTCAAATATATAAATAAATAAACACTATATCCCTCCCTTGGATTGCTGCAGTCCAAATGCATGACCTTGCATTTTTAACATTAAATCCCAGCTGCCAAATTCTAGACCACTCTTCAAGATTAGCTAGATCCCTCCTCATGTTATCTACACTTTCCTGGGTGTCTACTCTATTGCAGATTTTGGTATCATTCGCAAAGAGGCAAACCTTACCCATCAGCCCTTCCGTTATATCACTAACAAAGATGTTAATAAGAATCAGACCAAGGACAGATCCCTGGGGCACACCACTGGTAATATGCTTCTCCTCAGAGTGAGCTCCATTTACCTGTACTCTTTGTCGCCTCCCACCCAACCAATTTCTAACCCAAGCAGGAACCTTAGAGTCCATCCCTAGGGTGCTCAGTTTGTTTATAAGTCGCCTGTGAGGAACAGTGTCAAAGGCTTTACTGAAATCTAAATACACCACATCTAGGGCTCTCCCTCGGTCCAACTCCCTGGTCACCCAGTCAAAGAAATCAATCAGATTTGTCTGACAAGACCTGCCTCTGGTGAATCCATGCTGCCTCGGATCCTGTAATCCACTGGACTCTAGAAACCTCACTATTTTCTCTTTCAGCAGCGTTTCCAATAATTTACTCACCACCGAAGTTAAACTAACTGGCCTGTAGTTTTCAACCACATCCTTACTTCCGCTTTTGTGTAAAGGCACCACATGAGCCTCTCTCCAGTCCTTTGGCTCCACTCCCGACTCCAACGAGGCATTGAAAAAGTCAGTCAGTGGAGCTGCTAGAACGTCAACAAGTTCCCTCAGTATAGAAATATTTGTTAAGAAATTCTACTTTATCCTCATCAACTTCTACATATTCCTCCCTTTCACCCTTGAGTCTGGCATTACCACTTTTGCCCTTCCTCTTCTCACTAGCATATCTGAAAAATGTCTTACCCCCCCCCCCCACACACATTTTATTGCATTGGCTATTTCTTCCTCTTTTTGAATCTTTGCTTTCCTGACTACGTTGCTAACTTCTCTAAGGGGTATGTTTACTAAACCGCGCAATTGTGCGGGGCGCACTTGAGCGTGTGCTAAGGTACCTTAGCGCACACTAATAGTGCGTTTTTGGTGCCCCGCACATGTGCGCTCCGGCCGCACACGTGCGCGCTGCCCGCAAAAGTGCGCGGCGCGCTGATGTGTGATAGAGGCGTGGAAACGCATTTCAAGGGCGGAGGAAGGCTCCTGAGGGGCGGGGGGACGGGGTCAATGGGTGGAGAATGGGAGGGGAGAGGCTCCCCGCACAGGAGCGGGGCTGAATTTCGGCAAAAAAAATACCGCGAGTGAAACCCTCGCGTTAGAGCCGATTTAAAGGGAAGAGAAACCATTTCCGTCAGCAATGTACAGCAAAACCGGGGAAACCTGCAAAACGTGAGCAGTGTGATACATGTGCACAGAACAAAATAGCAAATATAAATTGAAAATGACCACAACAAATTCCAAAAAAATTATGATCCATCTGGGCAACAGTGATATTAATGGGCAACCATAAAAAACACTCCCAGGAAAGCTCCAAAAAAAGAAAATGATTTTTGGAAGGGTCTACGCTCCGTAGACCCTTTCAAAAAGCATTTCATCTTGAAGGACTAGAAAGGGGGGCTGTTACTTCTGGAGAGAAATCTGAAATTGTGAGTATATACTTCTGGGAATTTTTCTGAAAGGAATTTTTTTTTCTTTTAAAGCTAATTAATCTGTGAACCCACTATTTTTTTTGTTAAATCAGTCAGGGCCTAGTAGCAACAGTGTAAGATTCAATTTAAAACACAGAAGAGAACTTTCTGGTTACCTTTCATACCCAGTAGACAGCTGTAGTTTAAATTTCATAGTCACTCAGGGCCTAGCATCAGCAAAGTACTTTTAGTTTCAAATTAAAACACAGAAGAAAGCTTTCTGGTTAAATTTAGAATTCAGCAGAGAGCTTGTAGTTTAAATTTCTTAATAGGTTAGAGCCTAGTAGCAGCAAAGAGCTATAATTTAAATCAAATCAGAATATAGCTTACCTCAGCGGCACAGGACAAGGTACTGTGTAGCAGCCCTTTTTTAATAAGTGTTATATCCCTCCCTCCCTCCCCACACCCACCCTCCCCTGGGATAATCACAGCTTTATAGGTACTTGAACAACTTAAAAGACAGGAGGTGCTCTCAGGTGAAGCTCATTACCCAAATCAGTCATACACTAAGGACCTGAGATTAATTAAGCTTCAGGTGAACAAGGTATATTAAACTTCTTAGGTACAGTTTTAGTGGTATAAATATCCATAGCACCCTTTAGTACATAAAGAACTTAAAGATCTAAACACAAACTTAAAACTAAGATGCAGACAGCAGTCCAGCAGCGGGATGTGGGCTTTCCAGTCTTTTGCATTGAGTGTCACATGTATGATTTTCTCCCAGCTGGTGAGAGGTCTTACGTGTGCACTAGGTGCAAGGAGCTCTCTGCTCTCAGGGAACGAGTCCGTTCTCTAGAGGCTAGAGTAGCAGACTTGGAAAACATAAGACAGACAGAGAGGTACATAGACGAGACCTACAGGGATATAGTCCTGAAGTCCCACCTCCAGTCTGGCAGCATCCCTGTTGCCAGGGAGGAGAGAGGTCACGTCACAGGAGAGCATCACCCTGGTGTGGCAGGAAGTGATCCTGTAACTAGGACCTGTCCTCCAGGTGATGTAAACCCCTCTCGCACCAAGGAGGTTTCTCCAGGGCCAAGTGCCCATGAGGGAAGGGTTAGGACAGCAGTTATAGTTGGTGATTCGATCATTAGGCATGTAGATAGCTGGGTGGCTGGTGGACGTGAGGATCGCCTGGTAACATGCCTGCCTGGTGCGAAGGTAGCGGACCTCACACGCCACCTAGATAAGGTCTTAGATAGTGCTGGGGAGGAGTCTGCTGTCTTGGTACATGTCGGTACCAATGACATAGGAAAATGTGGTAGGGAGGTTCTGGAAGCTAAATTTAGGCTTTTAGGTAGGAAGTTGAAATCCAGAACTTCCAGGGTAGCGTTCTCCGAAATGCTTCCCGTTCCACGCGCAGGACCCAAAAGGCAGGCAGAGCTCCGGAGTCTCAATGCGTGGATGAGACAATGGTGCAGAGATGAGGGGTTCGGATTTGTTAGGAACTGGGGAACATTCTGGGGAAAGGAGGGGCTCTTCCGAAGGGATGGGCTTCACCTTAACCGGGATGGAACCAGGCTGCTGGCATTAACCTTTAAAAAAGAGATAGAGCAGCTTTTAAACTAGATAATAGGGGAAAGCCGACAGTCGCCCAAGAGCGCATGGTTCGGAAGAATGTATCCTTGAAGGATACTACAAAAAGCAGAGAGGTTCCAAAAAAGAGTAAAGTAGCCCAAATGCCCTCGAGTATGGAGCAGACAGAACTTAAAGATCCCAAATTACCCATGTCTACCAATAGCCAAATTAATATGAATAAAATACAGTCTCTAAAATGCTTGTATGCAAATGCTAGAAGTCTACAAAACAAGATGGGAGAGTTAGAATATATAGCACTAAACGAGAGGTTAGATATGATTGGAATATCAGAGACATGGTGGAAAGAGGACAACCAGTGGGACACTGTGATACCTGGGTACAAACTATATCGTAATGATAGAGCTGACCAAATTGGTGGAGGGGTTGCGCTCTATGTTAGAGAGGGCATTGAGTCAGAAAGGATTAAAGTTTTGCAAGAAACAAAATTTGCTTTAGAATCTCTATGGATTGAAATTCCATGTAAAAAGGGGAAGGCGATGGCAGTGGGGGTGTACTATCGTCCGCCTGGCCAGAATGAACAAATGGATGATGAAATGCTCAAAGAAATCAAGGAAACTAGCAAAAGTTACAGTGCAGTAATAATAATGGGTGATTTCAATTACCCCGGCTTCGACTGGGTCAGTGTCACAACAGGACATGCTAGGGAGATAAAGTTCCTAGATGAAATAAATGACTGCTTCTTGGAGCAGCTGGTTCATGAACCAACCAGAGGGGAAGCAATATTAGACCTAGTCCTTAGTGGAACACCAGATGTAGTGCAAGAGATAAGGGTGTTGGGGCCACTTGGCAATAGTGATCATAGCATGATCACCTTTGATTTAATTAGTGGAGGAGGGATAGTAAGGAAATCCACAGTACTACCCTTTAACTTTCGAAAGGGAGACTATGATAAAATGAGGAAAACAGTTAAGAAAAAACTAAAAGGAGCAGTTGCAAAGGTTAAAGACGTACATCAAGCTTGGGTGTTGTTGAAAAATACTATCTTGGAAGCCCAGACCAGCTGTATTCCACGCTTTAAGAAAAGTGGAAGGAAGTCCAAAAAACTGCCAGCATGGTTTAAAGGTGAGGTCAGAGAGGCTGTTGTTGCCAAAAAAGCATCTTTCAGGAAATGGAAAAAAGAGCCAAACGATGAAACCTGGAAACAGCACAAGCACTGGCAAGTCAAATGCAAGGCATTGATAAGGCAGGCAAAGAGAGAATTTGAGAAGAAGCTTGCTGCGGAAGCAAAAACGCGAAATAAAGACCTTTTCAAGTACATTCGTAGCAAAAAACCTGTGAGAGAGTCAGTTGGACCATTAGATGATAAAGGGGTTAAAGGAGCACTAAGAGGCGACAAGGCGATAGCGGAGAGACTGAATAAATTCTTTGCTTCGGTCTTTACTGAGGAAGATGTAGGGATGTTACCCATGACTGAAGTGGTATTTAAAGGTGTGGAAGAATTGAAGGAAATATCGATTTATTTATTTATTTATTATTTTTATTTAACATCTTTTATATACCGCACTATTTATAATCAGCGCGGTTTACATAGAACAAGAAAACATCAGACAGAATACAATATCTGAGTATTTTACATATAACAGGAACAATAACTTGGGTAAACCGGGGTAATTAATTAAAACAAATAGTAATTATTTAGAACAAATAGTAATCAGTGTAACTATTTACATTCGGAAGAAACATTGTATAGAAAGGAGCAGTATTGGTAAGGGAGAGAGGTGTGAAGAGTTGTTGGGATAGCAGAGGTTACATGGAAAGAATGGGATTGTTGCTATTTGAGTGTGATAAGTTGTGAATGGAGTGTGCCTGTGTTACTATGTTCTCTGGGAAGTATTTGGTGAAAAGGTGATGTTTCAAGGCCTTTTTGAACTGGAGGAGATCAGAGATGGACCTAATGTGTGGTGGGAGGGTGTTCCAAAGTTTCGGAGCGCATAAACTGAAGGCTCGATTTACTGTTGAAGAGTTGTATCTTAAGGACTCTTTTGGTATCATTAGCAAGTTTAATTCAGTAGTTCTTCTTAGCCTGTTGGTAGGGGTTGGTTGTATCATCTCAGATAATGATGAGGAAGAGAGTCCTTTTTGAGCTTTAAAGGCCAGGAGCAGAGTCTTAAAGGTGATTCTCGCTTGGATGGGGAGCCAATGTAGTTGTTTCAGGAGAGGGGTTACGTGTTCTCTTCTAGGTACCCCGAAAAGCACTCTTGCTGCACTGTTTAAGGCTAGTTGAAGCGGGTTTAGAGTAGATTGAGGGAGTCCTTGTAATATAGAGTTTGCGAAGTCAAAATGGGGAATAATTAGAGCCTGGTAGACTGTACGGAAATCATCTGGATCAATCAGTTGGCGGAGGTGTCTGAGGGATCGATACATCGGGAAGATGTCTTACAACTATTAGATAAACTGAAGAGTAGCAAATCACCTGGGCCGGATGGTATACATCCAAGGGTGTTGAAAGAAGTGAAATTTGAGATTGCAGACCTGCTATCAGTAATCTGTGAACTATCATTAAAATCATCTCTAATACCTGAGGATTGGAGGATCGCCAATGCAACACCAATTTTTAAAAAGGGTTCGAGGGGTGATCCGGGAAACTACAGACCAGTGAGCCTGACATCAGTACCGGGAAAAATGGTAGAAACCATCATAAAGAATAAAATTACTCAGCATGTAGATAGTCACGACCTAATGGGAGACAGCCAACATGGCTTTAGACAAGGAAGATCTTGTCTTACTAATCTGTTATGTTTTTTTGAAGGAGTGAATAAACAGGTGGACAAAGGTGAGTCGGTTGATATTGTGTATCTGGACTTTCAGAAAGCCTTTGACAAAGTCCCTCATGAGAGACTTTTGGCAAAACTAAAGAGTCATGGGATAGGAGGCAGTGTACTACTGTGGATCAGGAACTGGTTAAAAGATAGAAAGCAGAGGGTAGGGCTAAATGGCCAATTTTCCCAATGGAGAAAGGTGAATAGTTGTGTACCCCAGGGATCTGTGCTGGGTCCGCTGCTTTTTGACATATTCATAAATGACCTGGAAAGTGGAATAACAAGTGAGGTTATCAAATTTGCAGATGACACAAAACTATTTAAAGTTGTTAAAACCCAGGAGGATTGTGGAAAATTGCAAGAGGATCTTGATAAATTGGAAGACTGGGCATCAAAATGGCAGATGAAATTTAATGTGGAGAAGTGCAAGGTTATGCACCTAGGGAAGAACAACCCAAACTATGGTTACACGATGCAAGGTTCCACATTAGGAACCACCACCCAGGAAAAAGATTTAGGCGTCATTGTGGATACCTTGTTAAAACCCTCGGCCCAGTGTGCAGCGGCGGCCAAGAGAGCAAATAGAATGCTAGGTATGATAAGGAAAGGAATGGAAAATAAAACAAAAGATATTATAATGCCTCTATATCGTTCCATGGTGAGACCGCACCTTGAATATTGTGTGCAATTCTGGTCGCCGTATCTTAAAAAGGATATAGCGATTTTAGAAAAGGTTCAGAGAAGAGCCACCAAAATGGTAAAGGGGATGGAAGGCTACTCCTATGAAGAAAGGCTAAAAAGGTTGGGGCTCTTTAGCCTGGAGAAGAGACGGCTGAGGGGAGATATGATAGAAGTCTATAAATTAATGAACGGAGTGGAACGGGTAAACGTAGATCGATTGTTTACCTTATCAGAATATGGAAAGACTAGGGGACATGCAATGAAGCTACAGGGTAAACTATTTAAGACTAATAAAAGAAAATATTTTTTCACTCAACGTGTAATCAAACTCTGGAATTTGTTACCGGAGGATGTAGTAAAGGCTGTTAGTGTAGCTGGGTTAAAAAAGGTTTGGACAAGTTCCTGGAGGAAAGGTCCATAAACCATTATTAAGAAGGGACCCAGGATATCAATGCTTGAACCAGTACAAGCATTGTGGAACCTGTGTCACTTGGGGAAACTGCTAGGTACGTATGACCTAGATTGGCCACTGTTGGAAACAGAATGCTGGGCTTGATGGACCTTGGTCTGACCCAGTATGGCATATCTTATGTTCTTATGTTCACTGCACAGTGCTGCCATCAAAAACAGTACTCTGACCTTGCGGTACCTCATACGGCACCCTCTAAAGCGCCCTATAAGCAACATTCTAGGGTGCCTTGGCGGACAGTGCACTTTAAAATGTGCCTTATAGGGCGCCTTATGTTAACACACTTTGAGGGTGCGTTTGCTAGTACTGTAAATTAAAATAAACATAAATTGACTCCTAAAGCAATCTTCCCCATAATATGCAATGCCTCAGCCAGCCTTGTTTATTGGGCATTGTGGGGAATTGAACCCCTGATTCCTGCACCATTGGTCAGTGTCTTGACCATTGTGCTGTGGTTCTGTTTCTGTGTCTGTGTTTGCACATCAGCGCGCCGCCTTATGCCGTCCAATATTAAACAGCCTCCAAAATCAATAGCACACCGCCTAATGCCTATCAGCGCGCCACCTTATGCCACCCCATAGACTGGCTCCTAAAGTAACACCTCAGCCAGCTGTTTACATTGAGCATTGTGGTGGATTGAACTCCTGATCCCTGCACCATTGGTTAGTGTCTTAAATATTGTGCTGTGGTTCTGCTCTTCTGTGTGCACATCAGCGTGCCACCTATACCTCTCAGTATTAGAATGCCTCCATAAACATCAGCGTGCCGCCTTATGCCGCCCAGTATTAAAATGCCGCCAAAAACATCAGCGTGCTGCCTTATGCTGCCCAGTATTAAAATGCCGCCAAAAACATCAGTGCGCCGCCTTATGCCGGCAAAACCATCAGTGTGCTGCCTTATTTCTATGCCTCATAAGTTAACACCTCAGCCAGCCATCTTCATTGAGCACTGTGGGGGATTGAACACCTGATCTCTGCATCATAGGTAAGAGCCTTAACCATTGTGCTATGGCTCTGCTCTTCTGCTTGCACATCAGCGCGCCACATATGCCTCCCGCGCAGCTATCTGATGCGCTAAGGTGCGGGGCACACAAGGGCGCCACGCACCTTAGCGCATATGTAAATTCCGGCTTTTCTTCTTCAGCGGGGAACGCGCACTCCTTATATGGCACCCTCACACTACCGCGGCCCGCACTTTAACAGGGTTTTAGTAAACATACCCCTAAGTTTTTCCAAATATAGTTGCCTGTCTTCCTCTCTCTTTGATCTCTTCTATTTCATGAAGGCCTCCCTCTTTTTCTTCACCTTTTCAGCTACTTCTTTAGAAAACCATAGCGGTCTCTTTTTCCTTTTACCTTTATTTACCATTTTAACAAAAAGGTTGATGGCCCTTAAAATATCCCCTTTCAGTTTTCTCCAGTTTTTCTACATCCCCCAGCTGTTCCCATCCTGCAAAAGACTCCCTGAGGTATTGGCCCACCTTGGCAAAGTTAGTTTTTCTAAAGTCTAAGACCCTCACTTTTGAATGCTTTTACAATAAAAGAAGGAAAACAATATTTAAATGCCATAATACATTTGTACATAATAAACAGTCCAAATCAATGGTGAGCCCCAAAAAAACAGAATCACCCAAAACAAAGTGCTTAACCCCTTTTATCATATCCTGAGCAGCAAATGAAATAAAATCTAAAAGAAACAAATTATGATATTTTCAACCCTTACCCTGCAAGAAAATCACCAATTGAGAAGGCTCAAAAAAGACATACCTCACACCTTGATAAACCAAATTACATTTACAGGGAAACTTTAAATAAAAAGAGGCCCCCAGAGGCAGGACATAAGGTTGCAGCTCCAGGAAGGCCTTCCTAGGCTTCTGAGTGACCCGTGACACATCAGGAAATATCTGTATAGTGTGCCCAAAAGATTTCACCTGCTTTTTTTCTAAATAGATCTTTAAGACCAAGGGGTATGTTTACTAAAGGGCGCTATTTGCGCTGCTGCGACATTATCGCACGATAAGGTAAGCTATCATGCAATAATGGTGCTGTATCGGGCACAGAGGTACCTTAGCGTGCGATAACGCGCGCAGCGGTGCAAACAAGCGCTGAGGGTGGAGAAAGGCTCCCCAGAGGCGGAGAGAGAGGGTCAATGGGTGGAGAGTGGGAGGGGAGAGGCTCCCTGCACACTAACGCTGTGGAATCTGGGGCTGAAAACTAACGCCAGTGAAACCCTCGCGTTAGAGCAGATTTAAAGGGAAGAGAAACCATTTCCGTCAGCAATGTACAGCAAAGCCAGGGAAACCAACAAAAAATGATAAGTGTGATACATGTGCACGGAACAAAAAACATTCAAATAAACATTGAAAATGACCTGAACGAAATGGAAAAAAAACATAACCAAGCTGGCCAATAGTGATATTAATGGGAAACAGCAAAAAACACTACCGAGAAAGCTCCAAAAAAAAGATATTAATTTTGGAAGGGTCTATGCTCTGTCCCCATACAAGGTGAATGATCCGACAGTGAAATAGTGCTGATCAGGGTTTTCCCTTGTTATTGGACAGGTTTCCTATGGCATGCACATGTTCCGTAACAGCAGGGTGGGCATGTCGGAATGGGCAACTGGACAGATGCTGGAAAAGGGGATACAGAGGGCTGCAGGCGGCACATGCTGTGATGCAGCTGGGCCACAGTGCGGACTAGGGTGATGCCCAGGTGGCCCATAGGAATGCTGAAACAGTAGAGCAGCCAGACAGCAACTGATGAGGGCCCAACATGGGCATGAGTGTGTTTCCCACAGTGTCACAGGGAATAGTACCCAGCAGGTACCCCCAAGGGCACAGAACATTGGCAGGCGGAGCTGGGGGGGAGCGTGGATATCTATGCAGGCACCCGTACCCCAGAACCCGCAACATAGGCAGCCGCCTACCAGCACACTGGATGGCCTGAGACTGCGCACCACCAGCACCACCAGCAGAAGGTCATGTCAGCATGGTGGCAGAGGGGTACTGGTGGTGGAGGGGGCAGTGGCAGCTGCCCACAGCAGATCTTTATCTTTATATCTTTATTAAAACACTTGATAAACCGCCCAGGCCGAAGCATCAGGGCGGTGTACAATCATAAAAAACGACAGCTGCCGGGAAAGGAAAGAAAGAAAAGAACGCCAAAAAATGATAGGACAGAAAGAGAGACAGTAAAGAGTAGAGAAAAAGCAATAAAATGGTAAAACAGTAAAACAATAAAATGTTAAAACAATAAAATAATAGGAAAAAAGGAATGGGGGGGGAGGGGAAGACATGAGCAAAATTTAGAAGGGATGGGAGGCGCGACTAAGGGGATAAAACACCATCAGTGAGGGGGAGAGCATGGAGAAACTAAGGGGGGTGAGAGACGGAACTAGGGAGAGGAGCACCATCAGTGGGGAGGGGGAGATCGAAAGCTTGACAAAAAAGGTGAGTCTTGAGAAGGGCCTAGCCCTGTGTAGGTGGGTGCCCTGCACTGCAACAGACAGGCCCTGTCTGACGAACAGTCATGGTATCTCCAGAGAATATACTGTCCCTGTGGCAACATGGTGGTGCAGTACACACAACCAGTGTGTTCAGGAGCAGAAGGTCACAGGTTCAAGTCCCAGCTGTGGTCCCTGCCAACCCAGTCCCCATATTTTACCCACTACTAAACCGTGGTAATTAAGAGGAAACCTTTATTGCAGATAACATAAACATGCCTCAAACACCTATATTTTACCCTACAGAGCACAGACACCATAGACATGTGCAATACCTAGAGCAGAGTTTCCCAAATGCAGTCCTGGAGGGCCAAAAATCATTCAGGTGTCATGCTGTCTCTAATAAAGATGCCTGTGCTGCATTTCTATGCACCGCCCCCATGGTATGCAAATGTATCACATGCATATTCATTAGGGACAGCATGAAAACCCAAACAGTGTGTGGCCCACCAGGACCGGAGTTGGGAACCTCTGCCCCAGAGCAGCAACCAACAGGGGCAGAAACACCCGCACCCACAGGCTCCAATATCCACAGCCTCATGGAAAGGCAGGATGTTGGGCCCTGCGTGCAGCAGCATCTCCCAATACTAGCACTTGCATACCTTAGTAATGCCACCCTAAACCTGGGAATACGTTATACATATATCAAAAGGTTCCTATGATTAATGGCAGATAGCAATTCCTAAGTTCTGCACAATTTGCTGATTGAGCTGCATCATAGCAACCTTTCTGATGTCTGTGGAGTGTGTTTCAGTTCTGGTTTCTGACAGTGTTTACCACCCTGGGGAGTGACCCCAACAGTATTGCATACCATAGCCATGCCTGCACTGTGCCCAGGACTGGTGCGGTGGCCAGGGCTGCCAAAAGCCTCTATATTTGCACAATGCTGGCATAGGTGTGGGAGTGTGTGTCTGTCTATCCAGTGTGTGGTGGCTGCCCACACCTTACTCAGCCAACACTGCTTGCACTGTTTCCAGTGTTAGCCTGCCAATGTGCATAATGAGGAGAAAGGTACTGTGGGTATAGCCCAGACAGGGTGGCCTGGGCAGGAAGCATCTGCACAGGGCATAGGGCAATGGCCGGGACATTGTAGTACCCGGCCACCACCTGCAAGGACAGGGTGGCCACAGCATGTCCTGCTGGGTGATCACTCTCACCCTGACTGTGCAGTGACCACAGCATGGCTAGGTTCCCCCATAGTGCAAAATAGAACTTTTCTTAAGTGATATTTATGGGTTCTTTTTTTCTGGGGCCCAATCACTGACTTATTTGTTTGGTGTGTATGCTGATATCCTAGTTTTGGGTACATGCATCTCCTCCAGAAACATGGACTAGCTAGCAGACTGTCTGCAGTTATTATGTGTATGGCTGAAACACCTTGTAGGGTGCAGTGGCTGGAGACTCATTGTGCTTGCTGCTGGAGAATGTCAGATAGTGGTGGGGGGCAGCTGAGCATTTCCAGGCTTACTGTCTGTCTGCCTGCCTTGCCTTCTGGACGTGTACAGATCTGCATTGACTGCCCTGTAGGATGCCTGTTCCCCAGCAGGACTAGGGTTGGTGGTCCCCTCCACTGCTACCATTGCAGGGAGGTAGAATGTGGATCTGTTGGTGGGTGATCCTGTTTCCCACCCTGAGCCACAGATGGTGGGTTTGGTGGTGGTACATAATCCACCTATGGGTCCAAACACCCCCTTTCACCTACATCCTGTGACCATGGCACCAACACAGGATATGCACTATTCTGGGTGCATCATAGCCCCATAAGGGCTAGATGTGACTGCAAAATACAGACGGACACAGATGTATCCTAGGTGTGTCTGCAGGAACTGCGCACGCACACACACACACTCTCTAGCACTGATGGGGACCTGCTGCATAGCCTATTTCAGCCATGAAAGGTGCTGTGGACATGGTGCTGGGCGCCCCACCTCACCCTCAGGGTGAGCACAGTACCCGCACAATGTGACGGTGTGTAGCTACTCTGTGCCAGTAACACACACGGTCAGTACCCCTTTCCAGGCTGAGGTGCTGTGGGGTGCATACCCCATCTTGTGATCATCTGTAGACTGCTGATTTGCATGTGCAGTGCATCATGGGTACAGGTGGGTTAACCCTATCCTGGTAACCACAGCAGACAGTTTGTGTGGTGACCTGAAGTCCTTCTGTAGCCAGCCAGGGGCTTGTTCGCAGCTGTAGCCCACTGGTTACTTCACTGCCTGTAAAGCCAGAGGTCATGGGTTTAATCCCACAGTGGGGTTATTTGATAGGGCTGTCTAAAGCATTTTCTTTTTTTAAATTCAAATTAGTGCTGCCAGCAAAAACGCACTCACAGTGCTGCAACCTTAAGGTGCCTCATAAGGCGCCTTATAAGGCGCCCTATAGGGAACATTATAAGGTGCCTAGGCGGACAGTGCACTTTATAATGTGCCTTATAGGGTGCCTTATGCGGCACCTTAGATTACGGCGCTGTGAGGGTGTGTTTGCTGGCAGCACTAATTTAAATTAAAAAATAAAATGCCTCAGACAGCACTGATTTAAAGTAAAAGGTAATGCCTCAGACACTTACTCATTATGCCCACTGGGGGATCAAACTCATAACCCCTGTTTTATCAGTCAACATATTAACCATTGTGCTACACCTCTGTTGTTGTGTTTGTAGGTCAGCGCGCCTAATTAAGGCTAATGCGCGTTAATGTGCCACGGCTTCCTCTATCGCATGAAAACGGACTTTATCGCACGATAACCCGAAATGCTACCTTAAGACCGGAACGCCCGCTCCTTTTATGGCATCCTGAACACTATCGCCTGGGCGCACCTTAAGACTGCTTAGTAAACATACCCCCAAGTCTTTGTCTGACTCCATTAGAAAAGTCACCAAAAGAGTTGCTCTTGAGGAAATGTCCTCCAATGACATCTCTAAATAAGCAGACAAATCAAGGCTTGACCCACTTAATTGATCCATCTCCTGCCCATCCAAGCAAACATCCTTAAGTGTCCCCTTCACACCCTTAGGCAAATAATACATTGTTGAAAATTGAATTGAATCAGGATCAGGGTGCAATAGGATATCCTTAAGATATTTGGAGAACAAAATCCCAGAGGACAAGAAATGAGTAAAAGGAAAATTCACAAACCTCAAATTTTTTGAACGAAAAGCATTCTCACAAAATTCACTCTGACGATGCAAAGCAAGAGAATCTTGTACTGAGGAGGCAAGGGCAGACTGGAGCAATGAGGTCTGTGATTCAAGTTTAGAACATCGATTATCACATAAAGAAAACTTAGCCTCATGCTCATCAAGAGCAGCCATCACCACCTCAGAGAAAGTAGAAATATGAAAAAGAGAAGATTGCAAAGATAATTCGGTCCGTTTCTCCACTTCCCATATATCTTTAAGTGAAATATCTTGCGGAGGTTCAAGTTTGCCAGAAACCTCTAAGCAACTAACTGGTTTAGTTAACACAAATTTAGAGTCAGAGAAAGATTCCAAACATAGGAAAGAATCTGGCAGGGGGATAGGTCCCAATGTTCCCTCACTCTTCTTATGTAGAGCAGGGAGAGCATTAACAGAACTAGTCTTCAGGTTGGGAGGAGTAAAACCCAACGAGGTCGAGGAGGAGGAAGAGACAGTACTCACAGATGGAGACTCCTTCCAGGTGGCAGAAGTTGCAGGATGTGACAAGGCAGAGCTGTCAGAGCGCAAGAAAAAGGGTTTTAAACACACTTTTTACTCTGAACCTGCCATAGATACAGGGCAAGAGAGGGTTAAAACCTCAGCATACAAAGTTGCAGGGCAGGAGAGACGTGAAAGGGAGCCACACCCTAGCTCTAGGCTGACAGGGAGAGCTAGCCTATCAGGGAAAGGGGTGGACTCTCGCCTGATTGGACAAACCAGTCCTCATAACCAGGAAGTGGTAGTTTTAAAAAAAGAACAGGAGGAAGAGGAACAGGGGGAACAAAAGGAAAGAGAGGAGGAGAACGAGAAGCTACACAGGCAACAGAAGCTGCAGGAATGGAGAAAGCAAAGGAGACACTCACCTTTGGCACAGACAGGAGAAAGGGACTCCAAGGAAGCAGATACAGCTTTGGAGTCAGGCATTCTTTTCAGAGGGACAGAGAGAGACTTGATTTCCCAAAGAGGCAGAGCTCGAAGCAAGAAGGACCAGGTGGGAACCAATTACTTGGACGGTTGCCAGCCACCTTGCACAGAGGAAGCCACGTCTCGGGGAAACCAGCTGAAAGTCCTCCCAGGAAGGAATAGCCCTCAAGCAAAGCCAAAGCAGGTCAGAAAATCCTATAAGTCTTTTAAACAAAGTATAGAGTCTTTGTCTGAAAGGGATAGAAGCATTTCTGCTGATAGTTTCCCTGGGAATAGACAGACAAGAGAGAAACTGGGTGGAAGGGAAATCCCAGTGTATGAAAGACAAACGTTGCCTCACAGCAGAGAACGTGTCAGAACCTGCAAGCTAGAGGCTAGCACAGGTGCACCTCAGCATGCTCTTAATTGGCAGCAGCGTGACACAAGCCTAGATACAGATTCTGATGAACAGGAGATATTAAGAGTGCCTGTAAAGCCTAGTCAGAAGAGATACGTACCTCCTCACCAGAGAATAAGACCCGGGCAAGACAAGGAAGGAAGAAATCCTTATGCTCAGCTCTTTAAGAAGGTTAATAAACAGATATCCCTGCAAGAGCGCAGGACAGTTAGAGAGAAGGGAGATAAGCAGTTACAAAGTCTCCTCAAACACCTAAGAGCACTAGACTCGAGTAAGCCTTATATTCAAGAAGCTCCAATTAGTGAAGAGGAACCGATGCAAACTGATATTCCATTATCTTATAGTAGTGGTTCTGAAATGGAATGTGGTATCTGCCAAAGAGACTTTTAATGTACAGCTTAAACATATGCAATATTTTAAGGCTGTTATAAAAGTATTTTAGAGATTGGAGTTTAATTGCAGACAGGAAGCTTGTCTGACTGCCAATCCTATTTAATTGCCTAATTCCAAGAGATAGCTTCAGGAAACCTAGATTTCTTCTGGCAGAAGTTTTATACAGAAGAAAGATTAAGCTCATGGAAGAAGCTTCAGTTTTACTGGGAAGCTAGAAGAAACTAACTCATGTAGATGTGGACCAGAAAAACCACAACTTTGGAACTTCTTTATTGAATGTCTTGAGTGAGAAAAAGTATCGCTGTTAAGAAGAATATAGATGTTTTGGAAAGTGGAATGCACTAAGAGAAGTTGATCTTTGATTTACCTGTTATACCCTGAGAAGTATCAGGAAGGCTGTTATACCGGACTTTATCTGTTATGTTTTGATATCCTTTGACCTCTGTTTTGGGGGGAAGAAAACCTGCTGGGAACAATAAACTGATTGTTTACCCTCAACCTACTTTGGCTGTGATCACTGGGCTACAACTACACAAGCACATCCAGGGAACAGCGATAACAGAGTAACATATGCTGTGCCCCCTCTCTTTACTGCCACCATACTGGGGTAGACGAGGGAGGGGTGTCACAGATTGGCGTAGTTTTACGGATTTTTCAACACCCTGTCCAGAAAAGAGGATATACCAACTCCAACAGTGAAGTCCTGATGAGAGAAACCTCGTGCAAGCTTGAAAAAACAAAACAAAAAAAACCCCAAATACAAAAGGAAGGTGCCTGAGGAAGAGCTGACCGGATCTGCGAGAGCATTTGGGAGCGCAAGAGTGGTGAAGGTGGACCAGAGTTCCTGTGCCAGCACCAGCGTATTCCTGATGAGCACGACTCTCCACTTGTAGCAGGTAACCAGTAGCTGGTAAGGCTTGGCTCAGGATACTGCTACAAGGGAGGGGGGTAAAGTGCAGAGATAAGCCGGGAGCTAAGGCAGGTGCAAGTGTATTTGTGCCGTACTTGGTGCTGTTTTTTTGTTTCATTTCAGCTACAGCAAGATGGATCCCGCACACCTTATGACGTGGGTAGCGGAGCGGTTCCAGCAGCAGGAGGTGAGAGCAGCGCAGACGCAGGAACGGAAGGCGGAGATGTTCCAGGCGCAGCAAAAGCCGGTGATAGATCTGCTAACTTCATGGATCGGAGAGCACAAAGAGACAACTGAAGTACTGAGAACTGTTTCTAGTTCATTAGGAACTAATACAGGACTTGGACCTCTAGGTCAAGGAATGTGGTCATTAGGGCCAATGTCTAATGAAGTGGATATAGATGACCATATTGAAGTTTTCGAACGCATTGCTATCATAAGCGGCTGGCCAAAAGAGCATTGGGTCATCAGATTTGCTACTTCCTTAAAGGGAGAGGCCTTGACAACTTATAGAGAGATGCCCAATGATCTGGCTACTGATTATGATGCTGTGGTCAAAGCCATAAGAGAAAGGCTGGGCCTAACTCCGGTGGTGTACCGCCGTCTTTTAAGAGGGTGCAAATTAAACCCGGGCGAGATACCACAGGCATTATGCCATAGGATTAGAGCTTTAGTGCACAAATGGCTTTCACCAAATAACAGGAGCATTGATACCATTATAGATGACATTGTGCTAGAGCAATTTCTTGAGGCAGTCCCCAAAGAAGTACAGTCCTTCTTAGTTCTGCAGGACTGTAGAAGCACTAAGGATGCCATCACGCTGGCCGACCGTTTTCTTCTTTGCGGCGGAAGCTATAAGACAGCGGGGGATGGGTGCTTCGGAGAAGTCAGTCCTGAGAATGCCAGGAGCGAAGGGTAGAGTAATGGTGGGAGAGTGTCCATCTAAGAAGCCCTTGTTCAAGCCTGGGTGGGAGGAGCCTAAGTGTTTTGCTTGCGGTCAGCCGGGACACCTGAAAAGGAATTGCAGGGCTAAGCTAGCACTGGTGACTACTCCTTCCAAGAAGGTGGGGGAGGGATTTTTGTTAACAGTCACTGTTAATAACGTCCAGATTGAAGCGCTATTAGATTCTGGCGCTGACCAGTCAATGGTCTCAGAGAAATTCTGGGAAAGGATAGGAACCCCTAATGAATGCCCTAAAGTACACCCTGAAGGAAAGATTAAAATTCGCTGTGTACATGGTGCTGCCACGTCTTACCCGTTGCACACTGTAACAGTGGAGGGACTAGGGGTAAAGAAAGATATTCCAGTAGCAGTAGTGCCCAACCTACCACACTCAATAGTCTTAGGGAGAGATTGGCCGCAGTTTAGGAAGAGCCTAGTCCAGGGGCTAGCCGCTACACCTGAGGCCATAGTCCCAAAGCGTCAAAGGGTAGATAAAGAGCTTAGAGAGAGGGAGGCAAAGGAAAAACATACAACATCCTCTCAATGGGGAAAATCCAAGCTTGGGATAGTACCAGCCCCACTTTTTGCAAAGCCCCAAGAGAAGCCAGCTAGGAAGAAAGCTCCTATCTTGGATCCTCCCCCTAAGAAAAATGCCTTTATCCTAAAATGTTGTAGGGTCACCCCTAATGCTAGGATCCCCAAGAGAGCCACGGAGAATGCTGCCGGATTCGACATATATAGTGCAGAGGACACTATTGTCCCAAGGCAGGGAAGGGCTCTGGTAGAAACCGGTATACAAATAGAAATACCACCCGGTTGCTACGGCCGGATCGCGCCACGATCTGGGCTGGCGGTAAAATATAGCATCGATGTAGGTGCCGGGGTGATAGACCCTGATTTTAGAGGGGTAGTTAAGGTCCTACTTCTAAATTTCTCTAGAAAAGATTTCAGAGTATCCATAGGGGATAGGATAGCTCAACTCATTATGGAAAGAGTTGGCTTTCCCGCTATAGAAGAAGCCATGGAGTTAAGCACCACTATAAGGGACTCAGGAGCGTTTGGGTCCACTGGCCGCGCTGTTTTAATGGGGGTGGCGGATGTTACCGAGGGCGAGAAGACAGAAATGGATCTCGGACCCCAGCTAGCGCAGTGTAAGGAAAAACTTGTTCCCAGGTTAGGAGCAGAGCTCTCCTGGGATCAACAGCAGGCCCTGCGGAAACTATTAGGAAATTTTACTGATGTACTTACTCCCATGCCAGGAGAAACCCAACTGGTAGCCCACGAGGTAGTGACCCCTCCTGGAGATGTAGTCCGACAACGACCATATAGGTTGCCGGAGGCTAAACGTCAGGAGGTGATAAAGCAGGTGCAAGAGATGCTCCAAATGGGAATAATTGAGGAGTCAGTTAGTCCCTGGAACAGTCCAGTAGTCATGGTGCCAAAACCAGATGGCACGATAAGATTTTGTATAGATTTCAGGAAAGTAAACGCCATATCCAGATTTGATAGTTACCCTCTACCTCGCATAGAGGAACTATTGGACCAGCTAGGGCAGGCCAAGTATCTTACCACGCTGGATATGACCAAGGGGTATTGGCAGATTCCCCTTACCAGGGAATCTAGGCCAAAAACAGCCTTCAGCACGCCCCTTGGTCTTTATCAGTTCCGACGTATGCCTTTCGGGCTACACGGGGCAGCCGCGACGTGCCAGCGATTAATAGATATAGTCCTACGCCCACATCGCTCGTATGCCTTAGCGTATATGGATGATGTAATCATCCACAGCGATAGTTGGGACCTTCATCTAGCACAGGTACGGGCAGTACTAAGGGGGATGAGGAAGGCTGGCCTTACCTTGAATCCTGCCAAATGTCTGTTTGGAGGTAAGGAAGTCAAATATCTGGGACATTTAGTGGGTAGAGGAATAGTGAAGCCGCTTATGGATAAGGTAGTGCGCGTAAAGAATTTCCCACTACCAGGGACCAAAAAGCAGCTTCGAAGCTTTTTGGGCCTAATAGGTTATTATAGGCGATTGCTACCCCAGTTTGCTAGTGAAAGTGCGCCCCTTACCAATATGCTTCGGAAAAATGCCCCTAATCAGGTTCAGTGGACCTCAACTGCAGAAAGAGCCTTCGCGCAACTAAAGGAGCGCTTATGCGCAGCCCCAGTTTTAAGAGGGGTAGATTTCACGAAAGACTTCATTTTGCAGACTGATGCCTCAGATGTAGGGCTAGGGGCTGTCCTGTCCCAAAAACAGGGGGGGGGGGGGGGTGGAGCACCCTCTAATGTTCCTAAGCAGGAAGTTAGCACCCGCGGAACAGAAATATTCAACAGTAGAAAGGGAGTGCCTGGCAATCCGATGGGCTATAGAAGCCCTCAGATTTTACCTAACAGGCCGTCGCTTTACGTTGGTGACAGACCATGCTCCTTTAAAATGGCTGTCATCTATGAAGGACCACAATCCCCGCCTTACCAGATGGTATATGGCTCTACAGGCTTATGAGTTCCGTATAGAGCACCGGCCGGGTAAGCTGCACCTCAACGCAGATGCCCTTTCAAGGATTCCGGGCTGTTCTGAAAGTTTTCAGCCAGCTCGGAATATCTTAAATGGGGGGTTGTGTGACAAGGCAGAGCTGTCAGAGCGCAAGAAAAAGGGTTTTAAATACACTTTTTACTCTGAACCTGCCATAGATACAGGGCAAGAGAGGGTTAAAACCTCAGCACACAAAGTTGCAGGGCAGGAGAGACGTGAAAGGGAGCCACACCCTAGCTCTAGGCTGACAGGGAGAGCTAGCCTATCAGGGAAAGGGGTGGACTCTCGCCTGATTGGACAAACCAGTCCTCATAACCAGGAAGTGGTAGTTTCAAAAAAAGAACAGGAGGAAGAGGAACAGGGGGAACAAAAGGAAAGAGAGGAGGAGAACGAGAAGCTACACAGGCAACAGAAGCTGCAGGAACGGAGAAAGCAAAGGAGACACTCACCTTTGGCACAGACAGGAGAAAGGGACTCCAAGGAAGCAGATACAGCTTTGGAGTCAGGCATTCTTTTCAGAGGGACAGAGAGAGACTTGATTTCCCAAAGAGGCAGAGCTCGAAGCAAGAAGGACCAGGTGGGAACCAATTACTTGGACGGTTGCCAGCCACCTTGCACAGAGGAAGCCAAGTCTCGGGGAAACCAGCTGAAAGTCCTCCCAGGAAGGAATAGCCCTCAAGCAAAGCCAAAGCAGGTCAGAAAATCCTATAAGTCTTTTAAACAAAGTATAGAGTCTTTGTCTGAAAGGGATAGAAGCATTTCTGCTGATAGTTTCCCTGGGAATAGACAGACAAGAGAGAAACTGGGTGGAAGGGAAATCCCAGTGTATGAAAGACAAATGTTGCCTCACAGCAGAGAACGTGTCAGAACCTGCAAGCTAGAGGCTAGCACAGGTGCACCTCAGCATGCTCTTAATTGGCAGCAGCGTGACACAAGCCTAGATACAGATTCTGATGAACAGGAGATATTAAGAGTGCCTGTAAAGCCTAGTCAGAAGAGATACGTACCTCCTCACCAGAGAATAAGACCCGGGCAAGACAAGGAAGGAAGAAATCCTTATGCTCAGCTCTTTAAGAAGGTTAATAAACAGATATCCCTGCAAGAGCGCAGGACAGTTAGAGAGAAGGGAGATAAGCAGTTACAAAGTCTCCTCAAACACCTAAGAGCACTAGACTCGAGTAAGCCTTATATTCAAGAAGCTCCAGTTAGTGAAGAGGAACCGATGCAAACTGATATTCCATTATCTTATAGTAGTGGCTCTGAAATGGAATGTGGTATCTGCCAAAGAGACTTTTAATGTACAGCTTAAACATATGCAATATTTTAAGGCTGTTATAAAAGTATTTTAGAGATTGGAGTTTAATTGCAGACAGGAAGCTTGTCTGACTGCCAATCCTATTTAATTGCCTAATTCCAAGAGATAGCTTCAGGAAACCTAGATTTCTTCTGGCAGAAGTTTTATACAGAAGAAAGATTAAGCTCATGGAAGAAGCTTCAGTTTTACTGGGAAGCTAGAAGAAACTAACTCATGTAGATGTGGACCAGAAAAACCACAACTTTGGAACTTCTTTATTGAATGTCTTGAGTGAGAAAAAGTATCGCTGTTAAGAAGAATATAGATGTTTTGGAAAGTGGAATGCACTAAGAGAAGTTGATCTTTGATTTACCTGTTATACCCTGAGAAGTATCAGGAAGGCTGTTATACCGGACTTTATCTGTTATGTTTTGATATCCTTTGACCTCTGTTTTGGGGGGAAGAAAACCTGCTGGGAACAATAAACCTATTGTTTACCCTCAACCTACTTTGGCTGTGATCACTGGGCTACAACTACACAAGCACATCCAGGGAACAGCGATAACAGAGTAACATATGCTGTGCCCCCTCTCTTTACTGCCACCATACTGGGGTAGACGAGGGAGGGGTGTCACAAGGAACTTTCTCCATAACTCCAAAATGAGTGTCTAGAGGACCAACAACCTTAACAGCTTTCACCGTCGGGGGAGCAAAAGGTTTCTTTTTTCGTTTCCCCATGCTGAGAGCAAGCAATTTCCTTACTCCTCCTTCTTGTTCCAAAGGGGCTCCAAAGGGGCAGATCCTGCCCCTTTGGACACGCCCCTTCAGACACGCACCAATGGTCGCATCCCTTGCTAGAGCTAGATGAAATAGCCCTTACAGCCACACGTCACAAGCTAGTTCAAAGCAGCTGAGACCAGGGTCCAAATCAAGAGGGAAATGAAGCAAACAGGAACAGAGCACTCACCTTTTGAATGGATTCTAATAGCCCTAGTCCTAATACTGAACCACACCATCTGGTGATCACTGAATGCAAAATGATCTCCCACTATAACATCAGAAACACTTTCACCATTGGTAAGCATTAAGTCCAAAATGGCCCCTTCACGTGTGAGGTCTGTTAGCAATTGCCTGAATAGTTCTCCCTTTCAATAATCCAAGATCTCCTTACTTCTAGATGATACTTCAGCAGGAATGTGCCAATCAATATCTGGCATATTGAAATCCCCTATCAGTAGCACTTCCCCCTTTCTAGCAATGCTGCGTATGTCTTCAATGAACTCTCCATCCACCTCTTCCTCTTGTGAGGGAGGTCTGTATATCACACCAATGCAAATAGATTTCTCTTTCCCTCTTTCTAGTTTAACCCACAGTGCCTTCTCTCTCCCTTTTAAGTGCTGTAGTTCCAAAGCTTTAATATTATTTTTTACATATAGTGCCACACCTCCTCCCCTTCTTCCTCCCCTGTCCTTTCTGAATAAAGTATAGCCTGGTATAGTTGCATCCCAGTCATGGGTTTCTGTGAACCATGTTTCTGTAACTGCCACTAAATCCAAGTTAGCCACTCCCATTAAAGCTTCAACATCTGGGATCTTATTTTCCATGCTACGGGCATTTATACATACCACTTTCGATATGTTGCCCCTTTTACCCATTTCCGTAAAGGTATTTAATGTTTCACTTACCTGGGGTCTTTCTTCACCCATCCCCAATGAATCTAGTTTAAAGTCCTCTTCAGTAGATTAGCCAGTCTGCTACTGAAGACATGTCGACCTTTCTTGGACAGATGGATGCCATCTCTGCTCTGCAACCCTAGGAACAGCATCCAATGAACCAGGAAACCAAAACGCTCTTGATGACACCATCCACGCAGCCATGCATTTATGTCCAGGATGCGAGCTTCTCTGCCTTGGCCTTCACTCTCAACAGGGAGGATTGAAGAGAACACCACCTTTTCCCTCTGACTATAGAATCCATCAGGATCTGCAGAGCTTGAGAGATTTTTAAAAATGGCTTTTCTCTCAAACTCACACAGAAACTGTGATTGTCAATCTGTTTGAGATCTCTGTGCTTTTTTGATTTTTTTTAAATCTTTGTACTTGTTTTTTAACTTTTTCAAACTAATAAAGGGATGAGCAGAAGCACATGTGAAGAAGTAATTCAAGCAAGCCAAGAGGGACTTTGAAAAGAAGCTTGCTGTAGAGGCAAAAATGTTTTCAAATACATCCCCAGCAGAGAGCCCGCCTGGAGAGAGGAGCGCCGTCATCGGGCTGCACGCGGCTATCTGTCCCTTCATCTGTGAGGGCGCCATCGGGCGATCCGCCCGCTTGGAGAGAGGAGCGCCATCATCAGGCTGCATGCTGCCATCCGCCCCTTCATCTGCGAGGGCGCCATCGGGCGATCCGCCTGCCTGGAGAGAGGCGCGCAGTCATCGGAATGCACGTAGCCATCCTTCCCTTCATCTGTGAGGGCACCATCGGGCGATCCGCCCGCCTGGAGAGAGGAGTGCCGGCATCCGCCCCTTCATCTGCGAGGGCGCCATCGGGCGATCCGCCCACCTGGAGAGAGGAGCGCCACCATCCGCCCCTTCATCTGCGAGGGTGCCATCAGGCGATCCTCCCGCCTGTAGAGAGGAGCGCTGCCATCGGGCTGCATGCCGCCATCCGCCCCTTCATCTGTGAGGGCGCCATTGGGCGATCCACCTGCCTGGAGAGAGGAACGCTGCCATCAGGCTGCACACTGCCATCCGCCCCTTCATCTGCGAGGGCGCCATCGGGCAATCCGCCTGCCTGGAGAGAGGAGCGCCGCCATCGGGCTGCACGCCGCCATTCGCCCCTTCATCTGCGAGGGCGCCATCGGGTGATCCGCCCACCTGGAGAGAGGAGCACCGCCATTGGGCTGCACGCCGCCATCCGCCCTGTCATCTGCGAGGGCGCCATCGGGCTATCTGCCCGCCTGGAGAGAGGAGCGCCGCCATCGGGCTGCATGCTGCCATCCGCCCGTTCATTTGCGAGGGCGCCATTGGGTGCGCCTGCACCTGAGGGCCTTGCCAGAGGGCCCTTTGGCGTGGCCCTTAGGCGCAGTTCCACAGGGTGCTCTGCTGTGAGCCGTAACCTAGTTCCACAGCTACCGGGAAGCCGAACAGGCATGATCGCTCTTCCACACTTTGCCTCCTGACCATAACCATCTCATGATCATCACCCCACTACCTACAAGTAACCTTACCTTGGACTTGCTTCCCACTCCTCGCCCTGTTCTTGCTTCCCATCACCCGCATAGAAATTGCTACCCACTGCCTGCATAGATCTTGCTACCTTTGCCTGCACAGAGCCTGCTACCCAATGATTGTATAGAACTTGCTACCCACGACCCGCATAGAACTTGCCACCCATTGCCTGCATAGAGCCTGCTACCTATTGTTTGCATAGAACTTGCTACCCACTACCTGCATACAACTTACTACCCAATGATTGCATAGTCCTTGCTACCCTTGTTTGCATAGAGCTTGCTACCCACTGCCTGCATAGATCTTGCTACCCAATGTCTGCTTAGAACTTGCTACCCATTGTTTGCATTGTACCTGATACCCATTGATTGCATAGAACTTGCTAACCATTGTTTGCATAGTACTTGCTACCCACTGCCTGCATAGAACTTACTACCCAATGATTGCATAGACCTTGCTACCCTTGTTTGTACAGAACCTGCTACCCACTGTTTGCATAGAACTTGCTAACCATTGATTGCATAGTACTTGCTACCCACGACCCGCATAGAACTTGCTACCCACGACCCGCATAGAACTTGCTACCCGTTGCCTGCCCGCATAGAACTTGCTACCCATTGTTTGTTGAGAACTTGCTAACCATTGTTTGCATAGTATTTGCTACCCACTGTCTGCATTGAACTTGCTACCCACTGTTTGCCCACACAGAACTTGCTAACCATTGCCATGGCCCCACATCATGTTGTCCTCCTCTTCCTCAACCTCCCGAACTGCATCCCCTCCTACCAACACCCTCCCTCCTCTCCCCCTACCTTCCTCACTTCTCCCTCCATTCTGCCCTCTAGCCTAGCATCTGCTCTTAAGCTTCAACACAACATCCCCCGCATTCAACCATCCCCCCTCTCTTTAAGGCAACCCCACCCTCGCTTCCGCTGTACTGTCTCTGCTTTACCATGCTCTCTGCTACTCCTTCTCCTTCTCTCATCAGGTAACATCAACCCCAACCCTGGCCCCCCTCGATTTCTTTCTCACCCTAAAAAGAGTTCCTCGCACCTTATCTAATCTCATCCACATCCTGCTCCTCCCCCTTTCCGCCCTCCCTCACTCATCCCCCACTCACTCATCCAGAGATATCAATCCCAACCTTATCTCCAAAATGAAATCCTCACACAACCTACCTGAGATCATTAATATCACCCCTCACTCACCCCTCACTCACTCATCCCTCACTTCCCCTCCCTCAGGTCACTCCTGGAGAGCACACACACCCAGACATATCCACCCGCACCCTGCTCCCTCCAAATCTCGCACTACTCTAGAAATAGATCCTCACGTTACTCTGATAAGAAATCCTCACGTATTTATTTATTTATTTTATTTAGCAAGCATTTGTATCCCGCTCCTTCCAGCGATCAGAAGCGGGTAGGATTACATTGAGAAACTGCCGAATCAAGGCAGGTACAATTTTTGTATGCATACAGATTGATTTTAGAAGCAGATCACACAGAGTTAACAATTCTTAGCTATGGGGAAGTTATTTACAGAACGCACAGAATTAACGTTTCTTAGTTATAGGGGAAGTCATTTACATATGTACATATAAGCCTTCACATATTACATTCATACAAGATAGGCTTCCTGTGTTGCATATGTGTGATTAGATCAGATTGAAATGGTTTTGGAATATGTGTGTTTTGAGCTTTTTTCTAAAGTCTGTCAGGTCACTGCTAGCTCGTAGCTCTGGTGGGAGTTGGTTCCATAGTGTTGGTGCTACATATGAAAAAGCCCTGTTGCTGGTGCTGGCTTTGGTAGATTTAAAGTCAGGTGGTGTGTGGAGGATGTTGGCGTAGGTGGTTCGTCTGTTTCTGGTAGGAGGTTGTGAACTGACGAGGGTGTTTAGGAAGGATGGTGCTAAGTTGTGGATGAGTTTGAAAGTAGTTGTCAAAATTTTGTATTTTGTACGAGCTGCTATGGGTAGCCAGTGTAATTGAATTAGTACTGGTGTGATGTGGTCACTTATGTTTTTCTTCATAATGACCCTGGCAGTTACATTTTGTGCCATTTGCAGTATGTTCAGAGTTTTCTTGGGTAGACCTTGAAGGATGGCGTTGCAGTAGTCAAAATGTGGCATGATGAGTGCTTGAGCCACGGTTCTGAAGTCCTGGGGGTCAATGATGTTTCGAATGGGATGAAGAACTCGCAGTTTGTGGAAAACTGCTCTGTTGGTCTTTCGGAGGTGTTTCTCCATTTTTAGGTCGCAGTCGAATGTGACTCCCAGATACTTTATTTCGTTTTTTGTTTGGTATGTGTTGTTGCATAGTGCTATTGAAGAGGGTGGAACAAAATTCGGTGCTTTGGAGATATACATTACTTCGGTTTTCTTGTGGTTAATTGACATGCTGCTTTGTTTTAACCAGTCTTGCATCTCCTCTATGCAAGTCTCAAGTGGGTTGTAGTCTGGGTTTTGAGAGTCGAGTTGTGTGTATAACATAATGTCATCGGCATAGATGTGGTAATTGATTTTGTGCCGTGTAAAAATTTTGCAGAGTGATTGCATGTATATGTTGAATAGGAGTGCTGAGAGTGCAGAGCCTTGTGGGATTCCTTGTGTTTGGGAGAATGGTTCTGCTATTTCGCCGTTGAATTGAACCTGTTGCGTTCTTATCCAACCTTATCCATATCCTTCTCCTTCCCCCCTCCATTCTCCCGTTTTCATGTGCCCTATGGAATGCATGCTCTGTCACAAAAAAACTTCCTTTTAATCACGACCTCTTTATCTCTAATGCCCTACACCTTCTTGCCCTGACTGAGACCTGGCTCCCCCCTGACGACACCGCATCCATTGCTTCCCTCTGCTATGGGGGCTACCAGTTCTCCCATACACCTCGAGCTACTGGTCACGGTGGTGGTGTTGGCCTCCTACTCTCTCCCTCCTGCCAATTCCAAGTCCTCCTGCTAGCTCAGTCACACTCCCCCCTCTCCTTTAAAGTCCACTCCATTCGCCTCCTCACACCACTTCCCTTCCGAGTTGCTATTATTTATCGTCCACCGGACAAATCCTATTCGACCTTCCTCACCGACTTTGACTCCTAGCATTATGCCTTTCTGGATCACTCTTCCCCCACTCTTATTCTTGGCGACTTTAACATTCACGTCGACAACCCCTCCGACTCCCGCGCTTCAAAGTTCCTCATCCTCATCTCCTCGTTCGACCTCCAACTTTGCTCCACCACCCCCACCCACCTACATGGTCACTGCCTTGACCTACTACTCTTCTCCAATTCCTCTCCCTCTAATTTCCGTAACTCAATCCTCCCCTCATCTGATCATCACCTTTTAACCTTTACTTTTCAGCTTCCGCTGTCTCAACCCCGTCCTGTCTCCTCCCACCTATTTAGAAACCTCCATAATATTGATCCCCTGACTCTCTCCTCCACCATTTCTCCATCCCTTTCCTCCATTATATCCTCCAAGTCTGTTGACAAGGCACTATTTAATTTATTTATTTATTTTAGGTTTTTCTATACCGCGCTCTTTAAAATCAGTTCGGTTTACAATTAGAACAAATTTGTTCAGTGTAGGCGGTGTCTGCACTGTACTTACAAAGAACAGGGTTTACAACTTGGTTGTACAGGCTACTGAGTAGCAGGCTACTCGGTTAAATAACTATATACAGTCAAAACAGTTGGGTCAGTGATGGGGGTGGGGACATGACTGCTTGGAGGCAATTTCCGAGCTTGTGACTCTATACAGGGTTGTGTGCTCTATACGAGGTTGTGTACTATATATAATTGCATATACAATTGCATATCTTCTTACAATGCTACACTATCCTCAGCTCTTGACACCCTTGCCCCACCCACCCCACATCCTGTCAAACGATCTACTCCCCAACCCTGGCTCTCGCCCACAACCCGCTATCTATGCATCTGCGCCCGTTCTGCCGAACATGCTTGGTCCAAATCCCGCTCCCCAGAGGACCTTCTACACTTCAAATTCATGCTTAGTTCCTTCCAGTCAGCCATAGCACTTGCCAAACAAGACTACTATATCAATCTGACCAACTCCCTTGCCTCTGATCCTCACCGTCTCTTTAACACCCTCAATTATCTCCTCAAGGTTCCCCCGCCCCTGGTCCCGCCCTCCCTCTCTGCCCAAACCCTAGCCGACTACTGCCATGACAAAATCCACAAGATTACCCTCCAATTCCCCACCCCCTCATCTACCTCCCCACCTCCCCATTTCTCCCCCATCCTTACTCCTTCTGCTACCCTCTCCTCCTTCCTGAAGAAGAAACCACACTCCTTCTTACCTCCTCCAAACCCACCACCTGTTCATCCGACCCTATCCTCACCCATCTCCTACATCCCATCTCCCCCACTATTTTCCCCCCATCTCTCATATCCTCAACCTTTTTCTCTCCACTGCAACTGTCCCCGTTGACTTCAAGCATGCTGTTGTCACGCCCCTCCTCAAGAAACCCTCGCTCGATCCCGCATGTCCTTCTAACTATTGACCCATCTACCTCCTTCCCTTCTTATCTAAACTACTTGAATGAGCAGTCCACCATCGCTGCCTCGACTTCCTCACCTCCCAGGCACTCCTGAACCCACTACAATCCGGATTCCGTCCCCTACACTCCACTGAAACGGCTCTCACAAAAGTCTCCAATGACCTGTTTCTGACTAAATCTAATGGCCTCTACTCTATCCTCATCCTTCTTGATCTTTCTGCTGTCTTTGACACCATTGACCATAATCTTCTCCTCACCTACCTCTCCTCGCTTGGCTTCAAGGACTCCGTACTATCCTGGTTCTCCTCCTACCTCTCCCATCGCTCACTCGCTCTGGTGGCTCCTCCTCCTCCCCTACCCCGCTCCATGTAGGTGTACCCAAGGGATCCGTCTTGGGCCCCCTCCTCTTCTCTCTCTATACCTAGGGCCTTGGCGCGCTTATCTCCTCCCATGGCTTCCAGTACCATCTCTATGCCGATGACTCCCAGATCTACCTCTCTACACCTGATATTTCTCCGGCAACCCAGTCCAAGATCTCTGCCTGCCTTTCCGACATTGCCATCTGGATGTCTCACCGCCGACTGAAACTTAATATGGCAAAGACTGAACTCCTTGTCTTTCCCCCAAATTCCTCCCCTCCTCTTCCCCCTTTCTCAGTCTATGTGGATGGTTCCACTATCCTTCCTGTTCTCTCGGCCCGCAATCTAGGGGTTATCTTTGATACCTCTCTCTCCTTCTCCGCACATATCCAGCTTGTAGCTAAGACCTGCCGCTTCTTTCTCTACAACATTAGCAAAATCCACCCCTTCCTCTCTGAACACACTACTAAAACCCTTATCCACTCCTTAATCTCCTCTCACCTTGACTACTGCAACCTACTCCTTGCGGGTCTCCCCGTGAGCCATCTCCTTCCCCTTCAATCTATACAAAATCACGCTACTCGATTAATCTTCCGCCAATCTCGACATTGCCCACACTACTCCACTTCTCAAGTCACTTCACTGGCTCCCTGTCCAATTCCGCATCCACTTCAAGCTTCTCCTGCTGACCTATAAATGCATTCACTCTACAGCCCCTCAATACCTCTATTCTCTTGTCTCTCCCTACATCCCCTCTCAGAACCTGCGCTCCGCTAGCAAATTACTTCTATCTATGCCCTTCACCCGCACCGCCAACTCAAGACTTCGCTCCTTCCACCTCGCTGCACCATACACTTGGAACAGCCTACCTGTGTCTGTACATCAGGCACCCTCCATGGCCCTCTTCAAATCCAGATTGAAGACCCACCTCTTCACCATTGCTTTCAGATCCTGACTTATATCCGTATCTTATGCCTTGCACTGAACTTACCTAAGCTCTGTATTATTCTGACTAGATTGTAAACTCCGATGAGCATGACTCTGATGGGTAGGGACTGTCTTTTGTATGTGGGCTGCCTCTTGTAGGTTAGCTGTACAGTGCTGCGTGCGTGGCGCTCTATAAGTGCTAAATAGTAGTAGTAGTAGAAGAGAGCCTGTAAGGGAGTTGATTGGACGGTAGGATAACCAACTAGTAAGGATTAGAAACATAGAAACATAGAAATATGACGACAGAAAAAGACCACATGGCTTATCTAGTCTGTCCTTCCATAACAACTACAACAGTCCCCTTTTTAACTTTAGAGATCCTCTGTGTTTGTCCCATGCTTTTTTGAATTCAGTTACTGTCCTCATCTCTACCACCTCCACTGGGAGACTATTCCATGGATCCACTACTCTTTCTGTAAAGAAATATTTCCGCATAGTACTCCTGAATCTATCTCCCTTCACCCTCATCCCATGTCCCCTCGTAGCAGAACTTGCTTTTAATTGAAAGAGGCTCTCTCCATGAACATTTATGCCACGGAGGTATTTAAACATCTTAATCATATCACCTCTATCCCACCTTTCCTCTAAGGTGTACATATTAAGATCCTTCAGTCTGTCCTCATATGCTTTATAATGAAGACCACTAATCATTTTAATAGCCACCCTCTGCACCGACTCCATCCTGTTCACATCCTTTTGAAGGTGCGGTCTCCAGAATTGCACACTATACATGTACTCCAAATGAGGTCGCACCAAAGACTTATACAGAGGCATTATCACCTCCTTTTTTCTGCTAGCCATTCCTCTCCATATGCACCCAAGCATCCTTCTAGCTTTTGCCGTCACCTTTTCTACCTGTTTAGCTACTTTAAGATCATCAGACACAACCACGCCTAGGTCCCACTCTTCTTTAGTGGACAAAATTACTTCACCCCCTATACTATATTGCTCCCTTGGATTGCTGCAGCCCAAATGCATGACCTTACATTTTTTAACATTAAATCCCAGCTGCCAAATTCTAGATCATTCTTCAAGCTTAGCTAGATCCTTTTGTATGTGGGCTATGATTACTCGGGAAGCATAAGATTATAGCTGAAAACTAAACAATTTTTTTGCTTTGGTCTTTATCACTCACATGTCATCTGGAAGTGAGTTCCATATCGATGGGGCATATAGTGAAAGCACTCTTCCTGATGTTGAGTGGATTTTTGGTATTCATGGGGTGTGATGATCATATGCTTTTGGTGTTTCTCCTGGGTCAGATTTTTGTGTCTCTTAGTATGAGGTCTTGTAGGATGTTGGCCAATGATTGGTGGATGATTTTAAAGATGTTTAATGTTGTCTTGAACCTGATGCGCGAATGTATTGGGAGCCAAAATACTTGGTCAAGTATTGGGGTGAAATACTCTTGCTTGGATGTTCTGGTGATGATTCATGCTGCTGTGTCTTGTACTATTTGGAGTGGAACAATGGTTTGTTTTGGGGTCCCTGGTACAATGTGTTACAGTAGTCAAGTATGGCACACAAATTGCAAGATCCATATGGCATTCACCCAGAGTCCAAGACAAGCTGAAATATGAACTTACTAGTCTGTGTGGAAAGAACCAGAGGGCAGACTCCTTGTTACATGAAGAACCAGAACCCAAGAGATACTGCCCCTTTATTTATTTTTCTGCACATTATCTGGGGAATCAAAGTGGTTGACGTACAGCGATTTAACTTTGTTACATAGAACATTGAACAGCGAGATTATATCTAATAAGGTGAACCTGAACATTGATATCAAACTTTATTACATAGATATGTGAGAGCTGGGGACAGTGTTAAAAGCATTGAAAGCCCCATTCCCTCATGTGTGGCTTCATCTCATAAGTCATTTTGAAGCAGAGCTCATGAGTGGGAAGTCTAAGTGGCTAGAGATACTACCAACACTCACCAGAAGGAGGTGCTCCACCAGGATTCCATCACACCTGTTACTAGTGATCTGTAATCTATCATTTAAAATGGGTGTGATGCCAGAGGATTGGATGGTGGCCAATGTAATGCCAATTTTTAAAACAGGCTCCAAGGGTGATCTGGTAAAATATAAACTGGTGAACCTGATGTCAGTTTTGAGAGAAAATGGTTGAAGCTATTCTTAAAGATAAAATTACTTACCAAATCAATAGACACTAGGCATGAGCAGGGCCAAAAATAGTTTACTTAAAATGAAAACAAACCACCTGTTTTGTATATTTGTCATAATTGCATGCCTTCTCTATGTGCTACTGCCTTTTTTGCACACACAGTTTGCTCGTGTGCACGTTAGTAGATAAGTATACCCACGTATAAGCAATTTGCATGCATTATTAATCTTTAGCGCCCAAATGAACACCTATAGTGAACATGGATGACCCGTGCCTAGCAGACGCGGCTTAATAGGAATGAGTCAATGTAGGTTCAGCAAAGGCAAAGACACTTGCAGCACACTGGTATCAATGCTGCTGGTAATTGTTGGTTCACAAAAATTAAAACATTGGCTTGAAGTTTAGACAAAAATTATTTCTGAAAAGTAACAATTAAAAAGATTAGAGGAAAGTTTTTTTAGAGTGATGATGGAGCATTAAGAACCCGGTGGTTGAGTCAACAACTACTGAGGTCTTTTTCCTTCCTAGGCAAAGAGATGATTGCTCATACGGAAAAAATAGTGTTTTGCATTTCATAAACATCTCTGTATTGATATAAATGTATTTTGTTTATTTGGGGGATTGCTTGTGTCTCTTGTTCGTCTGAATCACTTTATGACAGTTTGACTAAACACTTTGGCAATAAATAGCTTCAAAAATCTCTTTTTTGATTACAATGGAAAATTAGCACATAAAGGGCGGAAATAGGAGAGTTAAAAATAAGCCTGCAGGAGACCACAAGAGCAGAGAGTTCAGCAAATACCACGTCCTTGTTCTGAAGTGCCATCGTGTCTGGAGATTTTACAGTGACCACCAGAGATTCCATTTGCAGTTCACCTCTCGGGGTGTCTTCATTTTATGAGGGCCGGCAAGGTTGGTCTGAACCTTCTGCAGTTACAGCACAGCCTGCACGAGTCGTCGAGGTGACAAGCACAGAAAAGAGACTTTCCACCTTATTTCATATTTCTCCCTTTAACAGGCCTCTGCATGGTCACGGATTCATCATGTTCAGGATATACAGAGGACTCCAATAACTGAAAAAACAGGACTGGATTACACAGAATATGATTACTCTTTATCTGGCGTGAAGTGAGAATAACCATCACGTCTAGCTGGATTCAATTTGTTCTTGCATCAAAAACCATGAGACGCATTTAGTCTGTCCAATTTCCTGTCCTGTTGGTTTATCACAGAGCCCATTCAATATCCGGTTCTCACCATCACTTACTCTCAAGTAGGAATCCTCTGTACATTGCCCAAGCTCCACTCAGTTTTCTTCCTGTTTTAGCCTTGACCGCCTTCACTGGGAGGCTCTTCTCTGCATCCACCATTTTGTGAGAGGCGGAATGAATGACACCCAGAAAGTTAGGTTGAGGGCCAGCTGAGGGGAAGTAGAGAGGCTGCTGTTTGAATCCACTTGAATTCTCAAAAGGAAATGTCAGTAAACAAAAAATATTATGTAGGGTGATATGTTTTTATTGGACTAATTTAATACATTTCTTGACTAGTTTTCAGGAGCTTACAGGTTTAGAACACAAAGTGGTCTCAGTACTGCTGCAAAGAGCAGTCTCTCTGAAAGCAGATAAAACTGACTCAAATAGGATAACAGACATAAACCTACTAGTGCTATTACTACTGAACATTTGCATAGCACTACAAGATGTACGCATCGCTGCACAGACACATGTAAAAGACGGACTCTGTTCATCAGAGCTTACAAACCTGTCAGTAGAAAATTCTAAAGGAGGGAGGGCTGCAAAAATCCAAGCGGTTTACAATGAAATATCATCAACTAGGGGTCAGCTTGGCTGGTGTTTTTGGGTAATCCAGAGTTCATATGGGTGGACCAGCCAATGATGGCTTGATCCCTAGGCATAAATTCTTACTATGTCAGGGGTGATGCTAGATGTACCCAGTGCTGTACAGAAACACATTAGAGTCAGACTCTGCTCCATGGAGCTTACAATGTAGCAGAGTCACACAGGCAAGACAAGTTTGGGCCAGGGCCATATATGGGAGAATAATTGGCCAAGCTGCAATAATGCCCCACATCTCTCTGTCTCTGGAAAAAGAAGCCCAAGCAAGAATTATTCACACGTGTTCAAACTGAAGGAAGGGGTGTGCGAGGGGCAGGTGTCGCCCCATAAGCAAAGGAAGACTGTGGGGATCATCATGGAACTGATGGTTCTCTAGAGTCTAGTCTAGACTACTCTTAAGGAACAAGGTAGAAAAAAATAGAAGCTATGAGGATGTACAGAGTATAAGCACGCAAAGGAGAAATAGCTAGAAAGCTCCGAGTACAAATGCTCATAAGCTGGACAATAAAATTCCAGATCTGCAAGACCTCTTGATAGAGGCAGAATTGTTATACGGTGGCTAATAGGGAGATGCAGTTCAACGAGAGCCATGAACGGGATGCTGAGGACGAACAGCTCTTTATGTGCAAAATAATAGCAGTGATAAAAATGCAGAAAGAATGAGAAAGAAGGAGGGGCTCTGGGGTGTCTTAGAAAAAAGCTGATGATTTATGCCCTTCACTTCAAGACCTTTTAGGTTGCACTAACATAGACCAAAGGAGAAGGAGAGTAGAGGAGGCTGACATGACCCATGGAGCCAGGAGTATGAGGCCACCTGGAGGGATCCAGAGAAGCAGCTGAGGTTTACACCATGGATACTATTTCATTTAGAATTAACCAATCTGATTGCATCTGATACAAGTCCTTTGAACCATGTAAATGTCCAGGACTTGGCGTACACATTAAAGCTTCAGAAACCCTCAGCCTTCTGAAAGTGTTTGGGGGCCTGTCTCATGTAGGTTTCACCAAAGAAAATCCCCCAGGGGCCAAAGAACACTGCCAGTCCCTAGTCGATAATAGAACAAAAAAAGTAGGTTTTACAAAATAGAAAACTTCCAATAACATAATTTTTGTCGGACCAAATGCCCCCCAGGCAAAAACATCTCAACTGGAGGGCATAGTCCTTTTTAATCAAGTGCAGTATAACATTAAAAAGTGCGTCGCAAAATCTAAAAGCAAGAAGTACTTAGCTGAATTCCCTCCTGCACATTAAACCTTAACTGCCAAGCATTAGACCATCCTTCCAGCTTTTGCTGATCTTTTCTCATGTTCTCCACTCCCTCAGGAGAGTCCACACTGTTGCAAATTTTTGTGTCATCTGCAAAAAGACAGACTTTTCCATTCAGTCCTTTAACAATATCACTCACAAATACTTTGACAGTAACAGCTCCAAGATCGATCCCTGGGGCACGCCACTAATCATCTTCCTTTCATTATTTTTATTTTTTATTTATTTAACAAGTTTTTTTTATACTGCCTTATCATAAAATCAAAGCAATTTAGAATATAACTCAACAAAACTTTACAGAGAACTCGAGGTATAGGTTTGGGTGACATGCGGGACATACTAGAAAGCATAACTTATTTACATTGTGACATGTCTACATTGAATAGTCATCGAGTTCTGGATCTGTTTTCAGGGTAATGGGGGTTTGGATTGGTGTGTAAATCCATTAAAGTGCACCATGAAGAGGAATGTTTTCAGTTTCTTTTTGAAGTCTTTTAAGTCTGTGATATTCCTCTGTAGTTCCGGAAGGGAGTTCCAGATGGCAGGTGCTGCTAGCGAGAGAGCTCTATTGGTTGTAGCGAATGCGCTTGATATTCGAATGTTGCCTATGGTACGTTGTCTTTTTGCCTGTTGCTTGGTTGTGTGCACATTAGATCCCGAGTGAGTTCTGTTTACTATCATCTTCTGTCGTCTGTCAGTCAACCAATTTGTGATCCAGTTCACCACCTTGGGACCCATCCCCAGGCTGGTCAGTTTATTGATAAGCCTCCTATGAGGAACAGTATCAAAGGCTTTGATGAAATCTAGGTAGATCACCTCCATCGCATGCCCTTGATCTAGTTCTCTGGTCACCCAGTCAAAGAACTCAATCAGATTTGTTAGGCATGATCGTTCTTTGGTAAAGCCATGTTGTCACGGATCATGCAACCTATTGGATTCGAGAAAGTCCACTATTCTTTCTTTCAGAAGCGCCTCCATTACTTTTCCCACCACCGAGGTAAGGCTTACTGGCCTGCAGTTTGCCACTTATTCCCTATTACCACTTTTGTGAAGAGGTACCACATCGGCTTTTTTCTAATCCTGCAGAACTTTTCCTTTCTCCAAGGATCCATTAAAAACATCTTTTAAAGGCCCTGCAAGAACCTCTCAGCTCTTTCAGTATCCTGGGATGTATCCCATCTGGTCTCATAGCTTTGTCCACTTTCAGTTTTGCAAGCTGTTCTAACACATCATCTTCTGTGAATGGTGTGGTATCTACTCCATTCCCATTTGTATATTTGTCAATCACAAGTGGTCCTTCTCCAGGATTTTCTTTAGTAAAAGCAGAACAGAAGCATTGTTTGTAATTTTCGCTTTTTCAACGTCACTTTCCATGAATACATTCTCAGCACTTTTGAATTTTGCAATTTCACCTTTGAACTTCCTCTTCTCTTGAATATATCTGAAAAAGGTTTGATCACCATGCTTTAGATCAGGGGTGTCCAACCCTGTCCTGGATGGCCGCAATCCTGGCAGGTTTTTTGGGATAGCCCTAATGAATATGCATGAGATATATATGCATTAGAGATATCCTACCAACCTGACTCGTGTGTGGCCCTCCATTACTGGATATGGAGACCCCTGCCTTACACCTCTGTCATTTAAGATTGTGAGTGGGCAAGGTACAGATGTCCTAGACATCAAAATAAGTAGATAGAATTTGTTACAATCCTCCTCGCTTCTCACCACCACCAAAATGTTGTCTATAAGGGAGGGCAAAGCCATAGTGGAGAGACTGAATGAATTGATTGCTTTAGTCTTTACTGAAGAAGATGTAGGGAAGTTACTTAAGCCTGAAATGGTGTTTAACCCTTTCCAGGCTGAGCCCAAAGCTCTTGGGATCCAAAATTCTGACTAAATATTCCTATCAAATGGTATATAGTACATGACCATAGCAGAAGGAAAATCACTATTAGAACATATTGAATAAGACGGGTACAATTTTCCTGAAATATGCTAAAATTAACCCGGCTGCACAATGTGGATTAAAAATTTAAAGTAGGCCTTCAAAGGGTTAAAGATTAGAAACAAATATATAAATATAGAAGACATATTACAACTATTTGATAAACCTTTATTTTAAGTGCCATCAAGTTTTCTTGGCAAGCTGTAACGTGAAGTAGATTGCCAGGCCAACTTCAAGGTTCCCTTGGCAATTGCCAGAGACCAAACTGAACTGCCATCCAAATGGTGAGATCTAACCGTAAATAAATAAAAGAAAGCCATATTTCTTCCTAGCAAGAAAAGGCACCAAGGATTTGGATAGAACTGGACTTGTATCCAGATCCAAACAAAATGTATAGTACTTGTGCAAAATTCTCAAAAATCATTGTTTTGAATTACCAAATTAACTACTTTAGCTGAGTTAATAAAACTGCCCTGGTTTCTGTTGTCTTTTAATTTACATATTTTACAATTTAACTTAATTGTTGTTTTATTTTAGAAAATTTTGTTATTTAATGATCCTATTTCTGTCTTTGGTTTGTTTGGTAAATATCTGTATTGTTTTTTGTTTGTGAGCTGTTTCTTGTTCATGAGAGTAAAGGAAAGGTTTTGGTTCAAGTTTTTTTTGTCTACTTTTATTCTGAACACAGTATATTACACCACAGGGTTCAGTACCCATTATTTCAATGAAGTTAACCTGACACAAGTTCTTGGAATCCTGTATTTTCCAGGGGCAAGAGCAGGGCTTAATTTCTAGACAAAATAGAAGTGGATGTCTGGGTACGGCAAAGGCCAGAAGTGACCTATGGGGCTTGGGCCAGGGTCAAAATTGTTTCAAAGTATTGATCCTCCCTATATTTCTGCACTATACAGCCCTACTCACACTCCTCACCTTGTCCCCACTCTCCTCCTAATTTCTGGTCAATTTCTTACTCTCCACTATCCTCCCAGGCAACCTCAAATCCCCACTTGTCCATCCCACCCATTTCCTGTGTCCTTGCTCACATTCCTGCCCAAGTCCTGAGTTCCCACTTACATGCCCAATATCCGGCCTATATTTGTCTTTCTTCTGTTTTCTCAACCAGTCCTTGATTCTCCATCTAAACCTAAATCCCTGTTCTCCCACATCTCCATGTCCCCAGTGTCCTCCCATCTACCTCCTTCTCATTAACTCTTCCGTTCCGGCTCCTTACCCTAGCATCTGATCTATTGCTGGTTATGACTTTACGTCTTCCCCAGCCTCCACAATATCTATCCTCCTCCCCTTTCTCACTCCCCCAGCATTTCCTTCTTTTCCCTCATCCTGACCCCAGCATTTATCAGCACTAGCCCCATTTCAGTACCAGGCCCCTCAGCTCCATAATTAGTCCCAGTATCAGTCCATTTCTGATCCCAGCCCCACCCCCAGCCCCTGTATCAGCCCATGCTGAGTCCCAGTCCCAATCCCCACTGCAGCCCCAGTATCAGTCTATTTCTAGTACCAGTCCTCCCCACAGCCTCAGTATCAGCCCATTTCTAGTTCTAGTTCCCTCCACAGCCCCAGTATCAGGCCATGCACAGTCTCATTCTCCCCAGCCCTGAATTAGTCCCCCCCCCAACCCCAGTATCAGCTCATTTCCAGTCAGCCCCCCCCCTTCCTCTTCAGCATTGGCCCTCTTACTGTCTCAGTCCTCTCTACCACTATCAACCCATTTCCAGTGCTCTAGTCCCTTTCCAGTTCCTCTCTCCCTAATCCCAGCTTCCCTCCATCAGCTCTGGCAATCTGTCCACCGCCTCCCCCATATCACTCTGAGCCAGCTACCACCTCTTTTCCTCTCCCTTCCTGTTCCATGCTTAACACAACCGTGACAGCAAAACAACAATACTCTCGTGGCTGTGTTAAGCGTTAAGACAGCCGTGGTTACCTCCTCTCTTCCTCTGTGTGTCCTGCTCTATGCCGCCGTGGCAATATTAACACTTAACACAGCTGCGGGAGTGCTTTCCTTTCCACCCTCAGCTGTGCTTAACTGAAACATCCCAGCCGTGGCACTTTTAGTAAAGCAGGAGGAGCTTATTTTGTTTACTAAAAATTCCACAGCCGGGCTGCTTCAGTGCAGCAGAGCTGCGAGAGGAAAGGAAAATGCTCCCGCGGCTGTAAAGTGTTAAGACGGCCACAGCAGTACAGAGCAGGGAGAGGAGGTGGACGCAGTTTCAGTTGGTGCACCTCAGGGCTCTGTCTTGGGGCCTCTTCTTCTCTCTCAGTCCCTTGGCTCCCTTATTTCCTCCCGTGGTCTTCAGTACCATCTTTATGCTGATGACTCTCAGATCTACCTCTCTGCACCTGAAACCTCTCCAGGAATCCAGTCCCGTATCTCTGCCTGCTTATCCGACATTGCTGCCTGGCTGTCTCACCGCCAGCTGAAATTGAACATGGCCAAAACGTAGCTCCTTATCTTTTCCCCTAAACCCACCTCCCCCCTTCCTCCCTTCTCTATTTCTGTGGATGGCACTACACTCCTCCCCTTCCTAAGCTCCTTGGGGTCATCTTTGACTCTATTCTCTCTTTCTCTGCACACATCCAACAGAGAGCTAAAACCTGCTGCTTCGTTTTTATCTATAACATCAGCAAAATGTGTCCCTTCCTTTCTACTCACACTACTAAGACCCTTATCCACTCACTAGTCAGGTCCTGCCTTGACTATTGTAATCTTTCTTATCTCCCTCTGAATCATCTCTCTCCCCTTCAATCTGTTCAAAACTCAGGTGCACGGCTTATCTTCCACCAGCGTCACTATGCTCATGTAACCCCTCTTCTCAAGTCACTTCCCTGGCTCCCTATCCATTTCTGTATCCAGTTCAAACTTCCCCAACCTACAAGTGCATTCAGTCTGCAGCTCCTCACTACATTTCCTCTCTTTTAACACTCTACACCCCTCCTTGGGAACTCCGCTCCTCTGGCAGATCCCTTGTACCTGTGCTTTGCTCTGTCACTGCCTATTCCAGACTTTGTTCATTCCATCTTGCTACTCCATATGTCTGGAACAAACTACCTGAGTCTGTGTGTCGGGCTCCTTCTCTAGCGCTAATCAAATCCAGGCTAGAACCCACCTCTTTGAAGCCACTTTTGAATCCTGATGCTCCTCACTCTCTTGTCCACTATTTATGTGTATATTACCATACTTTGGTTTTCAATTTTGCAATGGTGGCTATTCTGAACCATGAATAATAGGGATGTGCATCCAGCCTAGACATACATCCCTAATATTCATCCAAATGTGGCTGCCGGAAAAAGGCTCCCCATATGTACATCTGAGTTGTACGGGGAGCCTAACGGGGGGGAGGGGGGTGCAGGAGGAAGGGTGGCATGAGGGTGGCATGAGGGCGGGTCATCTCCTCAGATGTACAGGGTTTATTATGATGTCGGCCCTGTACTTCCGGGGTCAGCCGAGTAGACAGGGAACTTATTCCACCTCAGACTTATTCCACCTTGGACCTTTGGAAGCAGATGGCAGAGACAAGTGAGGGGGCGGAAGTAAGTTCTCTGCAGCTGGACCCTGGCCATGGGAGGCCGCATCGTGGGTCCGGCTGTGGGGAAAGGACAATTTTAACAGTGGCAAGGGATGGGATGCCATGGCATAATGGCTGCATTTATAGAGCCTGACTGAGTTAGCCGGTAAGTGGCTGGACAACCGGGGTGCCTGAATAGGGGCACATTCTGGAGGTTTTGATTATATTGTAAGCTCTGATGAGCAGGGAAATGTGTTTTACTTCTATATGTACAGCGCTGTGTACACCTTGTAGCTCTATACAAATAATTATTATAGTAATAGTATTTCATCCAAAACTTCAACAATTGCCATCCTTCCCTCTGGCCACCATTCCTTCCACTTCTTGCACTCCCATTACCTTACGTTGAAGAGTTTGGATCCCATTGCGACAGGAGTGACCCCAGTTATTATTACCCCATCAGCACCATCATCAAAAATGACACCAACAGAACCGAGGCTTCCCCCTGAAGTGTGGAATAAAGTGCAATGTTAGGTCATCCAGCACTATTTTGGGTAACGGTGCTGAAGGGGGAAGGAGTGATTCGAGACCAGTTGTACTCCATGAGAGGATCGAGACTCTTGCATTTAGAATGAATATAAGAAAGAGAGCATTGGGGTCAATGGGTAGAGGCTATTTTTGAGGTTTTAGATGGAGTTGCAGTTTCAGTCAGAGAGACATGGAGTAACTTGGTACATTTGGGGGATTTGTCAGTGAGGGGGAGGAGCCAAAGGAGATATCTGCTTTGAAAGGGTGAGGCGGGAGATTTATTTATTTAATTTATTTGTTTGTGTGTATTTCTACCATCTTATCAATGAATCAAAGCAGTTTACAGAGAACATTGATACTCTACAGGTAACATAAAAGAAGTAATAAAATAGGGTGATCTCAGATTGACAAGTGCATAAACTTGGAACATAAGTGAATTAAATTAAATATTGGCAGATTAACAATCAAAGGAAATTAAAACATTCAAAACATAAATAAGTATGAACTAAATAAACATGAACTAGATGTTACCTGAGTGGTGGGGGATAGTGGGAATATGCATACTTTTGTCCATGGGTGAGCCTCATATCATTGTAGTATGGTGATCCGAATAATAAGAAGATAGTGTGAGGCGAATTGAGCTACAGATTATGTTGGGTAGATATTGGGACAATTTATCTTGGTTCCGAAATATTCTACTGTATACTTAAGTGTGATTTGAGCTGCTCTCAGAATGTTGATAGGCCTCTTATATTTCTTATTCTGTCTGGGAGGGAGTTCCAGAGAATTGGTGAATAGAACGAGAATGCTCTTTTCCTTGTTGATTGGTTAGTTTTTCTGAAATTCTTTGGTATCTCTAGAGTATTCTTTGTGCAACCTCTCCTCTCTCTCTTGTTCGGTGTTATGTGTATTAGCAACTTTAGATATGTTGAGGATGAATTGTGCAATAGTTTGAAGGTGATCATTATGCTTTTGAATTTAATTCTGCTTGCAGTGGGTAGCCAGGGTAGATGGTGTAAGATTTACGTGAAAGACTGCTATGCTGTGGAGTTAATATTGCTGTTGTAAATTGGTGTTGGGGAAACAAATGCTGGTATTTTTATTTTGTTCTTGTAGTAGTTGACTAGAGCTTGTGGATCAATAGTGGTTTGATTGTCTTCAGTGTTGGGAGCTTGAACTAAGGATTTTACAATATCAAAGAGTTCCCTGGGTCGATTTAGAGATTTCATGATGATTTTTGTATGATAATCCTTCCTATTGTTGTTGATGCCTTCAGAATACGTTTGCAGTGTGGCCATGTATAGGTGCCAGTTTTGGGGTAGTTTGGTGATTCTCCATTTGCACTCTAGCTTTTTTAAATGTCTTCTTATATTTCTTAGCTCTTGTGTGTAACACATTTCAGATTGCTTATGCCTCATTACCTTAAGTTGAAGAATTTGGATCCCAGTGAGGCAGGTGTGATCCCAGGTATTGTTATCCCATCAGCCCTGTCATTCACCCAGCACCATTTTGAGTAACTGTGCTGAAAGGGGAAGGAGTGATTGGAGACCACTGCAACTCCAGGAGTGGAACCTAGGATGAAGTGGAGTACAAAGAAGAGGACATTGGGATCAGAGGGTTGTTGTTGTTGTTAAGTGCTGTCGAGTCTGAATCAACTCATGGCAATCCTCTGGATAACTACCCTAAATTGTGTTCGGTCTTCAATCAGGCAGCTCATTGTTGACAGAGTGGTACCCGTAGCTGCTGTTATTGTATCAATCCATCTCATTGCTGGCCTTCCTCTTTTGCATTGACCTTCTATCTTGCCAAGCATGATGTCTTTCTCTAATGATCTCTCTCTTCGCATGATGTGTCCAAAGTATGAAAGTCGAAGTCTTGTCATCTGAGCTTCTAAAGAAAGCTTAGGTTTGATCTCCTCTAGTACCGACTGGTTTATTCTTCGGGCAGTCCATGGTATACACAGTATTCGTTGCCAGCACCATAATTCAAAGGCATCAATTTTCTTCCTGTCTATCTTTTTCACTGTCCAGCTTTCACATCCATATGATGTTATTGAAAATACCATGGCTTGAACAAGTCGAATCTTTGTATGGAGAGAGACATCTCTGCTCTTGAGAATCTTATCTAGGTCTTTCATAGCCATTCTGCCAAGAGCAATGTGTCGTCTGATTTCTTGACTGCTTGTTGCTTCTTTACTGATAGTTGATTCAAGTAGGTTAAAGTTGTTCACGATTTCAATTTCTTCTCCTTCAGCGATGAACCTGTTGATTATGCCAGTTGTCATGATCTTTGTCTTCTTTAAATTAATGTGCAGGCCCATTTTGAGACTATGTTCTTTGATTGTGAGAAGCAAACATTTCAGATCATCTTCACTTTCAGCCAGTAATGTGGTATCATCAGCATAGCGAAGGTTGTCGATGAGTTTTCCACGAATCTTCACATCTCTGTTGTCTTCATACAATCCTGCTTCTCTGGTGATTTGTTCCGCATATAAATTAAACAGGTAGGGGGAAAGTATGCAGCCTTGTCTTACACCTTTGCTTATTTTAAACCATTCTGTTTCTCCTTGCTCCGTTTGAACTGTTGCTTCCTGATCAATGTACAGATTGTGCAAGAGAATGATCAGGTGTTCTGGTATACCCATGCTTCTTAATGTGGCCCAGAGTTTCTCATGGTTTACACAGTCAAAAGCCTTGCTATAGTCGATAAAGCACAAATAGATATCCTTTTGGTAATCTTTAGTCTTTTCAAGGATCCATCTCACATCCACAATGATGTCTCTCGTTCCTCGCCCTTTCCTGAACCCTGCTTGCACTTCAGGTAGTTCTTGTTCCAGATATGGTTGTAGTCTCTTTTGAATAATCTTCAGTAGAATCTTGCTGGCATGTGGGATCAGAGCGATTGTGCGATAATTTCCAGAAAGTTGGATCACCTTTCTTTAGAATTGGCATAAACACAGATCTTTTCCAGTCAGTTGGCCATGATTTTGTCTTCCATATTTCTTGGCAGAGCCTTGTAAGTACGGTAACAGCTGCATCAGATTGCTGTAATACATCTATGGTAATGCTATCAATGCCTGGTGCTTTAATCTTTGATAAGACTTTCAATGCTGCTTCAACTTCTTCTTTCATCACCAATGGTTCGCGATCATAAGGTACAGGTTGAAACGGCTGTTGGTCCACTTGATCGTTATCATATAAAAACTCTGTATATTCCTTCCACCTTTTCTTGATCTTCTCAGCAGGGGCGGCCCAAGGGGGGTGCGGGGCCATGTGCGGAGACTCGGTGCGGGGCCTCATTTGCATAAGGTGCCTCATTTGCATAAATATTTGCATAATGTTACCATACACTACTAACTTTTAGTAAACATGCCTCTTAATGAGTATATGGATAAAGAAAGACTAAAAGGTTTCTACATTACTATAATCCAGTACCAACCGCCAGGCACATTAGGAACTACTACAAACACTGCCCATTTAGAACCCATAGCAAACCTGCCGTATCCTAACAGCACTACCAGGACTCACAAAGCACCATACCCTAACTATCAAAAGACAACACTGCAAAAATTAAACCAATACATTTCAGAGAACAATAATACATGACCTACTGGGGAAAGAACAAGTGGCAATGTCAAATAGGAATTACATAAACAGAATACCTCAGCTCAGTTACACATGCAGAACATAGACCATCACCAAACAAGGAATCACAATTTAGAAACAGGAAGACAATAATTAAACTGGGAACCCCAAAAGCCAAACTTGGAATATGCAACAACACTGTAGAAATAAAACTATAAATTAATTTCCTCTTGTACTAAACAAAGCGCAAAAATTAATGATGCACATTTCCCAGAGCTGACATATTCCAGTTAATAAATTCAAAATAAAGAGATATTTTTCTACCTTTTGTGCATTTTTTTTCAGTTGCAATTGTTCCAGCCACTTTCTTCTGGTTTCTTCGTGTCTTCTGCTAACTCTCCATCTGCTGTCCATTTGTCCTTTCTTCTGTCTTCTTGGTTTTTTTTTCCATTCTCTCTCTACATCTGCTTTAACATACTAATCTTTCTCCTTTTGCTCTTTCCTCATTCCTATTTCATCCACTCAAATTTTATCCCTCCATCCTCAATCCCCACTTACTCTCCCAATATCCGGCCAATTGTAGATTTGTCTTCCCTCCCACGCAAAATATTTTTCCCTCTCCATTTCACTCTCCCAGCTCCATCCCATTCTAATCCTCCCCCAACATCAGCTCCTTTCTAGTTCCAGCCCCACCCAGCATCTGCTCCCTTCTTGTCCCTGCATCAGCCCATTTCCAGTCCTAGTCCCCCATCAGCCCATTTCCAATCCTAACGCCCCCACAGCCCATTACCAGTCCTAACGCCCCCACAGCCCATTACCAGTCCTAACGCCCCCCACAGCCCATTACCAGTCCTAAACCCCTATCAGCCTACTTGTAGTCTTAGCCCCCCCATAGCCCATTACCTGTTGTAACCCCCCATCAGCCCATTACCTGTCCTAACCCCCCCATAGCCCATTACCTGTCCTAATCCCCCCATCAGCCCACTTGTAGTCGTACCTCCCCATAGCCCATTACCTGTTGTAACCCCTCATCAGCCCATTACCTGTCTTAACCCCCCCATAGCCCATTACCTGTCCTAATCCCCCCATCAGCCCACTTGTAGTCGTACCTCCCCATAGCCCATTACCTGTTGTAACCCCCCCCATAGCCCATTACCAGTCCTAATGCCCCCCACAGCCCATTACCAGTCCTAACACCCCCCACAGCCCATTTCCAGTCTTAGCCCACCGCCCCATAGCCCGTTTCCAGTCCTAATCCCCCCATCAGCCCACTTGTAGTCGTAGCCCCCCATAGCCCATTACCTGTCATAACTTCCCCCATCAGCCCATTTCCAGTCTTAGCCCCTCCATAGTCTATTACCTGTCCTAACCCCCCATAGCCCATTCCCAGTCTTAACCCCCCCATCAGCCCACTTCCAGTCCGAATCCCCTATAGCCCATTACCAGTCCTACCCCCCCATCAGCCCACTTGTAGTCGTAGCTCCCCATAGCCCATTACCTGTTGTAACCCCCCCATAGCCCAGTACCAGTTCTAACCCCCCCAGCCCATTACCAGTCCTAATGCCCCCACAGCCCATTACCAGTCCTAACGCCCCCCACAGCCCATTACCAGTCCTAACCCCCCCATAGCCCATTACCTGTCCTAATCCCCCCATCAGCCCACTTGTAGTCGTACCTCCCCATAGCCCATTACCTGTTGTAACCCCCCATCAGCCCATTACCTGTCCTAACCCCCCCATAGCCCATTACCTGTCCTAATTCCCCCATCAGCCCACTTGTAGTCGTACCTCCCCATAGCCCATTACCTGTTGTAACCCCCCCCCATAGCCCATTACCAGTCCTAATGCCCCCCACAGCCCATTACCAGTCCTAACACCCCCCACAGCCCATTTCCAGTCTTAGCCCACCGCCCCATAGCCCATTTCCAGTCCTAATCCCCCCATCAGCCCACTTGTAGTCGTAGCCCCCCATAGCCCATTACCTGTCATAACTTCCCCCATCAGCCCATTTCCAGTCTTAGCCCCTCCATAGTCTATTACCTGTCCTAACCCCCCATAGCCCATTCCCAGTCTTCACCCCCCCATCAGCCCACTTCCAGTCCGAATCCCCTATAGCCCATTACCAGTCCTACCCCCCCATCAGCCCACTTGTAGTCGTAGCTCCCCATAGCCCATTACCTGTTGTAACCCCCCCATAGCCCAGTACCAGTTCTAACCCCCCCAGCCCATTACCAGTCCTAACGCCCCCACAGCCCATTACCAGTCCTAACGCCCCCCACAGCCCATTACCAGTCCTAACCCCCTAACAGCCTACTTGTAGTCCTAGCCCCCCATAGCCCATTACCTGTTGTAACCCCCCATCAGCCCATTACCTGTCCTAATCCCACCATCAGCCCTATTGTTGTCGTTTCTGCAATTTGCCAATTTACTTTTGTAACGCCCACATAGCCCATTACCAGTCCTAATGCCCCCCACAGCCCATTACCAGTCCTAACACCCCCCAGAGCCCATTTCCAGTCTTAGCCCACCGCCCCATAGCCCGTTTCCAGTCCTACTCCCCCCATCAGCCCACTTGTAGTCGTAGCCCCCCATAGCCCATTACCTGTCATAACTTCCCCCATCAGCCCATTTCCAGTCTTAGCCCCTCCATAGTCTATTACCTGTCCTAACCCCCCATAGCCCATTCCCAGTCTTAACCCCCCCCATCAGCCCACTTCCAGTCCGAATCCCCTATAGCCCATTACCAGTCCTACCCCCCCCATCAGCCCATTACCAGTCCTACCCCCCCATCAGCCCATTTACAGTCCTTACCCCCTCCCTCCCCATCAGCCCATTTACAGTCCTTACCCCCCTCCCTCCCTCCCTCCCCATCAGCCCATTTACAGTACTTAACCCCCCTCCCTACCTCCCCATCAGCCCATTTACAGTCCTTACCCCCCTCCCTATCAGCCCATTTAGTCCTTACCCCCCCATCAGCCCATTTACAGTCCTTACCCCCCTTCCTCCCTCCCCATCAGCCCATTTACAGTCCTTACCCCCCTCCCTCCCTCCCCATCATCGCATTTTCAGTCCTTACCGCCCCTTCCTCCCTCCCCATCAGCCCTTTTACAGTACTTACCCCCCCTCCCCATAAGCCCATTTACAGTCCTTACCCCCCCCATCAGCCCATTTACAGTCCTTACCCCTCGCCCCCTCCCCATCAGCCCATTTACAGTCCTTACCCCCCCTCCCTCCCTCCCCATCAGCCCATTTACAGTCCTTACCCCCCTCCCTCCCTCCCCATCAGCCCATTTACAGTCCTTACCCCCCCTCCCTCCCTCCCCATCAGCCCATTTACAGTCCTTACCCCCTCCCTCCCTCCCCATCAGCCCATTTACAGTGCTTACCCCCCTCCCTCCCTCCCCATCAGCCCATTTAGTCCTTACCCCCCCTCCCTCCCTCCCTCCCCATCAGCCCATTTACAGTCCTTACCCCCCTTCCTCCCCATCAGCCCATTTACAGTCCTTACCCCCCCCATCAGCCCATTTACAGTCCTTACCCCCCTCCCTATCAGCCCATTTACAGTCCTTACCCCCCATCAGCCCATTTACAGTCCTTACCCCCCCTCCCTCCCCATCAGCCCATTTACAGTCCTTACCCCCCTCCCTCCCTCCCTCCCTCCTCATCAGCCCATTTACAATCCTTACCCCCCCTCCCTCCTCATCAGCCCAATTACAGCCCTTACCCCCCAAACAGCCCAATCACAGTCCTTACCCCGCCCCCCCCTCCCCCCCCTCCCCATCAGCCCAGCTAAGTTTTAAAAAAAAAAAACCAGAAACCGGCTGCTGCTGCCGCTGCCGCCGTGGCAGCGGCAGAATGGAGAATCCCGCGGGGCCCCCCTGTCCAGCAGTCTTCTAAGCGGCCTCAGCGCGAGCTTTTCAGAGCCGCGCGAAGGGAGAGTTTCCATTTCTCGCGGCTCTGTTAATCCCGCCGCGGGGCTTATGGGATTTCCCATCAGCCCCGCGGCGTGATTAACAGAGCTGCGAGAGGAGAAGCTCTCTCTCTTCGCGCAGCTCTGACAGCCGACGGAGGCCGCATAGAAGACTTCAGGACAGGGGGGCCCCGCGGGATTCTCCATTCTGCCGCTGCCACGGTGGCAGCAGCAGCAGCAGCCGGTTTCTGGTTTTTTTTTTTAACTTAGCTGGGCTGATGGGGGGGGGGTGGTAAGGACTGTAAATGGGCCCCTCTCCATTCTGCCGCTGCCACGGCGGCAGCGGCAGCAGCAGCCGGTTTCTGGTTTTTTTTTTTTAAACTTAGCTGGGAATCTGGGATGCAAGATGTTTTTTGCGCGGGGCCCCCTGAAACGCGGGGCCCTGTGCAAAAAACATTCTTGCTCAATGGACGGGCCGGCCCTGCTTCTCAGCATCATTCAACATAGAACCTTGAGCATCTTGTAACATTCCAATTCGAGGCTGGAACTTTTTCTTTAACTCTCGTAGCATTAGGAAAGCCAATCTTGTTCTTCCTCTAATAGTTTCTGCTTCTATTTCCTTGCATGCATCATTGTAGTACTTTCCTTGTCCTGTCTTGCTGCACGTTGGAAATCTCTGTTGAGTTCTGCGGTTGTCTTTCTTTCTCCTCTGGCTTTAGCTTCTCTGTGTTTCTGGGCAATTTTCAGAGTTTCTTCCGTCATCCATTTTGGCCGTTTTTGCTTTTTCACCTTTTGTAGAGACTTCTCGCTTTCTTCCAACACAACCTTATTGATGTCATTCCATAACTCTTCTGGTGCTCTGTCATTTGTATCCAAAGCAGCAAATCGATTTTGCAGGCAGTCTTTAAATTCCAGTGGTTTATTCTCAAGGTCATATTTTGCTGTATTCATGAGTGGTTTGCTGTTTTTCAACTTTAGCTTGAGTTTGCATACTAGTAGTTGATGATCTGTACCACAGTCAGCTCCAGATTTTGTCTTTGTTGATGTTACAGAGCTTTTCCATCGTTGACTTCCACAGATGTAGTCAATTTGATTTTTGTACAGTTTATTGGGTGAAGTCCATGTTTACAGTAGCCGCTTGTGTTGCTGGAAGAAGGTGTTTGAGATGAATAGATCGTTGGTCTTGCAGAATTCTATCAGTCTTTCTCCAGCTTCATTTCTGATGACGAGTCCATATTTTCCAACTACTTTGTCTTCTTCTTTGTTGCCAACTTTTGCGTTCCAGTCACCCATGAATATTAGGATATCCTGTTTGCATGTTCTGTTAATTTCAGCTTGTATTTGTTCATAGAACTCTTCAATTTCATTCTCTTCTGCAGCTGTTGTTGGGGCATATGCTTGAATTATAGTTGTGTTGATAGGCATTCCTCGTAGACGAATAGAGATTAAGCGTTCACTGACTGCATTGTATTTCATTACAGTTCTTGCAAGTTTCTTCTTTATTATAAATGCAACACTATTTCTTCTTTGTCTTTCATTTCCAGCATAGTAAACCATGTGATCGTCTGATGCAAAGTGCCCGATGCCAGTCCATTTCAGTTCACTGGCACCCAACAGATCAAGTTGTACACGTTCCATTTCATTCGTGACCACCTCCAACTTCCCTTGGTTCATGCTTCATACGTTCCATGTTCCAATGTGTAAGACATCTTTACAGCTTCTGACTCTCATTTCATGCGCAGCTACATCAGCAGTCAGACTTCCCGAGGGCTTTGATCCAACCACATCATAAATGCTGGCTTTACTCTGAAAAGTCTTCAGCTCTTCAACAGTAGCTAGTTGAGTGCCTTCTGACCTGGGGGTCTCATCTTCCAGAACCATAGCACAATTTGTTTTGTTGTAACTATCCATTGGGTTTTCATGGTAAGATACAGAAGTAGATTGCCGGGCTATTCTTCCGCGCAGTTTAAGTTTGGTGTTGTTGCCGTTGTCACAGAAATGTGATCCTCCACCGTCAACACTATCCCATTCTGCTGCTGCCTAGATGGGTGGTTTATCTTGGTCTGGCTCCTCAGCTGAGGCCTGTCCATCTTGGGAGACCCTGCCAGTAGTTAAACTACCGATAGTTTAGCTCTCAGCAATACTGATGCAGACAAGCCCTCAGAGCACGACAAGCTGCAAACCAAGTGTGAACCTAGGATGAAGTGGAGTACAAAGAAGAGGACATTGGGATCAGAGGGTAGAGACCATTTTTGAGGTTTTGGATGGAGTTGCAATTTCAGACAGGGGGACATGGAGTAACCTGGTCCATTTGTTTGGGGAACTTTGACAGAGAGGGGGAGGAGGCAAAGGAGAGGGAGATGTATTACTGGGGTTTCCTGGTCCATTAGAGATAATGATGGCAGACCCCTAAGAGCCTTGGAGGTATCTAAACCTCCTCAGGCTCTCCAATGGAAAGTTCATCATGCATCTTGAGATATAGTTTACTTTCCATGGATTAACATGTATCACAGAGGTTATTCATTTTAATATTAATGAGTTGTGTTGCAGACATTTGCATAATACTTTACGCACATTGGGCCTCTATTTTGATAATGGTGAGACCAATATTTAAATGGTTTATGCTTATAACTTAGAGATATTAAGGCACATTTTACAAATGACGCCCAAGCCAGATTGTCTGTAAAAAAGCAGGCATGTGCAAGTTCAGGCATGATGTCACAAACGTGGGAGTGCCCGATATGGACATCTAGGGGGACATCGACATAGACATTCCTGGAACAGTATTTGAGAATGTGGACTTCTGATGGTTAGAGTAGTGGGCTAGGACCAGAGAACCTAAGACTGAAATCCTACTGCTGCTTGTTGTGAATTTGGTTAAGTTACTTCTCTACACTCTCTGGATATTTTAAGGCCAAAACAAGCCCCATCCTGATGCCTATTCATTCCTGGAGCAAGTCTAAACTTGAATTTCTCTACAGACATTCCCAACGTTTCTGAGATTGAACGGGGATGTCTATGTCCATTGCCTCACCCCAGATCTACTTGGATGTCCCAGCACTGGGGGTGTCTTTAAAAGCCATTTGTGAAATGGCTCTGGAGATGTCTCCGTGATTTGGACATCCACATGCACAGTTTCAGAGATCAAAATCATGGTTAAGGCTTTTACAGTTACCCTATTAGGCTACTAAATTGGTCTCTTTGGAAATTTATTAGTTGTAATGAAGCAAATGGATAATTGGCGACAAGCCTGCGCCTCTGCTATGTAAAAGGAAGTAAAAATGTAATGTAATGTGTGCCTTCAAGTCAGTCCTGACTCCTGGTGACCCAGAAGCTCCTGGGTTTTCTTGGCAGTGTCACTGGAAGTGGATTGCCAGGCCTTTCTTCTGAGGCAATGGAGGGTTAAGTGACTTGCCCAAGGCCACAAGGAGTGCTAGTGGAAATTGAACCCTGGGGTTGCTTGGTTCCCAAGCCAGTGTTCTAACCACTAGGCTACTCCTCCACTCCTGTAAAGAGGAAGTAAACTGATCAAATTAGATGGGTGTTATCATCCTTAGCTGGCTTCATGTTCAATGTTTCCATGTTTAGCATTAGGTATTAGGAATAAAACTCTACACAATAAATTCAATATTCTATATCCATTTCCTTCTTTGGGATAAATGTCAAAGTTTTGAACTTTTGCCTTAGTAAAATGTTAAATGTTCATGTAGCTCTTCCAAACAGCAGTTCACCGCAGCTTCCTTTCAGCCCCACTTGCAAAATTTGATACCAAAATTGTACAAAGTGGAAAAATCAATGTTCATAGCATTAATGAACTTGCAAATCTCTAAACTTAAGCCTGAAGCAGAGCCAATAAACAATTTAGCAATGGTCATACATGTCAAGAACTATCAAACTATCTCAATTCATATTTTAAGTTCTGCAATTCTGCACTTATAAGCCTTATCAATAGTTTGTTGGCAACGATGTGTTTGAGTGGGAGCAGGAACAACTAAACAGCTTGTCAAATTTTCTATTTCGGTGCACAAAAATTTTAGTTTCCATAGTACTAAAATAATAACAACATTTGTTTTTTAAAATATCAGAACACACAGTTTCACTTTTCTTAATTCTTACAACCCTGATCTAACATGCACAGTGCACACCTGAGCTTGTTCAGGGGTAAGGGTATTTCATTTTAAAAACTGCTGCAACTAGATAAATTGCAAATTTAAAAAAATACCTGTTGTCCCGTTAGAGACTGGCAGCTGCCAATGGTAGCAGGATTTGTTTGTTTTTTTAAACCTCGGGTATTCCGGTGGCTGCGGGTGTGACATGTGCAGGCTGCAGCTGTTTTGGTTGTTTTTTTTAATGGAGGAGCAGCGCTGGGCTGAGAGAAATAGACTCGGGTGAACTGTGCTCCCACGGACATCACCGGGCCTTGCTCTGAGTGTGCCTGGTGGCAGCGATTGCCAGATTGGGGCATCAGGAGCACCTCAGCTGCTCCCGATCTGTCAGGGAGAGAGAGGAGGCATGGCTGCCAGCAGCGGGATGCCGCAATCCTCACAGCTCCCGTCGGAGGAGTTCCACTGTGCCTGTTGATGGCTGCTGCCTGCTGGGGCTACTGGGGGATTGGGGGGTGGTTGCTGAAGCAGCGCTGGGTGCTGGGGCTGCGAGTGAGCTTGGGTCGGGCCAGAGCAATATCGAGGGCAGGAGGAGAGGTGCTGTCTGTCAGCATCGGGTCTGCTATTGCTCCTGGGGCTGGTAGATAGCATTGGGGGGCCCGGAGTTGGAAAAAGCAGGCAGGCGCTGTTGGGTCTTGGCTTGGATCAGGGCCAGCTTAAACGCCGGCCGCGGAGGCTTTTTTTGAATGCTGCAGCTGCGGGAAGAGAGGTCGGACTGTTGGGGAGTACTAAAGGGGGATATCAAGGTGGGGGCTCCTGGATAGAGGTGAGTGTAGCCAGTGTTGGGAAGGCAGTCCTAGGAGTGTGGCCACTGCAGGGGAAGACAGAGGCAGGCCACAGGGGGCTAAACCTAAAATGAAAACAGGCTGATTTGTCCGCCAGCGGCACTCCGGCTGTGTTTTAATTTTAGATTTTGCCTTCTCTGGCCTGCCTCTGCCTTCACACTCACTGGGAAGGCAGGGGCAAGCCAGAGACTGCACAATCTAAATTTAAAACACAGTCAGGGTGCCGTCCCCAGCAAACTGCCGCCTGAGGACACTGCCTCAGTTAGCCTAATGATAGAACCGCCCATGCTGTGGTGTTATGGGAAACTCCTCTTTTCTAAACTAACTCTCAGCCCTCTTATTCAATGTCTACATGCAGCCCATCTGCAGCCTCATTCGGTCATTTAACATAAACTGCCTAGTATATGCTGACGATGTACTAATGTTCACCCCAATAGATACTGACCATCCAAATCTTGACCAGCTCTCCTCCTGCTTTAACGCTGTCTCTGACTGGTTATGCACTCAAATGCTCCGAATAAATCTAAAAAAAACAGACGTCCTATTCATCGGAAGAGATCATTCATTCACCCCCCCTCCTTCAATCAAGGTGGGCAACGCTGACATCATCTCCAAGACAACGATCAGATATCTTGGAGTAACTTTGGACCAGCGCCTTGACATGCATGCCCACATAGATAATACCATCAGGACAATCTATATCAGTTCAGAAAGGCTCTCAAAACATACCTTTTCCGCCAATATTTCCCAGACAGCAACTGAACCAGATATCCCCTCCAAGAAATAACCCAATCTAGAAATGCCCGCACACTGCAGTGTAGATAGATTATGTATATAGTTAACCCAGTTATCCAAGTTTGTACTCCTGTTCAATGTAAAACCTGACAGTTTGTCGTAATGGTCATTTTGTTATGATGTAAACCGCGCTGATTCTAAATAGCGCGGTATATAAGAAACTGTAATAAATAATAAATAAATAAATAAATCTACCATAAAATACGAACACTACGCCTCTTGAAGGACACCCTAGAACCAAATGACTTTCGAACAGTCTTCCAGGCCATCATAATGCCCCACTTCGATTACGCCAATTCTATCCTACTTGGCCTCCCAAAAAGCTCGACGAATCCTTTACAGCTAGCTATGAACACCGCAGCAAGAACCCTATACGGAGCAGCTCGCAAAGACCACATTACCCCTATCCTGAAGAGCCTGCACTGGCTCCCCATACAACACCGGATCACATTCAAGATCTTAACCATGACATTTAAAGCAGTTCATAGAATCACCTCAACCACCTTGTCAGACCTGATACAACCCACCCCAGACAACAGACTAAGAAGAACCAAGTCCTACAACACCATTCTGCTCCCAAAAGCTATCACTAAATGTAACAAATCAACAAGTAGAAGGGCCTTTGCCTTGTTTGCACCCTCCAGCTGGAATTCTCTCCCAGCAGAAATCCGGACCATAAACAACCTCACCCAATTCAGAAAGGCCGTCAAACACTACCTATTTCAACAGCACTTCTGTAACTCTGACAACATTACCTAGACAGCAGTACACGACCCAACAGTCCCTTATCCCATAGCAGCCGAACTAATCTCTAATCTAACTTTCAATTACATAGAACCACCCCTTGCAGGGCTGGTACTACAAATCCATCTATGATGCAACCCTCTTTATGTAAATAGTGTATAAAGTTCACCTGTTATCCAAGTTGAAATTCCCTGTTATATGTAAGTTCAATGTCTGATTGTTCCACATTGTACAAACCTGTTCATTGTAAACCGCGCTGATTCCGAATAGTGCGGTATAGAAAAACTAATAAATAAATAAATAAAATAAATAAAACTCTAACCAAACAGTCATGGGATCATTCTGAGCAACAAATATTGGGATTGGACATCCCGTTGGGATGTCCATCCCCACTATTCATGCCTTTTCCCGGCCACATCCTCCTTCCCCACACATTGTATGGGAAAGTTGGATGGGGTCAGGAAAGGGGTGCATCAGGAGCAGTGTTAGGGCAGGCGAAAGGGCAGTTCTCAGTCCCAGATGTACAGGGCTGATTCTAATGTTGGCCTTGAACAACTGGGGCTGGCAAGATGAACGGGGAACTTATTCCACCTTGGAGGTGGAATAAGTTTACTAGTCACCAGGGGATGGTGGGCATGGGGCGCAGAAGAGGCAGGGGAGGATCGAGGATATTTCCTGCAGCTCCACCCTGGCCTTAGGAGGCCAGATTTGGGGCTGGACTGTGTGGAAAGCGTTGCAGGAACCGTCAGTCAGGGATTGTGGCTTTACAATGGAGCCACAGTGCCATGGCAGCCAGACGCCATTGTGCCACGGCTCCATTGTAAAGCCCAGACTGACTTAGTTGGGCAAGGCCTGTACGTGCAGACTGGACTGAATCGCGGTCCTGTTCTGCACGCTAAGGCCCGTTCACGATTCTGATCCCACAGGGCTAAATGTGCCCCACGGGATCAGAATCATGACTCCCTCTGTGCATCCGGATCTGACCGGGCGCACAGAAGGCCTGTACGTCTGAGATGGAATCGGACCCTATTTGTAGAGTATGTTCTTCTAGGTAAGTTCCAACAGTATTATGTTTCTCTAATATCATTTCCCATTGATACTTTGCCATCTCTCCCCTAACTTCTTCATTATCTCAAAAGCACACTTGCTCTCTCACTCACACATGAAACTCTTTTCCTCTTTAGCTCTTGGAGAACCTTCTTCCCAGCCCTCAGCTGAGTTACCTTCTGATGGATTCCACCATCCAGCTTGGCTATGGGTGCCTCACTAGACATCAGGTGGCAGAATTTCATCTTGGGGAAAATCCTCCAGTCTCTCTCTTTCCCCCTGGATCCTTGGGTCTAAACTAACTCCAACAAGCTCCCCTACAATGAGAGTTGGCGACTACTTAAGGATATACCTATTTTTCCTTTGCCCCTTGATTGCTGTAGCGACAGGACTGAGACTCTGATGCTTGGGAGGTAGAAAAGGAGCATAAACTGACCCTTTCCATCCAAAATATGAGCCTTAAATAACCCCAGGAGCTTCCCTAATTCCTCCCCTGGAAACATCCCAGTTGGGAGCCCAGTTAGAACAATCCTAGGCCTCTGATTCCTATGCTGCTTCCAGGACATCTCCACTCCTGCAAGGACATGAACGAGAAGCATTTCCACCGTGCTGCAAGGGCTTTAGTGACACCCAGGTCACATGTAGGAGGAAGTAGATTATCCCCAAATCGTTTTTGCTAATTCTTCTGGTTTTCAATGGAGAAAGACTTCAGAAAATCAAGAAAAATAAAAAACAATAAAGCATTTACACACATAGCCCCTAACCTCTGGAACTTCCTCCCAGACTACCTAAGAGAAATAAATGACCTCTCAACCTTTCATAAAAAACTTAAAACCCATCTGTTTATCCTTCACTTTGGAAATGAACCTGACAGTAACAACCCCATCTCCTCCACTAATTAATCTTGCCGCCAAAATGCATCCCACCCCTAGCTGAGCTACCCAATCCAATATTCCTTCCTATTCTGACAACCAAATTTTGTATATAGCTCATGTTTAAGACCGTTTACAGTTAAAACAGTATTAATGTATGTAGTTATAGCACGTTCTTTGTAAATTAATATGTACCTTAGTGTACAATTCAAATGTTGTTTCATTGTAAACCGCATTTGATCTGTCTGAAAATGCAGTATAAAATTTATAATAAATAAATACAGAATGGATTGATGAAGTTTCCATATAGAATGAACCACTGAAAGACTTGTTTCCTGTAACAATCTTTTTTTTTGTTTTGTTTTCTTGGGCAGAGCAGTCATTGTACACACCAATAGAAGACATATGATCACAGAATTTCTTATTATGGACTCTTTGTGATCTTGGGTGACTGTATTGTCTCTCTGTTCGTCATTCTAACTGTGCCTGGATATTAATAATAACACAGTTTCTCCTACCATGTCTCTCCTTTAGCAGTTCATGTGTTGGAAATGTGCAGTATAGATGGGGTGATTTAATTAGTCGATATTATTGGGTCCCAATGATGACATTCCATTTCAAAACTACTTATACGCTTTCAGTTAGTTTTACATCTCACTATAAAAGGCACCAGACTTCCTGTGTTCCTACAGTCCACCTTTATCTCACCAAGAGAGCTGGTCACACTCAGAGGCATTTATAATGGCTGAGACGGTTACTTATTCTGGTATAAGATTTGGAAAGGGAAAGAAACTCAAGCCCTCCCAATCTCGATCTGCAGGTAACTATGCTCAGATGTTGGCTAGATATTAACAGAACTGATGGATTTCTCGTACCTGGGCACAGCTCATTGTTCTAAAGTGTGTATAATTCCACGGGAAGGTTCTTCGGAGCAGCAGGAGGACGAGCCGATCACCTACGCTGCAATCAGGATCCAAGAGGCAACGGTGGAGAACATCAACCCTCAGTCTCCCAGGACTGGAAGAAACCACAAAGGTAAATAACAGCTATAAAGTTGATTAAGAGCTTTTCGAGGTTAAACCTCCTTTAGAAGACATTTTACTTCCATGAAAAACAAACACACCATATTATATTGTATGATATTTTATTGCATTAAGACAATATTTTATGAATCAACACCTCTTTAAAGAAAAATGGCAGAAACACATAATGCAAGAAATTAGAATTATCTATTGGCATTTCTATCCCTTCTCTCTCACTGTATCACACACTGCAGGGAATAAAGACCCTACTCAGGTATTTCGATTCCTTCTTTCTCACAGTATCACACACTGCAGGGAATAAAGACCATCCCCAGGCATTTCAATCCCTTCTCTTTAACTGTATCACACACTGCAAGGAATAAAGACCTTCCCCGGCATTTCTATCCTTTCTCTCTCACTGTATCACACACTGCACGAAATAAAGACCATCCCCAGGAATATCTATCCCTTCTCTCACTGTATCTCACACCGTAGGGAATAAAGACCATAACCAGGACATTTCTATACCTTCTCTCTCACTGTATCACACACTGCAGGGAATAAAGACCATCCCCAGGTATTTCTATCCCTTCTCTCTCACTGTATCACACACTGCAGGGAATAAAAACAATCCCCAGGCATTTCTATCCCTTCTCTCTCACTGTATCACACACTGCAGGGAATAAAGACCATCCCCAGGCATTTCTATCCCTTCACTCTCACTGTATCACACACTGCAGGGAACAAAGACCATCCCCAGGCATTTCTATCCCTTCTCTCTCACTGTATAAGACACTGCAGGGAATAAAGACCATCCCCAGGCATTTCTATCCCTTCTCTCTCACTGTATCACACACTGCAGGGAATAAAGACCATCCCCAGGTATTTCTATCCCTTCTCTCTCACTGTATCACACACTGCAGGGAATAAAGACCATCCCCAGGCATTTCTATCCCTTCTCTCTCACTGTATCACACACTGCAGGGAATAAAGAACATCCCCAGGCATTTCTATTCCTTCTCTCTCACTGTATCACACACTGCAGGGAATAAAGACCATCCCCAGGCATTTCTATCCCTTCTCTCACTGTATCACACACTGCAGGGAATAAAGAACATCCGAAGTCATTTCTATCACTTCTCTCTCACTGTATCACACACTGCAGGAAATAAAGACCATCCCCAGGCATTTCTATCCCTTCTCTCTCACTATATCACACACTGCAGGGAATAAAGACCATCCCCAGGCATTTCTATCCCTTCTCTCTCACTGTATCACACACTGCAGGGAATAAAGACCATCCCCAGGTATTTCTATCCCTTCTCTCTCACTGTATCACACACTGCAGGGAATAAAGAACATCCCCAGGCATTTCTATCCATTCTCTCTCACTGTATCACACACTGCAGGGAATAAAGACCATCCCCAGGCATTTCTATTCCTTCTCTCTCACTGTATCACACACTGCAGGGAATAAAGACCATCCCCAGGCATTCCTATCTCTTCTCTCTCACTGTATCACACAATGCAGGCAATAAAGACCATCCGAAGTCATTTCTATCACTTCTCTCTCACTGTATCACACACTGCAGGAAATAAAGACCATCCCCAGGCATTTCTATCCCTTCTCTCTCACTATATCACACACTGCAGGGAATAAAGACCATCCCCAGGCATTTCTATCCCTTCTCTCTCACTCTATCACACACTGCAGGGAATAAAGACCATCCCCAGGCATTTCTATCCCTTCTCTCACTGTATCACACACTGCAGAGAATAAAGAACATTCCCAGGCATTTCTATCCCTTCTCCTGCACTGTATCACACACTGCAGGGAATAAAGACCATCCCCAGGCATTTCTATCCCTTCTCTCTCACTGTATCACACACTGCAGGGAATAAAGGCCATCCCCAGGCATTTCTATCCCTTCTCTCACTGTATCACACACTGCAGAGAATAAAGACCATCACCAGGCTTTTCTATCCCTTCTCTCTCACTGTATCACACACTGCAGGGAATAAAGACCATCCCCGGGCATTTCTATTCCTTTTCTCTCACTGTATCACACACTGCAGGGAATAAAGACCATCCCCAGGCATTTCTATTCCTTCTCTCTCACTGTATCACACACTGCAGGGAATAAAGACCATCCCCAGGCATTTCTATCCCTTCTCTCTCACTGTATCACACACTGCAGGGAATAAAGGCCATCCCCAGGCATTTCTATCTCTTCTCTCTCACTCTATCACACACTGCAGGGAATAAAGACCATCCCCAGGCATTTCTATCCCTTCTCTCTCACTGTATCACACACTGCATTGAATAAAGACCATCCCCAGGCATTTCTATCCCTTCTCTCTCACTCTATTACACACTGCAGTGAATAAAGACCATCCCCAGGCACTTATATCCCTTCTCTCTCACTCTGTCACACACTGCAGGGAATAAAGACCATCCCCAGGCATTTCTATCCCTTCTATATAACTGTATCACACACTGCAGGGAATAAAGACCATCCCCAGGCATTTCTATCCCTTCTCTCTCACTGTATCACACAATGCAGGCAATAAAGACCATCCAAAGTCATTTCTATCACTTCTCTCTCACTGTATCACACACTGCAGGGAATAAAGACCATCCCCAGGCATTTCTATCCCTTCTCTCTCACTGTATCACACACTGCAGGGAATAAAGACCATCCCCAGGCATTTCTATCCCTTCTCTCTCACTGTATCACACACACTGCAGGGAATAAAGACCATCCCCAGGCATTTCTATCCCTTCTCTCTCACTGTAACACACACTGCAGGGAATAAAGACCATCCCCAGGCATTTCTATCCCTTCTCTCTCACTGTATCACACACTGCAGGGAATAAAGACCATCCCCAGGCATTTCTATCCCTTCTCTCACTGTATCACACACTGCAGGGAATAAAGACCATCCCCAGGCATTTCTATCCCTTCTCTCTCACTGTATCACACACTGCAGGGAATAAAGACCATCCCCAGGCATTTCTATCCCTTCTCTCTCACTGTATCACACACTGCAGGGAATAATGACCATACCCAGGCATTTCTATCCCTTCTCTCTCACTGTATCACACACTGCAGGGAATAAAGACCATCCCCAGGCATTTCTATCCCTTCTCCTGCACTGTATCACACACTGCAGGGAATAAAGACCATCCCCAGGCATTTCTATCCCTTCTCTCTCACTGTATCACACACTGCAGGGAATAAAGACCATCCCCAGGCATTTCTATCCCTTCTCTCTCACTGTATCACACACTGCAGGGAATAAAGACCATCCCCAGGCATTTCTATCCCTTCTCTCTCACTGTATCACACACTGCAGGGAATAAAGACCATCCCCAGGCATTTCTATCCCTTCTCTCTCACTGTATCACACACTGCAGGGAATAAAGACCATCCCCAGGCATTTCTATCCCTTCTCTCTTACTGTATCACACACTGCAGGGAATAAGACCATCCCCAGGCATTTCTATCCCTTCTCTCTCACTGTATCACACACTGCAGGGAATAAAGACCATCCCCAGGCATTTCTATCCCTTCTCTCACACTGTATCATACACTGCAGGGAATAAAGACCATCCCCAAGCATTTATATCCCGTCTCTCTCACTGTATCACACACTGCAGGGAATAAAGACCATCCCCAGGCATTTCTATCCCTTCTCTCTCACTATATCACACACTGCAGGGAATAAAGACCATCCCCAGGCATTTCTGTCCCTTCTCTCTCACTGTATCACACACTGCAGGGAATAAAGACCATCCCCAGGCATTTCTATCCCTTCTCTCTCACTGTATCACACACTGCAGGGAATAAAGACCATCCCCAGGCATTTCTATCCCTTCTCTCTCACTGTATCACACACTGCAGTGAATAAAGAACATCCCCAGGCATTTCTATCCCTTCTCTCTTACTGTATACACCCTGCAGGGAATAAAGACCATCCCCAGGCATTTCTATCCCTTTTCTCTCACTGTATCACACACTGCAGGGAATAAAGACCATCCCCAGGCATTTCTATCCCTTCTCTTTAACTGTATCACACACTGCAGGGAATAAAGACCATCCTCAGGCATTTCTATCCCTTCTCTCTCACTGTATCACACACTGCAGGGAATAAAGACCATCCCCAGGCATTTCTATCCCTTCTCTCTTACTTTATCACACACTGCAGGGAATCAAGACCATCCCCAGGCATTTCTATCCCTTCTCTCTCACTGTATCACACACTGCAGTGAATAAAGACCATCCCCAGGCATTTCTATCCCTTCTCTGTCACTGTTTCAGACACTGCAGGGAATAAGGACCATCCCCAGGCATTTCTATCCATTCTCTCTCACTGTTTCACACACTGCAGGGAATAAAGACCATTTTCAGGCATTTCTATCCCTTCTCTCTCACTGTATCACACACTGCAGGGAATAAAGACCATCCCCAGGCATTTCTATCCCTTCTCTCTCACTGTATCACACACTGCAGGGAATAAACACCATCCCCAGGCATTTCTATCCCTTCTCTCTCACTGTATCACACACTGCAGGGAATAAAGACCATCCCCAGGCATTTCTATCCCTTCTCTCTCACTGTATCACACACTGCAGGGAATAAAGACCATCCCCAGGCATTTCTATCCCTTCTCTCTTACTGTATCACACACTGCAGGGAATAAAGACCATCCCCAGGCATTTCTATCCCTTCTCTCTCACTGTATCACACACTGCAGGGAATAAAGACCATCCCCAGGCATTTCTATCCCTTCTCTCTCACTGTATCACACACCACAGGGAATAAAGACCATCCCCAGGCATTTCTATCCCTTCTCTCTCACTGTATTACTCACTGCAGGGAATAAAGACCATCCCCAGGCATTTCTATCACTTCTCTCAAACTGTATCACCCACTGCAGGGAATAAAGACCTTTCCCCAGGCATTTCTTTTTATTTATTTATTTATTTATTTATTTATCTATTTCTTCTATACCGCCCCTTCCAGAGATCAGGGGCGGTTTACATGGAACAATTGTATACATTCGTATAACATTACATAGAACAAGAACTTTTTAACTTTTTACATATAACTTTTTAACTTTTTACATAAAACAGAACAGTTTTTACATATAACTTTTTAACTTTTTACATAAAACAGAACAGTAAGTTGTTAAAATTATTTACAGGGTGTATACTTTTGTATACTACTGAATTTACAGGGGAATGTCAGCGAGCTGACATTGCTATTTATAGATGTTATTTACAAAAGGTTAGGATACATGATTTATGGTGTATAGAATTCAGTATTCAAGTGTGTGTGTGTGTGTGTGTGTATGTGTGTGTGGGTGTGTGGGTGTGAGTGTGTGTGTGTGATGTAATTTATTTCCATTTTTTCGTGGGTTGTTTGGGGTGTCTTTGGGGGGGGCTGTTTGAAGAAGGAGTTGTGTGTGTTAATTGTGTGTCTGCAGGTTGTTTGTTTGTGTGCCTGTGGACGCTGTGTGGCTGGACTTGGAGGGTAGGGGATTCCGAAATGCTCAGAGAATAGATATGTCTTGAGTTCTTTCCTGAATTGGGAGAGGTCCTTTTTGATTCGGATGTCTATTGGGAGGTCATTCCAGAGTGTGGGAGCGGTGAATGTGAAGGCTCTGGCACTGGTGGAGTTTTTAGTCCTCGTGAATGTTTTTGGCAGCTCTAGTGAGAGGGTTGCATTTAGTCTGCGGGCTCTTGAATCATTTGGGGCGTGGAGGAGTGTGGATAGATGGGAGGGGGCAATATCGTTTAGTAGTTTGAAGGTGTTAGTAGTATTTTGTATTTGATTCGGTTATTTATGGGGAGCCAGTGTAGTTCTAGCAGTATAGGGGTTACATGGTCTGCTAGGTGGGCTTTAGTGACTACTTTTGCACAAATGTTTTGTGCTCTTTGTAATAGGTAGATATTCTTTTGTGGGAGGCCGGTTAGGAGACTATTACAATAGTCAAAGTGAGGGGTTATGAGTGCACTTACGACTGATCTAAAGTCATGCGTGTCAAGAAGGAGCCTTAAGTGTTGAATAGTTTTGAGTTTGTAGAATATAGTTTTTTTAACCGTCTGCTTTATGTGTGGTAGCATGGTGAGTGTGTGATCGATTATAACGCCTAGGTATTTTACCTCTTTTTTAACAGGTATCATTGTGTTATTGATGGAGATAGTTGTTGGGTAGGTATCTTCAGCCACAGGTGCTCTTGAAACAAACATTGCCTCAGTTTTTTTGAGATTGATGCTGAGGAAGTTGGTTTCCATCCAGGATGAGGTTTCCGCCATACATTTGGATAGAGTGTTATAATTGGGGTTTTTCGTGGTTATGGGGAGGGCGAGCATGATGTCGTCGGCGTAGATAAAATGACTGATTTTGTGTTTTTTAAATATTTTTGTGATGGGTTGTAGGTACAGGTTGAAAAGGAGAGCAGAAAGGGCTGATCCTTGGGGTATTCCTTGTCCTTGGGGAAAGGTTTCTGATGCTTCCTGGTTTAATTGAACTCGCATTAGTCTGTGTGTGATGTAGGACTTGAACCAATTGAGGACAGTCCCGCCTATTCCTAGGTTTTCTAATCTGTTAATCAGTGTAAGGTGATTGATATTGTCAAATGCGGCGGAAATGTCTATGAAAAGGAGTAGAAGGCCTTGAGTGTTATCGTCTGTGTGTCTTATGAGGAAGTCCATCAGAGTAATTAAGAGGGTTTCTACCCCATGGAAGGGGCGGAAACCAAATTGGTGGGAGTCAAGGGAGTTGTGCTCGTCTATATGTTCTTGCAGTTAAAGTTGAACAGTTTTTTCTATTATTTTAGCCATGAATGGAATGCTGGCTATCGGTCTATATGAGTTTGGGTCTTTCGGGTCGAGTTTATTGTTTTTTATTATTGGGTGGATTGTTGTGAGTTTTAGGGCATCAGGCATAATTCCTTGGGAGAGGGATTGATTTACTATGTATTGAATGTTTCCAGCTAGTTCTTCCTTAGTACTTTTGATCCATGACACAGGACATTTCTATCCCTTCTCTCTCACTGTATAAGACACTGCAGGGAATAAAGACCATCCCCAGGCATTTCTATCCTTCTCTCTCACTGTATCACACGCTGCAGGGAATAAAGACCATCCCCAGGCATTTCTATCCCTTCTCTCCCTCTGTATCACACACTGCAGGGAATAAAGACCATCCCCAGGCATTTCTATCCCTTCTCTCTCACAGTATCACACACTGCAGGGAATAAAGACCATCCCCAGGCATTTCTATCCCTTCACTCTCACTGTATCACACACTGCAGGGAATAAAGACCATCCCCAGGCATTTCTATCCCTTCTCTCACTGTATCACACACTGCAGGGAATAAAGACCATCCCCAGGCATTTCTATCCCTTCTCTCTCACTGTATCACACACTGCAGGGAATAAAGACCATCCCCAGGCATTTCTATCCCTTCTCTCTCACTTTATCACACTGCAGGGAATAAAGACCATCCCCAGGCATTTCTATCCCTTCTCTCTCACTGTATCACACACTGCAGGGAATAAAGACCATCCCCAGGCATTTCTATCCTTTCTTTCTCACTGTATAAGACACTGCAGGGAATAAAGACCATCCCCAGGCATTTCCATCCCTTCTCTCTCACTGTATCACACACTGCAGTGTATAAAGACCTTTCCCCAGGCATTTCTATCCCTTCTCTCTCACTGTATTTCACACTGCAGGGAATAAAGACCATCCCAGGCATTTCTATCCCTTCTCTCTCACTGTATCACACACTCCAGGGAATAAAGACCATCCCCAGGCATTTCCATCCCTTCTCTCTCACTGTATCACTCACTGCAGGGAATAAAGACCATCCCCAGACATTTCTATTCTTTCTATATCTCCTTTAACAAAATGTGTTGGGCAGTTAAGAGGGGCGGAATATCAATATTTCTAAGTGATGTATGGCTTACTGAATTGTATATGCATTGAAAAATATTTTAATAATAAAAATGACTAATTCGGGACTGTACTCATGACTGAAAGTGGAAGATTTTATGAAGGAAGCAGTAGAGACCCCTGCACTTAACTCCCTTTTCTGAGGTACTTTTTTGAAGTATTTGCTAAGTAGCGCTTGCAGTAGAAAGGAGGGGAATGTTGAATTGAGTGGACATTGTTGAGCCCCACAATCCTATAGAAGTATTTTGTAGTTTAGTGTTTTTGAAATGCAAGATGGGTACCTTTGTGCTTCTATTAACGAGGTTCCCAGATCCAACCCTAGTAGTGTGGAAAGCTGATGTAGATATGTGCAGGCATTCAGGTGTCTTATAATACTGTGATAAGGAAGCTTATCATAGCTCAGGAAGGAGCTATAGAAAAGGTGAAGTGACTCTGAACAAGCAACCTGTCAGTTCTGGTAGAAATAAGAAAACAGAATTTTCCCATAAAAGACTACCAGTCCCAGAATGCACCAGGTTTCCAACAGCCATTAGAGGAGCTGAAGTGGGGAAACGTGTGTTCAATTAGGAGGGCTATGAGGTAATCCCCAAGCACTCATCTCAAAGGGCAGGGCCTGATTCAGCACAGCTGCGCTGTGCTAAGGTGGAGCATTCATCTAAGCAGAATAAAGGTAGAGTTTATTCTACAGAGAATCATCCTCAGTTTCAGCTTGGACATCCTCAGTATCTTGGACAGCTTCATCATCTGGAGGATCATCAGAAGCAGAAGCCAGAGCGGACGGACAGAGAGGGCAAGAAACCCTTTGGAAGTAAGAAGAGAAAAGCATTTGGGAGGTCTAAAAGAGTCCAGAGCAGTACGTATACTGGGAGACATTCAAAAGGCCAGCATACACCATTGGACTGGGGAAAACCAGAGGAGTGGTGCTGCAGGGCTAGGAATCTCCAGACGGTACCTGTGAGGGAGACGGCTGCACTTGGAAGGGACCCTAAGACCCGTGCCAGAAGGTATGTGAAGAGAGACACAGTGTCCAGGGATCTGGATTGGAAGGCTGGACATAAGAACTGGACTACATACTGGCCAGGCTATTTAGAGAGGAGCTCTAACAGCAATGGAAGCTCAGGTATGAACACTGATCTATGCCTTAGCTATACCCTTGAAAGACAGCAGGGAAACAAGTATTCTCCTGAGAGTGCTCCATTGAGAAATTCCTCTGTGCCAATCCATGATATTGAACCCATGATTGTTGAAGAAGGGGAAGAGGTTATAGATACAGGCTGTGAATACATGGATTGCTCTCTGTCTAAACTCCTTTGGTAATTTACTGTTACAAAGTACAACAACCATCACAAAGAAATACAAACTTGTTCTTTAATTTACTCAGAGAAGCTCCTGAGTAGGATTTGAGCCACACAGTAGAAAGTAAGCCAGCTAAGGGGTTTCAGCTGGGTAACTGCTAGCAATTGAGCCTTACCTAATTGCTTGTGAGCTCTAAGGGAATCACTTCTGAGTCTATGTGTGAAGATATAAGAAGTTAACCTGAAAAGAACAGTTTTTCCCTTCTTTGTGGGTTTTGCTTGTTGATTGAAGCACTGTTAAGAACATATTAGCTAAAGTCTTCAGAAAAGACCATTCTGTTACCATCCTGGTCTTTATTCTTTTGCTTTGATTGCCTGACAAAGTTCAACTGTTGTTTTCCTGATTTTGTTTTTCCAAGTTTAACACTGCAAGCAAGTATCCTGTTTTATGTGCTACCAAGCATATCTGTGTTGGGAGAAATAATCCCATAAATAAATATCTTATTGGCTTTACACTCAAGCACAACTAATTATTGTGAACGGCTGTGTCTGGTGTGAATGGACTACATTTCCCACAATCCCTTGCAAATCATATTAATATATGCCTTTGCCAAGACTGTGAACATTCTCACCCAGGTACCCGTCTGACAAATGGCGTAGTTTTTTGGATTGCTTTTGCACAAAGGATTTACATGCTAAGGATTACAACTCAAGTCTGAAGAAAAAGGAAAGTTCAAGTTTGAAAGCTGGAAAAAAAAGATTTTCCCTCAACTGCACTTTGGAGGAGAGGTGGCTGTTCCAGGTAGCTGTTCCAGGAGGAAAAGACCCTGTGCAGAGCTGGATTCATCACTGGCATAAGGTAACAAGTACCTGGGCATGTCTAGTGGTGGATGGGAGTAAGGCACAGGGGTAATTGAAAAAAAAAAGTAGAAAAAAAAACACCTGTTTGGAAGGTGGTGCACTGTGGTTTTTTTTTTTTGTGTTTTCTTGCAGGGATCAAGATGGATCCAAGGGAACTAGCTGATTGGATGGTAGCCCAGTTTAGCAGGCAACAGGAGCTAGCACAGCAGGCTCAGGACACTGCTATGAAAGCCTTAATGGACCAGCAGAGGCCAGTGCTTGATCTGGTGCAAGCCCTAGTTAAGCTGCAGAACCAAAGTGGACCAGATGCAAGACCAGCAGTAAATACTGGTACACCACATGTGGACAGTGTGGGACTCAATCAGGGAATTGGGGCATTTAGTTTTGGGAAGCTAACTCCAGATGATAATGTTGATGATTTTCTAGAGTCTTTTGAGAGAGTGGCACAAGCATTAGCATGGCCAGAGACCCAGTGGGCAGTAAGGCTGGCAGCCTCATTAACTGGAGAGGCGCTTGCAGCTTATAGAGCAATGCCAGCAGCCCAGGCTTTGAATTATAAGGATGTAAAGGCTGCTATTAGAGATCGCCTAGGGTTGTCTATTTCAGAGTATAGGCGAATGTTTAGAGCTACTACATTAAGAGTGGGTGAAACACCCAGGGCTCTGAGTCAGAGAATCAGAGGATTAGCTGTAAAATGGTTGGAGCCTGAGCAAAAGACGGTAGAAATGTTATTAGACATTATTATGCTTGAACAATTTATGTCTGCTGTGCCTAAAGATTTGCACACTTTCCTTATACAGCAAAATTGCCAAAATCTTGGAGAGGCAACCATGCTAGCAGAGAGATTCTTGGAAGCCACGCAGGCTTGCCATAGAATGGGTGGCCCTCTGAAGATTGTTGCTGAGGCAAGCTGTGCTGTATCAGAAAAGAAAATAGTTAAAAATGTTTCTGAAAATAAATGTACTGTGCCAAACCAGATGACACAGTGGAGTAGAAAGAAATGTTTCAAGTGTGGAAAATGAGGACATTTAGAAAAGGGATGCCAGACACACACTAGCTTAATGGGTGTGGATTTAAAACAGCCCAAAGAAGGATTTCTTTTGATGATTGATGTGCAAGGAATTACCACAAATGCTTTGTTAGACTCTGGGGCAGACCAGAGTATGATGTCAAAAAGGCTTTGGAAGAGAATAGAGGCCTAAGAAGGATTTGTGCCTAGAACCCCTGAAAGCCAAGTTCACATCAGATGCATTCATGGTGCTGCAACATCATATCCCACCTATAGGCTAAAGGTTAAGTGCCTGGGGGAACAAGAGGAAGTCATATTAGCAGTGGTGCCTAGGCTACCCTTTGATTTGGTTCTAGGAAAGGACTGGCCAAGATTTAAGCAGGGTCTAGTGGAAGGGCTAGGAAAGAAGGAGGGAGAAGGAATAATGGAAATAGCTCCCGGGCCTTTCTTTGGAAGTCCTCAGTCCCTAGCTAAAAAGATGGTTAAGCTTCTGGAAGGCCAAACTATAGGTAATAAGAAGATCCTTGTATCCACCCGCTCGCAGGCTAAGGTAGAGAGCCAGCAAAAGGAGGAGGGGGAGCAGGCAGAGTTATTAGGAGACTTACCCTCTCATGATGATTTAATAACCCCATCATCTGGTAAAGTAAGAAAGTTGAAAGCACAAAAGCGGCGTGAGAGACTTTGCAGAGCACAGGGTAGGGCTGAGATGTTAGCTGGTCAAAGTTTACCCTGGGTGCCAGCTGAGTTAGTGGCAAAGTTTCCTAACTTTCCACAAGAGCAGCGAGCTGATCAAGCTCTCACCCGAGCTTTTAAGTATGCTCATGAGGTCAGGGAGGAGTTGCCCAGATTCAGACTAGATAATGAAATATTATATAGAGAGAGTCAGGACCACTGTTCCCTCTAAGCTGTGCGCGTGTGCGCGCGCACACACCTTGCCAAGTGAGCGCACATACTTTACAACAGAGCGCACAAAAATTACGGTTCTGATTCTGATAGAAAACAACACAGACGTCTTACAATTTAAAAGTTGTTATGTATTTACGGGTTTCACAAGTTTTACAATATTTTCTAGTGCAATCAAAGTGGTGTACATACTGTATTCTGACGTGTAGTCAAATTTTAAAGTATATAACTCCGAGTGTCGTTATGTGGCGCACAAAAATTTAACCTTCCTTCAAAAGCTGCACAGCTGATATTTTATGCGCACACAGCCTACAGAAAATTAGAGGGAACATTGGTCAGGACCCCAGGAATGGGACCATACGTAAACAATTGGTGGTACCCACAACTTTCAAAGGGCTAGTACTTAGATTAGCACATGATCATCCAGTTGGAAGTCATGAAGGGATGCAAGGAACGCTGGATCAAATACTTATGCATTTTTACTGGCCAGGTATCTTCAAAGAAACTGCCCAGTTTTGTGCTGCATGTCCAGCGTGTCAGCGAGTTACAGCGGCTCACCCACCGGTGGTGCCATTGATTCCCATGCCAATTATCACAGGTACACTACCAAAAAACTGCCTCCAGTTTTGCAACTGATTCCTATAGATTTTGGGGTGCTGAATCCAGGAAAAATAGCCAAAATGTTCCATCACGTCACGTTTTCTTGCAAAATTAGATTTCTTACCCATATAAGGAATGTTCACATAATTTCTTTTTAGCCGACTGCAGTTTATTTTCTTGGCCCAAAATAGAGGTTGTAATGGTTAACTAACTAGAAACACTCCCTCATGATATTTTAGAGTATTTTGTATTCATTTTATACATTAACAGGACAATTGGGAGGCGGGGGGCTAAATCCAGTACTCGCGCTGGCGCATGTTCTTTCCTGTTCGCCTCGCCTCGTTCGCTCGCTCAAACACGGTGGTTGCGACATGAACGTTCCTGTCAAATTTCAGTTTCTTGCAAGTTCATTATTACCTTTTGTTTGCTCAGTCGTAATCCAGCTTTATTCCGAAGTGGTTCACTACAGTTGTAGTTTGCAGTGCTGTGTATTTGTGATGGCTCACAGAGCCAGAGGTTGCGTCAACTCTCCGGACAGTTTTTGTTTTATTTGTGGGGAATATACCGTGAAAAAGCGGCAGAGGAACATTTCTGCATTTATTAAAAAAGTATATTTCGCCTATTTCGGTTTGAAGTTAGGTGATCAAGACAAACTGTGGGCTCCTCACAAAGTGTGCAAGACATGTGAGGAAGATCTACGCTTATGGATGAAAGGTAAAAAACAAGCATTTCGTTTCGGAATACCTATGATGTGGCATGAACAAAGAGACCACAGCAGTGACTGCTATTTTTGCTCTTGCATTGTGAAGGGATACAACTTAAAAAATAAGAACGTAATAAGTTACCCCAACCTTCCCTCAGCAATTAGGCCTATGCCTCATAGCAACGAAGTACCTGTGCCTGAACCACCAAAATCTTTGGATCATATTTGTGTGGACGGTTCTGATCATGATGAGACTCATCAGATGGCTTTTCCCGATGAGTCCAGTACTTCCGAGTTTGAAACTGAACCAGATCCGAAACCTGAACTTTTCTCTCAAGCTGAATTGAATGATTTAGTCCGGGATTTAGGACTCCCAAAAGATGCTGCCCAACTGCTAGGTTCTCGGCTTAAACAGAAAAATCTATTGTCACCAGGAACAACTTTTTATTGGTACCGCAACCGCGAGACACAATTTTTGAAGTATTTCAGCAAAGAGGAAGATTTGGTATTTTGCAACGATATATACGGAGTGATGGAAAAGTTTAAACTCAAGTATGATCCTGCTGAATGGCGGCTGTTCATTGATTCGTCAAAAGACAGCATAAAAGGTGTTCTTCTTCATAATGGCAACACATTCGCTTCAGTTCTTATTGCTCACTCTGTTATTCTCCAAGAAAAATACGAGAATTTGGCCCTGATTCTTCAGAAGATTCGTTATGATGAGCATAAGTGGATGATTTGTGGAGACTTTAAAATTCTATCCATGCTATTAGGGCAGCAATCCGGTTTCACCAAATATCCCTGCTTCCTTTGCTTGTGGGATAGCCGGGCCCGCGACCTACACTGGGGGAAAAAAGACTGGCCAATTCGGGAGTATTTGAGTCCTGGTGAGAAAAATGTTCTTCATGAGAGCTTGGTACCTCGTGATAAAATTCTATTACCACCTCTCCACATTAAGTTGGGTCTCATTAAGCAATTCATCAAGTCCCTTCCAAAAGATGGTGAGTGCTTTCGGTACCTTTGCTCAAAGTTCCCCCGACTTTCTGAAGCAAAGCTAAAGGAAGGAGTGTTTGTTGGCCCTGATATAAGGAAACTCATTTCAGATGGAGCATTCGCTGAAACGATGTCTGAGAAGGAAAAAGAAGCCTGGGATTCCTTCAAGGATGTTGTTCTCAAATTCTTGGGGAACAGGCGGGATGAGAACTATAAGGATATTGTTGCCAGGATGCTCAATGCCTTCAAAGAACAAGGCTGTAACATGAGCCTGAAAGTCCATTTCTTGCACTCCCATGTGAACTACTTTCCCGAAAACTTGGGGGCGTACAGTGAAGAACAAGGTGAAAGGTTTCACCAGGACATCAAGGACGCAGAGAGAAGGTACCAAGGAAGATGGAACACCACTATGATGGCTGATTTCTGCTGGTTGCTGCTGCGGGAAACCCCAGATGAAAAATACGCCAAGCAGCGCACCAAGAGAAGCATTTGGGGGAAGAAGAAACGGGCCCACCAGGAGATTGATTGACCCAAGAATGACTTTAAAATCTAAACTGTGTTGACAAATATCGTGTTTTTACTAAACTTTGAAATAAAAATTTGCTAGTTATTACCACAGTGTCGGATCTCATTTATTAGAATTTTATTTTCACACCATCGGGTGTTTGTCTTCATGTATTGCAATGGTGCGGTTTGCGTTTTCTATTCTTACATACATACCTGTACAACATTTTTTGCACATTTCTTTGCTTTGCTTTGTGTCTAACCTCGCTCTTATATGCTCATTGTTTGTGCACATGTATGTGGCTGTTTTAAGTGCAGACAATTTTGCTACCATCACAGTGTGTTTTGTTGACATTACTCTATTCTTATGTGCTGCCTTGTTACAATTTTCTTTATTCTTATTTAAATAACTACTAAACAATTAGTATAAAGAATTCATCCAAGAAACTTTTATCTCGATCGCACTCAATCTGAAACGTTCACCTCAAACTGCTAACCCAATGTAGCAAAAAATCTGTACGTGATGGAGCAAATTGGTTACCAGATTTGGATTCAGCGCACCAAAAAATGTAAAAATCAATCGAAACATTAGAGGCAGTTTAAAAAAATTTTTTTTTAGTGTACCTGTGTTATCACAGACCCAATTGTTCGCATTGCCATGGATATTGTAGGCCCATTAGTCAAAACGCCCCGAGGTTTCCAATACATCCTAGTTATGGTAGATCAGCCAACAAGGTTTCCCTGGGCCATACCATTGAGGAATGTTTCTGCAAAAACAATAGCTTTAGAGCTAGTAAAATTGTTTTGTGAAGTGGGATTCCCAAGAGAGGTGTTGACTGACCGAGGGTCCAATTTTGTATCCAAATATTTGGCCCAGGTCTGGGATGCCTTTGGCATTCATCACGTGAAAACCTCAGCCTACCATCCACAATCAAACGGTTTGGTGGAGAGATTCAACCAAACTCTCAAACAAATGTTGAGAAGGGGGTTAGCAGGAGAGGTAAAAGAATGGGATATGTTATTGCCCTTTGCCTTATATGACTGCAGGGAAAGAATTCAGGTGTCCCTAGGTGTAACTCCATATGAATTGATGTATGGTAGGGCTCCACGGGGTTTGTTAGACATTTTGAGGGAACAATGGATTGATCCTGAACCAGGAAGTTAGGAGGTGCCACAGTTTCTGCGTGACTTGAGAGCACGTTTGAAAAGGACCTCGCAGGTTGCTGAGAGGAACCTGCAGGACAGTCAAGTGCGCCAGAAAGGGTGGTATGATAGGAAGGCCAAAAGCCGCCAATTAAGCATTGGTGAAAAGGTTTTGGTTCAAGTAGCAGGTACAGCCCCAAAATTTGAAGTACAGTGGAAAGGGTCATGGAAGGTTGTTAAACAAGTGAGCCCAGTATCTTATATGGTAGAAAATGCAAGAGGGCGTAGGCAGACCTACCATATTAATGTACTTAAGTCTTTGAAGGAGAGGCCTGTAAATAATAATGACCCTGAAGCCAGTCAGGAAGTAAGTGAGCTTCAAAAAGAGAACACTCTCGTAGGTATTACGGACTGTAGGAAAGAAGTTTCACCAGTTAAACCAGTCCATAATAACTTAAGCAGGGGGGTATGTGATAAGGAAGCTTATCATAGCTCAGGAAGGAGCTATAGAAAAGGTGAAGTGACTCTGAACAAGCAACCTGTCAGTTCTGGTAGAAATAAGAAAACAGAATTTTCCCATAAAAGACTACCAGTCCCAGAATGCACCAGGTTTCCAACAGCCATTAGAGGAGCTGAAGTGGGGAAACCTGTGTTCAATCAGGAGGGCTATGAGGTAATCCCCAAGCACTCATCTCAAAGGGCAGGGCCTGATTCAGCACAGCTGCGCTGTGCTAGGGTGGAGCACTCATCAAAGCAGAATAAAGGTAGAGTTTATTCTGCAGAGAATTATCCTCATCATCTGGGAGATCCTCAGAATTATCCTCATCCTCAGTTTCATCTGGGAGATCCTCAGAATCAGCTTGGATATCCTCATCTTGGACATCTTCATCATCTGGAGGATCATCAGAAGCAGAAGCCAGAGCGGATGGACAGAAAGGGCAAGAGGAAAGAAGAGAAAAGCATTTGGGAGGTCTAAAGGAGTCCAGAGCAGTACGTATACTGGAAGGTATTCCAAGGGCCAGCATACACCATTGGACTGGGGAAAGCCAGAGGAATGGTGCTGCAGAGCTAGGAATCTCCAGAGGGTACCTGTGAGGGAGACAGCTGCACTTGGAAGGGACCCTAGGACCCGTGCCAGAAGGTATGTGAAGAGAGATCCAGTGTCCAGGGATCTGGATTGGAAGGCTGGACATAAGAACTGGACTACATACTGGCCAGGCTAGAGGAACTCTAACAGCAATGGAAGCTCAGGTATGAACACTGATCTATGCCCTAGCTATAACCTTGAAAGACAGCAGGGAAACAAGTATTCTCCTGAGAGTGCTACATTGAGAAATTCCTCTGTGCCAATCCATGATATTGAACCCATGATTGTTGAAGAAGGGGGAGGGGTCTTAGATACAGGCTGTGAATATATGGATTGCTCTCTGTCTAAACTCCTTTGGTAATTTTCTGTTACAAAGTACAACAACCATCACAAAGAAATACAAACTTGTTCTTTAATCTACTCAGAAAAGCTCCTGAAGTAGGATTTGAGCCACGCAGTAGAAAGCAAGCCAGCTAAGTGGTTTCAGCTGGGTAACTGCTAGCAATTGAGCCTTACCTAATTGCTTGTGAGCTCTGAGGGAATCACTTCTGAATCTATGTGTGAAGATATAAGAAGTTAACCTGAAAAGAACAGTTTTTCTCTTCTTTGTGGGTTTTGCTTGTTGTTTGATACACTGCTAAGAAAATATTAGCTAAAGCCTACAGAAAAGACCAGTTTGTTACCAACCAGGTCTTTATTCTTTTGCTTTGATTGCCTGACAAAGTTCAACTGTTGTTTTCCTGATTTTGTTTTTCCAAGTTTAACACTGCAAGCAAGTATCCTGTTTTATGTGCTACCAAGCATATCTGTGTTGGGAGAAATAACCCCATAAATAAATATCTTATTGGCTTTACACCCAAGCACAACTAATTATTGTGAGCAGCTGTGTCTGGTGTGAATGGACTGCATTTCCCACAATCCCTTGCAAATCATATTGATATATGCACTTGCCAAGACTGTGAACATTGTCACCCAGGTAGCCGTCTGACAGGTTCTTTTGAATACCATTTTCTTCTCTTCTTTCTCCCATAACTCTTGAAAACCATAGCATTCCCTTTTTTTGTCTCTTTTACTACTTTCTTCATATAAAGATCTGTCACCTTTACAAGGTGCTCATTTAAATTATGTCATGTCTTCTATTTTACAATGATCTCCCAACCCTGCCTTTGCCTTCCCAGTGTACATCTCCATCTAATCAGAACTGGTACGCTTGAAGCCTAGTACAAAAGGGATATTCAAATCGGGACATTCAGAATTTGCAGTGTATCTCACAAAAGGTTCTCTAAACATGGAGACTTTTCTAAAATACATATAAGGCCACAGGGAAACCTGTGGATTGGGTGATACATTCAGCAGAAACAGCCATATTACCAAGAAGTGACTGACACAAGAGCAACGTCATACAAGTGCTTTATTTTTACACAGTTGTACATAGAGAGGAAGCCAGTTATGTAGGTAAGCTCCGGAACTCAATCTTTTAGATTTTGGATTGGGGGGGGGGGGGGTTTAAACATCAGAGAGAGAAGCACAATTGCTCTGTCAGTCATTTTTTAAAATTCTGATCCCATTATTCTCTTATTCACCTCCTATGTGTTTCCTTCCCCTTCCCCTAGATATATCCTAGTCCCCAGTTGTTCTGTTGTCCGTCTTGACCAGACTGTAAGCTCTTGATGAGCAGGGACTGTCTCTTACATGTCTCTGTAGGGGCAGTTTCTCCAAATGAGTGAGGTTTGTGGATACCATGACAGTCATGAACCTCATTCTAAGCCAGAGTATGTGGAGTATGATCTCAGTCTCTCAAATTTATTGCTAAGGCTCGGCGTAGTTCTTGCATCGTGCCAAAGAGAGCCTCCCTCTGGAGTTTGTAAGACATTATATACATGGGTAATTTATCAAGGAGTGCTTGGATGGTCCGCTTAATTAATACTGTGACACCCAACGCAATGGGAAATAAGTCGATATCTTTCTGCCACTTTTTCTTGGTCTCTGACAGCATTTCTTGGTATTTGAAGATTTTCACCCTCTCACCGCGATTCACAGAGTAGTCACTTGGAACTGACAGCTCTATAATCAATGCTGTTCTAATGTTTTTCTCCTTTACTACTATATCCAGCTTTCTCACATCTAACTTCTTATAGTATCCCAGGTGCTCATAACCTCTCCATTCTCTGTAATTCTCTTAGGGTCATGATCCCAGTGCTTTTCAGGCACTGTGATGTTGCAGTACTTGCAACAGAGTTCCTAATGGATGAGATGTGCTACTTTATTGTGCCATTTTCTATAGAAATTTTCTGCCATCAGAACGTCACAGCCAGCTATGAGGCAAGTCACAGCCAGCTATGAGGCAAGTCACTTTTCCAGCTCTTTCCCAGAATCGACATATGTCTGTTTTGCCAGTTTTTTTCAATACTCGCTGTAAACCATCTCGTCCATAAGCCTCTGTCCTGGGCTATAACTATCAACCTCTCATCCTTTGGTTTCAGTTCACTTCTCCTTAACCATTCATATGTCTGTTCTTGATCGACAAAGCGTTCCTGGAGTAACACTCTGGATTTCCCACTGTGTTTGTCCATCTCGCACTTGTTTTTCCTTGTTTGTTGTTGCCTTATAGTAATAATGATTAGTAGTAGTAGTAGTAGTCATTCCTCCAAAGCCCAGGTCCAAACAAGCGTTTAACTGACACGTGTTCCTGGGAGCAGGTATAAATGCCAATGATGGAGTTTTTTGAAATACTCATGAACTACCACTGTAAAATAGGAAATTCATGTATACGAGGTGTGACAAAAGAGAAATGAGACTGTGGCAGCCAGGCTCATGACTCAATGCCAATTGGCTAACTGCTAATGTCACTGTTTTGTGCAACATCTCACCACTATTCTGCTATAATATTTTTCATCTCTCTCACTCTGTTTTTCTTTTTTGTTTTTTTTTGTAGCACACTGCTCCATCGCTTTCTCACACAGGTGGCAGAAATATGGAGCAAAGGATCAGCTTGAAATTTCTGGTTAAGTTGGAGAAGGACCCAATTAAGTGCCTCCAACTTCTTCAAAAGCTTATGGAGAAGATGCAATGTCAAGGCCGTGAGTCTTCGAATGGCACAAACGCTTCAAGACTGGCCCATGAGGAGGTGGAGGATGATCCTAAGTCAGTACGGCTTTCCACGACAAAGACAGCTGAGAACATTGACAGAGTGAACCAGCTGGTGTGGAGTGATCGCAGACTGACAATGCGGATGATAGCTGAGGAGCTCAGCCTGAACAGGGAGTTAGTGTAGACAATCTTGGTGCAGGAGCTGGGGATGCGGAAGGTGTGCGCCAAGATGGTGCCCAGGCTTTTATCGGATGACCAGAAGGAGCACCGGGTCAATGTTTGCCAAGACTTGCTATAGAAGATCAGAGAAGATCCAGAGTTCATTGGCTGAGTCATCACAGAGACGAAACTTTAGTCTTTCAGTACGACCCTGAAAGCAAGAGACAGAGCCTGCAGTGGAAGACTCAACTGTCACCCAAACCCAAGAAGGTGTGCATGTCCAAATCAAGGATCAAGGTCATGCTGATCACATTCTTCAACCAGAAGGGAGTGGTCCATAATGAGTTTGTGCCTGAGGGTCAGACAGTCAACCAAGTAGTTCTACCAGCAGGTCCTCAATTGTCTCCATGACCTGGTTCGGTGCAGCAAGTGGGCTCTATGGAGAGACAAGTCATCGCTGATCCACTACGACAAAGCCGCCGCACACTCTATGCTCAGTGTGAGGCAGTTCTTGGCCAACAAACAGATCACAGCTATTGACTACCCTTCTTTTTCCACAGATCTCACACCGGGCAACTTCTGGCTCTTCCCCAGGCTGAAGACTCTGCTCAAAGGAACTCATTTCGCCTCTGTAGAAGAGATCAAGGAAACTGTGACGAGGGAGCTGAGGGACCTCAAGCGAATGCAGAAGTGCATTAACTCTATGGGAGGATTACTTTGAAGGGGACAATGCATAATTTCTCTGTAGATTTTGTAATAAAACATTTATTGGATAGTCTCGTTTCTTTTTTGTCACACCTCATATATTCAGGTCCACCCAAACCATGTTCAGAACATGGCCCCTTGAAATCTGTGCATGCCACAGATAAATGTGTAAGTAGTGTCTTTTTTAAACTTACCCCTTGCACACATATTCCTATTTACATGTTTAAACTAACTTTTTGTATGTGTCAGAGGCACCTAAGCCTTCTAAAATGGCCACCTTGAAGTCTACGACTAACAGTTGTATGGATCCTCCTTGACTTAAGATGTTGTCTTTGGGTTTTACTGGTGACCTAACAAAGTTCACTGTGATGTGGCTTGTGGGCTTGGCTTTTCCTTTCATATTCTATGATATCCGAGACAATAATTTGGTTTTGGCAAGTCTATGCTGAGGATTTTCTCTGCAACGTTGGGCTTTAAGCTTTCTCTGGTTTGTAGGCTAAGCCTGTAAAGGTTGATTCTCCTTATCGTTTCACCTTTTTAGCTCAGCGACGTGCATCCTTGCTCTGTGCTTCAGGAATCCTGCTGATCCTGGGTCTACTTTTACTGACAGTATCCGTCACTCTGGGAATACTCTGTAAGTATACAACACCAGTCTTCTGTCTTATAATCATTTAACCCTTGATAGGACATGGAGAGGGAAAATGAGACATCCAGGTTGGGAGGTGGAAAATTCCCACAATATTTTTCAAAGATTCTGTCAAACCCAGAGCCTGTGGTAAGATACAGATATGTCTTAGCAAGTCTATTGAGAGCAGTGATTTATAAAAAAGCTCCATGTGGGGAAAAATGTCCAGTTTTCCCCCTAAATGTGTATGGGAGCAGCTTTTTAAAATTGCTACTGTAATTATCAACGCAACTCATGCTATCATCCCACAAGCAGCACAAGTACCTGCTAATTATCCCACTGGTAACCCCCAATCTCTCCCCTCCAGCATATGATCCCATCTTTTGACACCCCCTGACATCAAGTATCCCAACAGACATCCCCTGAAATCCATACCCTCTGACCCCTCCTGTCAGACTCCCCCCACTCCCTATACCCTGATCTCCTTCCCCAAGCTCTCCCTGTGGCCCAAGTAGTCTAATGACTGCAGGACTGGTCTACTACTACAACCACTACTATTCAAGGCAAGGAGTGGCCTGGTGGTTGGGGCAAATTTACACAGGGTCAGGGGTTCAAATCCACTAGAGGACAGCAACCTTGGGTTGGAAAGACTGGGGGTTCTAGCCCTATAGTTGCTCCTTGGGCAAGCCACTCAACCCTCCATTGCCTCAGAGACATAGACTGTAAGCCCTTTGGGGACAAGGGAAATATATATACAGTACCTGAATGTACACTGCTCTGACTTGTTGAAAAGTGGTATATAAGCCTAGTTAAATAAATGCCTCTACTGAATTATTTGTATAGCTGAGCACAGCACTGCACAGGGATAAGTAAGAGCTTACAGTCTAATCAAGACAGACAACACAACAAATGGGTCAACGATATATCCAGAGGAATATTAAGGAAACACATAGGAGGTAACCAGAAGATTAGATGCATCAGGATCCAAAAAGTCTCAAAATGAGCTTTTAGCCTGGATTTGAACAGAGACACAGACAGAGCCTGACAAATCGACTCAGGTAGTTTGTTCCAGGCAGCAAGGTAAAAGATCAAAGTCTGGAGTTGGTAGTGGAAGAGAAAGACACAGATAGAAGGGATCATCCTCACAACCCTCTTTAACAACCTAGTCACAGGAATTGACAACATCCACCAAGGATTTGTCCTCATCTTTATGGACATCGCTGCCGCTTTTGACTCGGTGAACCATGAGATACTACTACTCCGGCTCAAGGAAAAAGGGATTCAAGACTCAGCGCTAGCATGGTGTAAATCTTATCTGGCCAACAGATGGCAACAAGTCAGAACTGGCTCCACCACCTCAGAGCCATTTTCACTGAAACAAGGTGTGCCTCAGGGTTCGTCCCTATCTGCACTGATGTTTAACATCTACATGCAGCCAATCTGTGCCCTAATCCGCTCTTTCAATGTTCAATGTCTTGCCTATGCAGATGACATCCTGATGTACATTCCGTTCAAGATTGATCAACCAGACTTCTCACCAATATTAAGATGCTTTGATGCAGTTGCAGACTGGCTCCTATCACAGAACTTATGGATTAACCACAGCAAAACTGATGTCCTATTTGTTACAAGAAATCAGAAGTTCACGCCACCTTCCTCCTTACAAGTCAACAATGCCGAGTTGAAAACCAAATCCACAATTCGCTATCTTGGCATTACACTCGACCAACGGCTCGACATGTCAGCTCATGTGAAAAACACCACGAAAGCAATTTACCACAAGATCCGGACACTACGACATCTCCGCCCCTTACTTGACTTCACTGACTACCGAACAATCTTCCAAGCCTTGGTACTCCCACATCTCGACTTCGCTAATATCATCCTCCATGGTCTTCCTCAGTCAACACTACACCCACTACGACTCGCCATGAACTCAGCTGCGAGGGTACTTTTAGGACTAGCGAAGTCAATCCACATAACGCCAGTCTTGATGAACCTCCACTGGTTACCTCTGCAGGCTAGAACCCAATACAAGGCTCTAGTCCTGACCTTCAAAACCCTAAAGAACCAGCCTCCCACGCCCATCAGTAAACTTATCCACAGCACGCCGGTCAACAGAAATAGGAGATCCACATTGATGAATACGCTTGAAGTCCCAAAGATACTGACAAAATGCACGAAGACAACTGCCAGTAGGGCTTTCTCCATATTCGCACCCAGGGCCTGGAATGCCCTCCCTACTGAAATCCGTGCCATCACAAATCTAACGTTATTTAGAAAAGCCCTCAAACACCACCTCTTCCTGAAACACTAAACGGAAACTAATTCTGGAAAACACATAGCCATTCTCCCTCCCTTCCCAAACCCCCCCATTGCTCAGCCCCCCAAGGAGAATGGTTAATCAGGTCTCCCACCACCCCTACCCTGACTCCTGAGCATATGCCTTGGTAAAGACTCTTACATTTCTCGGATTCCCTTATGTCTTGGATAAAGTTCCTACATAAAAATATACTATATTTGTAATTAGTTCCCCCCGTTACTTCCATGTTTTAATTCCCCTGTTCATTGTAAACTCAATGTTCCTGTTGCATTGTAGTATATTTTGTTCAACTGTACACCGCACTGATTATAATAGCGCGGTATATAAGAAATATAAATAATAAATAAATAAATAAATAAATAATAAATCTGCCAGAAGAGTGGAGTTCCCGAGGAGGTGTGTAGGGAGAGATAAGAGAGGAAAGGTAGGTAGGAGCAGCCGAATGAAGGCACTTATATGTCAGTAATAGATGTTTGAACTGGATGCAGAAACACATAGGGGTATGTTTACTAAACCGTCTTAATGTTCCCGGCGCTAGTTGCAGCGATAATGTGAAGAATGCCATATAAGGAGTGGGCGTTCCAGTCTTAAGATAGCATTTTGGGTTATCGCGCAATAAAGTCCATTATGGCGCGATAGAGGGAGCCGTGGCACGTTAACGTGCGTTAGCCTTAATTAGGCGCGCTGACTTGCAATCACAACAACTGAGGTGTAGCACACTGGTTAATGCATTGCCTGCTAATGCAGTGGTCATGAGTTCAATCCCTCAGTGGGTTCAGTTAAAAGGCTGTCTGAGGAAATTCCTTTTCCTGCTTGTAACAGCCAGACACATCCCAAAATCCACACTGCCAGCCAAAAAAGCCTCACCCCAGTGCCACAACCTAATGCACCTTTTAGGGCGCACCATAAGGCACATCATAAAACACCACGTCATCCAAGGCAGGTCATAATGTGCCCCAGAGGACAGCAGGAAAGGTTGGCACCCTCCAAGGCAGCATATAAGGAGCCCCATAAGCTGGCCAAACCTAAGGTGCCGCGAAAGATGCTCCAAGGATGGTAAGGTGACACAGGAGATGGTGCCCAGGGGCACAAAGGTGCCCCAAGGTCACAAGCATGAAATGTATGGCTCGGGGAGAGTGCCGCTGTGAGGGAGCTGCCGTGTATTTTACCAGCCGCATGGTTCAGAGCAGTGGGACTTGGAGGAGGCTTTTTCGGTGATTGGGCAGGCGGGAAGAGGACGTGCCTTGGCCCGGAGGACCCTGCTGTGCCCTATAAAGCCCTCCGGTTGAGAAAGCACAGTTGGGAGAGTGCCGCTGTGAGGGAGCTGCTGTGTATTTTACCAGCCGCACGGTTCAGAGCAGCGGGACCTGGAGGAGGCTTTTTCGGTGATCGGGCAGGGTTGAGGAGGACGTGCCTTGGCCCGGAGGACCCTGCTGTGCCCTATAAAGCTCTCCGCTTCCTTACGCGGCCGCGTGTCGCGGCTCGCGTGGCATGGCCTAAGGGGCGTGGCTCAAGGGGCAGGACACGCCCCTTTGGCGCCCCTTCGGTGTCTGGGAGGCATTCGTGTGTTGTGTTCATTCAGCGTGGCGTTTATCATCATGGGCAAAAGGAAGGCGAAGGCTGGTAACAAATCTGGGGCTGGTGGCTCAGGAGAGAAAGTGGTGGGCCCTATGGACAAACATGTGACTGCCCTGCTACCTGGTAATCTGTCTCCAGAGGAGGTCTCGTTGAGTCCTGTTCTCCGGTCTCCTCCTCCTTTCCCTCTTCCTGCTCTTTTATCTACCATTTCCAATAGTTCTCCTGAGCAGATCCCCCCAGTTCCATGTCCTGTATTTCCATCTGTAACAGAGCCTGGGACTTTAGCATCTCCTACGGGGGAAGTAACTCTTCATGATATATGGTCTGCAATTCAAAAAATAGATGTACGTCTAACTTCTACTGTATCCTCTTTGTGTAAATTTTCCCAAGATGTGGTAGATAAGTTGCAATATATGGATAATCAATTAGGTTCAGTTGTTCAGCTTGCTGCTCGCACTGCTTTTCAATTGCAAACTAGCCGTAATTCTGATGTTGTGTTTATACGTGATTCCTCAGTGATTTCCTTTCGGCTTGAGGCTCTAGAGAACCGTGCTAGAGCGTGCAATTTGCGTTTTCTTAACTTTCCTATGACACATTGAAATATTGTTGGGTAAATACTTTTTGGAGATATTGCATTTGGAGGGGGATTTTCATACTGCTCAGATGGTCCATATGTATTATTTGCCTTATAGTTCTTCTTCCACTCCTCGGGCTGTTGGGGCTTCGGCCCCTTCAGTCTCTTCAGTGGATCAGAATTTAACAGCCTTCTTGGAAGATTCATCAGATACCATCTCAAAACGTAACACTTTGGTAGTTCAGTTTGTTTCTGAATCTGCCAAACTGCGGGTTATGAGAGCATATTTTAAACATCGGTGTGCCCTATTTTGTGGCCAGGTTATCCAAATCTTCCCAGATGTCTGTCGTTATACGCAGATTCGGCGTAAGCAGTTTCTGCTATTAAAATCTCAGGTAGTGGCGCTTGGGGCAACTTTTTTTTCTTAAATTTCCTTGCCGTTGTGTGATTACCTTAGGGGGACAAACCTATCTGTATAATGATGTTAATGCTTTGAAATGTTTCTTGGATTCAAAAGTAGAGGGAGGTTCGATTGTGGAGGAATGATTTGGTTTTTTTTAGCTCCCCTTTGTGGGGTCTTGTAACCTCTTATTTCTTATATTTAGATTGATTTCTATTTTCTACTGTTATTGGTGGCGATTCTCCCCTTGATGTGTTTCTTTCATGTGTGGAAAAATGTTCCTCATTGTATTTTGCTATTCTTTTTATTCTCTTGTTTGTAATTTCTTGATGCATTGGAAAATCCTTAAATAAAAAAATTAAAAAAAAAAAAGAAAAAAAAAGAAAAAGAAATGTATGGCTCAAACACAGATGTAACCATAACACTGCACAGAGCACCAAGGAAAGGCAATGAACAAGTGATGGAAGGAAGTAGATGACGGAGGTCTTGTACCAGCCAAATCTGCGTGCAGCCCATCTGGCAGCAGGTAAAGTGGACAAACATATTGGGGGCAGCTGTACCGATGTACAGGGTGATGGTAATGTACAGTGCAACAATGACAGTGTGTGGCAGAGGATGGGGATACGTGTCCACCAGAGGAGGTAGAGGTGGCAGGATAAGTGCAATGACAGGACAGAGGAGAGCAGTGACATGCAGAGCAGACACAGGAGAGGCAAGCATGAAGAGCCGCAATGCAGAAAAGTGTGCCAGTGCAGGACATGGGGTAGCAGCCTGCATATTAGGGCAGAACGCCACACAGCTGACACACACACATAGACGGACAGAAGGATGGATTGCAACAGTGATGAGGGTATAATGTGGCGGCAGCACAGATCTGCCTGTTACATGAATGGAACGTGGTTGTGTAGGACAGCCATAAAAAAAGGGGAACAGAGAGTAATTGAACCCATGATCTCTGCTACTGAAGCTATTGCATTAACCATTGTGCTACATTGCAATGGGACTTATTGTACCAATGGCTGGCTACAGAAAGAGTGCACATCACCATAAAACTGCCTGCTGTGGCTACCAGGATAGGATAGAACCAACAGTACCCATAATGCAATTCACATGCAGAACAGCAGTCTACATCTGCTCACCGGATGAGGTATGCACCTCTACAGCATGTCAGCTTGGTATGGGGGAGATGACTGGCACAGAGTACCCACAGGCCATGCCAATGTGCATGTTCTGTGTTCACCCTGATGGTGAGGTGGAGTGGCCAGCACCAGGTCCGCAGTACCCGGGTTGGTTGAGGTGGGCTTTGCTGCAAGTCTCCATCAGTGCCAGTGTGTGACAGGTATTTGTTGCAGACACCTTTAGGAGGACTCTGTGTCCATTTACAATTACCAGTCCTGTCTAGCCCTTGCGGACCATGATGCACACAATATAGTGCATATCCACTGGGCTTGCTATGTTTCCCTGTTTGAGGAGCAGGGGTGTGTCAGGACTCACATGGTGACAATGCACTTAGCAAACCACCCTCTCTGTCTCAGGGTGGGGGACATGATCTGCCCCCAACAGACCTGCACTCTTCCCCTTTGCAAGGGGGGGGGGGGCAATGGAGGTACATGAGGACAGGCTGTGGGACCAGCAACCCCAGTCCTGGTGGCAAACAGGCAGCTGCTGCAGATAGGTAGTGGGCTCAGTCAGCTCAGCTGCCCCCACTACGAGCTGACATTCACCAGCAGAGGGCCATCAGTGTGCACCTGCTGCACCCTGCAAGGTGGTGCAGCCATACAGATGCTAACTGCAGACAGTCTGCTAGCTAGTACATAATGCATGTTCCTGGAGGAACTGTGTGCACCCAAAAGTGGGATGTCAGTGATTGGGGCCCCAGAAAAGAGAACCTGTAAACGGGGGTGTTTGTTGTGAAAGTTCCACAATCTAGGCATAGGCAGGAATTTACTTGACTTGCAAAGGATTGTGGGTCTTGTAGTTCAATCACACAAAACTAGCCGTTTAACCAGAATAATGAGTTGCAGTTGCTCGAGTGTAAAGCAGAAACAGATTTTATTTATGGGGTGTTATTCCCTCGCACAGATATGCTTGGTAACATCAACAGGATACTTCTCTCAGGTGTTTTATTCAGGAAACAAAAACAATTAAGGCAACTGAATTATATAAGTAAACTTAGTAAAGACCTTGATGAAACAGAAAAGGTCTTTCCTCTAGCCCCTGCTAATAACCTTTCTTAGCAGTGCTGAAATGAAAAAACAAACCCAAAAGGAAAAGTCTCTTTGTCAAAAAAAAACAAACCACACACAGCTTTCTTCCATGCACACAGAGGAAAAAGCTTTCTTTCAAAGTCCCACGTGCACTTGTGCCTTGCTTCAATCACAGGTGCTTAACCAGCTGTACATCATGGCTGGTCCACTCTTCACGTGGCTTCAACTTTCCCCATAGCTTTCCCTAAAAGAAACTTTCCTGGAAAGTTAAAAATCAGTGCAGTTCCTTTTGGTGTTTGATCCTTATCTGAGGATTATTTTAGAACAGCAGCTTAGACAAAGAACAATCCATATATTCAGCTTCTTCCCCTGATATATCCCCTTGCTCTTGAAATATCATAGGATCACTTTTAAACACTGGCTCAGAGGATTTCCCTAACTGATCTCTACCAGGATAGAAACTGTTTCCCTGCTGTCTTCCTTGTGCAAAGCTAGGGAACAGATCAGAGTTCATACCTGAGATCATGTTGCAATTAGGTTTCCTCTCTGGGTATTGTGGCCAGTAGGTAGTACAGCTTCTGTGCCCAGCTCTCCACTCAGAATCCCTGGACTTTAGGTCTCTTTTACCATACCTCCTTAAATAGGTATCAGAGCTCCTTCCTTCTGAAGCCGTCTCCCATACAGGTGCTGTCTGTGGATTCCTGGCTGTATATCTCCAAGCCTCTGGCTTCTTCCAGTCCAATGAAGAATGCTTGCCCCAGGAATCTCTCCCAGCATATGTACTGCCTTGGGCTCCTTTCTTAGACCCTCTGGACGTCTTGCTGTTCTTCCTTCTGTTCAGGATCAATCTTTCCAGCTCACGTTGCTGTCCTTGTTCTTCTTTCTCTTTCTCCTTCCTCTTTCCCTTTCTGCTGTCTAATGAATTTTTTCTAGTTTTAAAGTGCCCAGATGGCCGCTCCACCCCAGCACACTCCAGGTGATTTGAATCAAGCCCTGCCCTAGGAAATGGGTGATTAGGGATTACCTCATTGCCTCTCTGAATAGGCACACATTCCCCTACTTCAGCTCTCCTAGAAGGCTTCTGCAAACCAGTGCATTCTGGGTCTGGTAGTCCTTTAGGCAAACACTCCATTTTAGTGCTTCTACCAACCAGCACAGGATACGTATTCAGAGCCAATTCACCTCTTGTATTACTTCTTCCTGAATTAGGATAAGCTTCCTTATCACAAACCATAAACATCACTTGGAAAAAATATTATCAAGCACTATGGGGGTACCTAGCCATGCCATGGTCACTGCTCAGTCAGGGTGAGAGTGACCCCCTCCCCCCCAGCATGAAATCCTGTGGCGACCCTGTCCGTGCAGGTGGTGGTTGGGCACTACAATGTCCCAGCCATTGCCTTATGCTCTGTGCAGATGCAGCCTGCCCAGGCCGCCCTGTCTGGGCCATACCCACAATTCCTTGCTCCTCATTATGCACATTGTCAGCTCCACTAGATGAACACATATATTGTCTTATACTGTCGTCAGTAATCACTCTCAACTGGTCACCCACATCACCCTCACCAATCAACACGACTCACAAACACCAACTGTCGTCTTCAGCCTGACCCTTACAGTTGTCTGTATAGCATTCACACACCCACACACCTGACTCTCTTCATCAGCCTGACTCTTACAGTTGTCTGTATAGCATTCACACACTCACACACCTGACCCCTGTTATATTTACTGTAGTCATTGCTAGCTTTGTAACTTACACCTTAATCAGTGATATCTTTGTTACTACTTCATAGCCTGTATACTGTACTGTGAAATTACCTGTATACTGTATTGTGTATTCTCACCACCCAAAACTCAATTACCCTCTCACACTACATCCCAGAAACCAAAATGTCTCTCCACCTCATTACCTTCCTCAGTTTTTACCTTCTCACAGATTGGCTCGGAACCACCATTGCCTACTCCCCCACCTCCAGTCATATCCCCATCCTCAAAAACCACGGAAAACATTGGGCAGGCAACCCTTATCTTTATCCAACTAGGGAAGCTCGTATCCGACACTCCCACTTGATCCACATTGCAATACAGCAATACAGTAATTTGAAGCAACACAAACCCTCGCCCTCACAAAACTTAAAATGTGCCCTTATAAATGCTCGATCAATTCAAAAAAAATGGCCTGTAATCCTAGATATAGTTACCCTTTATGATCTTGATGCTCTCATGATCATCGAAACTTGGTTATCTAAAGAGGACAATGTCCTTATTAACCAACTCATTCCACCAAACTTCACTATACACACAACCCACAGAGAAAACAAGAAGGGAGGAGGAGCACTCATACTCACCAAGTCTGAACTCCTCTTCATCATGACTAACTCCTATAGCACAAACAATCTAGACATAATTACCATAGCCAATAAACAATGCTCCATGAACCTGGTCTACAGAGCCCCCTCGAGCTCCCCTGACGACCTGCCCACCATATTGGATCTGGCCGCCAATACCTGCAACCCCAACACGCCCAACTGGATAATGGGAGACCTGAACCTCCCATCACTACAACAAAACCAGTCCTCTTCACTCCTCAATGCCATTGAAAATCTTGGTTACAAACAAATGATCACTAAGCCCACTCATTCCAAAGGAAACATTCTTGACATGGTATTCGCCCCCCACCATGTCTCTGAGCAAAACAGCAACATTGTAAAATCGATCACCGATGTCCCATGGTCTGACCATAAACTTATAAACCTACAAATTCCCCTGAACAACAATCATAGTCTGAACACCAGTAAACTCGCCAATCCATCTAGAGTAACACGGGGCTTTCGACCTTTCAACAGAGAACTTATTCTGTCGAGTACCCAACCAGTCCTCAACAACACAACTCTCAACCTTGACGAGTCAATCGCTGCCTGGAACAATAGCCTCAACGCTGTTGCTCAACTACCACACAAAAAGTCCATATCAGGGAAAAGAACCTCTGCTCCATGGTTTTCCCCCGAGCTACGTTCCTCTCTTATGCACCTACGAAGGCTCAAAAAACGCTGGCGCCGCTCACTAGCTATCGATGACCATGAAGCCTACATTCTCCACCTCTCAACTCACCGCGAGGCAATCACAACCAGAAAGAATCAATACCACTCAGATATGCTCAAGAGATCATTGAACAAACCTCGTGACCTTTTCAACCTGGTTAAGTCACTATCAAAGGAACCATCCTCTGAACAAAATAATGATATCCACCCGCAAGAATTCGCTGATTACTTGCAATCAAAACTCCTACAGACAGATGAACTCTCAAAAAACAATATACAAGAAACAACCTGCCCAACATCCCTATCCGCACTTACCACGCCTTCTTCTAAACACATTGAAGACACAATCACCTCACTCAACACGACCACCGCGCAGACCGATCCCTGCCCAGCCTTTTGGATTAAGGATCTTCGGTGTGCATTTAGCCCCTTCATTGCAAGAATCATAAACCTCTCCTTCACTACTGGCTCCTTCCCATCTGCATTAAAGCTCACATCCATCAGGCCACTTCTAAAAAACGCTAAACTAGACCCAAAGAGGCCAGACTCCTACAGGCCTATAGCCAGTATCCCCCTCTTAGCAAAGATCTTTGAGAAAGAGGCACAGCACCAAATCCAAGACCACATTGACTCCGCAGCCCCTCTAGACCATTCTCAACACGGCTTCAGAGAATTCCATGGCGTTGAGACACTGCTTACCACTCTCTTCAATGATGTTCTCAATACCATAGACAACATCCGACAAGGCGTTGTGCTAATCTTCTTGGATATAGCAGCAGCGTTTGACTCGGTAAATCACGAGATTCTCCTCGGTCGACTGAAAGAAAAAGGCATCTGCAACTCAGCACTTGAATGGTGTAAATCATACCTCGATACCAGAATGCAATACGTTAAATCTGCAACAGGAGAATCAAAACTCTTCCATCAAAGACAAGGCGTTCCGCAAGGGTCCTCACTCTCATCCCTCATGTTCAACATCTATATGCAGCCTATCTGCGATATCATCAGGTCTTTCAATGTGAAATGTATGATATACTCCGATGATATCCTACTCTACATGCCATTTTCCACAATGCAAATGGATTTATTGCCTATAACAAACTGCTTCGACGCAGTCTCACAATGGCTCCTGTCACAGAACCTCCGCATTCAGCATAAGAAAACTGAGGTTCTCTTTATCACAAGAGACCCCAACTTCACTCCACCACCACATTTAAGTGTCAAGGGAGCTGACCTAGGCACCAAGGAAACAATAAAATACCTCGGAGTCACACTAGACCATAGGCTCGATATGAAATCACACATAAACAATATCGTGAAATCTGTGTACTTCAAAATACGCACGCTCAGACACCTACGTCCCCTACTAGACCACGAAGACTTCAGAACCATCTACCAAGCTCTGATACTACCGCATTTCGACTTCGCCAACTCCATTCTACAAGGACTCCCACAATCCACCGTAAGCTCCTTACAGCTTGCCATGAACACCGCTGCCAGGGTTCTTCTAGGAGCGCCCAAAAATGAACACCACACCTATCCTCAAACAGCTCCATTGGCTCCCTATACACGGAAGACTTACATTCAAAACCCTTATTCTCACTTTTAAGGCCATAAATGGTTTATCGTCCACATCACTTTCTAAACTCATCCAAACCGTCCCATCAAACAGAAATAGGAGACAGGCAGCATTAAACTCACTAACAACCCCAAAGGCTATAACAACGTGCAGCCTATCAACGTCAAACAGAGCTTTCATGTTTAGCGCACCAAAATGCTGGAATTCTCTCACACCTGATCTCTGTGCCATAACCGACCTAACCCAGTTCAGAAAGGCCCTTAAACTGCACCTTTTCATCAAATACTACCCCACATGAAGCGTAACATAATAGCCCCACCCTAATACAATCCACAGTCTCTCTCCTTGTTCCAAGCATTCCTGCTAATTTTATGTAAATAGTTTGAGCATGTTATCTAGTTAATAGATTATATACTCCATGTAAATAGTTCTCCCATGTTATCCAAGTTGATACTCCTGTTATATGTAATACCAAACAGCCTGTTGTTCTGGTTTCTTTATGTTATCTGTAAACCGCGCTGATGTCAAAGAGTGCGGTATATAAGAAGTTGAAATAAATAAATAAATAAATAAACACCAATATGGTTTTTGACCATTTCATGGAGTGGAGACACTCCTCACCATCCTATTTGACCAACTCATACGAGGAATTGATGAGACTAAGAAAGCATTCCTACTCATCTTCCTTGATATCACCGCCACCTTTGACAGCATAAATCACCACATCATGCTCTGCAGACTCCAACAAATAGGTATACAAGACACAGTCCTACAATGGTTCACCTCATACCTGTCTGACAGAACACAAGTAAGAATTGAACACCAAATGCCCAAAAAATACAAACAGCGACAAGGTTTACCCCAAGGTTCTGCCCTGTCAGCCATTGTCTTCAATATATACATCCAACCCATGTGCACTATCTTTAAAAATTCCAGATAAATTACCACCTATACACAGACGACATAATGTTATATCTCCCATTAAACATCAAAAATCTATCAATCCAAAAACTCACTGAATGCTTTGCAGAGATAAAAGAATGGCTCGCAAAGCACGACCTCAAGATCGACCTCACGAAAACTGAAGCTATGTGTGTTACAAGAAACGAGAGTTTCACCCCACCTCCATCAATTAAGATACAAGGCACAAATATAACAGTTAAAAATGAAATAAAATACCTCTGAGTTCTTATTGACCGTACCCTCAACATGACATACCATATAAAATACACTTCAAAAAAGATCTTCTATAAACTCAAAATGCTGAAACAACTCCGCCCTCTACTCTACCTCAACGACTTCAAATCTGTAGTTCAAGCAATCATCACCCTCCATTTTGACTTTGCCAATACTACTCTACAGGGCATAACAAAGCTAGCCCTAAGAAAACTCCAATTAGTGCAACACTCTGCTGCTAGGATAACGATGAACATCAGCCCCACAGACCACATAACCCCCATACTATACAACCTCCACTGGCTCCCTATACAAAGCCGTATAAACTACAAAATACTTGTCACTACCTTCAAATTAATCATTGATATCACCCCCTCACACCTCTCCACGCTCATTCAAAAAGAAACTAACTCCCGCTCTCAATGAAACTGCAACAAAAACAGAATCTCTATACCACCAGACTTCAGGAAATCAACAAAGTCAACCAACAATAAGGCATTTTCCCACAATACAACCATCCTCTGGAATGCGCTCCCAGATCACATAAGAGAGATAAAAGATCTCAAAATGTTCCGAAAACAACTAAAACCCCATCTATTTTCCCGCCACTTTGAGAACTCAAATTAAAAACGACTGCCCAAACACCCCCCCACCCCACCCCACCCCACCCCACCCCACATCAACTCCACCCAGCTCACCACACCACCACACACTAAATCAGGGGTCTCCAAACCTGTCCTGGAGGGCTACAATCCAGCCAGGATTTTGGGATATTCCTAAAGGAGTGGCCTAGTGGTTGGGGTAAGGTACCTCAGGCTGGAAGGGTGGGGGTTCAAATCCCACTAGAGGACAGCAATCCTGGGCTGGAAGGACTGGGGTTTCTGGTCCCACATGTTATAGTGCCCTGTTCAATGTAATTTCAGTTTGTTCAATGTAAACCACCTTGATAGCATGAAAGACGGAATATAAGAAATGTTAAATAAATAGAAAAATAAATAAGATATATTTGAATATGATGGGGGCAGTGCATGCAAATATATCCTCATGCATATTCATTAGGGATTTCCCAGAAACCTGGCTGGATTGCAGCCCTCCAGGACGGGTTTGGAGACCCCTGCACTAAATCATAAAGGAAATGTAATACTAAAACCTGCCTATGTCACACCAAAACAAGCAAACAGAACACAGAAACCTCCTCATAACTATAAATGGTTCAATATAGAGATGCTCAAAGAGACATGCCAAGCACTCTCTATCATGCTACATGTTACTGTAATAGTTACGATGAAAATGTTCTATGTGATTGAATATTTACTTGTTCTGCAATATTCAAAGTGGTATGTTTACTAAACCTTCTTAACGTGCGCACTGTGCAATTAGCACGCGCTAAGGTGCCTTAGTGCGCGCTCACGTGCGCAGCAGCACAAATGAGCACTGAAGGTGGGGAAAGGCTCCCGGAGGGCGGAGGAAGGCTCCCCAGGGGCGGAGAGAAGGGGTCAATGGGTGGAGAGTGGGAGGGGAGAGGCTCCCCGCACACTAACGATGTGAAATCCGAGGCCAAAACTAACGCAAGTGAAAACCTCGCGTTAGAGCTGATTTAAAGGGAAAAGAAACCATTCTGTCAGCAATGTACAGCAAAACCAGGGAAACCTACAAAAAAGTGATGTGTGATACATGTGCATGGAACAAGAGTGCAAATAAACATTGAAAATGACCCCAACAAAATTAAAAAAAATCATAAACAAGCTGGGCAATAGTGATAGTAATGGGAAACATCAAAAAACAATCCCAAGAAAGCCCCAAAAAATAAATATGAATTGTGGAAGGGTCTACGCTCCGTCCCCATACAAGGTGAATGATCCCACAGTGAAATAGCACTGATCAGGGTTTCCCTCTCCATTGGACAGGTTACCTATGGCATGCACATGTTCCACAACAGCAGGGTGGGCATGTTGGAATGGGCAACTGGACAGATGTTGGGAAAGGGGATACAGAGGGCTGCAGGCGGCACATGCTGTGGTGCACCTGGGGCACAGTGCGGACTAGGCAGATGCCTAGGTGGCACTTAGGAATGCTAAAACTGAACAGCAGCCAGACAGCAACTGATGAGGGCCCAACATGGGCATGAGAGTGTTTATCACAGTGTCACAGGGGATAGTACCCAGCAGGTACCTCCAAGGGCACAGAACATTGGCAGGAGGTGTTGGGGGGAAGCGTGGATGCCTATGCAGGCACCCCTACCCCAGAACACGCACCATAGGCAGCCGCCTACCTGCACACTGGATGGCTTGAGACTGCACACCACCAGCACCACCAGCAGAAGGGCATGTCAGCATGGTGGCAGAGGGGTACTGGTGGTGGAGGGGGGCAGTGGCAGCTGCCCAGAGCAGACCATGGCCTAGCCCTGTGTAGGTGGGTGCCATGCACTGCAACAGACAGGCCCTGCCGGACAAACAGTCATGGTATCACCAGGGAATGCACTGTCTCTGTGGCAACATGGTGGTGCAGTGCACACAACCAGTGTGTTTGCAGGCAGAAGGTCACAGGTTTAAGTCCCAGCTATGGTGCCTGCCAACCCAGTCCCCATATTTTACCCACTACTACAACGTGCTAATACAGACAGAACGTTTATTGCAGATGACGTAAACATGCCCAAAACACCTACATTTTACCCTACAGAGCACAGACTCCATAAACAGGCGCATTACCTAGAGCAGAGTCTCCCAAATGCAGTCCTGGAGGGCCAAACACCATTCAGATTCCATGTTGCCTCTAATAAAGATGCCTGTGCTGCATATCTATGCACCACCCCCATGGTATGCAGATGTAGCTCATGCATACTCATGAGGGACAGCATGAAAACCCGAATAGTGTTTGGCACACCAGGACTGGAGTTGGGAACCTCTGCCGTAAAGCAGCAGCCAACAGGGGCAGACACACCCACACCCACAGGCTCCATTAGCCAATGCCCCCTGGAGAGGCAGGACATTGGGCCCTGCGTGCATCTCCCAATACTAACACTTGCATACCTTAGCAATGCCACCCTACACCTGGGAATACGGTACACAGCTATCAAAAGGTTGCTATGATTACTGACAGATAGCAATTCCTAAGTAAAGCACAGTTTGCTGATTGAGCTCCATCATAGCAACCTTTCTGATGTCTGTGGAGTGTGCTTCAGGTCTGGTCTCTGACAGTGTTTACCACCCTGGGGAGTGACCCCCACCAATATTGCGTACCATATCCATGCCTGCACTGTGCCCAGGACTGGTGTGGTGGCCAGGGCTGCTAAACACCTCTATAGTAGCACAATGCTGGCATAGGTGTGGAAGTGTGTGTCTGTCTATCCAGTGTGTGGTGGCTGCAAACACCCTCCACAGCCCACACCGCCAGCACTGTTGCCAGTATTGGCCTGCCAATGTGCATAATGAGGAGCAAGGTACCATGGGTATAGCCCGGACAGGGTGGCCTGGCCAGGATGCATCTGCACAGGGCATAGGGCACTGGCTGGGATATTGTAGTGCCCGGCCACCACCTGCACAGACAGGATGGCCACAGCATGTTCTGCTGGGAGATCACTCTCACCCTGACTGAGCAGTGACCATGGCATGGCATGGCTAGGCTCCCCCATAGTGCTTTTCTTATGTGATATTTATGGGTTCCCTTTTGGGGCCCAATCACTGACTTATCTGCTTGGTGTGTATGCTGACATCCCAGTTCTGGGTGCATGCATCTTTTAAAGGAACATGCCCTATGGACTAGCTATCAGACTGTCTGCAGCTAGTATGTGTCTTGCAGAGTGCAGTGGCTGCAGGAGAATATCAGATTGTGGTGGGGTGCAGCTGAGTATTTCTGGGCCTAATGTCTGTCTGCTATTGCTTTATAGATGTGTACAGAGCTGCATTGACTGCCCTGTAGGGTGTCTGTTCCCCAGCAGGACTGCGGTTGGTGGTCCCCTCTACTGCTGCCATTGCAGAGACATAAAACATGGATCTGTTGGTGGGAGACCCTGTTTCCCCACCCACAGCCCCAGAGTGTAGGGTGGGTTGGGTGGTGGTACATAATCTGCCTATGGATCCCTAAGGGTCAAACCTGACTGAGAAATACAGATGTATCCAAAGTGTGTCTGCAGGATCTATCTATCTCGCATACTAGAACTGCTGGGGACTTACAGCATGGTCTATTTCTACCATGGAAGGTGCTGTGGACCTGGTGCTGGGCGCCCCACCGCACCCTCAGGGTGAGCACAGTACCCGCACAATGTGACGGTGTGTAGCTACTCTGTGCCAGTAACACACATGATCAGTTCCCCCTACCAGGCCGAGGTGCTGTGGGGGTGCACACCCCATCTTGTGTTCATCTGTAGACGGCTGATTTGCATGTGCAGTGCATCATGGGTACGAGTGGTCTAACCCTATCCTGTTGACCACAGCAGACTGTGGTGACATGTAGTCCTTCTGCAGCCAACCAGGGGCTTGCTAGCAGCTGTAGCCCACTGGTTACTTCACTGCCTCTGGAGCCAGAGGTCATGGGTTCAAACTCACAGTGGGTTTATTTGATAGGGCTATCCAAACCATTATCTATTTTTAATGTACATTAGTGCTGCCAGCAAAACCACCCTCAGCGTACTGTACCCATAAGGTGCCTCAGAGGGCGCTTTATAGGGCACCCTATAGGGCACCTTATGGTTAACGTCCATATAAGGTGCACTATACGGTATCCTATGGAGCGACTTATAGGGTGCCCTATAGGGGACATTATAGGATGCCATGGCAGACAGTGCACTTTATAATGTGCCCTATGGAGTGCCTTATAGGGTGCCTTATGCGGCACATTAGTTTACGGCACATGAGAGTGTGTTTGCTGGCAGCAATTAATAAAATACAAATAAAGTGCTGCAGGAAACAATACTTACATGTCAAAGCTGATGCCTCAACCAGCCTTAAGAATTAGGCACACTGGGGATCAAACTCATGACCCCTGTATCATCAGTCAGTGCCTTAACCATTGTGCTACACTGCTGCTCCTCCTTGCATATCAGCGCACCTACTTAAGATTTCCATGTATTTAAATGCACAGTGCTGCCATCAAAAACAGTGCTATGACCTTGCTGTGCCTCATAGGGCACCCTATATGGCGCCCTATAGGCCACCCTTTAAGCAACATTGTAGGGTGCCGTGGCGGACAGTGCACTTTAAAATGTGCCCTCTGGGGTACCTTATGGGGCGCCTTATGCAGCACCTTATGTTACAGCGCTTTGAGAGTGCGTTTGCTAGCAGCAGTAATTAAAATAAAATTAAAAAGCCTCATAATGCAATATTACAAATAAATGGTAGTGTCTCAGCCAGCCTTATTCATTGGGCACAGTGGGGGATTGAACCCATGACCCCTGCATCATCTGTCAGTGTCTTCACCATTGTACTGCAGCCCTATTCCTCTGTTTGCTCATCAGCGCGCCTACTTATGCTTCCCACGCGCGTTTCTCGTGCGCTAATGTGCATGGCGCAGCACGCAGCGCAGCACGCGCTAATCCCGTTTTGCTATTTTTGACCGGACCGCCCACTCCTTTTATGGCATCCTGCAGACTAACGCGGCACGCACGTTAAGAGGGTTTAGTAAACATACCCCAAATTGTTGTTCAATGTAAACCGATTTTGATCCACCGGAAAAATGCGGTATAAAAATTTACAATAAATAAAATAAAATAAATACAAATCATAAAGCTGTGAATTTTGAGGAGTTACGAAGACAGCATGAATGGAGGCGTGGTTAACCTGCTCTGCTGAAATTTCTTCTTCTAAATTTTCCCCATTGATCTTCTTTGGTTTGCCAATCAAAAGAAAAGGAAGGATGAAAACTTACCCCTCAGAAAATGCTACAGCAAGTGTAAGAAACAGAGCAGGAGCTCACAGCCAGGACTGCAAAATGCACATCTGAGAGGAGAGGAGCGACCAGCAGGTAGTGGGAGATTTGGTATACTAAAAGCACACGCAGAACTAGGAATGGAGCACAGAGGGGGGAGGAAGAGGGACCAGGACTCAGGTGCAAGAGGGAACAGCCTGGACTGCAGAGTGCACATCTGAGAGGAGAGGAGCGACCAGCAGGTAGTGGGAGAGTCGGGATACTAAAGGCACTTGCAGAGCTAGGAATGGAGCACAGAGGGCGAGGAAGAGGGACCAGGACTCAGGTGTAGGACGGAACAGCTGACGTTAGTTAAGAGTCGGCAAGTGACGGCGAGTCAGAGAGGTGCAGGGAGAAAGCAGGACTTCTCCTGAATGAAAAAGAACACAAAGAGGCATACACTCTGTGCTGTCCCACAGTCTGTCTTATTTGTCTATTGGTCTGTCTCTGTCTCTGTCTCGCCCAGCTCTAGCCATCAGCCTCTATCTTTATTTTCTGTAATAACAAACCGTTGCTCTTCTGTCTTTTTTCCCCTTGTTCTATAGATCACACATGTCTGAAAAATGCAGATTTGACAATGACCCACACAAGACTGGATTTACCGGATGCAGTGGAGGAGGTCCTGAGAGGTACAGTGTAACATAGGGGTATGTTTACTAAAGGATGTTAAGGGAGCAAGTGTGCTGTTAACGCCTGTTATCGGCATTCTTGTGCTCTTAATGCTGCATTAACAAGCGTTAAAGGCTCCTGCACCATTAAGGGAACAGTAGGCAGAGACTGGGCATTACCTGGTGGAGAGTGGGCGTTAACAATGGGTGTTCCCTTAACGCCTGTTGCGCAACGTCTGTTAAAGCCCTTTAACTCTGGGGACCATAATGCCAAGTAAAATCTTGCCGAAAGGGTTTATTTTGAGGGGATACAGCCAATTTTAATGTCTGCAATATGATGCACAGAGAGGGGAGCCCAAGAGAGCGATAGTAGTGCTACATTAGCAGCAATAGCATATTGCCCAAGTATGAAAGGGCGCTATGGCACTATGTTGATGGTGCAAATGGGGCAAAGAAGGTGGCACATGGGTCATGCAGTGTGGGTTGCTGGTGCACTGTATGTCTGTCATGATCCCACAGTGACAGTGGGGGCACACAGACATGCTGCTGCTGCTCCATAAAGGTGATGTGCCAAGTGGGGTGGTCCAGGGGTTCCTAGCACCCTAGTCTGGCCAACCCACCGCTGCTCAAGCCAGAGCTGGAGAAAGAGGCCGATAGCGCCAACAGCTATAGTGCCACAGGGAGCTGCAAAATGCAGGCGCCTGGGGAAATACCACAGCTGCGGCTTTCTTCCTCCCCTCGAGACGTATCTGCGGCAGGCAGGGATGGGATCCCAGCAGTGGCAGTTGTCAGCATGGTGTGGGGGGTGTTGGCGGCTGCTGCAGTGGCACTGAGCTGCAGCAGACAAAACCCATGTCCTGGTCCTGTGAGCCATTCACATCACAACATGTGCCAAGGTCTGGCTGATGGGCAACTTGTCAGCCCCAGGGACCACTGTATCTGTATGGCAGCTCTGTGACTGAATCCTCAAAGCCAGTCTATGAGTGGAGAGTCACAGGTTCAAGGCCTAGTTGTTGATTATGTTCCTGTTCCTGTGTGCAAGCTTTAGCCTACAGTACAGGTACCACAACAAAATTGTATCTATTCTATAGGAGCAAATTCACTGTTGAGCCGTATATAAAGAACTTATTGCTCCAATACCCAGAACTTTGAACTACTACTCATTCCCAATGCTTGAACTCAAAATATAAAGTATAACATATTATTAAAAGCAACGGGTCTCAGACTTCAAAGAGCTACGGTCTTTATATGGTTTCGACCTAATGCTCTGATTTGCATCAATGACCCTTATGTTGCTTCTTCATCAGCATTTGACTTATTAAGGTGGTTTCCTATAAGATGATTTTAAAAAATGGAACTTGTAAAAAGAGAGAGAATATTTGCTTATCTTCAAAATATGCCCAACGCCAGTTCCAGTGCTGCTGCGTTTCACTGCCGAGCTGTTTCATCAGGGGCTGTATTTTTCCAACTCATCCTCACTTTATTCGTTCCAAAAGATGGATTTTTGCAAATCTTTCAAATGAATCATGCGTTCGTCGTGCTCTAAACAGGGAATCATAAGTTAGTTCTGTATACTCATAACATCAATTGTATTCAACTATTCCCACATCGATTTATGCAACAATAAAACAGGAAGGATTATACCATAAATTTCTTTGCTGGTCTCTTGTCTCTTTCCAAACCGTTTGATTCAAACAACGCCGCGCATGCGGTCTCTTGACTGGGCGGGCTATATAGCGAGTGGCAACCCGCCTATCCAAATTTAGACACATAAATTCCAGTCAATTTGTAAATTGAGCCCCCCTGGTTGCACGGACTGCAGCATAAAAATCCATCTCTGTTCTTTCGCTATTAATACTTGATCTCTAGATCTACCTATGGATCCCGTCACGCTCCTGTCTATGCAGAAGCATTTTAATTCCTCAAATTTGTGATGTTCTTGGAGACAATGTTCAACTATTGGTGCAGCCATCGTCTTGCATTTTAACCTACTGCGGTGTTCCGCTAATCTAGTTTTAAATGGTCGTGATGTCTTCCCGATGTATAGTAGCCGACAAGGGCATTCTATAGCATATACTACATAAGCAGTGTTGCATGTTGTATAATTTTTTATTTTATTTTTTTTTAATTTAACAAATGCTTATATACCGCTACCTTCCAGAAAGATCAGGTGCGGTTTACAATGGGACAATTTAAGCAGGGTAAACATTCTGCTTTTTACATAGAACATAGGAAACTGTGGTTATACATTACAATAAAACGTTTTAAAGGGTAAACATAAACTGTAGTTATACATTAATAATTGTACTTGTGATATATCAACTATGTACAGGTCAAAATAGCTATATGCGAAAGGTTTGAAATTCCATTGATTTATTTTAGTGTTACATGTTTATTTACCTATTTATATGGTAAGGTTTGAAGAGCGGGTGGATCTTTTAATTGTCTTATTGGTAGAGATAGGTTTATTTGAAAGCTAATTTAATTTGTTTTGGATTTAATTATATGCGAAAATTGTAGATTGTGGTAGGGTATTGCCCCGGGATAATTTTATTGAATTGTAATTTATAGTTCTGTTTTAGTTTGTTATTGTTTATTTAGAGAATCATTTATCCATTTTCAATAAGTGGAGGAGTGTTTTCAATTGAGTCAAAGTGCAATCTGAACATAATGACGCAACTTATAAGTTCTTCCATGATACTCAAACGATGTAGTTTCCCTGGTGACCTCACACATTTGACAAGACCCACAGCGAGAATGGCCCACCGGTTGATTCAATAAACTGTCATCCATAGATCGCAACTTAGTAGGACTCAAAACTTCCTTGAAATTACGGTGCCTCTGCCAGACGCACCGTATTCTCATGTCCTTAAACATTGGAATACTTTGAAGCACATTCAAATGTTTATTCAAAATTGGATGAATGCGAAGAAAGTGAAGACGTCGAAAAAGGTATCCTTTGAAGATAGTTCTGATGATGGTCTTTCATTGGATTCTAGTAAGAGCACTAGGGAAGGGGATTTTCAAGAAGAAGGGGAGGGCCGCGTCAAGAAAAAAGAAGAAAAGAAAGACAACAAGTCAGTACAGGGGCGAGGAACGAACAGAAAGCGACAATGAATCATATTATACACGATTTTTCTTCATCGATGGTAATTAATATCTCCGGTACTTCATTGCTTGATTCTTATATTCATCTTTTAAATAAGGGCCTCTCTTTTGTGCCCCGAGCGGGGTTCAATTTGTTTCAATTCCATGTAGATTTTGAGAAATTAATTAGGAATTTACGTTTAAAAATTTTTTTTACAGCACAACAACGGCAGGTAGAGGATTCAGTTTCACAGATGACTAATCGTTTAAAATTGCCGATTAAGTCTACCTGGATACCCCCAGGACCTTTGCCAGGGGCCTTAGCTATTTTTCGAACTTTGGTGACACAAGATATGACTACACTAGTAGCGAGTACGAAAAGAAGGGCTATCACAGCGCTCACGAACCAGGAAGAAGCATTTTTATTGGAATTAAAGGCGCGGAATGATCTTGTGATCAGAAGAGCAGACAAGGGGGGGGGGCAATTGTTATTTTGGCACATGACCAATATTTAAGGGAAGCCCATCAGTTATTAGGGGATGAGAAGACATATGAGGTTTTAACGGTTGACCCTACCCACAGGTTAAAAGAGCGAATTAAATCCCTTACGTCAGTAGCCCACCAAGACAAGATCATTAGCAACAAGGAATATCACTACTTGAATTGTTTGGACCCTAGACAGGCAATGTTTTATATAGTACCGAAGATACATAAGAATATGGATAACCCACCGGGACGACCCATAGTGTCCACCAAAGGATCGCTTCTTGAACCCCTCTCGATTTATTTAGATACCTTTTTGAGACCACTCATACCTGCTATACCGTCGTATGTACAGGATACGATGCATTTCTTGCAAACATTGGATAATCACTCCCGCTGGGCTGGGAAGGTGAATATTTGGTTAGTGACACTGGATGTTTGTGCCTTATACACCAACATACCTCAAGATAAAGCACATGAGATAACTCTGTGAGCGTAAACAGCACGGGGCGATCTTTCTGAGAAGCATCTTACTTTTATGGATGAATTAGTGCAGTTGGTACTTTTTCATAATCATTTCCAATTTGGAGAACAAATTTACCATCAGAAGATTGTAGTAGCTATGGGCGCGACATGCGCCCCATCGATAGCTAACCTCTTCATGGGATCATTTGAAGAGAGATGGCTAAGGCAATCGGAATTTTCTTCACAAGTAAAACTATGGTGTCGCTATATAGATGACATCTTTGTCATCTGGGAAGGACAGGTTCCGCATCTTCTTCAGTATGTGGAATGGTTGAACATAAGAGAAGATTCAATTAAATTTACCTGTACTTACAATCAGGAAGTTATAACGTTTTTGGATGTGGAAGTGAAACCAGGGAATGGTGAATGGATCACCACGGTACATCATAAACCCACGGATCGGAATGCACTACTCCACTATTCCAGTATTCACCCGAAGGGGTTAAAAAACGGGCTTCCATTCTCGCAGTTCCTCCGGTATAGGCGGAACTGCTCGAGTCTACAGGACTTTAAAAGTCAAGCCAAGATATTGAAAACCAAATTTTATGATAGGGGATATCCCCATCATATAGTGGAACAGGCATATAAAAGAGCCTTGTTCAATAATCGTGAACATTTACTAACACCTCGCATATCTCACCCTGATGAAACTGTTGTGAATTTAGTGACGAAGCACTCTCCGTTTAATAGTAGTATTCAAAAAATTTTGAATAAACATTCGAATGTGCTTCAAAGTATTCCAGTGTTTAAGGACATGAGAATACGGTGCGTCTGGCAGAGGCACCATAATTTCAAGGAAGTTTTGAGTCCTACTAAGTTGCGATCTATGGATGACAGTTTATTGAATCAACCGGTGGGCCATTCTCGCTGTGGGTCTTGTCAAATGTGTGAGGTCACCAGGGAAACTACATCGTTTGAGTATCATGGAAGAACTTATAAGTTGCGTCATTATACAACATTCAACACTGCTTATGTAGTATATGCTATAGAATGCCCTTGTCGGCTACTATACATCGGGAAGACATCACGACCATTTAAAACTAGATTAGCGGAACACCGCAGTAGGTTAAAATGCAAGACGATGGCTGCACCAATAGTTGAACATTGTCTCCAAGAACATCACAAATTTGAGGAATTAAAATGCTTCTGCATAGACAGGAGCGTGACGGGATCCGTAGGTAGATCTAGAGATCAAGTATTAATAGCGAAAGAACAGAGATGGATTTTTATGCTGCAGTCCGTGCAACCAGGGGGGCTCAATTTACAAATTGACTGGAATTTATGTGTCTAAATTTGGATAGGCGGGTTGCCACTCGCTATATAGCCCGCCCAGTCAAGAGACCGCATGCGCGGCGTTGTTTGAATCAAACGGTTTGGAAAGAGACAAGAGACCAGCAAAGAAATTTATGGTATAATCCTTCCTGTTTTATTGTTGCATAAATCGATGTGGGAATAGTTGAATACAATTGATGTTATGAGTATACAGAACTAACTTATGATTCCCTGTTTAGAGCGCGACGAACGCATGATTCATTTGAAAGATTTGCAAAAATCCATCTTTTGGAACGAATAAAGTGAGGACGAGTTGGAAAAATACAGCCCCTGATGAAACAGCTTGGCAGTGAAACGCAGCAGCGCTGGAACTGGCGTTGGGCATATTTTGAAGATAAGCAAATATTCTCTCTCTTTTTACAAGTTCCATTTTTTGAAATAATCTTATAGGAAACCACCTTAATAAGTCAAATGCTGATGAAGAAGCAACATAAGGGTCATTGATGCAAATCAGAGCATTAGGTCGAAACCATATAAAGACCGTATTTCTTTGAAGTCTGAGACCCGTTGCTTTTAATAATATGTTATACTTTATATTTTGAGTTCAAGCATTGCGAATGAGTAGTAGTTCAAAGTTCTGGGTATTGGAGCAATAAGTTCTTTATATACGGCTCTACAGTAGAGGTACAGCACCAGCATGTGCAAACCCCAATGAATGGGCCAGTAAGGGTACAAGACTCCCATCAGTCAGACAGACAGACTCCACTATCCACAACTGGAAAAGCAGGTTGATAGCACAGGTCCACAGAACAGCGGTAATGGGCTTGAATGTGAGAGTGCGCTACTAGCTCCTGCACAATGAGCACATGTTAACAATGCTTGAGCTGATATGGAGACCAAAGTAGCAGGCAGGAAGCCAACCATCCCCATCTTTGCACAGTGCGGTGATGTGAGTGTATGAGTTTGTGTGTATGTGGTCTTCTGCACTGTGCCTCTCATTGCCTAAGGCTGTTCTCAGCGTTGGTCTGTAAATGTGCATGATGAGGAGCAGAGGATTGTGGGTATGGCCTTAAACAGAGTGCTTTGGCCAGGATGTGTGTGCATCAGAGGGAGGCTCAATGGCTGGGACTCCGTGGTGCCTGTCACCCACGTGCATGGCCTGGGTTGTCCATAGCATTTCATGCTGAGAGGGAACTTTCATTCTGACCAAGTTGTGACCATGGTACGGCTATGAATCCATATAGTGCTGTGTACTGTCCAGTTCCAATGTTGTGGTTGCACTTTCTGTCCTTGGAACCCAATCACTGAGCTAAACGCTGGGTGTCTGTGCTGTTTTCAGGTATAGGCCCAAGCCCCTTTCTCACAGTCTTATCTTAGTTTCTGGGCAGGAGTCCTTCCCTCACAGACTTTTATGCAATACTGTATGTGGCGGATAAATGCTTCAGTACTCACCGTCCTACGAGCCTTTCTGTATGCAGGCTGTATGGATCCACAGAGCCTAAGAGATTTTTAAAACTCAGTTTTGGCTGAGGTTGAGATTAAAATACTAACTGCTCGCCTGAGACTCTCTGCTCTGTCTTTTTTGGGTTCCTTTTTCTCTGTCACTGTGTTCTTGTCTGGTTTTAGGCCACATCCAGAAAGCACAAGAGATTTTTAAAAGATTCCTTTCTCTCTGACCCCATTCTTTTTGGTCCACAAACCCCTCTTCAGTTTTCCTAATGGTGAATTTTCATAGAAATAGAAAATGTTGGCAGATAAAGACCATACAGTCACTTCAGTTTACCCATCCGTCCCCACCAACTGCTAAGCTCTACAGCCCCCTCCTCTCCCCTCGAGATTCTCTGCACTTGTTCCATGTTTCCTGGAAGTTTAACGGCACATTTTAGACAGGAGATGGAGAGTAGAATTGAGATGTAGGGGTCAGCATGTGGACTATTGTGCCAGTATTTTAGAAATGACTCTGCTAAACACAGAGCTGATTCTAAATTACACAACCGCATGCAGCGGTTCGGGCCATGGGAAATATCGACAGGGGTATAAGAGCCAGTATTTCACAACAACCTCTTGCAAATGTCTCACTGAAGTGTATCTGAGCCAATTCGCAAACATAGACTTGCAGCCGCTCTGAATTACCAACAGAGGTCTATACTTTTTTTATTTCAATTTGCAGGGGGAAATAAACATTGTGAGCTAAAGGGGATATCCCCCCCCCTTAATCCCTCCTCGAAACAATTAGCCAAAATCTCTATTCGCATCAGAAGACAGGTGTAAATCTGCATCTGGGCAATTTTTGGTTTACATATGCATTCCCTATATAAAATGGGGCACACACATATAGATTTTCTCCCATCCAGGCCACGTCCTTTACACACTTCTGACACACCCCCTCCCCAGGCAACTTGGACATGGTATTGACATCTACATGTAAATTGGCTCCTTTCTAAAAAGGATGTGATTATACATGTGTAAATTGCAAACAAGCCTTCTAAAATAATCCCCTTAACGTTTAATAATTTGATTGCCTGCCCAATATTAAAATGGATAAAAGTGATTTAAAATAGTACTTAAAATTAGGGAAAAGCCAGAATGAAACCAAATGAAAACCATGACATGTGGAGCCTGATCCTGGAAGGGGCACGTCCGAGCTGTTCAGATGTTCCCAGACAGGACGGGGAGCATGCAGGACCGGGCAACGGGATGGCCCAGTGAGCCCATTCCTCAGATGCAGGGATGTCCTCGGGACAGCATGGCCAGGCTCCCCGATCTCACTTGTGTGCCAATGCTCCCCCCATCCGTTTTCCCTGCCTCCCTGCCCTCGGTGGATCTGCCGGTGCCGGGATCGGACAGTGGAGCAGTGTCTGCTGTGTTAGGTGGGACTGCTAGGCTGGGACGCTTGAGGGACCAGCGCTTATTCTACCTCTGAGGTGGAATAAGCAGTGCATCACCTTGGTGCTCCCCGGATGTACAGGGTTGTGACCTAAATTGCTAAATCAGCTCTGTAAGTCCAGGTGACTGGCCCACCCACGCCACCACCCAATCTCTATCTCCCCACACACAGCCTCTGTGCATGCGGGGGGGGGGGGGGGTGAGACTGTGTCTTGGGATTCGGGCAGGATGGCCGGTGGGGCTGTACGTCCCACAAGGACATACAGCCCCGCTAGTCTCCTTCATAAATTGGGGCTATAAGATCCAGAGAGCACCCATGGATTCAGTAAGACATGACAGAAAAGGACATTCTACATCAGGATCGCTAATACAATATAAAATCTAGACTGCCTGTAGCACTTAAGAAAAACATTCATGGTAAATGAAAGAGTCAAAATCACTCCAGCTTCTCTGCCCACTGCCCACCCTTAGGAAAAGGCCTGGATGAAAAGTCAAGTCTCTGAGGCTGATTTAAATTTTGAACTTTTGAATTTAGATACAGGCCTTCCGCCACAATCTCGAATGGGAGGCTATTCAACGCATCCACCCCCTTTCTATAAAGAAATATTTCTTAAGATTACTCCTGGGCGTAACACTTACATTGGCTGAATTAGGAAAATAACTAGGTAATTTTATCTGGTTAACTTTAGCCACGTTTCAGCTATACTTAACCAATTACTTTGTGGCTAAAATGCTACTTAAATCTGGACATAAAATTACACTTTCTGCTAGTGTGACCAGAGTTTACTGCTGAAAATGTGTGCAGACTATTTAAATCAAAAACCTGTCTCAGAACTGCTCCCAAAGCCATCTCCTTTATGCCTGGATTAATCTGTGTGTTTTACTATTTTAGCTGGAAACATTTTACCATTCGGAAGGGGGAAAATTTTAACTTTTTAGCTGTAATGGTCTAATTTCCAAAGTTAGCCTGTTAAGCCTTTTAAAAAAACAGATTTCCTGATTTTTCTCTTTCCTTACGTGTTTCACACTTAGATCAATATTACTGTCCGGAGGGATGGCGACAATGGAAAGGAAAGTGCTACTTTTTATCTAAGGAGACCAAAAACTGGAGTTCCAGCTCATACGACTGCAATTCCAGGGATTCTCGTCTGGCTCGACTCAAGAACTTGTCAGATGTGGTAAAAGTGAATTTCTTTAATATGTCTGGCTACAGTGATTAACGTATTTGTGAGAGTCGGAGAATTCCTGAGACTAAAGAGCTCCACTTCCTGCTTTCTCACTGTTGAGACTGTTTCCTTCACCTTTATTTATCCTACTGTAACTGATCAATAACAGAAATATTCCTCCTTCCGTTCATCCTATTAAGAAGCTGTCACGGGCAGATGCAGAAATCCTGAAGTGCAGCATTTTTCTGGCAATTTTCCCACACTAGGTTTGCTCTCCGATGCAGAAAGCAAGCTAGCGCAGGAAAATCGCAAGAAAAACCACCGAGCAAATCCTAGCACAGTAGACATGCTAATCACATGCAATGTGTAACTTCACCCGATGTAAGACACTGCACTTTACTTTTAATGCTGAATCTTTGTCAGTTTCGTGCAAGAGTAAAAATATACAGCCAGAGGCAAAAGGATCATATTAGAAAGAGTTTGCCATTGACCACAGGGTCCAGTGCCCCCCTCAGAGACTGAAAACCCACAGCCAGTACCAAACTCATCGGTGGACCATGAGCCTTAATTTTCCATTTCCCCTTTCACAAAAATCATTGCTAGCTGTGGGCCCCAAAGTCCCCCACAGCTTCTCCAAAAATCATTGGTGACACTGAGGGCCTCCCATGCCCTCCCCACCCTCCCAACACACGACTACTACTACTACTATTCAGCACTTATAAAGCGCCACGCACACAGCGCTGCACAGCTGACCTACAAGAGGTAGCCAACATGCAAGAGACAGTCCCTGCCCGTCAGAGTCCATGCTCATCGGAGCTTACAATCTAGTTAGAACAGTAACATTAGTTAGAACAGCATTAGTAAGTTCTGCGCAAGGTACGGTGTGGTACAGTTAGGTCTGTAGTTTGGTCATAAACATTGACGGGGGTTAGGGTAGGATGAGGAAGGAGTCAGGATCTGAATGCAATGGTGAAAAGGTGGGTCTTCAACCTGGATTTGAAGAGGGCCAGGGAGGATGCCTGGCGCACAGACGCAGGAAGGCTGTTCCAGGCGTAAGGTGCAGCAAGGTGAAAGGAGCGCAGTCGGGAGTTCGCGGTGCGGGTGAAAGGCATTGATAGAAGTAGTTTGTAAGCGGAGTGAAAATCTCAAGAGGGGATGTAGGGAGAGATAAGAGGTATTGAGGGGCCATAGAGTGAATGCATTTATAGGTCAGCAGGAGAAGCTTGAATTGGATGCGGAGCTGGACAGGGAGCCACTGAAGTGACTTGAGAAGAGGAGTAATATGGGCATGGCGAGGCTGGCAGAAGATTAGTCGAGCAGCGTGATTTTGTATAGATTGGATAGGAAGGAGGTGGCTCACGGGAAGACCAGCGAGGAGTAGGTTGCAGTAATCAAGGCAAAAGGAGATTAAGGAGTGGATAAGCGTTTTGGTAGTGTGTTCAGAGAGGAAGGGGCGGATTTTGCTGATACTGAAGAGAAAGAAGCGGCAGATCTTAGCTACAAGCTGGATATGAGCGGAGAAGGAGAGAGAGGTGTCAAAGATAACCCCTAGATTGCGGGCCGAGGGAACAGGAAGGATAGTAGATCCATTCATATGGATTGAGAGAGGGGGAAGTGGGGGGGAGGAGTTAGGTGGAAAGACAAGGAGTTCAGTTTCAATTGGTGATGAGACATCCAGGCAGCGATGTCCGAAAGACAGGCAGAGATCTTGGACTGGGTTGCCGGAGAAATATTAGGTGTAGAGAGGTAGATTTGGGAGTCATCGGCATACAGATGGTATGGAAAGCCATGGGAGGAGATAAGCACGCCAAGGCCTTGGGTATAGAGAGAGAAGAGGAGGGGGCCCAAGACATATCCCTGGGGTACAAATACATGGAGTGGGGTAGGGGAGGAGGAGGAGCCACCAGAGCATACACTGAATGAGCGATGGGAGAGGTAGGAGGAGAACCAGGATAGTACGGAGTCCTTGAAGCCAGGCGAGGAGAGGGTGATGAGGAGAAGAAGGTCGTGGTCAATGGTGTCAAAGGCAGCAGAAAGGTTAAGAAGGATGAGGATAGAAGAGAGGCTCTTGGATTTAGCCAGGAACAGGTCATTTGTGACTTTTGTGAGTGCCGTTTCAGTGGCGTGTAGGGGATGGAAGCTGGATTGAAGTGGGTCCAGGAGGCTCTGGGACGTGAGGAAGTCGAGGCAGCGACGGTGGACTGCTCGTTCTAATAGTTTGGATATGAAGGGAAGGAGGGAGATAGATTGACAGTTAGAAGGACAAGTGGGATCAAGTGAGGGTTTCTTGAGGAGGGGTGTGACAACAGCATGTTTGAAATCAACGGGGACAGTTGCAGTGGAGAGTGAAAGGTTGAGGATATGAGTGATGGAGGGGACAATGGTGAGGGGGATGGAACGTAGGTGATGGGTGAGTATAGGGTCTGATAAACAGGTGGTGAGTTTGGAGGAGGACAGAAGGAGTGTGGTTTCTTCAGAGATCGGGGGAAGGAAGAGAGGGTGGCAGAGGGAGTATGGTTGAGGGAGGAGAATTGAGGGGGAGGGGAGGTAGAAGTGGGGGTAGGGAATTGGAGAGTAATCTTGTGGATTTTGTCGTGGAAGTAGTCGGCTAGGGTTTGGGCAGAAAGGGAGGGCAGGTTCAGGGGCGGGGGGACTTTGAGGAGAGAATTGAGGGTATTAAATAGACTGCGAGGATCAGAGGCAAGGGAGTTGGTCAGATGGATGTAGTAATCTTGTTTGGCAAGTGCTAAGGCTGACTGAAAGGAGGCAAGCATGAATTTGAAGTGTAGAAGGTCTTCAGGGGAGCGGGATTTGGACCAAGCACCTTTAGTTGAACAGGAGGCAGCAGTGATGCCCACACACTCTTGCTTCCCCACCACTATTTCTCAAAATGGCGGTGCCTGACTCCATGTGTTGACTTCCAGAGCTGCAATGTATCCTGAGATGCACAGCGCAGCGTCAGCAGACTGACTAACCCCACACTTGCATCCAGGTACTGCGAGGGGGGGGGAGTTGGGGGATTGGGACCCACAGGCCAACAATGATTTTGGTACTGCTGGAGGGGGGTCAGTGTCCTCAGGGGTACTAGCCCCCTCCAATGCTGTGATCACTGGCATTGGGGGTCTATCCCGGTGACTGGATCATCTGAGGTGAAGTGCCAAAAACATGTGCAATATATAGGGGCTGCTAATGCAGATTCCTTTGTGTTTCTGGTTGGCTTGTTCTCCCAGTTTAGTGCTAATGTTTTGCACACAATTAATTTCCATGTAGTTTGTTCCCAGCATCCCTGAGTAAAATGTTAGTGTTAAATTTGCATTATGAAACCCCACACTAGAGCTTTAAGTACTGGGATCTAGCACAGTTTCTTTATCGTTCCCTTAGAGAGTCATTTTGCACCATGAATAGCGGGGATGTGCATCCTTCCTGGACATACATCTCAGCTATTTGCCCCCCTGCCGCTCCTGGTGCAACAACTCCCCATACAAACAGCGCTATTGTATGTGGAGCCTTAGACGGGGACGGGAGGGCAGGGCATGGGCGGGCCATGACCCTGAACATATAGAGACAATTCTGAGGTCAGCCCTGTATATCTGGGGTTAGCCACGTACACGGGGGAAAGCAGTGCCGGGCCAGGTCAAGATGGTGAGGGGGTGCAGGTGGTAACCCGCAACCCAACCCAGGTCATGGGAGACTGGATCAGGGATTGGGCTGGGGGAAAGAACAATTTGGGTCAGCAGCTGCGGATCACAGACGCTATTGCACTGCAGCTCCATTATGGAGCCTGGCCGAGTTAGCTCGGGATCTGTTGGGCATGTGGCCCATCAAAATCGGGGTCCTGGCTGCACATCTAGGCTGGTAGATCTGATTCTGGTGCTATCACTATATGCCCAGATTCTGAGGGGCCATACAGGGGCTGGACGGCCAGAATAGCATTGGCCTCAGTGTACAGACCTGTGAACCCCTGCAAATCATCTCCTACATGTGCAGATTGGCATAGATGTGTAAATGCCATCTTACAACAGGGGCTATTACATGTGGGGATACTTAATATGTCAAGGGTGGGTGGACAGAGGGAATGTGTAAATACCTGCCTGAAAGGGCAAGTCAATGCCAATGTCCAGCCCCTCACCAGAACACATCATCAACACATATCCAAACCCCGATCACCTGCCTGAACCCCCCCTTAGACCATTTGATTTGCTTCCAAAATCCTTGACAGGTAATTCCCCTGACCACAGGCTGCTAAATAAGGATCACACAGAGAGACCTTAAGGGCACAGCTGCAGCTCACCTTAACCAGGAGCCCAGCTGACAAACCTAAAGCAGAGAGGGAAGTCCAGGGAGGGGAGTTAAAAATCCCAGGTCCAGAAAGAAGGGCGAGGTTGAGACTAGGAGGAGAAAGTCCAAAGAATATGCTCTTGCTGTTTATTTATTTATTGTATTTTATTTAACAGTTTTTATATACCATCTTTCTGCGATTCAAGACGGTTTATGTTTCTACCTGATGTGATGCTGTTTGAAGCCAGGTGATGTTTGTGTTTCCTGCTTTTGGAATAAAGACTTTTGTGTTCTGAATCTGGACTCAGTTGTCTGCAGGCCCAGAAGTCAGTCCACCACTCACATGTACAAATGGCAAAAACCTGTTAAAAAACATGTAAAGAGGTTTTTTAATTTTTTTATTGAGCTTTATACAAATACTTCAAAGCAGGAAACAAATAAAAATAACAAGAATACAACTTTTAGGTTCTATAGTCCACAAAAAAAAAACATGCAAAGAGGGTTTATGTAGTTTTTATGAGATATGCAGGACTCGGAGTCACATTTATTACCTTAGGATGAAATAATTTTGAAGTTTGAATGAATCAAGGGCACAGTGACCAGGCTCTGATTTGCTGTTTAAGATTCAAGGCATAAAAGATTTATTTGGGTATGCTTGTTATTTCCAGGAATCCATAAATATCTCATCCTCTGATTATTTCTGGGATGGTTTAAGGCAGTGGACCGATGCTAAGTGGATTTGGCCGAGTAGGGTGACGCCAAGGTAATTTACTCACTAGGGGTTATATGTTCTAAAATATATGTTAAAATGTTGTTTCTAAAGTATACCGTGGGCACCACCAAAGTGAAAGAACCAGTTGGCTGTCCTGGTTGTCCTCTTGATGTGGGGTTGAAAGCGGAGTTGCAGGTCAAACGTAACTCCGAGGTATTTGACAGTCCATCATCCTTTTCTTAGCCCCCTCACAATGCAGCACACTATCACCTTCTCTTCTTTCTGAGTCCACTCTTAAGAAGCCCAAGACAGGTCTAAAACCACATTCCTTCACCACGGCTTATCCCAGCTATGGGGTTGGTTACTCAAGTCGCAGCTGGCACGATGCTTTCAGTCACCTATACGTTTTCCTTCTTCTTTCCTATATATATACTGTCTTATTTTAAAATGTAGTTTCTTTCTATTCTATTATGTTAATGTTTATTTAAAATTTACTATACCACCTCGCACTGTTAGTACTAAAGGGGTTGACATTGACTTGTTTGCTTTGCTATTTGCAAGTGAATGGTGCTATATTAACTGAAATAGAAACATAGAAAAATGATGACAGAAAAAGACCACATGGCCTATCTAGTCTGTCCTTCCATATCAACAACTACAACAGAACAGAACAGTGACAACAGTTCTATTCACAAAAGGCTCTGCCAGTCAATCTCTCGATTTAAACCACCCGGCTCTACCGTGTCGTCACTGTTCTGTTTCTCCAATCTAATTTGGGATTCCCATCATGTGGGATTTTCTCATCTTTTGATTGGTTGGTTCTTCCTTTTAAAAAAAAGGTGGATCGGCCATTGTAATTCAGACCTAAGCTGCAATGATGGCATTTTTTCTGCAAGGCTGCTAAAGACGAAAATTCTTGGATATTGCACTTGAAACAGGGCAAAGGTGCCCGAAACGTGCGCGTCATGCAGTAGATTCTCCTATTTAGCGCCTATGAACTGAGATAAGTTATTGTGTGTTTACAATTTCTATTTTTGGTGAAGAACCATATGAGTAAAAAGTAGCTGCCCGCTTGGTGTAGGTCGTTTTCCCTTTCGACCTTCCTACGGCTAGCTCCGACAAAAATATTTTAGGTTTTCTATTTTTGGGTCGTTGGGTATAGGTTTGGTGTTTTGTGTTGTTTGATTTGTCCAGACCTCAGGGTTTTTTTCTATATTGTGTTTAATACGCACCTTTTCTTATGGCTGAAGACACTTTTGCATTTACTGAAGAACAACTATAGCAGTTTCGACAGTGTCCTTGTCTTCTTGAAGAGGATCATGCAGTGAGCGCTGTTTCATCATCAGTAGCAGCTTATAAGACGCTTTGTAAGCAGTTGGTACGAGCGCAAATGCATGGAGCTGGCATGATTCAGTACTTGAAAACACGGGTGATACCTCGGGGATTCCGTATGACTTGGGCCCCTAAGATGTTTAAATGGGATGTGGACTTTGTGGAGAAATGGAATAGGATTTCTAATAAATGCAGTTTCGATTTGATGGCGCTGATTTTAGAGCATACCACTCAGGAGGAAACTGCACTTGGTGATCAGATAGTGGAAGCTAAGGCTGCTCAGATGAAGTTTATGGGAGAAGACCCTTGGAAAGTGAAATTAGCCGACTTGGATCGTCAGATTAAGAGTTATTCAGATTATATAAAATCGCTGAAATCCAAGAAATTTTTGCGGGATAAAACAGACTATGATGATAAGCGGGTTTATTATTGGATGTATGAACAAAATGATTAATCAGAAACTGCTCGAAAAGTGGTTACTTTTGATCGTACTTCAGATGACACTGACGGGAGTACTTCTGGATTGGAGGATCGTAAGGCTGCTCAAGGCCGTTCGGTTTTTCGGCGAGGTCGCTGACCCCGTCAGCTTTCAGCGGCCGAAGATTGGGACCCTCCTGTTACCAGAGAGCGGTACAAACAAACTCATCAATAGTTGTTAATCTTTCTAGTAGAGTGTTAACCCCTATACAAGAACAGTTGCTGAATTATGGACTTTCATTTGTTCCAACTAATCGTTATGATTCTTTTGAGATGCGTATCTGTTTATATCATTTTTTTCATAAGTTACGGATTATGCATTTTTTTCAGAATCGTACTTCTATACGAGATGATTCTGTAGTGCACCCTAATTCACGTTGGATGCCCCCAGAAATGCCTGCGGATTCCGTATTAGCTACATATCAATCTTTGGTTTTACGGGATCTCTCTCATATGGAACGGCAGCCCTTTAGACTGTTTTCTAATCTTAACCATGATGAGAGGCGGGCTTTAAAGGAACTAGTAGATGATCCTTCGTTGGTGGTTCGGAGGGCGGATAAAGGGGGTGCACTGGTACTACAGGATCTTTCTGCTTATAAGATAACATTGCATGATCATTTAAATGATGTTAACACCTATCAACGTTTGTCTGGAGATCCTACAGAGTCCTTGTTACAAGAGATTAAATCGTTATTGGGATTGGCTCTACAGAATAGTTGGCTAACTACTCGGGAATATGCTTTTTTACTTAATTTACATCCGAAGTGTCCTGCTCTTTATATGTTACCTAAGGTTCACAAATCGCTTATCGCCCCACCGGGATGACCTATTGTATCCTGCCGTAGTTCTGTTTTAGAACCTCTTTCAATTTTCTGTGACATGTTTTTGAAGCAGGAGGCTTGCCATGTTAAATCTTATATTAGGGACTCTGCCCATTTTTTACAACTGATATCTACTTTAGATATTCCACCTGGCGCTTTTCTTGTTACATTAGATGTGAAGTGCGCACTCATTAACTCTCACTCACTTCACAAAAAATGGCCAGCAATCACTGAAACAATAATGCATCACAAATTAGATATTATTATGATCACCGAGACCTGGCTCTCACCGGAAGATAACACCATACTCAATCAACTACTACCACCTGACTTTGTTGCTTTCACCAGCCACAGGCAGAACAAAAGGGGTGGAGGAGTTGCCATCATCACCAGATCCGACCTTCAGTTCAAAATGGTAGAATCCAACAGCATCAATACCCTTGAAACAGTGTCTATCTCCAACAGCACCTGCTCTATAAACCTGATTTACAGAGCACCTTCTGCAGATCCAGACAACCTCTCCAATATCATAAACATAGCATCCAACACCCAGGGCCCAAATAAACCAAATTGGATCCTAGGTGACTTCAACATGCCATCCCTACAGGACAATCAAGCAGCTACTTTCATAGAAGCCCTAGATATCTTGGGATACACCCAATTGGTACAAGAACCAACACACACAAAGGGCAACATTCTCAACCTCATATTCGCCCCACAAACAGTGCTTCAACAAGCACAAAATACCACGCTATCATTAACAGCAGTACCATGGTCGGATCACAAGCTCATCTCTTTCCAGATTCCGACCCCCATCAAGCCACAAAGACCCAATGTGGACTCAAGTATGAACTCAATCTCAACTGCCAGAAGTTTTCACCCGTTTAATAAAGAACGCATCCTAGCTGAAACGAACACACTCCTTGATAAGACTTCACAAGACCTAGATGACCTAATTACCACATGGAACAGCAAACTCAGCGCTATCGCAATCCGTCCCCCAACAACTAAAGCCCCAAACAAAAGAACATCTGCACCATGGTTCACAGCCGACATAAGGGCATCACTAACCCTCCTACGGAGATTGGAAAAGCGCTGGAGGAAGTCACGTACCAGCAGTGACCAAGCAGCATACACCCAGCACTTACACACACATCGCAGGGCCATCACTGACAAGATGAAACAACACCACACAGACACCCTGAAACGGTCATTAAACAAGCTGCACGACCTCTTCAACCTGGTCAAATCTCTTGCCAAAGAACCCACCCCGGAGCACCCCGGAACTATACACCCGCAGGACTATGCCGTCTTTATGCAATCTAAACTGTGCAAGACCGACAAAGTTTTGATACCAGACCCCCCTGATGAACAAGAGTGCTCAGCATCTCTAACTACCTTTATCACACCATCAAAGAGAACTATTGAAGACACCATCGCAACCCTAAATACCTCCACAGCATACTCGGACCCCTGTCCAACATTCTGGATAAAAGATCTGCGATGTGACCTCTCCCCGATCTTAGCTAAAATGATAGGCCTATCTTTTAGCACCGGGTCTTTCCCCTCCACGCTCAAACAGACCTCCGTAAGACCGCTGCTGAAGAACACCAAATTAGACCCTCAAAAGGTGGAGTCATACAGACCCATTTCCAGCATCCCGATGCTCGCTAAAATCATTGAAAAGATAGTCTACAAGCAGCTACAAGATCATATTGACACCAACGCCCCTCTAGATTCATCTCAACATGGATTCAGAGAGTCACACGGAGTGGAAACACTACTCACAACTCTTTTCAACACCATAATCTCAGGCATTGACAACTTACGTCAAGGTTTTGCACTCGTCTTTTTAGATATAGCGGCAGCCTTCGACTCGGTCTGCCACGAAATTCTCCTGGGTCGACTAAGAGAGAAAGGCATTAGTGGAACAGCTCTCGAGTGGTGCAGGTCTTACCTGTCTGGAAGATGGCAATACGTCCGAGCAAACGGGACCACATCTGAGCCATTCCTACAAAGTCAAGGAGTTCCTCAAGGATCTTCCCTATCATCACTCATGTTTAACATCTATATCCAACCCATTTGTAACATCATTAGATCATTTAACGTGAGTTGCATGATATACGCAGATGATGTCCTACTGTACTTGCCAATATCCCTGGACTGCCCAGACCTTACCCCACTGACTAAGTGTTTCAACGCAATATCCGAATGGCTCCTCTCTCAAAATCTGCGCATCCAACATAAGAAAACGGAGGTCCTGTTCATCTCCAGAAATCCCGAGTTTACACCACCCAGCCACTTGGAAGTGGACAACGCCGAGCTGCAAGTAAAATCAGCCATTCGGTATCTCGGAGTCACATTGGATCAGAACCTTAGCATGAAGCAACACATAGACAAAACTGTAAGAGCGATCTACTTCAAGATTAGATCCCTCAGACATTTACGCCTCCTACTCGAACCAAGCGACTTCTGCACTATTTATCAAGCCCTCATCATTCCTCATTTTGATTATTCAAACGCCATCCTACAAGGACTCCCTCAGGCCACCTTACATCCCCTGCAACTTGCCATGAACAGTGCAGCGCGAATTCTCTTCGGAGCGCCAAGAAGAGAGCATATCACACCCCTCCTGAAGCAGTTACACTGGCTCCCCATTCAAGCCAGGATCAGCTTCAAGACCTTAGTGATGACATTCAAGGCCATCAAGGGGCTCTCCTCCTCCTCACTATGTGACCTCATCCAACCACCCACACCTAACAGGCTAAGAAGAACCGCAGTAGCCAACATGCTAGTGATACCGAGAGACATGACAAAATGCTCCAAAGCAACATCGAACAGAGCCTTTAGACTATGTGCCCCAAGTCTCTGGAACTCCCTACCACCACACATCAGAGCAATCCCCAATTTGAGCCAGTTCAGGAAGGCCTTAAAACACTTTCTCTTTACCAAATACCTCACTGACTGCCCCGAACCCCAGCCACCAATTATGATCAATACCCAATAACTCCATCTGACATGTATATAGTTACCTATTCAATGTTCCGCATATGTATATAGTTTTCCCTGTTATCCAAGTTACTTGTTCCTGTTCAATGTAATGACCTGACTTTTGTTTATCGTCGGATACTGTTTGTTTTATGTAAACCGCGCTGATCGCAAATAGTGCGGTATATAAGAAATGCAAATAAATAAATAAATAAATAATAAATATACTAACATCAATCAATTAGAGGCCATGGCACTTTTACAGAATAAATTTATTTATGCACCTGAGCATCTGCCGCGGAGTTTTCTGCTTCAATTAGTGGAATTGGTTTTGACCAGAAATTATTTTTTATCAGAAGGGATTTTTTACCAGCAATCTTCAGGTATAGAAATGGGGGCCACGATGGCACCGTCAATAGCTATTCTATATCTGGCTGATATGGAAGTCTCTCAGATAGAAAAATCTGTAGTATATCAATTTGTGCTGTTCTGGAGGCATTTTTTGGATGATATTTTTTTCATCTGGACGTCGGATATGGCATCCCTTCGCTCCTTTATAGTCTGGTTAAATGGGTTAAAACCTATTATAAAATTTACTGAACACATTGAGCTTTTTACTATTGAATTTCTGGATCTTCAGATTTCTATTGTAGATGGGAAATTATCTACCTCCCTTTATCGCAAGCCGGTGCAAAGAAACAGTCTTTTACATTATCATAGTTTTCACCCTGGTCCTTTATGACGTGGTCTCTCTTTTGGGCAGTTCTTACGTCTACGGCGCCTCTGTCAATCGCTAGAGGCGTTTAAGGAACATGCTCAAGATCTACGATGTCGTTTGTTATCTCGGGGTTACCCTGCTGCCGTAGTCTCTCGGGCTTATAAAAGAGCACGGTATATTCATAGGGAATGGTTGCTTGATCCTGCCTATTCTGCGACAACGTCATCTGATGCTGAGAAGATTACAGGTGTGTTACCTTATACTGACCGGAGTACTGAAGTTTTGCGTATTCTCAAATCTCATTGGGCAATTCTACAGCTTCATGAATGCTTTAATGTGCCTTTGCAGATTGCCTTCTCAAGAGGTCATAATTTGGGTCATTGTCTTGTGCAGACATCCTTGCTGGAGGACCGATTTGTATATCAAGAACCGATTCATGGCCATTCTGCATGTCAAAGCTGTGCTTATTGCACCTCAATGATGGTAGGCATAGAATGGAGTCATCCAAGAACACATCAGATCTATCAACGTCGTTGGGACACTAATTGTGATTCAACCTTTGTTGTGTATTTAATCCAATGTCCATGTTCCCTTTTATATATTGGTCGGACTATTCGTCCCATGCGACGTCGGCTAATGGAACATGCCTCTCGTTATCGCCGCGGAGTTTTATCGGCACCTATGGTTTCTCACTGCCTTGATCAGTCTCACCAGTTTGATCAACTTCGTTGGTCTATAATAGATCATGTTCCATTTAACCCTCGAAGAGGACATAGGGAAGATCGTCTTCAACATCTTGAACAGCGTTGGATTTTTCTTCTTGATACAGTAGAGCCGGGTGGTTTAAATCGAGAGATTGACTGGCAGAGCCTTTTGTGAATAGAGCTATCGTCACTGTTCTGTTTCTCCAATCTAATTTGGGATTCCCATCATGTGGGATTTTCTCATCTTTTGATTGGTTGGTTCTTCCTTTTAAAAAAAAGGTGGATCGGCCATTGTAATTCAGACCTAAGCTGCAATGATGGCGTTTTTTCTGCAAGGCTGCTAAAGACGAAAATTCTTGGATATTGCACTTGAAACAGGGCAAAGGTGCCCGAAACGTGCGCGTCGTGCAGTAGATTCTCCTATTTAGCGCCTATGAACTGAGATAAGTTATTGTGTGTTTACAATTTCTATTTTTGGTGAAGAACCATATGAGTAAAAAGTAGCTGCCTGCTTGGTGTAGGTCGTTTTCCCTTTCGACCTTCCTACGGCTAGCTCCGACAAAAATATTTTAGGTTTTCTATTTTTGGGTCGTTGGGTATAGGTTTGGTTCTTTGTCTATCAGAGCAATAGAAAAACAAACTTTACTTCTTCTATGGCAAATTTATCTTCACTCAGCCAAAAGTCTCTCTAGGCTGCACTTCCAGGTGAAGAAACAAACTTAGGTTATGAAATAAGCATTCAAAGTGTCCTCAAGACTCTTATAGCAGGCTTTTTCATATAAGACAGGAATAAAGCACAAACTCGTATAGCAGCCAAATAACTTTCTCTCCATTGTGGAGTTTCAACACAGCTGACACAGAAGCATGAATCACAGCCTTACTTCACTAGCCTATGCTGCAGGAAATTCCTCCTTTCAAAACACACAGGAATTTACTTTCTCACTGCTTAGCTCTGAGGTTACTTCAGCAAGAGGAACAGTTCTTTCAAGGCTAGCCTTTTTTCAGACACTTCAAGTCTAGAGCTTGGCATAAAGAACAATCCATCAACATATCCTTTTCTTCCCCTAGCTCTGACACTGGTTCTCCCAATTGCATAGGCTCTGACTCACCCACTTGATCAGAGTGCCCTGCTGACAACCTCTCTGGTAGTCTGAAAGCTTCTCTACTTCCTGGCTCCCATCTTTGTTGCAAACGTGATTCAGGGAAATCACCTTTTTCAGCAATGGGTAGCTCAGCCTGTCTCCAGAAGTTAGCACCTGCTCTGGTTTCTCCAGCATTCCATCGTCCTTGCTGCTCTGAGGTCTGTCCTCTGCTGCTTCCTCTGCTCCTTCTCCAACTACTCCTCCTCCAAATACTCCTCTCTCCATAATTTAACCAAGGTTTATACTCACTGGGATCCAACCCCACCTCTTTCTCTCCCAGGTGTTTGTAATCCCCCTGCCTTCTGACATTAGAATAATCAGTGCAGTTGTTAGAATGAGGGTTTTTGTCCTCGTGCTTGCTATTTCTCCCTCTTACTCCATCAAGAATTTGCTGGAACTTGTTCCAGCTGGGTTTTTTCTGCCTTTGAACTGTGGCTCTGGCCTTTTGACCCTGCACACCTAACAGAGGCCCCTTGATTAGGGTGAATTCCTTATGCTGTTCACCTCCCCTATGCTCAAAATGGTTGACTTTGCCACATACCCCCCTGCTTAAGATATTACTGGCTGTTGGAGGAGATTGGGGTTCCTCCAAACAGTCTGTAATTCAGGATAATGCTTCCGCATTTTGATGTAGTCTACCCACTCGATGCTCCACTCTGAAGTCAAACGCTTGTAGAGCCATGTACCACCTAGTTAATCTTGCATTGTGGCTTTTCATTTGCTGCAGCCACTTCAAGGGTGCATGGTCTGTAATGAGTAAGAACTTCCTGTAAGGTAGAATCTGAGCGCGTCCACTGCCCACTTAATGGCAAGACATTCCTTCTCAATGGTGGAATAGTTATGCTCTGCCGGGGATAACTTTTTACTCAGGAACATTACTGGGTGTTCCTCTCCTTTGCACTTCTGAGAAAGGACCGCATCTAAACCTGCTTCTGAGGCATCAGTTTGCACTATGAAAGGTTGTGTAAAGTCTACTCCAGACAATACTGGAGCTGTGCAAAGCCTCTCTTTTAATAGGTTGAAGGTCCGCTCAGCTTCTGGGGTCCAATTGAGGCGGTTTGGACAATTTGTTTTCAACATGTCCGTGAATAGGGAGCTCTCCTCTGCAAAGCGAGGTAGGAATCTCTTATAGTATCCTACCAGGCCCAGAAAACTTCTCAGGTGTTTCTTGGTTATTGACCTGGGGAAATTCCTAATGCTATCAACCTTGTTGATTAAGGGCTTGACCTTTCCTCATCCTATCATGTGCCCTAGGTATTTGACCTCTCTCTTGGCAAAAGCACATTTACTAGGGTCCAATGTGAGGCCCGCTTGCCTCATTAATTGTAGGACAGCTTCAATTCTTGAAAGGTGCTCTTCCCAGGTGCGGCTGTAGATAATGATGTCATCCATGCATGCAGCAGCATAATCTTGGTGCGGGCGCAGGACTTGATCTACTAGCCTCTGGCAAGTCGCGGCGGCACCATGGAGTCTGAATGGCATTCTTTTAAATTGAAACAACCCTATTGGGGTGCTGAAGGTGGTCTTTGGGCGAGACTCCCTGGTCAGGGGAATCTGCCAATAGCCTTTTGTCATGTCCAATGTGGTCAAAAATTGGGCTTGCCCCAAGCGATCCAGTAGCTCCTCTATCCTGGGCATTGGGTATGCATCAAACACCGAGATGGCATTTACTTATCTGAAGTCAATGCAGAATCGTAAAGTACCATCTGGCTTTGGCACAAGCACTATTGAACTGCACCACGGGCTTCTTGACTCCTCGATGACTCCCATTTCTACCATTTCAAGTACCTGTGCAATTACTTCTTGTTTCTTAGTCTCTGGTAACCTGTATGGCCGCTAGCGAATCACCTTCCCTGGTGTTGTTATAACTTCATGGGCAACCAATCGGATTTCGCCAGGGACCGGCGTCAGGACATCTGGAAACCGCTGTAACAGATTGGCCAACTCCTGCCTCTGGATCAAGGACAACTCTTCACCCACCTGTGGCTCCTGATGTTTTTCCCATTCTGTTACCTGTGGACCCAACTCTTCCACCTCAGCTTCCTCCCTTCCTTCTTCCAAGGTAGCTGTCAGGCCTTCCATCTTGGCTCGTCCGGTGGATCCAAAACTGCAGGCACCTCGTTCTGTGGGCGTCAACATAGGGACCTCTTCTAGTGGGGGAAACCCTACCCTCTCACACAGAAGCTGGGCAATCCGGTCTCCGACCTGCACATGGAAGTCTTCTTTATCAAAATTAAACAAGACTTTCACAGTTCCTCTATAGTCAGGATCAATCACTCCTGCACCTACATCTGTTTTAAAACTAGGCCTGAGCGAGGGGCTATTCGCCCATAACAGCCAATGGGGATCTCAAGCTGTAGGCCGGTGTCAATGAGAGCCTTGCCATGTCTGGGCACTACTTCATTGACTGCGCTACACAAATCATATCCCGTGGCTTGCGGGGACGTCCTCTTAGGACTTGTGGCTTTTTCAGAAACTTTAGAATATCACAATACAAACTTCTGTTTATTCTGGAGATCTCCTCCCGTGGGTTTTTCAATCTGTTTTCTGGGATTCCCAAACAAAGAGCCAGGGACCACTGTTACCATACCCCCTGCCTGTTGCTCAAGGCCTTTTTCTAACCCTTTCTTGAATTGGGGCCAATCCCTTCCTAGAACTAGGTCATGGGGAAGCTTTGGTACCACAGCCACAGGAATGCTCTTCTGTACCCCTAATCCCTTTATCTCCAGTGTATACACGGGGTAACAAGAGGCAGCCCCGTGGATGCAACGGATCTGAACATGACCTTCAGGTCTCCTCTGACCATTCTTTGCTTGAGCCTCAATGGCCTGCCAAAGTCTCTGAGATATCATACTTTGGTCAGCCCCAGAGTCAAATAAAGCATTGGTAGGGATCCCCTGTATATTCACACTAAGGAGAAATCCCTCTCCCAGAGGTTTCACACTTGTACCAACCAACCCAGAATGAGCCTTACATGCTCTCTGTAAGTGCCCTAATTCTCCACAATGAAAACATTTCTTTTATTTACATTCTCTTATATACTGTGCTATTCTGCATCAGTGCGGTTTACATTGAACAAACTGAAATTACATTGAACAGGGCATTATAATTTGGAGATAACTATTTTACAGAGAGCATGGGCTAGGAGGGTTAAGTGGCTTGCCCAAGACCACAAGGAGTACCTGTGGGACTAGAAACCCCAGTCCTTCCAGCCCAAGGTTGCTGTCCTCTAGTGGGATTTGAACCCCCAACCTTCCGGCCTGAAGTACCTTGCCCCAACCACTAGGCCACTCCTCCACTCTGTTTTTGACACCTCTTTTCTTTCTGAGCAAGCATATAAGTTTTCACACATCCTATTTTATTTCCTTGTTTCATTTCTGATATCCAAAAACTGGCCTCAGCCTTCACTTTAGGAGCGCCCCCTCCTGGCTGACGTGCTAACTCAGCTTCTATGTAGCGTTCAGTCACCAGAGTTGCCTCCTCTTTGGTTTGGCAGTTTTGTTGGATCAGAAATGATTGGATTTCTCTTGACACTGCCGCCATAAACTGTTCCAAGACAATCATATCTAGAATCATATCCATATTTTTCTCTCTTGGGGCTAGCCACTTTAATGCCAGGCCCCATATCCTTTGGCTTAATGCCTTTGGAATCTCTCCAGCTTTAAGAGCTGTGGCTCTGAACATTCGGTGATAGACACTTTTAGTCAATCCCAAACGATCTCTAATAGCCATTTTTACAGTCTCATAGTCCAGGGCTTGGGCAGCTGGAATAGCCCTGTATGCAGCTAGTGCTTCCCCTGTTAAAGAGGTCGCTAAACGCACTGCCCACTGGCTAGCTGGCCATCTCATAGCTTGCGCTACTCTTTCAAATGATTCTAGAAAGTCATCTATATCATCCTCAGATGAAAGTTTGCCAAAATTAAAGGCCCCACTTAGAAACATAGAAACATGATGACAGAAAAAGACCACATTGCCTATCTAGTCTGTCCTTCCATATCAACAACTACAACAGTCCACTTTTTACCTTTAGAGATCCTCTGTGTTGGTCCCATGCTTTCTTGAATTCAGTTACTGTCCTCATCTCTACCACCTCCACTGGGAGACTATTCCATGGATCCACTACTATTTCTGCATATCACTCCTGAATCTATCTCCCTTCACCCTCATCCCATATCCCCTCATAGAAGAACTTGCTTTCAATTGAAAGAGGCTCTCTCCCTGAACATTTATGCCACGGAGGTATTTAAACATCTCAATCATATCACCTCTATCCCGCCTTTCCTCTAAGGTGAACATATTAAGATCCTTAAGTCTGTCCTCATATGCTTTATAATGAAGCCCACTAATCATTTTAGTAGCCACCCTCTGCACCGACTCCATCCTGTTCACATCCTTTTGAAGGTGCGGTCTCCAGAATTGCACACTATACTCCAAATGAGGTCGCACCAAAGACTTATACAGAGGCATTATCACCTCCTTTTTTCTGCTAGCCATTCCTCTCCGTATGCACCCAAGCATCCTTCTAGCTTTTGCCGTTGCCTTTTCTACCTGTTTAGCTACTTTAAGATCATCAGACACAACCACGCCTAGGTCCCGCTCTTCTTTAGTGGACAAAAGTACTTCACCTCCTATACTGTATTGCTCCCTTGGATTGCTGCAGCCCAAATGCATGACCTTACATTTTTTAACATTAAATCCCAGCTGCCAAATTCTAGACCATTCTTCAAGCTTAGCTAGATCCCTCCTCATGTTATCTACACCTTCCTGGGTGCCTACTCTATTGCAGATTTTGGTATCATCTGCAAAGAGGCAAACCTTACCCGACAGCCCTTCCGCTATATCACTAACAAAGATGGGTGGGCCTACCAGACTGTCCATTGGAAGTGATGATGGTCCTGCTGGTACTGGCTCTCCTCCACTTTCCTGCCTTTGTGAAGCAACCAGGGCAGCCACTAAGTCCAAGACAGGTTTCTGCTGCTCCCTGATAGCTGCAGCTGCACTCTCCTGGGCTTGCTGTGCCAATTCTTGCTGGTGCTGGAACTGCGCTGCCATCCAATGAAATAATTCTTTAGACTCCATCCTCAAGGATTTTCTGAAAGAAAAACACAAGACACCAAGGGCGGCACCACTCAACAGCCTCCTTGTCCCCTTTGACTCAAAAGCATTTACTTTTCCCTTTTACTTTTATTCGAGTCAACCCCACCTGGGTATGCTGTACCTGACTCAGGTGTTGACTTCTGCTTCCAAAGGGTGTCTTTATGAAGATCCAAGCTGGACTGCTCTGCAGTCTGCTGACTCCCGCCGTGAACTCCATATGAAGTTTTTCAACAGCCGTCCGTGCTGTGTACACCTTCCAACAGCCATCCATGCTGTGTACACCTTCCAACAGCCGCGTCCGTGCTGTGTACACTTTCAGCAGATGTCCATGCTGTGTACAACTTTCAGCCTTGTTGCAATATATCCTTTTGTAAATCCTGAATGGCACAATCCTGCCGACTACGCCACTGTCACAAGCACAACGCCAAAACCACTAGTCTTCTAGTTGTTGAGGGCGTGTCGGTTGAGAACTTTCTTCTATCAGCTGTTATATTTATGCTTTAAGTAGAAGGATTGTAGTTGTGTTAAACCAAGGGTAAGGCTTATGACAGAAAAAGGGTTTATTTTGAACACAATAGAACAGATCAGGTTCCAGGTACCATTTACAGAATTTTAAATTATAGGATTTTTGCTTAAGGTTCAGCAAGTTGGTGGTAAAACAAACAGAACTCAACATTGGCTTTTAAAGTCCTCTTCACTGCAGAAGCTTAGCCTTTTCACATATAACAAGATGCCACTTTTCTTATTGTCCTTTGTCAATCAGAGCAATAGAAAAACAAACTTTACTTCTTCTATGGCAAATTTATCTTCACTCAGCCATAATTCTCTCTAGGTTGCACTTCCAGGTGAAGAACCAAACTTAGGTTATGAAATAAGCATTCAAAGTGTCCTCAAGACTCTTATAGCAGGCATTTTCATATAAGACAGGAGCAAAGCACAAACTCTTATAGCAGCCAATTAACTTTCTCTCCATTATGGAGTTTCAACACAGCTGACACAGAAGCATGAATCACAGCCTTACTTCACTAGCTGATGCTGCAGGAAATTCCTCCTTTCAAAACACACAGGAATTTACTTTCTCACTGCTTAGCTCTGAGGTTACTTCAGCAAAAAGAACAGTTCTTTCAAGGCTAGCCTTTCTTCAGACACTTCAAGTCTAGAGCTTGGCATAAAGAACAATCCATCAACATATCCTTTTCTTCCCCTAGCTCTGACACTGGTTCTCCCAATTGCATAGGCTCTGACTCACCCACTTGATCAGAGTGTCCTGCTGACAACCTCTCTGATGGTCTGAAAGCTTCTCTACTTCCTGGCTCCCACCTTTGTTGCAAACGTGATTCAGGGAAATCACCTTTTTCAGCAATGGGTAGCTCAGCCTGTCTCCAGAAGTTAGCATGTTGTCTGGTTTCTCCAGCATTCCATCGTTCTTGCTGCTCTGAAGTCTGTCCTCTGCTGCTTCCTCTGCTCCGTCTCCAACTACTCCCACTCCAACTACTCCTCTCTCCATAATTTAACCAAGGTTTATACTCACTGGGATCCAACCCCACCTCTTTCTCTCCCAGGTGTTTGTAACCCCCCTGCCTTCTGACATTAGAATAATCAGTGCAGTTGTTAGAGTGAGGGTTTTTGTCCTCGTACTTGCTATTTCTCCCTCTTATTCCATCAAGCATTTGCTGGAATTTGTTCCAGCTGGATTTTTTCTGCCTTTGAACTGTGGCTCTGGCCTTTTGACCCTGCAAACCTAACAGAGGCCCCTTGATTAGGGTGAATTCCTTATGCTGTTCACCTCCCCTATGCTCAAAATGGTTGACTTTGCCACAGTACGTATGACCTAGATTGGCCACTGTTGGAAAGAGGATACTGGGCTTGATGGACCTTGGTCTGACCCAGTATGGCATTATGCAAATATGTATGCAAATGAGGCCCCTTATGCAAATGAGGCATCACAATGAGTCTCCGCACAGGCCCGCACCCCCCTTGGGCCGCCTCTGTGTACCCATACAAACTACCCATGAATACGGAAGATACATATGCGCTGATGCAAAACAGACCATATAAGTTAGTCCTTTGCACGACTAGAACACTGAAAAATGATCTCTGTGCATTCAGAGATGTTACAACAGCAAGTAGAAAGTGATATGATCGTCCTGACATACCTTGCAGCACAACATTCAGTACTTGGCAGTGGAAGAACGTTTTAGTTGGACTGCATTAGTTATCTCTGACAAGTCTGTACAATGCTATGTCGGGATCAGAAGAAATCAGAATATTTGTCTGGCAAATTAGTTTCATTTTTTTGTTCATTGATCCCTGCCTCTTTTTTTTTTAGGGGAGGTTAATATTTTTGCTTGGGGATGTATATAGGTTGTTATTATTTGTTTTATCATGTTGATTGTGTTTATTTCTGCTTGTAAATAAACGTGAAAGAAAGAAATGGTCCTCCACTGTTAAATATCAGAGCATATCCTTGACAATAATTAGGGACCCTCAGACTGAGTGCATTCAGCAGTGCAAACAGCACTACCAGATGCCCAAGAGCAGCAGCATCTGTCTATACAAATGTGCATATCTGTGAGACCGCTGATGGTGCCATGTACCTTGTTGCATGCACTCATTCTGAGGGTCCCTTATCGCTGACAGGGACCTGCTGTGGCATTTAGCCGTAGAAAGCCTTTCTGATGTATCCTGGCCAATCACACTGGCATCTGCTCACACAGCAGTCAGTCCTACAGACCAGGTACTGGCCAGGCACTGATGTCCCCCCAAAATTGCAGTTGCGCACACCAGGTCCCCCCATGCATTCCTTTAACCACACACACACACATGCACACTCACAGGAACACAAGACATACATTTGCAGTACAGATGCCCTGCACCTCTAGAAAACAGCTGCTATAACATACTGGCATGGAGTCCCAGGACTGCTTATCTGATCTGTGTTTCTCACGCACACATGCATCCGTCCTGCATCCATACCCACCAACATACAATCCCTACATCAACAGTCCCACTTCTCAGAAGATAGCAATTATTAAGATGCCCTGGATTATCTCCTCTAGCTCACACAGAAATTGTCAGCATAGCCGAAATAATCACCATTGCAGTTTTGAATATTTCTTCAGGGGTGTTTATTAATACGTCTTTAACATACAACCTTCCCCCACCTCTGAATTCTGTTCTTTACAACTGTATCTCGTGGTCTTCCAGACTGCAGACACACTGGCTCAAAACATCATTGTCACAGCCATTCATCTATATGGGACGCAGTGCAGAGCAGAGCAGAGCAGAAATGACCCTAAATCCTGGGCTTATTCCACATTTCTGCAGCTATAACATGGGCATCTGTGGGAAACCCGCAGCACATTCACCGGCCTTTCGTGAATTCGCATTGTATGTCTCCGCTACTGACCGTGCCCACGTTCCAGCCCCTCCTACCCATGTTCTGAGATCCCCATGCTAACACCATGTACATGCAGGGTCACGGGTGGATCAGAATATGGTCATAGATGCTTTTGCTAGAAAAATGTCTATTCCATGTGTCCAAAGGTCTTATTCATGTTCTGGAATGACCCCCATAGTATGCAACCTGTGTCTTGTTTGTTTTCTTATTTTCCATCTTTCCATGGATATATTGATCCTTTGATCCCTTCCGCTTTTCTATTTTGTTGTTCAATGCTCTGCTAGGCAGTATAAATACAAAAAGTGAAATGTATTTTTGCCATTTTCTCACTAGAAACCCCCAGAAAGATCCCTCTTCACCCTGTGTAGCCGTGTCTACTGATGCACTGTATCCTGTAAACTGTGACACACGGCTTCGCTGGATCTGTGAGAAATCTGCTGTTCACTTGCAGATGGAACAGGTTCATAACCTTGCAGTCGTATCAATTGATGGTAAAAAAATACACAGAGGTCGCAACAGAAAAGATGCATATATGACAGCAGAGTCCGAGGAGAAGAATCACACCTCTTTGTGACCCCTCTCTGCACCAGTTATATTTTAATTGCTCTCTGCAATGGATTTAGATTTTAGATTTGATTAGTTGCTATTCGAAATCCCATCTTAAGGCAAGTTACATTCAAGTAAAGTAGCTAGTTCCCTGTCTCCGGGAGGGAGTGTTTGCAATTGAAGTTTTGCACCTGAGGCAATGGAGGAATAACTGATGTGCCCGGGTCGCAAGAAGCAGGGATACACATTCATTTGAAACAGCACAGGAAATGTCAAAGACATTCAAGTCCTTTCAAAAACAATATAATAGAAAAAGTCCCAAACGGTTGGTATTGTTGCCATGTCATCAGTAATGCAAATACTTTGAATAGTAAACACATTATTCTTCAATAGCAAGCACTATGGTTCAGTAGTGCATTTTATTGAAAAATAGTGCTTGGTATTAAACAATAGTGCATGCAATTGAGAAATAGCGTGCTTTATTGCAGAATCATGCATTTTATTGAGGAATAATATGCCTTGAGGAATAGAGCATGCTGTTGAGAAGAAGTGCACACAATCAAGAAAGAGTTTGTGCCGTTGAATAGTGCATATGATTTGAAGTAGCGCTCTATTGAAGAGTAGTGTGTGCTACTGATAAATAGGGTATGCTGTTGAAACATAGTGCTTGCTAGTGAGGAATCTTGGGTGTTATTAAAGTATAGTGCATGCTGTTGAAACAGTGCTTGCTAGTGAGGATCTTGGGTGTTATTAAAGTATAGTGCATGCTGTTGAAACAGTGCTTGCTAGTGAGGAATCTTGGGTGTTATTAAAGTATAGTGCATGCTGTTGAAACAGTGCTTGCTAGTGAGGAATCTTGGGTGTTATTAAAGTATAGTGCATGCTGTTGAGAAGTCGCACTTGCTATTGAAGAATGGGGCTTCTATTGAAGAGTAGTGTGTGCTACTGATAAATAGGGTATGCTGTTGAAACATAGTGCTTGCTAGTGAGGAATCTTGGGTGTTATTAAAGTATAGTGCATGCTGTTGAAACAGTGCTTGCTAGTGAGGATCTTGGGTGTTATTAAAGTATAGTGCATGCTGTTGAAACATAGTGCTTGCTAGTGAGGATCTTGGGTGTTATTAAAGTATAGTGCATGCTGTTGAAACAGTGCTTGCTAGTGAGGAATCTTGGGTGTTATTAAAGTATAGTGCATGCTGTTGAGAAGTCACACTTGCTATTGAAGAATAGGGCTTCTATTGAAGAATAGTGTGTTATTGAGAAATAGTGCATACTGTGCATGGTATTGAGAAATACTGTGTGCTATTAAGGAATAATGCATGGTACTGAAGAATAGTGTATGGCAGTGAGGAATAGTGATTGCAATTGAAGAATAATGTACTATTGAAAACAGTGTGCTCTATTGATGATTATTGTGCTATTAAAAAAATAGTACACGCTACTGACAATCTGAAACAACCTTTACATTGAAACAAATGAGAAACAATTAAAAGTACACAACAAACTTAAAATTGTCACAATGCCTACCTCTATGAAGAAGGAATGGTGGAAGACACAGGATTTGAATCTTGGTTTTGTTGACTTGCATCACGCTCTTCTATCCGGTTGGCTACTCCTCCACCCCAGCCTGTCTCATAGCTGTATCCCCTCAGAGAGTTCCTGCTTTCCTCTTCTTGTTCTCACAGCTTCTCTGCTGAAGCTCCTTCCCTATGGAGAAGCTTCCTGTGTGTGTCTCTTGTGCTCACCATCTCTTATATTTCACCTTAAAGCATGTCTTCTCCCTTCTCCCCTCCAGTACAGCTCCAGGCTTCTGTCTTATGAAGCAGCTTTCTGTTTGTATTCTGTGATGCCCAACACTTTCACATCTCGCCATAAAACGTCTTTTCTCCCTCTTTCCACCACTACTCCATGAACCTTCTTTGCTGCAACTCCTGTCCTGTAGAAAAGCATGAGGACAGTCTCTCTAAATGCGTTACACATACCATGACAGTAGTGACTCTCACTAATGTGTCAGGGCCTGTTGGGTGTGATCTCTTTCTCGCAGGCTTGTTATCAGTGCTCACCTTGATACTTACATTGTTCCAAAGACTTTGAGATTGCATTTCTTGTACTTGGGGATCTACCGTCTCTCCATGCAATATACAGAACGGACACTTGGCACAGACACCTCTATTGCCAATGCCTTCTTGCGTTGCCCTCAGTTACCACCTACATCTCATTTTCTTGCATCAAGCTCTTCATCAGTAGGATTCGGAATGTCTCTGATCAACATAAGCCAATGTCTCAGTCTCCCCATTATTTTTACATCTCACCCGAAAACACATCTTTTCTTCTTCCTCCTCCTCCCCACTGCTGGCCTGTGAACTTTCTCTGTTGCCGCTCCTCTCCTAGGGAGAACTTTCCTCTGTGTGTCTCACGTGCTTCCCATCTCTTTTACTCCTCACTTAATACAGGTCTGTTCTATCTCACGTATTGTCATGAGGTAGATAGCACAAAACCTGGAATATTAAAGAGTAGTGCAGAGGAAGAGCTTACTTGTCATGAGCTAGACAGCACTAAGCCTGAAACATTAAAGAACAATGCAAAGGAAGAGCTTACCTGTCATGAGTTAGATAGCACAGACCCTGAGATATTAGAAAGTAAAAAGAAAGAAGAGCTTACCTTGCAGCCACAGGTGCAGTTGCAGCATTCACAATGCAGAGAGGCAGGGAAAAGGAAAACAAACCTTCCACATGGTTTTAGTGACGCAGTAAGAATTGAGGGTTCCAATCAGGCTCACCTGACCCAGACTCACGTTCTACGTTAGATGAGCAGAGAGATAAAAACAGGTGGGAAATCCCACAGAGAGAAGGGAAGCTGGAATCTGAAGGAGAGCAAGAGCTCAAGCTGGAGCCTGGACTAAGGCTGGAGCAGGAGTTTGAGTTTGTGGAGGAAAGCAGAGACCAAAGAAAGTCTGACTGCAGTTCCAGGCAGGCTTGGAGAGAAGGTGAGACCAGAACTCCAAAGCAGTTACAGAAAGACACGTTGCCTTGGAGAACCAGGGCTGAAGAAAGGCAGGCTGATAAACCCGGGAGAGCTAAGAAAGACAGTAGCAAAGTCTTTCCAGCCAGAGGGGTCCTTGTACTGAGGCAAACAGCCAAGCCAACAGAGAGCAGAGGTCATGTCCAGGGAAGCTCACTGAAGGCAGGAAGTGAGTTTCCTTTAGCCAAGCACAGTAACCGGTGTTCCCAAAGAAGAGCAGGCTGCAGGGTAGAGAGAAAGCCTTGGCTAGAAGCAGAAGAGTTTGAAACCATCTTCTCCACAGGAAGAGATAAGTACCCTGTCTTTGGTAAAGGGAGAGAAGGGGGTCTCCGTGGTAGAAGCCAGGCTTACAACAGGCTAGTGAACTCTTATTGGCCTAAGCCGTGGGAAGAAATCCCCAGCACAGCTCCTGCTATCTGGGACACCCAAAAGCAGCTCCAGCTCACCGCAACTGAGGTTTCCCCAGGGCAAGGCTCGGAGAGCAGCTTCACAGGGGTTCAGTGTCCATACACAGGACCAGGTCCTGGCCCTATGCAGTGGGAGAGCTATAGCCCAGAAAACATCCCTGAGCCCATGGAATGTGCTTTATGTGTGGCTGATAACATAGAGTTTCTCTTTTAAGAAAAGGAGCAAGAAAGAAAGTGTATTTTTGCACATTGGAAATGTGATGGACTTTATTTGCTGGAAAGAAGCATAATTATTATTTGTTAAGAATCCTCTACACCGGTGAAGCAACTGTTCTTTTATGTTGTCCTTATTCTATGACATCCTCAAGGGAAAGGGAATAAAACCCAACCTTAATTTTCACTCTGGTCACGACTGCAGTGTCCTTATTTCCACAACTCAAGGCTATACCTGGGTCTAGGCAACCGCCTACGACCGGCATAGTCTCACAGTATACAGGTCTCTTCTATCTCATGTATACCTCTTAGACATTTTGTCCTATTTAAATCTTTTGAGTATTAATCCCTCAGCACCCAGCAAAGACTTGGCTCAAACCTAGAAACACCATATAGTTGTTTAATGGAATTTTCCAAATATTAAACGTGATGGACCACTCCTGTTATGCAGACTACAGAATACTGTATTTCCTTGAGGAGTTATCATTAAAAATGTTCTTTCTTGATCTGGTTTTTGTTGCATGACTAATTACAATCCAGTCAACAGCTAAAAATGATAAAAGTGATATTTGGGACTGATTCAGAAACAGTCGAGTGTAGAATTAGTGACCTCGGCCTGCAGGCTGGAAGCTTTCGGTTCTAGTTGAATTTTGCTGACTGCTGTAAGCAGTGTGTTGGAATATTGTGCTATGTGTGCAACGTAGGATTTTCTCATTTAACTGTAATTCACAAATCACATGAAAAAATATAACTGGTATTTTGGTTAAAAGCAAACTTGAATTATGTCTTATTAAAGAATATGGATGAATGTACATTGTTTGTCCTCCATCTACAAGGTACTTTTGAATTAACCACTTCAACGAAGCAGAGAAGAAAGAAAAATATATATGCAATTGCACAAAATATATGCCTACTTCAGACCTTTTTATTCTACTCTGGGAGAGAGGTGCAGTGACTAAATTCACTCTTTGGATAATCGTTACTTTGAACAATTTATTGTTTTACAAATATTTATCTGTTATCTCTTCTATAAGATTAATGTTTTGTTAGATTATAGTTATCATTTGTGATTTGTTTGAATTAAATTTGAACACATAAGAACTAGATACAACTTAGAACATGTCCGTGCTCTAGCATGGGGAAGGTATGTTGAAATTGATTGCAACCCTGGGGTGTGTGTACACTGAGACGTCCCATTAGAGGTCACAGCAGAGGGGGGTTGACTCTATGATGTCACTGAAAGATTAATCGGAACCACTCATTTCAAAGAGAGTAAGGATAAGAAAACAGGTAAACCCCCTAATTCCTTAGAGGCCAATTCTGCTCTGGGCATGTCCGGCCCGCCTGGCCATCCAAAATCTGGATAGGCCCTGATTCTGCACCCATGGGAGCTATACGTTTATTTATTTAGCCAGTTTTGTATACCACCTTATCCTTCAATCAAAGTGGTTAATACAGATTGTAGGGGTACATTTAACAGGAAAGAGGGTCAGACATACAAACATACAGACTATCTACATTTACTTCTCATCTGAGTGTGGTTGTCGGTGGGTCGATTGCAGTGGAGACCAATGCTTGGCAAATTACGTTACTTGGCCGTAGGACTCCGTGAACAGGAGGTTCTTGAGAGACTTGCAGAAGTCCTTGGTGTCATTTAGGGTCCTTAGTTCCTCAGGGAGGGCGTTCCATAGGGCAGGAACTGACAGTGAGGGAGCCCTTTTAGAGGTGGCTTCTTTTGTTTTATGATATCCTGCTGGCAGGCTGAGTCTGTTACCATTGTTGGACCTCCTAGGTCTGCTAGTTACTTCCTTGAATATTAAATCCTGGAGTGCGTCTGCTGAACAGCAGTGGATGACTTTGAATATGTTCAGGATTGACTTGTATTTTGCCCTTGCAATTATTGGGAGCTAATGTAGTTGTCATAGTATGGGTGTGATGTGTTCTGACTTTGCAGTTCTCGTAATGATGCATGCTGCAGTATTCTGGACCAGTTGTAGTGGAAGTCCTTGATATAGTGAGTTTCCATACTCCAGAATTGGTGTTACGATTGTGCGGAAGTGGTCTTGGTTGAGGATTGGTCTTGGTTGAGGATTGGTTTAAATCTACTGATGGTCTGTAGTCGGTGATAACAGAATCAGGGCAATTGGATAGGCTGTGGGAGCAGAATCAGAACAATTAGACAAGCCAGATGGACCCAGATTCAGTAGTGCTGCATATCCGGCAACCTCCCCGCCTAACCCTGAGAATGCTCCTACAATGAGCATCAGTGCCAAGGCATCCCATCACCATGGCACCTGGATGCCATACTGGAGCTCCAAAACTGCTTTTCCCTGCTGCCCAACCCCTGGAGGTGTTTGCCAAGTCTGGGATTAGGCAGCAGGGAACCCCCTGCTTCCTCTCATCTTTCTGGTGTAGTCCACTGGTGCCATTCGCCACAGTCCAGGGCATGTTTTCCACCTCCAAGGTGGAATACATCCCCCGTCTATCTCCTCCAAGCCGAATGTAAAGGGCTGTGACCGGAACTGGCCCTGTACATCTGAGTTCATGGGCCCACCTCCACCATGCCCATGTTCCTCCTCTGGCCCACCCCCTCACGCCCCCATCCAGAACTCCCTGCCATCTCCTCTGTATGTGTGGGGAGCTTTGAGAACAGAATCAGCCCCAAGCAGTTGGCAGGGGATGTAGGTCCAAACCAAATCTACATCCCCGCTAAATGCTGTTTGGGATGACCCTCTTCAGGCTTTTACATGTCTTGTGAACTGTCGAGCCTTGAACCTGCATAGACCCCTAGCCTACGGGATTTTCATGTTGCTGTTCTGTGACTGAAGATATGCAGGAGATTTGGAGGTGGGAGGGGGGTTGAAGAGAAGAAAATCCCAGCAAGGTCTGCATATAGCTAGACAATAGTCATCTTCTTGATCTCACTGACCGAACCAGAGTTCGAACTGCGGCTAGTCCAGATCACAAGCACCTGTCAGGTTCCCAGAAAGGTACACAGAATCCATGCTGCTTATCCTAGGGCAAACAGTGTGCTTCCTCAGTCTTCTTCAATGGTTCGTGGACTTTTTCTCCAGGAACTTATCAAAACCCTTTTTAAACCTAGCTACACTAACAGCCTTTATTACATTCTCTGGTAATGAGTTTGATTATGCATTGACTGAAAAATATTTTCTCCTATTAGTTTTAAACGAGCTATATTGTGCTTTATTGTGTGTCCTAGAGCTCTTCTACTTTTTGAAGAAGTAAACAACCAATCTATGTTTGCCTGTCCCATTCTATTCATTATTTTATAAACCTTTATCATATCTCTCCTCAGCTATTTTTTTGCCAAGTTGAAGACCCCTAACCTTTTAAGCCTTTCCTCATAATGGTATCCTTAATATGTTGGTGGCTCGTCCCTGTACCTTTTCTAGTTCTACTATATCCTTTTTAAGATATGGTGACCATAATTGCACACAATATTCAACGTGCGGTTGCACCATGGAACAATACAGAGGCATTATGACATCCTTTGTTTTATTCTCCATTCCTTTCCTTATGGAAAGTGCAAGTAATTTTTGGATATTTGGAGTCTGAAGGGTTCTCCAGTGCAGAGATTATGAATAAAAGTGATTGCTGATGTCATATGGGGAAAACTAATGCTAACTCTGGATACACAATATTTTGTCTTTAAGTTCATCTGTGCTTCTGAAGAATAAGACATAAGAACTTTTATATGCAAGATGATTAGGCCTTTATCATAGACTAACATGTAGAAATTTCTAGCAATAGTTGTGATGATGGGTGAATAGTTAAAAGCAGAAATTGACTTGGTTCTCCAAATCCAGGATGGGTCTTTTATTGAAAATCTCCAAAAATTCCTCAAAGAGTCACGAAGAGAGTCATTGGAAGAAGCAGCACATCTACTGACTATTTCCCTGTACATGAAAGAGAAGAGGATTTTTCCTTATTCCCTAGTTTTGATTTATGCATTTTCGAGATTACATCTTCAATAACAATTGAAGGTCAAGTACATGCCTACTTGACTTTATAAAATACTAGCAGAAGTTGCAGAGAACATGTTTGAAATTGAGGCACAATCACACCAGCCTTAGATTTTGAGACCCACCCTATATAGGATGCAAATATTGTAGGCAGCACATTAGTAGAGAGGAGCTGATAGGCCATCTCACAAACAATGACATGCAGCATAATTTGCTAAAACAATACCCTTTCCAGCTTATGAAGAAGGGCACTGATCCTATGTGGGGGATTTCATTCAGGAGTGGAAATAGCAGTGTTGAGCAAGACACAGGAAAAATAAAATCCCTTTCCTAAACGGAGTCCCTAGCCTCTTTCATCAGTCAGATCTCATAGAAACAGGTCTGATGCATATCAAAGCAAGCTACCATAGAAAACATGGAGTAATGTTCATTAGCACTGTCACGGTGAAGGCAGCAGGCAGCATTGAAGGTGGTGACCCCATGCATTGGAGAAATTGTGACCCTGAATGACCATCCCTGAAGATGGTTGAAAAGGTGGGGTTTACAAAGCTGCCGTATCTCTTAGATCACTATTGCAAAGTGTCCTGCAGGACAACGTTTAGTAGGCAGGTGATCCCCAATGTGTGTTGCCATCTACAGATAGAATTGACAAAAGCAGAGGCTGGCAGTAGCGGGCATTTCATCACTGATATCTGGACTAGTCGGAACTCTATGGGCTTGATATTGACCCCTAACCCTGGCTATTCAATTCTGGGGTCATATGAGGACCCAGTATTGAATATTTAGAGATCGTTGCAGACACCGGAAGATGCAGTAGCTAACCAGTCAGCAGCGATATTGCATGCTACTTGGTTAGCTCCTGCATCTTAAAGATAGGCAACGATTTTCCTTGCCTATCTTTAAGGTGCAGATCACTAACTGGGCAGCATGCAACATTGCTGCTGCTTGGTTAGCACCTGTCGCTGTCTCTGCTCCGCTTGCGAATGTCTCTGACATGCCCTGATGCTAACTGGATAGCATCGAGATGGGTAGAGGAGTTAGGAGGGGATACCATGTAAGGACCCTTGAATATCCCCATTTAGGGCATTTAGAAGATTTACTGGACTGCAAACTGACTAAATGCCTTTTAAATATCGGACCCTACATATTTACTTCTTCCTGACAGAACACTGGAGTTAGCCAGAAGAGGCTGTAGCTCTAATTGGGGAGGAGTAGGTAACAGGAGGAGGAGGTCACTGGTGGGCTGTGCTGTACAGACAAATAATGGTGAGACGCATACATGGACCCATATCTTAGCAGAAATAAGGGCAATGATGCAGGGCTGATACCCAGAGCATTTTGCCACCTGTATTATCTGAGTCCTGGAGAAACCAAACCTGGCATGGTCAGGGAAACTACCAGCCTACCGCTGCCAACAAGTCTTGGACCCTCCCTCTTTAAAGTTCTTTTCAAATTTCCATGATTTAACTTGTTCATGCAGGGGAGCTCAGCTTCTGCTTTATCCTTGAGCGAACAATAGTATTTGGTGCCAAAAGAACTTTACTGCTTTTCATTCCAACAAACGCTGGATAAACTACAGGTAGGGTCACTGTGTTTTTAGCTGATTTAATGGCTCAATTTTAAACCCTTCGCAGCTACTAATTGATGAGATTCTACCGCACAATATAACCATCAGTGAGAGAGTCCCAAAAATGTTTTTAACATATTCATAACAAATTGATAGTATTTATTTATTTCTTTTTATTTAAAAGTTTTTTATACCACCTTATTAGTCAATGTAAACGGTTTACAGATGACTCAAACAATTACATCATAACAGGATTAACTATATACATCAAAAGAGTCAATAACTATGTACAGGGTAACTAGTTGCATTAACAGTGCAACTAGTGGAGTTTACTAACATTCAGTAACTATTTACATTCGAAAGGCAGAGCAATATCATTGCTGAGTTGGGTGTGTATCTAGTTCTGTTTGACATGTGCCATAAGTGTTCTGTGAAGAATAGTCTTGATGCCTTTTCGGAAGTCTGTAAGGTCTCGTATGTTCCTTAGAGTTGGTGGTAGGATGTTCCATAAGATCAGGGCATAATATGCAAAGGTTCTATTGCTTGTTGATTTGTTGGTTTTGCGGAAGTCAGCCAGGAAGGATAGGGAGTTTTGGGTACATCCCCTTCTCTGTCTAGTGTCTGGTATTTTGTTTATCAAAGTGGTGAGGTAAGATGGAGATATGTTATGGAGTAACTTGAAAATAATGACTAGTTTGTTCTACTTGATCCTTCAACTGCAGCTTATGTAGAAGTGGGGTGATGTGTTCAGATCTGGGTGCTCGCATGATAACACGAGTTGCTGAGTGTTGAGCCATTTGCAACTGCATTAATGCCTGTTTGGGTACACCTTGCAAAATGCTATTGCAGTAGTCTATGGGGTATGTTTACTAAACTGCGGTAATGTGATTCGCGTTAGGATCCGCGGTAGAGGCAGAAATCCCAAATAAGGACATGGGCGGTACATCGTTACCGATAACGCGCGTTACAAGGCGTCATAAATTAACGAGCGTTACAAAGTGCCGTGTAAAGCGCCACGCAAGGCGCCCTGTACGGCGCCCATAAGGCATTTGATAAGGTATCTAGCAAGGTGTCAAGAGCTGTAGCACAATGGTTAGTACACTGATTGATGGTACAGGGGATGTGAATTCAATCCCCCTGTGGGTCCAATGAGTAAAGCTGGCTGAGGCATTAGCTTTTACTTTAAATCAGTGCTGTCTGAAGCATATTGTTTTGTAAAGTTAATTAGTTAAAACCTCACTGATAACTGCATCTCCAATTTAATACTTCCCCATTAGTAGTGCTACTTTCTGCTATCTGCTGGATCTCACATGTTACCTTTCTCTGCCTACCGAGCTAAAGTAACAAAGTGACAAATACCACTCTACTAGGGAAACAAACTGCACAACTAGTTACATAATTTGTTTGCATTGCTGTGCATCTCTTTCTCTGCTGATTATTCCAGGGCACACAAATAACTCCTCTGCAGTTGTCCACGCTGCCTATAACCATGTTCCCCATCATGTTTCAAATACCTCAATTAATCCCCATTTTGCTTATCGCATCGATCCCCGCCCTAACACTTGTCCTAGACCCTGGCATTAAACAGATCCCTATCCTTTATAGCATGGGAAGGTGCTCAATGGAATATCCCTGCCACTCCACCTTGAGAACCAGAATACCCTACTCACACCTCCTACATATCCCGTTGCTGCTCTCTGACAAGGAGCCTACTGTGAAGCACAAGACCAATCGCCTACTCAAGTGCGCCTTAATAAATGCCAGATCTATACATTCCAAATGGCCTGTAACGATGGATCTGATAACAGCACACAACCTGGACATACTGCTGATAACTGAGACATGGCTAACTGACAACGACAACGTCCTCATCAACCAGATGATTCCACCAGAATTTTCCATCTACGCCTGCCACAGATCTAACCAGAGAGATGGCGGCACACTCATTCTCGCCAAATCGGACCTTCAATTCAAAATGAGCAATACCTTCAGCACACCACACCTTGATGCTCTTTCCATATGTAATAGGATTTGTACGATCAACCTACTCTACCGAGCACCGTCACCTTCCCAAGAGGACCTTCCATCAATAATCAACATTGCATGTAACTCTCCTAACCCACAATCCCCTAACTGGCTAGTGGGTGATTTTAACCTGCCCTCTTTACAAACCTCACACTCGTCAGCCTTCCTTGAAGCCATGTGCCAACTAGGATATGACCAACTTATTGATGCTCCCACCCACATCAAAGGAAGCACCTTGGATTTAATTTTCACCCCTCAAGCAGTACTCAACACATCTCAGAAGCTCCTGATCTCCATAACCCCTGTACCCTGATCTGATCACAATTTACTCCTCTTTTATATCCCCACTGAACACCTCACCACCGACAGCAACAAATCAGGTCGCCCCCCCAAGTGCCCTTGAAACACGCTTCCGTCCTTTCAATAAGATCGAAGTCTTGGAGAAAATCCTACCTGCTCTCCACAAGGACTTACCTTCTCAAGAGGACTTAGTAGCCAACTGGGACAACACAATGAGAGCTGCTGCCTGCATCCCTGCTACTGACAGGATCAAGACCAAGGGCAAACATAAAACCATGGTTCTCCTCTGAACTACAAGAATCTCTCCTCTACCTGCGTAGACTTGAGAGACGCTGGCATTCCTCCCGATCTCCTGATGCACTCTGCTCATACAATTCATACTTACAAACTCACCGGATGATGATAATGGATAGAAGAAAAAAATGCCACTCGGAAACACTAATGCGGTCCTTAAACAAGCAACATGACCTCTTCAATATTGTTAAATCCTTAACAGGTGATCCAACCACAACCCAACCACCTATGCCACACCCTCAAGATTATGCCGAATACCTACAATCAAAAATTATACAGACCAGTTTGATCCTCACAGCATCAGCACCTTCCACCCCACAGACTGTGACCCAACTAGCCGCGCTTGACAATTTCTCTCAGGTATCCAGCAAAGAGATTGAAGAAATCATAGCAGCTATTAATTTAACTACCGCACCTAATGATCCCTGCCCTGCCAGGTGGATCAAAGAACTACGACATGAACTTAGCCCAACTATAAGCAAGATCGTCAACTATTTCTTCTCAACTGGATCCTTCCCACAGAGCCTGAAGCATTCATCCATCTGCCCGCTCCTGAAGAACAGCAAGCTAGACCCAACAAAAGTCGAATCCTTTAGACCTATCTCAAGCATCCCTCTACTAGCAAAAATCATGGAAAAAGTAGTCCAGCGACAAATACAACACCATGTTGACTCAGAAGCTCCCTTGGACCCCTCACAACATGGTTTTAGAGAAGAACATGGTGTTGACACCCTCCTCACAACCCTCTTCAATAACCTAATCATAAGCATTGACAATATCCATCAAGGGTGCATTCTTATCTTTCTCGACATAGCTGCCACATTTGAGTCAGTAAACCACAATACTCTACTACAGCGTCTCCAAGATAAGGGTATTCAAGGTCTAGCCCTGAACTGGTGCAAATTTTACTTATCCGATAGACAGCAGCAAGTCAAAACAGGAGAAGCAACATCTGATTCATTCCCCCTTAAACAAGGTGTCCCTCAGGGATCCTCCTTGTCCGCACTAATGCTCAATATCTATATGCAGCCAATCTGTGATTTGATACGTACCTTCAACATTCAATGTCTAGCATACGCTGATGACATCCTGATGTATGCTCCATTCAACGTAAAACAACCAGATTTTGCAGCAATAGTTCATTGCTTTGAAGCTGTATCAAACTGGCTCCTCAAACAGAACCTACGTAAAAATCACAACAAAACAGACGTTCTATTTGTTACACGGAATCCATCATTCATACCCCCTACCTCATTACAAGTAAACAACATTGAGCTGAAGGCACAACCCACAATCCGATACTTAGGGAATACATTAGACCAGTGGCTTGATATGTCAGCACACATCAAGAAAGCAACGAACGCAATTTACCACAGAATTCGATCCTTACGTAATCTCCGACCTCTACTCGACTACTCCGACTTCCGCACAATCTTTCAAACCTTGGTATTACCACACCTAGATTTTGAAACCCCCTCCGTATGGCCATGAATGCAGCCGCGAGAATTCTCGTAGGTGCTCCACGCTCAGAGCACATAACTCCAATACTGAAGAGTTTACACTGGTTACCCCTCCAGGCCAGAACCCTATATAAAACCCTGGTCATGACTTTTAAAGCCTCAAAGAGCCCATCTCTATCACCTATCAGCAATATGATACATCTCACTCCAACAAACAGATCCAGGAGATCTGTTACATTGAACTCCATTGACCTTCCGAAACTCCTTACGAAATGCTCTAAATCAACAGCCTCTAGAGCTTTCTCACTGTTTGTGCCCAGAGCCTGGAATGCCCTCCCTCCCGAAATTAGAGCCATCACAAGTCTAATGACATTCAGAAAGGCCTTAAAATATAATTTGTTCCTAATATACTATCCTGAAGCTACTCCGAATGAACATAGCCCCCATGCCCGTCTTTCCCTCTTGACCCCGATAGAAAATGATTAATCATGATGGTTCATACTTGCACACTCTATTCACACCGTATTATATTGTACTTGTAATTTTACTGTATTTACCACTACCATGCAAATAACCAAAAATTACCATGTATATAGTTAACCCTGTTTATCGCCAAGTTTTTGTATATAGTTAAACCCTGTTTACCGCCAAGTTTTTTGTACCCTGTTCATTGCAAAAAAACAATGCTGACTGTGTTCATTGTGTTTAAATTTGTTCATATGTAAACCGCACTGATTAAAAGAGCGCGGTATATAAGAAATATAAATAAATAAATAAATAGTGCTGCCAGCAAACACACCCTCACAGGGCCGTAACCTAAGGTGCCGCATAAGGCGCCCTATGAGGTACTCCAGAGGGTGCATTATTAAGTGCACTGTCCACCAAGACAACCTATAATGTTCCCTATGGGGCGCCCCATAAGATGCCTTATAGGGCGCCTGATGAGGCACCGTAAGGAGATAGCACTGTGATGGTGTCTTTGCTGGCAGAACCAATTTAAATTAAAAAAGGAAAATGCCACAGACAGCCCTACCAAATGACCCCACTGTGGGATCAAACCCATGACCTCTGGCCCCACAGGCAGTGAAGTAACTAGTGGGCTACATCTCCAGTGCTACTAACAAACCCCTGCCTGGCCACTGAAGGACATCAGGTCACCACACAAACTGTCTGCTGTGGATACCAGGATTTGGGTTAACCCACCCATACCCATGGTGCACTGCACATGCAGATCAGCAGTCTATAGATGACCACAAGATGGGGTATGCACCCTACAGCACCTCGGCCTGGTAGGGGCAACTGACTGTGTGCATTACTGGCACAGAGTAGCTACAGACAGTAGCCCAACAGGGTGCCCTATATGGTGCATGAAAAGGTCCCCAGTAAGGCATCCAGAGCTGTAGCATAATGCTTAATACACTGACTGATGGTGCAGGGTTCATGAGTTCAATCCCCCTGTGGGTCGAATGAGTAAAGCTGGCTGAGATACTACCCTCTCCTTTAAATCAGTGCTGTCAGAGGCATTTTGTTTTGTAAATGTAATTAGTGCTGCCAGCAAACACACCCTCACAGGGCCATAACCTAAGGTGCTGCATAAGGCACTCCAGAGGGCACATTATAAAGTGCACTGTCCGCAAAGGCACCCTATAATGTCCCCATGGGGCGCCCGATAGGGCGCTTTATAGGATGCCTCATAGGGCACCTGATGAGGCACCGTAAGGAGACAGCACTGTGAGGGTGTTTCTGCTGGCAGCACCAATTTAAATTAAAAAAAGAAAATGCCTCAGACAACCCTACCAAATAACCCCACTGTGGGATCATACCCATGACCTCTGGCTCCAGATCAGTGGTCTACAGATGACCTCAAGACAAGGTATGCACCCCCACAGCACCTCAGCCTGGTAGGGGCAACTGACTGTGTGTGTTACTGGCACAGAGTAGTTACAGACAGTAGCCTAACAGGTGCCCAAAAGGCGCATGACAAGATGCCCAGTAAGGCGTCTAATAGGGCGTCCTAGGCTAAGCGCCATATCAGGTACACATGGATAAGGCAGTGCAGAAGGCACCCTGGGCTATAGAACCATATGTCAAGGTGGCTGAACAAGGGTATGGTGTCCTAGGTCAGTGTGCCCTAGGGACTGCAAGGTGCTTCAAGAAGACCTGCATGACCTGTGCAGAACAGAGACAGATGTAGCCCTAACACTACATAGAGTACACCCCATTAATTAACAAATGCAGTCGTCACATTTAACCGCTCATATCAAACATTCATGTAAACATTAGATAACTTTAATGTAGCCTTTGTGTCTTCCCCGAAGGTCTCAGACTTAACAACAATGAGCTTAATGATTAAGCTCCTGTGTTACGGTAGCATCAATGACCTTTCATTTACCAATACAGGGACTACTTGCCTTCTATTTGTTAAAAAATGAAAACAGAATTGCTTATCTGTATCTCGTGATTGTTGATATAATCTTGTCCCCTGTATATAAATCTTTCAAAAAAACCTTCATTGATTTTGAAAGAAGCCCAACGCCGTCATAAAGCTTTGCTCTCGCATTTCACAAGGTTGTTTCATCAGGGGTTTAGGCTTGAATAGCTGGGACAAAACATGATACAAGCTGGCAAGCTTCGTGTTATGCACAGAGTGAAAAATTATCTTGTAGTTTTGATAAACAATCAAAAAATGCTGCCCACGTTCCTGGATAAGAAGACAATTCCTTTGCTTCAGAATCTAACAGCTGAAAATGCGCCAGAGTCTGATGCTGGGAGACCCAGAGCCCCTGGGAAGGCCAATGGGGGCAATACACATCTATGCTACCATGTCAAAAAACACGTCCGAAACCTGTGCCCAGACAGCTGCAGTGGCATACTGGGAGGGGCAGAGATGCACAGTTGTGCAAGTATGTGACAGTCATGATACAGCGCACACAGAGTGGAGGTCAATGGAACACAATCCCCGAGGGTCCAGGTGAGAGTGGCATTGGAGACAAAATAAAGTGGGCAGACATATAGCATACATGAGTGATAGCAGGTGCACCCACAGCTCAAAACATGTGTCGCCCCTACATGGCCAACAGAGAAGAGGCCCCATACACACTGTACATCATGTGGATGGTTCTGTGCCCCCAATTCCCCACCCTCCCCCCGGATGGCACACGCACAAACATGTGGCACATGGGGTGGGAGAGGGACACACCCCACAGGCATACATATGTACAACTGCCCGTGCAGTATGCCTGAGGCCAGGTGTGGGAGGCATGGGCAAGCCAGAGGTATCGCACACAGCAACAGAAGGGACACACCATACACGTCCAGAGTGTCCCTGTACACAGGAGCTGGGTAACCGAACAGCAGAGGCAGATAACAGTCCACACCACATGTGTGCCGGGACACCCAGATGAGCACTGACACACACACGGTATATAGAGAGACGTGTGGCAGCACACAGAGGTATGTGACCCCATCCCTGGCGACAGGGTGTGATGTTGTGTGAAGGCCCACAAATAGGCTGCACCCCAAAACACCACCACAATGTAAGGCATGCAGAGGACACAGGTGACAATGGGGTCCCGTCAACCATATACTGTACGTGCATGTCAGATATGGTGAATACCCACCCAGCAGGACATAGTCCTCATATTGTCCGGTCTCAAATTGGCCAAACAGTGCCAAGTACTGCAGGATATAGGAGTCATGGGCTGACCCTGGGAACCGTGGAACCACATTCAGAATATGCATACTTGCATCACAAACAACCTGCACATTCAGGGAATGGAAGTGTTTTCGGTTGCGGTACACAACCTCCCTGTCGTGTGGCGGGACCAGGGCAACATGTGTGCAATCTATAGCTCCCATCACGTGTGGTATCCCTGCAATCCACTGGAATGCCTGTCCCAGGGCCCCCCAATGTTGCCTACTGTTGGGAATTGCAATGTAATTCCCAACCCGGCTGACCATGGCCCCCAGTACCTGGTGGAGACAGCAAGAGAATGTTGGCCTACTCATCCCACCCACTGCTGCCACTGAGGATTAGAAATAGCCAGAGGCAAATAAATGTAGAGCAGCCAGGAGCTTGGCCAATCCCGGTATAGCATGTGACCGGGCAGTCCGGGGCTCGAGGTCAGGTCTGAGATCCTCGTAGAGCTCCCTAATAGCTCCTGTGTCCAGACGGTAGAGGGCCTGGAGCATGGGCCTGGGCCTGTAGAGGCGTTGCAGGCAGGCTGTACCTTGGCATGCCTATGGCACCGTTGTTGTCCCACACCCGCCTGTGGACCCCCCACAGCTGCAGGCTGGAGTTGCAGCGGGATAGCACCCATGAACAGTGCCACAGCCCCAGGTACATCATCTCCCTCTTGCGGAAACCGCAGCCCTGCCAGCTCCACCAGCGCAACCACCGCACAACCTACATTCACAGTCTGAGCCATGATAGACATGGGATGGACGACAGGTGGCTGGGAAATAGGGTGTGGGGCGGGGACAAAAATCAAAGAAACGATACACACCTGGTGAGCCTGGAATGTCCACTAGCAACAGCATGAGCCAACACCCTGCACGTACAGAAGCATATCGACGTAGCGCACGGCAGCATGCGTGCCCACAATGCATACACCTAAATGCATGTATGTGATTGGACACGTTAGATGAGACTGAGGGGAGGAGGTGGCATGTCCCTCTGACGCAGCAGGGTGCAAACATACGGCATTCTACATCTCGCACCACACCCAGAGACCTAGGTGCGACTGTAACGCAAGACGCATTCCCACGCGCGTACACATAGCGTGAAGCGTACGTCTGATGCAGTGTGCGTGATACACATTTCAGGATCCTCCTTTGCGCGTGGGAACATGCCGGCACACCCCAAACAATGAGGTCCAGTAGAACATGCGTGTATGCAGCAGGAATCACGATGGAGGTCAAAGGGCGCATGTATGGTGCAGTGCACACCAACTTTGCCGATATTGAAGGATCCTAGGATGGTGAGTGTAAAACGCTGCATTCCGCCTATAGTCAATGTTCCCTCTAATTTTCTGTAGGCTGTGTGTGCAAAAAATATCAGCTGTGCAGCTTTTGAAGGAAGGTTAAATTTTTGTGCACCACATAATGACACTCGGAGTTATATACTTTAAAATTTGACTACACGTCAGAATACAGTATGTACACCACATTGATTGCACTAGAAAATATTGTAGAACTTGTGAAAACCGTAAATACACAACAACTTTTAAATTTTAAGACATCTGTGTTGTTTTCTATCAGAATCAGAACCGTAATTTTTGTGCGCTCTGTTGTAAAGTATGTACGCTCGCTCGGCGAGGTGTGTGCGCACGCACACGTGCACAGCTTAGAGGGAACAGTGCCTATAGTACCGCATGCAGGATACGCCAGGTCCATGACACGTACATGCGTGCGCAAGGGTAACGCGCACCACACAGTGTGTTCGCAATGCGCGTAGAACCACACCCAAGGTACACATATAACTATAGCAGGTTCCAAATGCCAAACACCTCAGCACACATACCCGACCACATGATGGAGGATATTGATGGAGGAAACCAGGGGGCTGGAGGGGGGCACATTTCACAGCCACCAGTGCCCAATCCTGCCAGCGTGGAGGGGAGCGAGAGGCCAGGCCCATTTGGAGCTCCACAACACCTCAGCGAACAGGCTATGGGTGCACCAGGGCAGAAGCGCTGCAGGACCCCGGTGGCGGAGGAGGTCAGGAAGAGGGCGGTGCGCTTCAGCCAGGAGGAGAATGACCTACTCCTGGCCAGCATCCTGGAACGCTTTGAGGTGCTGTTCGGATGGCTGAGCTCAACAACAACCATTGCCACGCGCAACAGGGCATGGGCCGAGGTGCAGGCAGTGGTGGTGGCAGCAGGGGGACCCCATCGCGATGTGGAAAGCCTGAGGAAGAGATACTGCGATATAAAGCGCAACATCAGGACGGAGGTCACCAGAGAGAGACGTGGTGCACAGGGCACTGGAGAAGGCCCAGCACAGGTGGCCAACCTGACGGAGCTGGAGCAGCACCTGGCAGACTGACTCGGGCCCATCTACATACATGGCCTGCCCCCTGCGTTGGACATGGCACACCCAAGTGCCGGTAGGTCTGAGTGAGCTGTACTGGTGGGAGACCATACACACACATGTGCAGGGATAGGCTGAGGGGTAGGGGGGGCAGTACATGGCTGACAGAGATCCAGGGGGTGACACTGACACAGGGTCTAGGGGTGGGCCAGCACAGGGGCAGCTATGGGTGCATGGCCCAGTGGGGAGGAGGTGTTGACGGTGGGCAGGGGGCAGCACAGCACAATGGATGAGTGCGGGCATGGGGGAACAGGCCCATGGCAGCAGCAGAGGTCGACAATGTGTCGTGGGGACACAGTGCAGGGATGGCGAGTACAGCAGGGCCACATGGGTAACAACGCAGGCGACAGGGAGGCGCACTACACCTGTGGCTCCCATGGTCATTGGTTGCAGGGATGCAGGTGGTGATGGGGTAGCACGGGGTGCATGGCAGCATGCAGGGGGGGATGGGGCCCTGGTAGTGCAGGGCACAGGGGGCACCAGCAGGGATGGAATGCTGCCGGTGGGGGGGCACAGGGGCCCTGATCCAGACCCATGCGGCTCACCCACATGCATGTGTCTGCCATGTGCTGCCACCCACAGGCTGCCGTTGGTCTCACTGCCACAGGCTAGTCCCACCCTGCCCATGCAACCATGCCCACATATCCCCACCGCCACATGGCATGCCCGTCCCTGGCTCCATTGGAACAACACACCAGCCCTGCCCCAGCAGCCACACCAGACCATGTGGGGTGCCCACAGTACCACACGCACGCGGCCACTGGTGGGCCGCCATGGGCACCGGGGACACAGAAATGGGACGATGCAACTCACACCAATGCACAGGTGGCCTCTATGACAACACCTCTGTAGCCTTGGTGGCAGCACACTGACCAGGATGCCCTGTACCCCACACAACGCGTATGTAGGGGGGTGCGACGGAGGCAGACAGGCAGCCATGCCCCATCTGACCTATGTAACATTTTGCCCTACAGGTGACATATACTCCATTGAGGTGGCAGAGGGGGAGTCCGAACACACTGACCCAGGGCCATGGTGCCATGTGGATGCTGTGCCAGAGGTGGGAGCAGGGGGTCCAGCCCCACCCCTGGGGGAGGACAGCAGACAGGGTCTACGGCCGGCAGAGGACAGCATGCCACTGACCCCTGCAGCCACGGGGGAGGTGTCTGCAGATGACTCAGAGCAGTCCAGGCAGGAGGCGAGGTCCGCAATAACAGGGGTCATCGGGGAGATGCGGGCGCACTCCGAGGCGGCACAGGGGGATGCTGAGGATGAGTGACCAACCGTGTTGGTTTGTTGATGCCTATGTACAGGTGGCAAATGGTTCCCTGTCTCACAGTGCACAACCTGCCCCCACAGGTGTACGGCATGTACTGCCTATGGTGGTCCGTGAGCAGCACAGGTAATGGCATGAGGTGCGCCGCATGCGACACACAATGTCGGGGATCCTGGCAGAGATGCACAACCTGGCGACATCAGCACGTGCCATAGCTGCAAGCATGGAGCTCCTGACGGTAGGCAGAGGGGCCCCCTCAGGACTGCAGGGGCCACCGCAGCCACCACCACCACCACCGCTGACTCCACCACCAGCAGCAGAAGCAGCAGCAGCACGCCAGGCATGCCACCTGCACCATGGGGTGGGAGGGGCTGCACAAGGTGTGGCCGAGGGCGTGCCAAATAAATGGGTGCACAGGCAGCCGTACCTGATGTCATGTGTCCTGTGTTGTTTGTTGGAGGCCATTTTACGCACAGCCCTACCCGTGTCCGCCCCAGGGACCAACCCCATGCCACTCATGCAGCCAGCCTGTGTCCCCCCCAACCTAGCTGTGGTCACCATGGGTTGCCCCACCAGCCATGGCGCACCCACCCGCCGGCACATGGCAATCCTGCTGCCCCCAGCCCCACCAGTGTGCATGGTCCCCCCTCCCCCCTGTCCCCCTGCCCCCTCCACCCCACCTGTCCCCACCAGCACCCGCTGGGGGCACGTTGGGGTGGCCCCGGATACATCTCCGTGCAGTGCCCTCCGCATCACATCGGATGGACATCGGATCCTGTACGTTGCCACGCCGGCACCCCTCGCCCCTGTCTAAGAGGGGCGTGTGTTCGTATAGGAACCTTCTGCTGTCCCCTTTTTCAAGCTTTCCTCAACAATCTCCCCGTTGGGCCTTCTGGGAGACGTAGTCTTTGCTTGGCTGTATGTGTGCATCAAATAGAAAGCTTGTAGTTGGGCTCCGAGGAGTAAGTCAACTGACAGATATGTATGTTACCCAATGGTGCGGTTACACCACATACATTCCTATATATTTGTGCAGGTGTCAGGAAAACAGAGTATTCCTCAGAACCATTCAAATACCCAGCAATGTCTGTTTAAGGTTTCCCCATATTACAGGGTACACAGGTTTGTAGCAGCAGGGGTAAGTCACTCTCTTTGTAGCGTTGCTGGCAGAAGCAGAAAACCAAATGTACATTCATTGGCCATGATAGCATAGCCTCCCTTCAGCTTCAGAAACCTCTACACCACAGACACAATTCAGGGTAGGGGAAAGCTCTGCTACAAAGGCTACATTCCTACCCCAGTGTCCTCGTTCCTGCAGCAGGTGCTTAACAGGCTCATCTCAGATTCCGGTTGTACGCCTTAGTCCCTATGACCTTCCCTCTAGCGACAGGAGGGATTCAGGGCCACCCAGCCTGAGGACTATGGGTTCTCCTCCCTGGTACACCCTCCCTGAGGACTAGCTTGTGTTATTCCTTTTCCTCAGGTTCTTGAACTTTGCCCAAGGAAAAGTCCATAGGAGTGTCATCCCCTTTCAGGTGTACCTCAGGCTTTCACAGCTGCATAGGGTCAGGTTCTCTGTTCTTCACACTGTCCTCAGCTACCAGTCTCCTAGGTAATCCTGGTATCTCCCCTGTGCCTGGCTGCCAACCCTCCTGTAAACGTGCTAGATCCCACTAAGCAGTCTCCTCTCCTGGACGCTCTGTGCCCTTGCTCTGCTCTGCACTGGTCAAACCTCTCCAGCCTGCAGCTGTGCTTAGGCTCGGAGCATTCTGGCATCCTGCTTCCCCTTCTCCCCTGCTGCTGCCCCTGCCCTCGACTTGGCTCCCACTTTGGCTGTTCTGTTCATATTCTGGCCTCAGTTTCTACTTCCAGGGCTCTAGTTTCTACCCCTCCACACCCAGGTAATGGCAATCAGCCTGCCGTCTTGCACCTGAGTACTTGCTGCATTCCCTGCCTAAGAGGCTCTGGGTACTGTGACCGTCCCCCTTCATTCCACCAGGGGGACCATGCAATGTGGTCCCAGCGGGAGACGTCTGATTCCTGGAGGTGTTTGTGTCTTTCCTACCCTGCTTCAGTAAGAGGGGACCCTTTACACGGGTGAGTTCCCTGTCACTTTGCCCTCCCTCATGCCTCTGTTGGGCCTCCTTGCCACTACGTCTGTTGACATGTGCATGCTGTCTGACCTGTCCACATACCCAACCCTGGTAGCACACTGGTAGGGCACTGCTGGTACTATGTATACCACCGTTCATAGCTCATTGCACTGTGTGCCATGGAGGTGCCCCCACCCCGCGGGCCCAAACCCTGAGATGCCTGGACACTACTGATGGACATGGGCAGATGCATGCTGCGCTGCCGGGCCACATCACCCCCGTCACATAGGGCCCTCAACAGTCTACAGGACTGTGATAGGTGCACTGTGGATCCTGCATAGGTTTCCTCACTGCACACCGCCACCACAACATGCCCCATCCCAGGCCCCAGGTACATCTTGCCACCCTCCCCATATGCGCCTGTCTGGCCACACCTGTGCAAATCTCGACCCACCCCCCATGCCCCATATACGCCACCCATCCCCTGTCCCCCTGCGTCCATGGCCCTGGTCCCTGGGTCCACCCTTAGCCATGCACACTGCTCGCCTCAGTGTCCATTATGCCTCTGGCATTGCCCATTGCGGCATCTGCCATGGTCTGTACCCATAGCCACTGCTGCCCAAACCCTTGCATGGTCCACCACAGCCCCATACCCACCATGCCACGTGTGTGCATTTGTCCGTGTGTGGTGCTACCCTGTGTGATGCCCATGGTCTCCCCTCACCCCTGACATGGGTACAGTACCATGCACTTGCCTGTTGTAGCGCACACAGACATGCATGTGGGTGCTCACACCTGTCATTCACACAATACTAAGACATAGCAATGAGGGACATCTGGCCATCGTAGGTATGTATAACATATCTACATGTTTATTTACAAGGTGAACAATGTACATTGCTGCCCATAGTCACAGCTGTGGGACCCTGTGTGGTGGGGTCCCCACCATTCACGTCCCTGGTGGGTGTGGCAGGCCATGGCATAGGCTGGCAAAGGGTGGGTGTGCATGTGTGTCCCCACACTACACACCCTGGGGACCCCATCACATGGTGGTTGGCTGGGTGCGCCCCCTACATTGTGCTCCTCCAGCCTGCGCAGCCAGTCAGCCACCACAGTCAGGGTTGCCAGCACCTGCCCCATGATGTGGGTGTGCTGCCGTTGGGCGTGCGCCTGGGCATGCACAGCCACAGCCAGGCGCAGACCACACATGCAGCCGCACAGACACACATCTCCCCTTGTCTGTGTGGCTGCATGCACAGTGCGCCTGTCAGCGGCTATGTGTGGCAGGCACACGTCCAGGAGGGGTGCATCGCTGGAAACATGGGGTGGGTAGCTGGTGCCCCAATTGCCCTGTGGCGGCCCGTGCCAATGGGGACTGGTCCCAACCCCCGCCCCCACCCCATCCCCTGCCACCCCATCCCCTACCTCCCCCACACCCACCTCCCCCTCCTCCTCCCCGTCCCCCTCCTCCCCCTCCCCGCCCCCTCCTCCTCCTCGCCCCTCCTCCTCCTCCCAGTCCCCCTCCTCCCCCTCGCTGCATCCTGTGCCGCTCTGCCCCTCGCCCTCCCCATCATTGGCCGCCACCATGTGCTCTGGAGAGTCCTCTGCTGGGCCCGCTTGTGCGTCCGCCTCCTCCAGCCCTGCTGCTTCCCTGTCAGCATGTGCGTCCGCTGTGGGAGAGGGGAACATGAATTATCTCCATGGTCACACATCAGCTACGACAGTCACATGCGTCCTGTGGATCTGCCGGCCATTGCCCCACAGGGCCATGCCACATCACTCACCGTTACGTTGGGCCATCCGTTCACGCTGCACCCGTGTGATAAAACGGGGGTACTTGGCCCTCAGCTCCCGGGCCTTTTTGCGCAAGTCCTCCACCTGTCAGAGAGACAATGCACATGGACATTAGCGGACACACACCCTTTAACAGCCAGGGACGCACCACATATATGTGTCTGCGTGCAACAGGTGCCTGCCCCTATTGTGTGCTACATTCATGCCCCAGGCCTTTGCCGGGCCACCCCCATGTGTGCACTGCGCCCGCACATGTCTGGATTGGCCCCTATGTGCCCTGTGTGCTGGCCCCTCCGACCCGGACACAGCACACTTGTATGGGCCACCTCCACACATCTGCCAGTGCCCATACGCTAATGCCGTGATGGGAGATGGGCCTCTGATGTGCTTCCTGCAGCATCCTGGGGATATAGTTGAGCCCTGAATTCGCAGAAAGGGGCAGGTACCATAGCACCAGGATGGGGGAAATTTTTAATGATAAACATGCAACAAGGTACAAAAACAAATGATAAACACACAAATGCAAAACAGTCCCATGCCCCCCAAAAACCCCCACCCACACCGACAAAGCACAGACGATGATCCAACCCCCCCGTGACCCACCCCAACCCACCACCACACCCAGCAAACCAACCCCCTGTGCCCAACCCCCCCAAACAGCAGCACACATCAGTCCAATGGCAGTCCAATGAAAGTCCAATGTCCAAATAACCCAGCTCCCCTCAAAACCCCCACCCACCCCAACAAAAGCAAATCCCAGCATTGTCCATCTCCATAAGTCCCGGACCCCCCCACATCCCCACCCACCCCAACAAAAACAAAACAACAGGCAGTATCGTACTTGTCCATAAGTCCCGGACTCCCCCACATCCCCACCCACCCCAACAAAACAAAGGTCAGCAATATATACAATAAATACCACAACATTGTACCCCCCTCAAACACCCACCCCCAACAACGCCCAACACAATCCCACGAAAACAGAATGTAGACCCACAAACCCCCCCCCCACCCACATCCCCCAAAACCACCCACCCCTCAAGCATCTCGCACAGGACGGCAATCCCCTGCCCCAAGACCACCCAAGAACCCCCTGCCCCACATACAGTACCCTCCCCAAAGGAGCAATACCCACCCAACACAAACATAAGCAACAAACACAGTATCCCCTGGCCCTTAACAAAAGCCCACAGAAAGAAATCAAAGTAAAACAATGAAACAATATAAACAAAACAGAACAATACTAAGCTGACGATGCCGGATGGTGGAGCAGGATGCACGGAGGAGCAACGGCCAGCTGTGTTTTCCCTGATACAACCCTCCCCCCTCCCACAACCCATGAGGGCTCCCTTCCCCTAACTCCCCCCCTGGAACTGAGGAGCAGCTAGCCTACCCCCTCCCACCCCTGGATTCACGGGGGGCGGAGGGTGAGGTGACGCCACAGACGCTCCCAACGATGGGCCGCAACCACCCTCCTCTCGCGTTGCGCCATGCCGGACACGTCCTCCAGAATGTCCCGCACCACCTCGTCGAGGGGCAGGACCAACCCCCGGGCCGAGGCATAACCGCGCGCACGCCACAGGTGGTAGCGCACTACGGCCGTGACAAGGTAGAGGTCCCGGAGTCCTGCCTTGGGGGAAAGGACCAGGCCCGTACACCCACTCCGCATACGTGAGGAGGGAAAGATCGGGCAGGTGAAGAGCAGCGGACACCAACTGGCAGGCTTCTACATTATAAGGGCACTGCCGGAGGAAATGTTCCATGGTCTCCGGCTGCTCTTCACAACCCACCCTCGGACAGTTCCGCTCGGCCTGTGACCTGTACTTGAGGTTGTCCCTCACGTACAAACGCCCGTGGAAAAACAACCAGGCTACATCCCGAACTTTCTTCGGCAGCCGAGGGGAGTTCAACTGCTGAAGGCCCCGCTGCATCACGTCCGCCGGACAGTCCCGCAGGGCCCACCGTGGTTGAAAGTGGGAGGCGAGAACCATCCGATACAAGCCTTTCCGCCCTTGAGCTTGGGCGAGCGGGTCGGTCACCCCCCACCACCGAATGAGCCCCACCATCTGAAAAACATACGATGGGGCCTGTTCCCTGCTCCGACGCACACGGGGGACCGAGGACGCCCCCTCCCACTGCTCCCAGAAGCGAGAATACCATGCCCGGTAGGAAGCCACCCACCAAACCCCACCCCCCTCCCGCATGCGATTCAGGTGAAACGCGATAGACAGGACGGACAGGAAGACAAGGGGGTGCAACATACCCAAACCGCCCTGCTCCCGGCCCAGGCAAACGATGTTGCGCTGGACAGGGTTCATGCGGTTACCCCACAGAAAACAGAAAAAGACAGCACTAACGGACGCCTGACAAGACGACGGAAGAACGAAGACCGTGGCCACGTGCAGAAAGAGGGGAAGCAGAAACGTCTTGAGGAGGGTGACCTTCTCCTCAAACGTATACCTCCGCCCCCTCCACCGCAGCACCCGACACCGTGCAGACTCAACACAACGAGCCCAATTGGACACCGCACAGTCCTCCGAACCGAAGACGAGGCCCAAAACGCGGACCTCCCCCTGAGGAGGAGGAAAGGGGGCGCAGGAAGGCGGGGAGGCCTCCGAGGGGCCCAACCACAGCGTCTGGCACTTGCTGTGGTTAACAACAGAGTGGGCTACCTCCGAGTACTCCTCCACGGCCTCCCGCAGGGCCTCCACCCCCTCGGTACCGTCCACGTAAACTGAGACATCGTCAGCGTAGGCCACGACGGACACCGGAGGCGCACCAGGCGCCTCCAGGCCTCGCAACCCACCCGAGGACAATCTCCTGAGGAAGGGGTCGAGGGAGAAAACATACAGCAGAGGGCTCAAAGGGCACCCCTGCCGCACCCCCGAGGCGACACAAAAAGGCCGTCCGAGCCACCCGTTAATAAACGGGAAGCTCACCCCCCCTCGGTACAGCACCTGCAAGACGAAGAGGAAACCTGCGGGGAGGCCGAAGTACTGAAGCACCACCCACAGGTACCGATGATTGACCCGGTCAAAAGCCTTGGACTGATCCAAGGAGACCAACCAGTGGTCCCGTTGAACAGACCGGCCTCTCTCGACCATCTCCCGAACCGTGGCGGCGGCGTCCAGAACCCCTCTCCCCTGAACCGAACAATACTGGGAAGGTGACAGCAAAACACCCGACACCTCCACCAGTCGGTTGGCCAAACACTTGGCCAGGATCTTCCGGTCCGCGTTCAACAGAGAGAGCGGCCGCCAACAGTCCAAAGAGCTATCGTCCGTCCTCTTGGAGAGCAGCAACAGGACAGACTCGCGAAATGACCGCGGGAGAAACCCCGTATCCATGATCTCCTGAAACAGGGAGGTCAGGAAGGGGGCCAGCTGGGCGATGAAAGTACGATAGAACTCCACCGGGAGCCCATCGCGCCCAGGCACCTTCCCCAACGGCATGGCACGAATCGCCCTCTCTACCTCCACCTGCTGAATCGGAGCAGCCAGTGCATCGACCTGCGCCTGAACCACAGCCGAATACACCGGGGGAAGGCCCAAGTACTCACGGATACATGTGAGGTCTACAGGACGATCCCCAAACAGGTCTGAAAAGTATTCCCCCACCATACGTAAAAGGTCCTCCTGAGAGGTGTGAAAGGTGCCGTCCGCGCCCCGCAGGGCCATCACCTCCCTACGCTGAACCTTCTCCCTGCAAGTTAGGAAGGGGTCAGGGGGGGAGACCCTACCGGCCGCCCCCTCGAAGCAAAGGGAGGCGTGGCGATCGTAAAGAAGGCCACGGAGCTGGACACGCACCGCCTCCACCTCCTCCCGCGCTGCCCCTCGAGACACCAAACGGTCCAGCGACCTCCGGAGGACAGTATAAGTGAGGTAGCGGGACCGAGCAATGGAGGTGCCCCGGGGGCGGAAGAGTTCGCGGGCACGCGTCTTCACCTCATCCCACCAAGCGCCACGGGAAGGAAAAATGCCCAACAGGGTCTCCTGGTCTGCGAGAAAGGCCAAGAACTCCTGGACCACCTCTGATGTAGCTAACAACTGCACATTCAGTCGCCACAGGCCAGGACCCCTGCTGAGCTCCTCGTGAGCCAGGAAGGACACGGAGAGGAGGCAATGATCCGAGAAGTCAACCGCCTGCAGCTGCGGCGGGGAACACTCCACCCGAGCACTCACATATATCCGATCGATACGACTCCTGCAGGTCCCCCGGGAATAGGTGTAACCCGGGGACCGTGGAAAAGCCCGGTGGTAAACGTCCGCCAGATCGGCCATCCGGGTCACCTCAGCCAAAAAATGGCCATCGTAATGTGGAGGGCAATGTTCCCCCCCTCGGTCCTGACGCAAGGTGGTGGTGTTAAAATCCCCTGCCAGGACCACCAAACGAGAGGTGTGTAAGTAAGGGCGAATGACCCTGAAAAGGGCCTTCCGCTCCCACCTAGACTGGGGGCCATAGACCACCACAAAACGAAACCGGTGAGGCCCACAGAAGCCGTCTAAGAGCAAACACCGGCCCTGCTCCAGTTCCCACACGTACTGCACCTGAAATCGGTTAGACATGAACAAAACCGCCACTCCTGCGTAGGGCTGGGCCGCAAGGGACCAGTACGAAGGACCCCACCTCCACTCCCGCTTCACCCGATGAAGGCTAGCGAGCGAGGTGAGCCTGGTCTCTTGCACAAAGATGACATCCAGCCCGCTCGTGGAAAGAAAATCATAGCCGAAGCCCGCGCCTGGTCTGTCAAAATGCTAGCCACGTTGATAGTGGCGCACGAGAATGCAGGAGTGCACGCCATACCTATTTCGTGTGTAGTGACCCCTTCCTCCTCTTCTCACCAACCCTTGGATCCCCGGAATCCCGCTTGCAGGACAAGCCTGCAAGCTGGAGCAATTCCTCACGGTCCACGTCGACCACCTCGAGGATTTCCTCCTCCTCCTGTTCGACCCGGTCACCCCAGCGGGTGCTAGCGCCCTCGGGACCACCAGGCAAAGCTGTCGCGAGGGCACGGCCAGTCCCCACAGAATGAGGGGGCAAAAACAGGTCAGGGGTCGGAGGAATGACCTCCTCCGTGGGGTCCACCACCGGTGCCGCCTCCCCCTGCCCACCCCCAGACAGAGACTGCGACAACAGACCAGTGCCCACCCTTGCGGGGGAGGCCGGAGCGGCCGGGTCAGCAGGGGGCTCCTGCGAAGGCCCAGCACCCAACTGCGGAGGCAAAAGCCTATCCTCCCTCACCCGTCCCGGCAGCTGCTCCCGAGCCACTACCGGAGGCCGGGCCCCAGTATCCACACCCTTAGGCGGACCCTGACCGCGGCGTGCCTTCTGAGCCTTCTGAGGCCGCCGCTGAGGAAGAGGGGCCACCTCCGCCGCTAACCGTACCGAACGCCGCACAGGAGGCCCTGCCTCCACAGGCAAGCCCTCGTTCGCCTCAGCCACATCAGTAGCCAAGAAGACGAAACGATTGACGTCCAACACGGGCTCTACCTCCAGCAATGGGGAGGTCTCCCGTTTCTTCCTCTTGGACTTGCCACCCTTAGAAGAGACGGTAGTCCATTCCTCAGTCGGCACCACCCGCAACCCCCTATCCTGTTGTGCAACAACAACCTCCACCACATCGACCCTCTCCTCCATCCTATCCAAATCCCCTCCCCCGGGTGGCTCCCCCGGCTCAGTGGCCTCTTCCACCTTAGGGCTCTCGGGCACCTCCTGAGGGAGAGGGACCTCCACCACCTCCTCCCTCACAGGAGCCCGAGATGGGGTGACGACATCCCCCCCCGGTCCATTGTGTGACGCGGAGGGGCAGCGGACAAAGGGGTGGCCCAACTCCCCGCAAAGGTTGCATCGAATGAGCAAACACCCGGCCGAGGCATGACCCCGTCCACCACAACGAGTGCAGACCTGCTCGGGACAGTTCATGCTCAGATGGCGGAATGAGCCACAGCGGTGACACTCGCGAGGTTGTCCGGGGTAGTAGCACAAGATGCGATCCCGACCGAGGAAACCGGCCGAGGGCACGTGCTGCACGACGTTACCCACCTCACGCAAAGGGATCCGACCTTTCCACGACCCGTCCCACACCCCTAGGGGCCCAGCGCCCTTAACCAGGGGTGCGAGAAGCACCGCATGACGCGACAGCCAAAACTGAATGTCCTGCCCTGGGAGCGACTCATTCCGTACCAGGATGGTCACAGGTACCGCCCCCTGGCGAGAGACAGGCACAACGCGAAAGTTCACCCACCCCCCCTGCCCCCTCTGCTGCTGGTATTTGTCCCAGAAGACCTCCAGCCCCCGTCGCAGCATGAAGCTAACATCGTATTCCACGCTGTTGCTCATGTGGATGAAGGCATACAGGTCCCCTGGGAGGAACCCCAGCCCAAGGACCATCCTCAGGACCTCTTCCCTGGCCGGAGGGGGCCCCTCCCCAGCCCACCGGATCTGCGCCACGTTGCGACGCCTGGTCTCACCCCCCCCCGCCACGCAAACCTCCTCCACCCCCTCCCCCCCAGGAAAACCACCCCGAGGAGGAGCTCCCCCACCCCCTCCCCCATGAACAGACCCCGCTGGCCCCCGGAGGGCCTCCGCAAATGAACGGGAGGGCCCCGCCGGAGGACCAGCGGAACCCCCCACCGACCCCTGTGACCCAGAGGCCCGGGGGACCGACCTCTGGGAAGACTCCCGTGAACATCCAGGAGCTCCAACCACTGAGGAAGAGGAAGCGGTGGAAATGGGGACCACCAACGGGGTTGGGACCAAGGCAGGGAGACTCCCTAACCCCCCCTCCTGTGGTCCTCTACTCATCCCCCCCTCCCCCAAGGCTCCCTGCCGGGACTCCAATAGCCGTTCGATATGGACAGCCCGAGCCTCCCCCCCCTGACTGTCCTGACTGCCCAGCGCTTCTAACAGGGCAGTCTGGAGCTCCTCCTCTGTAAGCCCCTCCAGGCCTTCAATTTCCCCACCATCCCTGACCCCCCCTCCGAACCCCAAGGCCGGAACCCGGGTCGCCCTCACCACCACAGGGCTGACAGCGTTTGCACCCCCTCCCCCACACACCTCCGCACCCACCTCTCTTGGGTGATCAGTAACCATCCCGGCCCCCCCAGCCACCTCCGTACTCTGGGATCCACCAGAGGCCTCCACCCCCCCGCCACGCAGTGCCACCACTGCTGGTGCCTGCGGAGCCACCTCCCCAGCCAAAGAAGGGTCCTGACACACCTGCCGAAGCCCGTCCACCCCCTCCACGACAATGCCGCTAAGCAGTCCCCCAGCCACTGGGTCCCCTGGGGTCCCCAGGGGCAAGGCAAGCCCCCCCAACCCCCCTCCCTGCTCCCCCCCCCACGTCCCCAAGACTTACCTGGCCGCCAGTGCCCCCAGGGGACCCAGACCGCGACTGCTGCTGCTTCTGTAGACATCGGGAAGGGGATCCCTCCGCCCAGGCTCCAGCAGGGACGTCTATCCCGCGAGCCGGGCCAACCGCATCCCCCCCCCCACCACGAGAGGCGGACAGGCCAGGCAGCCCCAATGAAGGGGGCCCCTGAGCGGCCAAGCCGCATCCCAAAGCGCTCCAGGCATCCTGCTCCACATCCTGCACCAAAGGACAAACAGTAGCAGGAGCTGACATCTCGGATCCCACAGAAGGCAGCGCTGCAAAGCCGGACCGGTTCCAAAACCCTCCCGATCCCTGCTGACCAGATTGCCAGGTCGGGGAAGATGTCAAGGAGCCATCGCGTCCAGCAGGAGACCCAGGCAAGGGGGCAGCCCTCAGAAGGGGAACCTCCGAAACAGCCCCAACACTGACAGCCAGTTTCCTGAGGCCGCCGGAAGTGACGACATCCCTGCGGCCATCTTGCTTGTAGTCCTCCGGACCCAGACGCTGCCCGAAGCAGAGGTGGAAGCAGGCAGGCGATCTTCGCTCCCCCGAGGCGGGAAACCACCTCCGGAGCCACGGGGGAGCCCAGTGAAGGCCTCAACAGATCCCCCCCGCATCAAGGAACCGGCAGCGGAAGCTATAATCGCATCGGCAGCACACTTCCGGGCCGACCCGGAAGTGACATCAGCGCTCCTCCGGCGGCCATCTTGGAAACGGGCTGGGGCTGGGGGAAGCCCGGGAAACACCTCCATTGCTGGGGCAGCCCTCTCCGGATTGGAGAGCGCCCGATGAACATCAGACGGAGGGACGTCACTGCCTGCAGCTACCCGGCGGCCATCTTGGGAAATCCCAACAGCTGATGGTAAAGTCGGAAGGACTCCAAAATGCGGCGAAAACTCCTGCCAAAGGTGGGAATCAACTCCTCTCCGCTCCTGCGCTTCAGCCATGGTCGGTGCACCCAAAACCGCCGTTGTCACACGCGGCACCATGGAAAAGGACACAGCAGCCTCCGGAGGTGCAGGGCGGGCCAATACCAAGCCCCCTGACGCCGAATCGCCATCTTGGAGGGGAGAGTGCAGCAGAGAAGGCAGCCTGGCTCCAGGAACCGCAGACGAAACATCCAGGCTCCGGGATCCATCACCCACGAGCACCCCCGGGTAAGGAGGATTCAGCAGGGGTTGGGGGACACTCAAAGCCGGGATAGAGCCGACAGCCTTATTTCCAGGAGCCTTAAATTCCAAAGGGTGGTAGGGAACCCTAGCCTGCCTGCCCACCCCCGAGGGCCCCCCCCGGACTGCGGCACCAATAGCGGCCCAGCGATCCTGGTTCTGATATACCTCTGTGAGGGACCCACATCCCTGTGCTCTCAGGTAAGCCACCCACCGGCGCTTACCCTTAAGGGCCCGCTTCACGGTTTGTACTCGCTGGCAGTACGGCAGCCAGCCCTCCCCAGGCACCAGGGCCTGCATGCTCTCTAGATGGGAGAGCTGGGCCTGCAGCAGGGTGGCCTCCTCCTGGAGACCCTGAAGCATCCTGACCGCAGCCACCACTTCCTCCGGAGCCCTAGCGGGCCCCGGGAAAGGCGGTGGGCCCATCCCCTCCGCCTCATCCTCACTAGAGGAGGTAGAGGCCTCCTCCAGGACCCGAGGCGGAGGGGGAATCCCACCACCGCCACTATTGCTGCCCCGGCGGCTCGGAACAGAGCCCCAGGGCCCCCCCAGGGCCTCCCCCTGCCACCACCCGGCCTCCACGCTCTTCCCGGCCGGGCAAAGCGGGCCCTCTCCAGGGGGCAGCTGGCCTAGCCCCCTGGGCGTGTGGGTCCCTCCCCAGCAGCCTACCGCAGTCCTACCTGGATAACCAGGGGCCCCCACCTGGGGTACCGATCCCATAGTACAGCCAGGCTCCGAAATGATAGGCAGGGGCCCACCAGGCTTGGCAGGCCCCTGGCCCTGGGCCTCTCCCGCTGGAGGCGGCCCAGGACCCGACATCCTGGCTCCAACAAGCAGGCAGGGCCCTCCTCCCCAGCAGGAGCTCCACCAACCGCTCTCCCTCACGCACCAGGAACAGGAAACAGGAAGCAGGAAACAGGAAGTGAGGATGGGGGAAATTTTTAATTGGAAACATGCAACAAGGTACAAAAACAAATGAAAAACACACAAATTCAAAACAGTCCCATGCCCCCCAAAAACCCCCACCCACCCAGACAAAGCACAGACAAGGACCCAACCCACCCCCCCGTGACCCACCCCAACCCACCACCACACCCAGCAAACCAACCCCCCGTGCCCAACCCCCCCAAACAGCAGCATAAATCAGTCCAAATGGGAACAAAGAAAAATGTCCGTAGCTCTCAGCTCCCCCCAAACCCCCACCCACCCCAACAAAAGCAGAAACGAAAACTGTCCATGTCCATACGTCCTTGTCCATATGTCCAGGACACCTCCACAGTCCCACCCACCCCAACAAAGGCAAATCCAACAATGTCCAGGAGCAAAATGTCCCAGCTCCCCCACCACTCCCACCCATCCCAAAGAATGAACAAAACAATAATAGTACAGAAAATAATATGCCCCCCCAAGCAAACACCCATCCCCCAAAAACATCCAACATATTCCCATACAAACAAATGAAATCCCAGCAAACCCCCACCCCCACCCACCTCCCCACAAAACCGCCTCCTCATCGATCCCACAATACGAAGCTAAAACAATCCCCCCACCCCCACCCCAAACCCACCCAAAAACCCCCTCCCCACATATACCACCCACACGAACTGAACCACACCCACCCTACATAAACAAAGGAAACAACAAAGGCACCCCCTGGCCCAGTTCCCAACAAAAGCCCACAAACAGTAATCAAAGCAATATAAGCAAACAATAGAAACATAACCAAAACAAAAAAGCAAACAGGCCCCTGCACCTTTGGTCAGTGTTCTCACCATTGTGCTGTGGCTCATTTTTTCTGCTTTCATATCAATGTGCCACTTATACCTCCCAAGATTCACAGGCCTCCAAAAACATTCGCACGCCGCTTTAGGCCCAGCAGCGCAACGCCTTAGGCCGCCCATACTTTGTCTACCTTCTAAAAGAATGCCACAGCCAGCTTCCTTCAGTGTGCCCTGTGGGGAATCAAACCCATGCTCCCTGCACCTTTGGTCAGTGTTCTAACCATTGTGCTGTGGCTCATTTCTTCTGCTTTCATAGCAATGTGCCACTTATACCTCCCAAGATTCACAGGCCTCCAAAAACAATCGTGCGCCGCTTTAGGCCCAGCAGCGCTCCGCCTTATGCCACCCATTATTTATCTGCCTCTTAAAATTACGCCTCAGACAGCTATCTTCATTGTGCACTGTGGGGGATTGAACCACTGAACCCTACACCAGTGGTTAGTGGGCTAAACATTGTGCTGTAGCTTTGCTCTCATGATTGCACATCAGCACGCCACTTATTCCTCCCGTGCAGCCACCTCATGCGCTAATGTGCGGGGCGCATATGGGCGGCCCGCACCTTACCGCATATGCAAATCACACATTTCCCTCTTCAAAGCGAAACGCCCACTCCTTATATGGCACCCGCACTCTGCCGTGGCCCACACTTTACTGGGATCTTAGTAAACAGACCCCTATGTGTACTATTTATTATGATACGGTGTTTTACATTGTTTTGTTTTAACATTGTTTGTTCATTTTATGTTAGCTGTATGTCCCCCGAGGAAGGCGTTTGCCGAAACGCGTAGGGACTATCATCAATAAAGCAGTCTGTTACCAACCTACGTCTCTTGCTCCGTTTGTTCCCCAACACTTTCTATCCTACCATATATAAGAGAAAAACTCCTCTTAGTAGCAAATGTTAATGCCCTTAACGTTTAGGTACCCAATCCCAGAAAGGAACATACTATATACATCTCCGAAGAAGCACTCATTACTTACAGAAATAATTCAGTGTTGTAGCCTTTCTTTTAACATTATAGGATGGCTTCTCAAGCGCTTTTAAAGTATGGCTGCATCTATAGCCCAAGAAATGAGCAAAGGCCCTGTCATATGATCAAACGCAATGAAAACATCAACTTTAGTAAGAAAAGAAAATAAATAAAAAAAAAGACAGAAAACATTACAGGGGGACTATATAAAACACAAAACTTAGCGGGTGAGCTCACTAGGACAAGATAGACACGGAGGGCTCAATGACCCAATACTCTCACTCTCCTACAATACTCCGAATATCACATCTTCCCCACCTCCCATCTTAAAAGTAGAAATAATCTCTTATAGACAAAACAGCACTAATGTCTCAGGAAATATCAGTATAAAACATTAATGTGTCGCTTCTGCGTGGATAATTCGCCCTCTCACAATCTCAGGCCAGTAGACTGCCCAAATGACAAGCACCATAAAACTGTGGCGAACAGAAGATACAATATGTCCTTCACTGCATCACCGCCGACTCCACATTTTCCAGAAATGCACATAAATCTCTAGAATCATCAAAAGTCTTGGTCTGGTTGTGCAGCATGACTTTCATGGATAATTTGGCGTGGACGCTTGTTTATGGCCTTGAATTGCATAGTCACTCTACGGGCATGCTCAATCTCAAATGGCATAGTGAAGTGCAACTTCAACACATCTTGAATCATAGCCTGCAGAAAGGATATTAGATCATGCCCCTCTGCTCCTTCAGGCACTTCCAGCACCCTTATGTTGTTTCGCCGCGAGTGATTATTGCCATCGTCCACCTCTCTTTGCAGTGAGCGAATCAACTTGGCCTGCTTCTCGTTGGCCTCAAGTCTCTCCTCATGCATTGCCACCACCTCTACCTTCTCCAATCGGAATGTATTTGCCTCTAATGAAGACCTCAAAGCGTTGATATCTTATTGCATTGCCATTAGTGATTTTCCATTAGCTTTGACCATTTCTTTGACTGCCAGAATCTCAGTCAAGATCTCCTGTGAGGTCTCAGGGCCATCTCGGATGACCACCATCTTGTGAGGTGAGAGAGGTTCTGTCTTGGATCTCTTTGAACTAGCATTTTGAGAAAGTTGGAAATCCAACTGCGTCTGCTTAGGACCTGACATATCCGTGATCGAATGGCAACCACGTAGGATTCTTGTCTATGCCCTCCGGAGCTCCACTTTTACACATCCATCTTGACCAGATATCAGGCTTCACCCCCCCTCCCCCCCCCGCCTATTGCTTTTCTACTTCCCCTAGCTGTTCCCAGCCCGCTAGCGACTCTTTGAGGTATTGTTTCATCTTAGCAAAGTTAGTTTTCCTAAAGTCTAAGACTCTCGCTTTTGAATGGATTTTATCAGCCCTAGTCCTAATACTGAACCACACTATCTGCCACTATAACATAAGAACAAAGGAGATTAATTTGTCTATTTATTTTATTTATTTATTTAACATGGATTTTTATACTGCTTTATCTTAAAATCTAAGTGGTTTACAATGCAACTTGTGGGTTTACATTCGAATTCCGCTATATGCTTTTTAAAATATGGTGACCAGAATTGCACATAGTATTCAAGGGGTGGTCGCACCATGGAACGATGTAGAGACATTATAATATCCTTGGTTTTATTCTCCATTCCTTTCCTTATGATTCCTAGCATTCTATTTGCTTTCTGGGCTGCCGCTGCACACTGGGCAGAGGGTTTCAGTTTATCTACAATGACACCTAAATCTTTTCCTGGGTGGTCGTGCATAACTTTGCATTTGTCCACAATAAATTTCATCTGCCATTTGAACGTCCCATCTTTCAATTTATCAAGGTCCTCTTGCAATTTTTCACAATCCTATTGTGTCTTAAAAACTTTGAATGATTTTATTTATTTATTTATTTATATACCACCTTCTCATATATTCGAAGTGGTTTACAGTGCAACATTAACGTGAAGGATACATTGAATATGGAGAGTGTAACTTGGAGGTATATATGGGGATTTGCATTAGTGAACATAACAACAATGATAACCTACAAGTTAGTGTTTCAGTAGTGAATTTAAGGAGAGTCATCTGCAAATTTGATTACCTCACTTGTTATTTCTATTTCCAGGTCATTTATGAATTTGTTTAAAAGAAGCAGGCTCAGCACAGATCCCTGGCACATTTTACCTTTCTTCATTGAGAAAATTGGCCATTTAGCTCTACCCTCTGCTTTCTGCCTTTAATCCAGTTCCTGATCCACAGTAGTACACTGCCTCCTATCCTATGACTCATGAGGGACCTTGTCAAAGGCTTTCTGAAAGTCCAGATACACTATATCAACCAGCTCACCTCTGTCTACCTGTTTATTCACACCTTCAAAAAAACATAACAGTTTAGTAAGACAAGACTTTGTTTGGCTAAATCCATGTTCACTTTCTCCCATTAAACCATGAATTTCTACATGTTCAGTAATTTTATTCTTTATCATGGTTTTTACCATTTTGTTCAGTACTGACAGGTTCACCAGTTTATAGTTTCCTGGATCACCCTAGGAACCCTTTTTAAAAATTGGCATTACACTGGCCATCCTTCAATCTTAAGGTACTACAGATGATATTAATGATAGTTCACAGTTTACCAATTGTAGGGCTGTAATCTCATCATTCAGATCTTTCAACCATCTTGGATGTATACCATCCAGTCCAGGTGATTTACTTCTTCAGTTTATCAAATAGTTGTAATATATCGGGCCAATTTATCAATATTTCTTTCAGTTCTTTTGATGTATATTACCTTTAAATACCATTTTTGGCATAGGTAACTTTCCTACCTCTTCTTCAGTAAAGATTAAAGTAAAGAATTCATTCATTCTCTCTGCTATGGCCTTGTCCTTCCCTTAGTGCTTCTTTTACCCCTCTATCATCTAAAAATCAGAAAAATTTTCCCCGTTGGTAAGTACCAAGTTCAGTATGGCCCCTTCACATGTGGGATCTGTTACCAGTTGCCAGAATATTTCTCCCTGTAGAGAATCTAGGATCTCCTTAATTCTAGATGACACTGCAGCAGGGATGATCAGACTCACCTGAACACAGACTTCCTTTCCTGGGTGGGGTTCCTGTCTGAGGCAGGTACTCAATGGGGCATGGTTGAACAGAGAGGGGGGGAGGTGTAATGGGGTATACAAAATGTTACCAGTCCTTCTCCAAAGGGATTATCAACAGGCGTCTTTAAGAGAGTCTGCAGCCTAGAGTTCAGGGCTGAGAGGGCATCATTGCCAGGGAGAGAGGGCTGCAGGAGGGGGAGAGGCCCGTGGAGCCAGAGGTCCTTCCCAGGTAAGCCATGTGAAGGTAGGAGCTTTAACTGGGGCTGGATGAAGTACCGGGAGAACCAGGCTGTTGAACAGATGGGACTGAATAAAGTTGACATTGTTTCTTGACTGCTGCCTGTTCTGTCTTTTAAACAAAATCCCTTTCCACCACACGCTACACTACCACACCAACACATAGGATACAAGGTTTTCTGGGGTTTGAGCACTGTTTTACCCATGGAAAGGATTTAGATATCACTCTTAGCAGCGGAGTCTGAGAGATGGAAAGTTGGTTGTTAGATAGGTGACGTGAGACCGAGGATGACAGAGAGAGAAAAGGAGGGGGGAAAGAGAAGAAAGGGAAAGATTAATATTGGAGACCAAGGGTAGATGAAATTTAATGTGGACATGTGCAAAGTGATGCACTTAGGGAAGAAGAACCCAAACTATAGATGCACAGTGCTAGGTTCCACATTAGGAGTCGTCACCCATGAAAAGGATCTGGATGTGATCGTAGACAATACACTGGAATCTACAGAGTGCGGCAGTGGTCAAAGAAACAAAGAGATGGAGGCCAATGAAATTAGAATCAATGTCCAGATGGCAAAGGCCGGAAAAAAAACCCATTTTATTTACAATTTAGCAATCAGAATATGCCAGCTTTGGGAATTCATCTTTGTACTTTACTCAGTACAGGAGAAAACACATTTCTGTATATGTTTCTCCAGTATTGCACTGCATGCAGTCTGTCATCTTGGGGGTTTCCAGTTTAAATTGTGGCTACATATTTCTGTTTCTAATTAGTGCTCATCTACTCTGCATTTGATAAGAGTCTGTGTCCTGTACGTGATTAAGACACCCTGCAAGCATATAAGTTCTGTGTTGAGATTTCCACCAGTCCAATTTATTCTGTGTCTCAGTAGAAGACTCAGAATATTTACTGTGCTGCTTTTCCATAGGTAGGCTTCGTGCTGTGTGAGTTTTGGAATTAGTGCTGTTATGGTAGGGGAGGTTAGTGACCATCAAGCTCTCTTAATCTCTCCTCAAACCACCCATACAGCACACCACTTCCTCTGTCAGCTTCAGTCTGAAATTTCAACACAGAGGACCCTGTAGTCTCACTGGTTCTCTGCATTTAGATCCCAAGTTGAAACCAGCAAAGAAGGCAGATGCAAGTGAGACCCAATTTATCTTAACCACAGTAATTTCTGGTAAAATTCATCTGCTATTAAAATGCAAAGGTGGCAGCATCTGCTGGTCTCTGTCTCCTGGCAATTTACCTCTGGTTCAAAGTTAAGGAAAGTATTTTGGGGGTGTCTGGGCTTCTCTCTCCCTTTCAAGTGCTAATTGTGCTGCTGTGTTTTCGGTGGGTAAAGTTATTATTATTGGTGTTGGATGTAGCTCTTTGTATCTACCTTAACATTCTCCCCTCCCTCCTGATCATGTGCCGTGTTTTCTGGGGCCGAAATATTCTGATGCGCTGGGATGTCAGCAGTGAGAAGGACTTCGCTGGATAATGCCTGATCACTTCTTATACTGAACACTAGCTTTAATTTAAGAACTGCATACGCATAGATCACTGTTTCTGGTATCAGTTTTTATGGCCTAGAGTTCACAAAATAGCTGCAAGTTTGGGTTTTAAGCCAGAGAGACGACCACATATAATTCTGCTGGAACATCTCAAAATTCTTGTTTTCAAGCAACATGGCAGCTGTTAATATTCTGGTGAACCAGTAATTTAGTCACCCTGCACCTCTGATGTATTCTGCCCGGTGAGGTAGCAAGAGTCCAGTCTGGATCTGCCTGTCTCTTGGGACCTGCCTGAGCCACGCAATCCTAAGCGTGATCACATCGCCCCCCCCAGTGGCAGGAATGCCGGCAGAGGACTCCCGTGCAGCGTCAAGCCGCTTACTGGAAACACTGGTTGTACCTGCTGCTCCATGCGGGTTATGCCCCTCTATGTTTAGGGCTGTACTCCTCACTCCGTTTAGGTTATCCCCCTCTATTTCTTGAAGCGTAAAAGTTATTTGTTTGCTTTGCTTCTGTCCTCTTGCTATAAAAGGACCTTCTGTCTGTCCAAGCCTTTTCGAATTCCCTCATTGTTTTTGCCCATGATGCCAAAGAGGTAAAGTGGTAAGAGACTCAGGAACTCCTTTGCCAATGGCCAGGGTGGTGGAGGAGGAACACCTCAGGGTAGAGTCTGTGGTGCTTGTCTGGACTCCAGAAATAGACTGGTAGGAGTTAGATACATGAAGTTCGGTGACATGTACCCTGCTGGTGTTTGGGAGAGGGGTGATTTCACGGGAGTATCCACGGGACTAAAACCCCAGAAAGAGATGACGAGTGAGTGAAATGGGGAACAGCTAGTACGCAGTTATGAAAGAGACTGTGAATAATTTCTACAATGCCCGCTATCAGGATTATTCTACAAAGTTAATTCTCTCTCAAGTTGGAGTTTCAGCGATATGTCACTGTATGCTGTGGACTTATTTCTCAAATGTCCTTAGTGAGTGGGAGAGTGGACAGGGAAAACTAAACAGACACCGAGTGTGTAGCGGTACAGGACTTTTGAGAAGAGTTTCCCCTCCCCTCACTGTGCCTTCTGGATCCACAAAAACTGAGACTTGCTCTAGAATCCCACTGAATCCGCTAGTTTATAAACAAATTCATCTGGGGTTAACTTGTATAAAAGTTTCCTATCTATGAATTTTAGCAGCATTATATGGATAGTGCCACTGAAAATTCCTTATAAACTCGCCGGCATTATCAGGAGAGCGCTGAGGCAGAGTGGGGGCAGCAAAATCCAGCTGCTTTCCATATACATAAGCAGTTTGTTTTTATTAATTATTTATCATTGCAAGTGCTAAATTGGAGAATAAAATCATAGTACCCTACAGACACAGAAGCATAAAGGACAATAATACACCAAAGAAACTATTTATTTATTTATTTAGCTATATTTATATCCCGCTTTTCACCGGGTCAAAGCGGTGGAACATACAATAATCAATTACAAGGGTTTGGGGCCATCACCTGGTGGCCAACAATAATGATTTTTAACAATTAATTGGGACGTAGACATAGACATTGTGTTATGGTTACATATGACATATGTTCAGGGGGACAAAAAAATGGTGGTTGGGATGGAGTCAGTGGTGGGTGCTTGTCTCTGGTCCGAGGAATTCTTGGAATAGTGCAGTTCTAAGTTGTTTCCTGAAGGATAAGGGGTCTGTGTTGCTTCTGATGTGATTTGGTAGAGAGTTCCAGAGGGATGGTGCATATAGTTCGAAGGCTCTGTTGCAGGTCCATTGATTGTATTTCGTTCTTTTGTGTGGGATGGTGAGGGAGTTATTGGTGGTTTGTCTGGTTGTTCTGTTGTGGGCCGGCTGAGGCAGTAGAGTGCAGAGCTGGGAGGTTTGAGTTTGTAGAGAGCTTTGTGGGTGAGTAGGGCGGATTTGTAATTGATTCTTGCTTCTAGAGGGAGTATGTGTAGCTCCCTCAGGACTGGGGTGATATGGTCCTGTTTTTTTGCATTCTTGATAATTCTTACTGTGGTGTTTAAGGCAGTTCGAAGTGGGTTGGTATGAGTGGCTGGAAGTCCATGGTATATTATATTGCAGTAGTCCAGGTGGGGGAGTGTCAAGGCTTGCATCACTGTTCTGAAGACCCGTGGTTCAAGGAGAGGTCTGAGGCGTTGTACTGTTTTAGCCTTGTGGTAGATTGTTGCGGTGGTTTTTTTGATCTGTTGATTGAGTGTGAGTGCTTGGTCTATGATGATTCCTAGGTATCTTATTTGTGGTTGTATTTGTATTTTGTGGTTCCAATGTCGAGGTGTGTAGGTAGTGTGAAATCTGGGTCCTTTGTTACTATGAGGGCTTCAGTTTTCTTTATGTTGATGGATAGGTTGTTCTTTTGTAGCCAGCTGGATACCTCGGTGAAGCATTCTGATAGGTTTTTATTGGTTGGGTTGGATGTTGTGATTGGAGCATAGAGCATTATGTCATCCGCATAGATATGGTAGTTAATGTTGTATGTGCGTATGATTGAGCAGAGTGGTTGCAGGTAGATGTTGAAGAGTATGGCAAATAATGTGGATCCTTGGGGTACTCCTTGGTGTTGCTGGAACGGGGGGGGAGGTTGATAGGTTTGTGCGGATCAGTTGTTGTCTATTGGTCAGGTAGAAACGGAACCATTGGAGTACGTTATCTTTGATGCCGATTGCTTGCAGTCTGTGTATGAGGATTTATTTTATTTATTTATTTAACAGTATTTCTAAACCGCCTTATCTTAATAATCAAGGTGGTATCACAGCAAGCAATCAGGTAAAGTGTGTGTGTTGTACATGCAGTGAGGATAAAACTTAGTTGTGTGAGGGATGTGTTGGGTGCTTGATTTGTTTGAGCTATATACAGTGTGGGCTATTTACAGTGGTGCTAGAATCATATTTTATATATATTCAGTTGTTTGGGAGGATTGGAGTGCCGTTATCCATTCTCTTAGGTTATGTGATGTGACCATAGTGCTCTATGAACAGGATGGTTTTCAGTTGTTTTCTGAAGTCTTTGAGGTCTGGAGTTGCCCTTAGATCGTCCGGTAGATTGTTCCATATTGTTGGAGCAGCCATGGAGAGAGCTCTGTCTGTTGTGTCCTTGCGTGTGTGCTTGTACTCATTTGGGGTGCTGACTCGGTTGCGTGTTTGACTTCTTCTGGGACGTGCGCTGGTCTCCGGTTGTATGAGCAGGTGGAGGCTGTTGGCTGATGTGTGTTCTTTTATCTTAAATAGGTTTATGATAGTCTTGTATCTGATGCGAGCAATGATTGGGAGCCAGTGTAAGTCCTTTAGTGTAGGTGTGATGTGCTCCTGCCTTGCGGCTCCGGATATGATTCGAGCTGCAGTGTTTTGTGCCAGCTGTAGTGGTTTGAGAGCTTGTTTTGGTAGTCCGAGGTATATCGGATTGCAGAAGTCCAGTATTGGGGTTATCAGTGCTTGACAGACTGTACGGAAGTGTTCTGGAGCGAGGAGTGGTTTCAGTCTCCTGATGATTCGCATCCTGTAATATGCTTTTTGGATTGTTTTTGCTATGTGTGGTTTGAGGTTGAGTTTACTGTCCAGAGTAACCCCAAGGTATCTCACCTCCGATCTTATCGGTATCGTGGTGCTTTGTATCTTTATGTTTGGTGGGTGTGTGAAGCTTTGGTTTCGAGTGATGATTAAAGCTTCAGTCTTGTTGTAGTTTATAGCTAGATTGTTGTTTTGGCACCACTTCGCCATTTGGGTAAGGCAGTCTGCTATCTTAGAGAAGTCCGGGTTTTCGATTGATATCGGGGAGTATACCATTATATCGTCTGCGTATATTGTGTATTGGATGTTGTTCTCTTTCATAATGTTGCATATTGGTTGGATGTAGATGTTAAAAAGGAGTGCTGAGAGTGTGGATCCTTGTGGTACTCCTTGTTGGACGTTTATGGGCCGGGAGGTGTCCTGTCCCACCTTGACCTGTAGCTGTCTTTCTGTTAGGTACGAGTGGAACCATTTTAGAGTGGTACCGTGTATACCAGTGTTCTTCAGTCTCTCCAGGAGTATATTGTGATCAACTGTGTCGAACGCTGAGGAGATGTCGATGAAGATCATTATAATTCCATTCCTGATGTCGTCAATTATTCTTATGATGCTGTCGAAGAGGTAGATCAGGAGAGTTTCGACTCCATGGTTGGGATGAAATCCGTGTTGGTTGTCGTCGAGAGTTCCGTGTTCGTCAATGTGTTCCTGAAGTTGTAGTTGAACCGTCTTTTCGATTATTTTTGCGAGGAAGGGTATGCTGGAGATTGGTCGGTATGCTGCTGGGTCCTTTTTGTCGAGAGAAGTTTTCTTTGTGATTGGTCTTACTGAGGCAAGCTTTAATTGCTGTGGCATGAGTCCTTGAGTGAGTGAGTTGTGTACCATTTTATGAATGTTTGGTATGAGGCTTGCTTTGGTGGCTTTGACCCATGACACTGGGCAAGGGTCTGTAGGAGCAGTGCTTGTGTTGATTGTGGAGATGATGTCTGATATCTGCTCTTTTGAGGGTGAGTGGAATGTGCCCCAGGTTTTGGGGTGGACGTTCGTTCTGTTGGTTCTACTGGGTGTTGAGCGCTCTGTGGAGTGAAATTTGTCTTTGATGTGGTCGGCGAATATCTGTGGATCCACTTGTATTTCTCTTTCTGCTGCTTGCTCTTTTGTCAGGGTTTTTACTATTTCGAAAAGTTCTCTGGGTTTGTTGATGGAAGAATTTATCAGGTTTGTGTGGAATTCTCTCTTTGATTGGTTGATGTGTTCATTGTATTGTTTTTGCTTTGTTAGGTAAAGATGTTGGTCGGAAGTAGTTTTGTTTTTTCTCCATCTCCGTTCAATTTTCCTGAGCTCCCTCTTTTCCTGTCGTATTTTTGCTGAGTACCATGGTTTGTTTTGTCTCTTGTTGTGGTGTTGTTTCTTGGTCCTGTCAACGGATGGTTTGGCGGCGTTAGCTAGGACATTGTTCCAGTTGGAAACTTGTTCCTCCAGGTCCTCTGAGTCAATGTTCAAGTGTTGTATTGTGTCCTGGATGAATTCGTCCTTGTCAAAGGACTTGAATCGTCTTTGTGTGTGTGGGTAGTTTGCTCTTTCGCTTGTCCAGTCTTCTTGTGATTGCAGATTTGTCTCGATTAAGTAATGGTCAGACCATGGTACTGGGGTGATGGTGGGTGTAGAGATTAGGTCTCTTGAAGTTAGGTAGTTTGATGCGAAGATGAGGTCTGGGGATGATCCTAGTCTGTGTGTTGGTGCATTGACTATCTGTGTGAATTGAAGTGATGACATTGCCTGAAGGAAGGCCTCTGCATCTTTTGTATTGGCGGACTTGAGGTTGAAGTCTCCGATTAGTAGTGCTGGTTTGTTGTTTGACGTTATGGCACAGGCTTCTTCGAGTATGAAGGCTAGTTCGTCGGGTGGAGCACGGGGTGCTCTGTAGGTTAGGCAGATTGCAATATTCTTGTTCTTGATGCTAATTGTGTTACACTGCTTTGTATCTGTGAGATTCAGTGTCTTGAACTTGAGTTCTGTTTTTGCTATTATTAGGACTCCTCCTCCACGCTTGTGGATGCGTGGGCAGTTGTATGCTGAGTAGTTGTTCGGTACTAGTTGGTTGAGTAGTACACTGTCGGTAGGGTTGAGCCATGTCTCTGTGATGCATATTATGTCTGGCTGTCGCTCTTCAATGTGGTCTACCAGAGTGTGTATCTTGTTGCAGATGGATCTGGCGTTTATGAGCTCAATTGATGTTTTCTTTGTGGAAGAGGTTGTTGCGACGTGTGTTTCCTTAGGGCCGGTGTTGGGGTTTGATTTGTGTCTGTTTTGTCTCTTTGTTTGGGAGGTTGCGAGTGTCTCTTTGTGTGTGTGTTGTGGACCGAGATATGGCAGTGCAGTTGGTGGGTACCATGGTGTGTTTGTTTGGGTGTAGTGGGGGTGTGTAGTTGGTGGGAGGAGTTGTGTGACTAGTAGGTATAGTGGGAGGAAGTATGTGGTGTGCATGTTGATAGCTTGTGATGTTCTGATAGGGCGACGCCTGTGTCCTTAGGTTTTCGTCTGTTGTTTGCTTTTTTGAGGAGAGCTGTACTTGTTGCAGGGGCTTGTCCTGGGGATGTGAAGTTGTATCTGTTGCGGTGCGGGAGCCTGTCCCGTGGAGGGAGCCTGTCCCTTGGATGTGAAGCTGTATCTGTTGCGGTGCGGGAGCCTGTCCCGTGGAGGGAGCCTGTCCCTTGGATGTGGAGCTGGATCTGATGCGGTGCGGGAGCCTGTCCCGTGTGTGTGGAGCTGGATCTGTGTTGGTCGCCTTGGTGCGGGGGCCTGTCCCGTGGATGTGGAGCTGGGTCTGTCGCGGTGCGGGAGCCTGTCCCGTGGAGGGAGCCTGTCCCGTGGATGTGGAGCTGGATCTGTGGCGGTCGTCTTGGTGCGGGGGCCTGTCCCGTGGATGTGACGCTGGATCTGTCGCGGTGCGGGAGCCTGTCCCGTGGAGGGAGCCTGTCCCGTGGAGGTGGAGCCGGATCTGTGGTGGTCGCCCTGTTGCGGGGGTCTGTCCCGTGGATGTGGAGCTGGGTTTGTCGCGGTGCGGGAGCCTGTCCCGTGGAGGGAGCCTGTTTCGTGTGTGTGCAGCTGGATCTGTTGATGAACCCTTGGTCTGACCCACTATGGTACATCCCAAGTCCCTATGTTCTTATCTAGCTAAAGATGACATTGCTCTAACATAGCATCAGCACTGGCATATCTCTGGGTTTAAGGTATCAATCTGGACAAACATGGTAATACCAAATATGGCCTATAAACGATGGTAGTTAACAACACTGGCATATCCCTGGGTTTACAGTATCGATCTGGACAAACATGGTAATACCTAATATGGCCTGTAAACGCTGGAAGCTAACAACAGTATCCAGAGGGAACTAGTCACTAGAGTGCCCAACACTGATCTTGGATTCTAGTCCCAAACATGAATTTCTACCCTTTAAATTAGTATTTTTATGAGAGGCAGGAGGATAATCCTAGCTGTAGAGAGTGGTGCTGCTGCAATCAGATGATTTAAACAGAACTATACATTCAATTATTGTTAGGAGTGCAGTTAATTCATATAAGTAATGAAGCAGTGTTGATAGTTTAAAAATCACTCAAATGAGTGTGACTTACGTGCCCCAGAGTTTCAGCTCTTTAGGCAGTTCGGCGTCTTCGGAGTTGGTATTCTGCGTTTCCACTGTGAGTTGGTGGATTGTCAGTTCCTTGATTGTACGCGAGCTCGACCCCGAGGGAGCTCAGCTGTACCAAGAGGGAGGTGTAGTCTCAGCGTCGTTTTTTCTGTTATGTTTCTGTGACGATCTTGGGGGTGCCTTTGCCTAAGGGCCGTGCCAAAGGGCCCTCTTGCGCGGCCCTCAGGCACGGGCCCGCAAGGCGCGGGTGCGCCTGTGGCGTTCTCCTTTTAAATGGAGAGCTGTGCCCCGATTGGGTAGAGATGCTCTGAGACACGCTGCTGGAGGGGTGGAGCCAAAAAGCAGCTTCCCCCGAAGAGCTCTTTTGTGTGCAGCAAGGTCTTTTGTAGCTGGCTTGCTCTTTTCTTGCCGCCGATCTTCTGGAGCAGGGCAGGCTCCCTTCGATGAGGCTTCGACTCGGGTAGATGGCTCAGCTCCTCCTGGAGCTAAGCAGAGCAAGAGAGGATCCTGTGCCTGTGGCTTCTCCTTTTAAATGGAGAGCTGTGCCCCGATTGGGTAGAGATGCTCTGAGACACGCTGCTGGAGGGGTGGAGCCAAAAAGCAGCTTCCCCCGAAGAGCTCTTTTGTGTGCAGCAAGGTCTTTTGTAGCTGGCTTGCTCTTTTCTTGCCGCCGATCTTCTGGAGCAGGGCAGGCTCCCTTCGATGAGGCTTCGACTCGGGTAGATGGCTCAGCTCCTCCTGGAGCTAAGCAGAGCAAGAGAGCTGGATGTTGTGGGAGATGGTGTCGAAGGCAGCTGATATGTCCAGGAAGATCATGGCATATCCAGAATGCTTTGCTTGAGTTCCCATGAGAAGGGTGTTCATTAGCGAAGTCATGAGGGTCTCGACTCCGTGGAGTGGACGAAAGCCATGTTGTTGTGGGTCCAATATGTTGTTAGCATCTAAATGTTCTTGGAGTTGTCTCTGGACTACCTTCTCAATGAGTTTGGCGGTAAACGAGAGGCTTGCTATAGGTCTGTAGGTCTATATCTCAGTAAAGGCCTTATATGAGGAAAATGAGGATCCAATCCACAAAGGAGCAATCACATAACAAAATATCAAAAGAAAAATGCTGAAGCAAATAAGAGAGCGGCATGAGAATTATTACAATAACCACTTCTAACTAAACTAACGTGAGCCAGGAAACACTGGCAATATTTCCGGGGGGTTTAGCCCTGTTCTCCAAAAAGGTTCTCTAATGAGTAGTTTCCAAAATAAGTAACTATTACCTTGGTACATAACATTAAAAAGATGAGGATATTTCAGGGTAGCCCCTAGAGCCCACACCTCTTGCCTCATTGCAAGTAATAACTTGCATCTCACATGAGATGCCTTAGAAACATCAGGAAAAATATAAATGTTCTGAATGATAAAAACTTGCATCTCTATGTTTCAAAAAAACATTCTCAATGTTCACAGTGTATCTGGTTCTAGAGCAAATGTTACCAACAAAGTCTGACACAGAGTCACATCATCTTGCGTAGTTTGTCTGTGAGATTTACTCTTACGTGTTCTGGCCTAGAAAAATCCATAATCTCACCATGGGTAGACATAACAGTAGGTATACAAAGAACCTTAGAGAAAGGAGGGGCAGACTCCTCCAAAGCTTGCAGTATTTCCCTAAAATACCTTTTTAACATATAATAACGACGAATTAGGGAAATTTAGAAATTTCAAGTCAGGAGTTCTCGAGTAGTTCTCACAGTTCTCCAACATCTGTGTAACCGTTTTATCTTTAATAAGTCAAAAGACTGAAGGTCGGTAACCTCAACTTGAAAACAGCCTCCCAGATCGGAAGTGATGGAAACTGAGCATTTCAATTGGATGCTGTACTTGGGTCCCGGTGACGGCACTGCCCAGATCAACTGTTCTTTGGTGTTCTCTGTCCTGCTTTCTTACTCGATATTAGACTTCCTGTATAGCCACAGCCTACCTTTATCTCCCCAGGACAGCTGGTCACCGAGTAAGAGGTGTTTACAATGGCTGAGACAGAGACTTCTTCTGATCTAAGATTCGGAAAGGGAAAAAGACTGAAACCCTCTGAGTCTCTCTCCACAGGTAAACGTGATCAGATATTAGTAGTGTATGAAGAAGGCTGATGGTTTCATATGCCCAGGGACAAATTTTATTTCTAAACTGCCATGGAAGGTTCTTTCATGCAGCAGTGTGTGATACAGTGAGAAAAGGGATAGAAATGACTTCGGATGGTCTTTATTCTATGCAGTGTGTGATACAGTGAGAGAGAAGGGATATAAATGCCTGGGGATGGTCTTTATTCCCTGCAGTGTGTGATACAGTGAGAGAGAAGGGAAAGAAATGCCTGGGGATGGTCTTTATTCACTGCAGTGTGTGATACAGTGAGAGAGAAGGGATAGAAATGCCTGGGGATGGTCTTTATTCCCTGCAGTGTGTGATACAGTGAGAGAGAAGGGATAGAAATGCCTGGGGATTGTCTTTATTCTCTGCGAGGGTGTGATACAGTGAGAAAGGATAGAAATATCTGGAGATGGTCTTTGTTCCCTGCAGTGTCTGATACAGTGAGAGAGAAGGGATAGAAATGTCTGGGGATGGTCTTTATTCCCTGCAGTGTGTGATACAGTGAGAGAGAAGGGATAGAAATGCCTGGGGATGGTCTTTATTCCCCGCAGTGTGTGATACAGTGAGAGAGAAGGGATAGAAATGCCTGGGGATGGTCTTTATTCCCTGCGGTGTGTGATACAGTGAGAGAAGGGATAGAAATGCCTGGGGATGGTCTTTATTCCCTGCAGTGTGTGATACAGTGAGAGAGAAGGGATATAAATGTCTGGGGATGGTCTTTATTCCCTGCAGTGTGTGATACAGTGAGAGAAGGGATAGAAATGCCTGGAGATGGTCTTTATTCCCTGCAGTGTGTGATACAGTGAGAGAGAAGGGATAGAAATGCCTGTGGATGGTCTTTATTCCCTGCAGTGTGTGATACAGTGAGAGAAGGAATAGAATTGCCTGGGGATGGTCTTTATTCCCTGCAGTGTTGATACAGTGAGATAGAAGGGATGGAAATGCCTGGGGATGGTCTTTATTCCCTGCAGTGTGTGATACAGTGAGAGAGAAGGGATAGAAATGCCTGGGAATGGACTATATTCCCTGCAGTGTGTGATACAGTGAGAGAGAAGGGATAGAAATGCCTGGGAATGGACTATATTCCCTGCAGTGTGTGATACAGTGAGAGAGAAGGGATAGAAATGCCTGGGAATGGACTATATTCCCTGCAGCGTGTGATACAGTGAGAGAGAAGGGATGGAAATGCCTGGGGATGGTCTTTATTCCCTGCAGTGTGTGATACAGTGAGAGAGAAGGGATAGAAATGCCTGGGAATGGACTATATTCCCTGCAGCGTGTGATACAGTGAGAGAGAAGGGATGGAAATGCCTGGGGATGGTCTTTATTCCCTGCAGTGTGTGATACAGTGAGAGAGAAGGGATGGAAATGCCTGGGGATGGTCTTTATTCCCTGCAGTGTGTGATACAGTGAGAGAAGGAATAGAATTGCCTGGGGATGGTCTTTATTCCCTGCAGTGTTGATACAGTGAGATAGAAGGGATGGAAATGCCTGGGGAAGGTCTTTATTCCCTGCAGTTTGTGATACTGTGAGAGAGAAGGGATAGAAATGCCTGCGAATGGACTATATTCCCTGCAGTGTGTGATACAGTGAGAGAGAAGGGATAGAAATGCCTGCGAATGGACTATATTCCCTGCAGTGTGTGATACAGTGAGAGAGAAGGGATATAAATGCCTGGGAATGGACTATATTCCCTGCAGTGTGTGATACAGTGAGAGAGAAGGGATAGAAATGCCTGGGAATGGTCTATATTCCCTGCAGTGTGTGATACAGTGAGAGAGAAGGGATATAAATGCCTGCGAATGGACTATATTCCCTGCAGTGTGTGATACAGTGAGAGAGAAGGGATAGAAATGCCTGGGGATGGTCTTTATTCCCTGCAGTGTGTGATACAGTGAGAGAGAAGGGATAGAAATGCCTGGGGATGGTCTTTATTCCCTGCAGTGTGTGATACAGTGAGATTGAAGGGATAGAAATGCCTGGGGATGGTCTTTATTCCCTGCAGTTTGTGATATAGTGAGAGAGAAGGGATAGAAATGCCCGGGGATGGTCTTTATTCCCTGCAGTGTGTGATACAGTGAGATTGAAGGGATAGAAATGCCTGGGGATGGTCTTTGTTCCCTGCAGTGTGTGATACAGTGAGAGAGAAGGGATGGAAATGCCTGGGGATGGTCTTTATTCCCTGCAGTGTGTGATACAGTGAGAGAAGGGATAGAAATGCTCGGGGAGGGTCTTTATTCCCTGCAGTTTGTGATACAGTGAGAGAGAAGGGATAGAAATGCCTGGGGATGGTCTTTATTCCCTGCAGTGTGTGATACAGTGAGAGAGAAGGGATAGAAATGCCTGGGGATGGTCTTTATTCCCTGCAGTGTGTGATACAGTGAGAGAGAAGGGATAGAAATGCCTGGGGATGGTCTTTATTCCCTGCAGTTTGTGATACAGTGAGAGAGAAGGGATAGAAATGCCTGGGGATGGTCTTTATTCCCTGCAGTTTGTGATACAGTGAGAGAGAAGGGATAGAAATCCCTGGGAAAGGTCTTTATTCCCTGCAGTGTGTGATACAGTGAGATAGAAGGGATAAAAATGCCTGGGATGGTCTTTATTCCCTGCAGTTTGTGATACAGTGAGAGAGAAGGGATAGAAATGCCTGGGGATGGTCTTTATTCCCTGCAGTGTGTGATACAGTGAGAGAGAAGGGATAGAAATCCCTGGGAATGGTCTTTATTCCCTGCAGTGTGTGATACAGTGAGAGAGAAGGGATAGAAATGCCTGGGGATGGTCTTTATTCCCTGCAGTGTGTGATACAGTGAGATAGAAGGGATAAAAATGCCTGGGATGGTCTTTATTCCCTGCAGTTTGTGATACAGTGAGAGAGAAGGGATAGAAATGCCTGGGGATGGTCTTTATTCCCTGCAGTGTGTGATACAGTGAGAGAGAAGGGATAGAAATCCCTGGGAATGGTCTTTATTCCCTGCAGTGTGTGATACAGTGAGAGAGAAGGGATAGAAATGCCTGGGGATGGTCTTTATTCTCAGCAGTGTGTAATACAGTGAGAGAGAAGGGATAGAAATGCCTGGGGATGGTCTTTATTCCCTGCAGTGTGTGATACAGTGAGAGAGAAGGGATAGAAATGCCTGGGGATGGTCTTTATTCCCTGCAGTGTGTGATACAGTGAGAGAGAAGGGATAGAAATGCCTGGGGATGGTCTTTAGTCCCTGCAGTGTTGATACAGTGAGAGAGAAGGGATAGAAATGCCTGGGGATGATCTTTATTCCCTGCAGTGAGTGATACAGTGAGAGAGAAGAGATAGAAATGCCTGGGGATGGTCTTTATTCCCTGCAGTTTGTGATACAGTGAGAGAGAAGGGATAGAAATGCCTGGGGATGGTCTTTATTCTCTGCAGTGTGTGATACAGTGAGAGAGAAGGGATAGAAATGTCTGGGGATGGTCTTTATTCCCTGCAGTGTGTGATACAGTGAGAGAGAAGGGATAGAAATGCCTGGGGATGGTCTTTATTCCCTGCAGTGTGTGATACAGTGAGAGAGAAGGGATAGAAATGCCTGGGGATGGTCTTTAGTCCCTGCAGTGTTGATACAGTGAGAGAGAAGGGATAGAAATGCCTGGGGATGATCTTTATTCCCTGCAGTGAGTGATACAGTGAGAGAGAAGAGATAGAAATGCCTGGGGATGGTCTTTATTCCCTGCAGTTTGTGATACAGTGAGAGAGAAGGGATAGAAATGCCTGGGAATGGACTATATTCCCTGCAGTGTGTGATACAGTGAGAGAGAAGGGATAGAAATGTCTGGGGATGGTCTTTATTCCCTGCAGTGTGTGATACAGTGAGAGAGAAGGGATAGAAATGCCTGGGGATGGTCTTTATTCCCTGCAGTGTGTGATACAGTGAGAGAGAAGGGATAGAAATGCCTGGGAATGGTCTTTATTCCCTGCAGTGTGTGATACAGTGAGAGAGAAGGGATAGAAATGCCTGGGGATGGTCTTTATTCCCTGCAGTGTGTGATACAGTGAGAGAGAAGGGATAGAAATGCCTGGGAATGGTCTTTATTCCCTGCAGTGTGTGATACAGTGAGAGAGAAGGGATAGAAATGCCTGGGGATGGTCTTTATTCCCTGCAGTTTGTGATACAGTGAGATAGAAGGGAGAGAAATGCCTGGGGATGGTCTTTATTCCCTGCAGTGTGTGATACAGTGAGAGAGAAGGGATAGAAATGCCTGGGAATGGACTATATTCTCTGCAGTGTGTGATACAGTGAGAGAGAAGGGATAGAAATGTCTGGGGATGGTCTTTATTCCCTGCAGTGTGTGATACAGTGAGAGAGAAGGGATAGAAACATCTCAGGATGATCTGTCTCCACTTTCGCTTGATAGAATGATATGAGCACAGAAAAGCCCAGGGGTGATCGTTATTCCATGTACTGTATGTTACAGACATCTGAGACTTTTGGATGCATATTTGGGTCATTTCTGATCTTACTTATTTTTTCTCAGTGCACATGCAGTGTTCTGATAAGGGCTACAAGCTCCTAAATTTTGTTCTTGTTAGGACGGGGAAGTTTGGGGTCGAAGGCCATCAAGCTCCCTGTCACTGTTCTTCTGATGAAGTATTACTGATTCTTGGGCCCCTGAGTTCCTATCATTCTTGTGGGGATGGGGTGAAGGGGGGGGGAGGGGGGTAAATGTTGTGTTATGTACTCCGGAGCTCAGCATAATTGCCATCTCATATTCTGCTTTTAGTCAGGCCTTTCTGCGCTTTGTACTGATGCCTGAGATGCAGTATGTTGTTCCTGTCACTTTCTGTGTAGGAATCTGTAGCATTCTGAATTGTTCTTGGATAGAGACTTTTAAATATCTCTGTGGCATAAGTGCACAAGAGGAGAGCCTCTTTCAATTGAAAGCAAGTGAGGGGATATAGGATGAGGGTGAAAGGGGATAGATTCAGGAGTGATATGCGGAAATATGTTATTTATTCTATTTATTTATTTAAATCTTTTTTATACCGCACTCTTTGGTATCAGCGCGGTTTACAGGAAACAATAAACTTGTACAATGCAGGATAACATATATTGAAAATTTATGGAAAGAGTGCTGGATCCGTGCAATAGTCTCCCAGTGGATGTGACAGTAGCTGAATTCAAAGAAGCATGGGACAAACACAGAGGATCTCTAAAGGCAGTTGATATGGAAGAGAGGAGTGGCCTAGTGTTTGAGGTACGTTGCCGAGGGCCAGGTGTTTGATTCCTGATGGAGGATAGAAACATCAGGCCAGAGGGACTGGGGTTTCAGTCCTACAGGCCCTTCTGGTGGCCTTGGGCAAGCCGCCAAACCCTCCATTGCCTCCGGTATTAAAACAGATTGTGAGCCTTTTGGGGACAAGGGAAATATATACCTTACCTGAATGTACACTGCTTTGACCTAGTGAAAAGCGGTATATATGCATTAATAAATAAATATGGAAGGGCAAACTAGATAGGTCATGTGGTCTTTCTGTGCCATCATGTTTCTATGTTCTGTTGTTTTCCCATTTAGAAGTATACTGAAGTTCTAATCCATGGGGTAATAATTGCAGTGCTGTCTTTTCATAGGTAGGGTTGGTGCTATGTCAGCCTGTATTGTTTATTTATTTATTTAGACAGATTTGTATGCCACCTTATCCTTCAATCAAGGTGGTCACGTCACATTACAATTGGAGGGTTACATTTAACATTAGGGTACGTGTAAACGTTTAGACAGTGCAGTTACGTAACAGCATTTAGACAGTACAATTAAAGGTAACATTTAACATGAGGGTATTTAATAACTTAGTATGATAAACTTGTGTGTGTAGATCGGATGGGTGCGTGCTTAGTTGGCAGCGTAAGTGGTATTTCAGTTTGGGTATGGGGTGTTGCCTGGATGCTCGTATGTTTCTATAAATAGAAATGTTTTGAGGTCTTTGCGGAATTCTGTGAGGTCATCCGATGACCTCAGGCTCGTTGGGAGGGAGTTCCATAGTGTGGATGCCAGTAGTGATGGTGCTCTTTTGAAGTTGTTTGTTTGGTTTTGTGTTAGCCTGCAGGTGTGCCGATCATGCTGTCGTTATTAGTTCTTCTTGGTCTATTGCTGATGTTCCTTGTTATGACGTTTTGGAGTGCGTCCGCTGAGAGATGGTGAATGACTTTGAAGATAATCCTGATTGTTTTGTATTTAGCTCTTGTCACCATTTCGAGCCAGTGCAGTTGCTGTAGGACGGGAGTGATGTGCTCGGTTCTTGGTGTGTCTATAATGATGCGTGCTGTGGTGTTTTGTACCATCTGTAGTGGGTGGAGTGTCTGCTGAGGTAGGCTTTGATATAGTGAGTTTCTGTAATCAAGCAGTGGTGTGATGAGTGCTTGGCACTCTGTGCATAAGTGGTCCTGGCGGAGCATTGGTTTGATTTGTCTGATTGCTTTCAATTGTTGATAGGCCTTGTTTGCGGTTTTGGTGATGTGGAATTTCAGGTTTAAAGCTCTGTCTAGTGTGATGCCCAGATATTTAACTTCTTTGACTACTATGTGTTTGTCTAGGATGCTGATAGTTTATGGAGGTATGAAGGTGGGGTTCCTGGTGAGGAACATTGCCTCAGTTTTATCGTAGTTGAACATTAAGTTGTTGGCTATGAGCCAGTCATTCATGTCTTCGAGGCATTTGGTTATTGTTGTGGTGTCTAGTGCTAGTAGGTTGATTGGAGCGTACACCATAATATCGTCAGCATAGATGTGATAGTGAAGTTTGTGGTGCTTGATGATGTTGCATATAGGCTGTATGTAGATGTTAAAGAGCATTGATGATAGGGCTGAGCCTTGAGGTATTCCCTGCGTGACAGGGAATTGTAGTGATTTCTTTTGGTCGCATTTGACTTGTTGCGTTCGCCCTTCCAAGTATGATGTAAACCACTTCAGGGTATTCTTGCATAGTCCTATCTGTTGTAAGCATTGCAATAGCTTGGTATGGGACACAGTGTCGAAGGCTGCCAAGATGTCCAGGAACACTAGCAGGAAGCCATTTTTTATGTTGTCCATGCCTCTTAGGAGGTTGTCAAAGAGGGAGGTGAGTAGTGTTTCCACGCCGTGTTGGGGCATAAATCCATGCTGATGTATGTCCAGTGGGGAATTTATATCAATATGGTCCTGCAGTTGCCTTTGCATTGCCTTTTCCATGATTTTAGCAAGGAATGGCAGGCTGGAGATGGAACGGTATGATTTTGGTTCGGAGGGGCTCAGATTGCTATTTTTAAGTACTGGTCGTATCATTGCATGCTTTAGGGGTTGCGGCATATATCCTTGTTGGAGTGAATCTTTGACTATTTTTTGAATGTGATGAGAGAGATGGCTTTTTGTAGCTTTGATCCATGTCACTGGGCATGGGTCTGATGGTGATGTTGTTGTGTTTAGTTCAGATATAATGTCTTCTACTTGCTGCTTTGTTGGTATGTTGAAGCTCTCCCATGTTTGATGTTGTTTTTTTATTGTGTGATCATTTGTTTGTGGTATAGTAGAACATGTTTGGTTAGTGTTTTTTGACTTCATGTAGTCTGCATATTTTTGTGGGTCAAGATGGTGGGTGCTTTGTTGGTGTCGTCTTTGGTGAGCTTTTGGACAATGCTAAAGAGTTCTCTTGGTCTATTAGTAGCTTTCATGATTAGGTGGTATGGTGTTGCTGTCTACGCTCATTTATTAGATTGTTATATTCCCGTTGTTTGTCTCTGTATTTGGTTAGGAGGTTGTGTGATTTGTTCCGTCTCCATTTTCTTTCCAGTCTTCTGAGTGTGCGTTTTGCAACTCTGATTTCATGTGAGTACCATGGGGCGTTGGATCTCTTGCGTGTTTGTGGTTCTTTGATGGCTGGGGCAGATGCTGCATTGGATATTATTGAGTTCCATTCTTCTATGTTTAGGTCCAGGGTGTCGTGTTCCTGTTGAAGTTGTGGAGTGATTTTGTTTATGAACCGTCTAGTTAAATGTATTGAACCGTCTAGTTATTCTTTCATCTTCTTTGCGTTGGGCGGGGTTATTCAGGGTCATGGTGAATTTAATCACATGGTGGTCTGACCAGGGGACTGGCGTGATTATTGGTTTTGTGGTCTTGTTCTGTTCCACTAATTGCATTGGCATGAAGACCATGTCCGGCGTTGTACCATGTTGGTGCGTTGGGGCGTTAATTATCTGGCAGTATTTTAATGACTCCATGGCTTTTAAGAACGTTGTGGTTTCTCTGGTGGGTGCGGATGTTAGGTTGTAGTCTCCTAATGCAATGAGAGGTTTGTATCATCTGTTATGTGCGCATATCATTTCGATTACTGTGGATAGGTGTTCAGTTGTGGTTCCCGGTGGTCTGTATGTGAGGGAGATGCTTAGGTACTTGTTGGCTATAGTGAGTGTGTTAGATTCCATTGTGTTAGTGGTGGCGATTGTTTTGAATCTGTATTCTTTTTTGGTAAGTATTAATACTCCTCCTCCTCTCCTTTGTGTTCTGATGCAGTTAAATGCCGAGTATCCTGTTGGTGTTACTTAGTTTAATATGACCTGATCCGAGTCATCTAGCCAGGTCTCGGTGATGCATATTATATCAAGCTTCTTGTCATGGATTAGGTCAAGGATAGTATTTAGGAAGATGTGCAGTTACAGTCGTGGATATATATATACCAATCGTTTGCACTCTGTGGCTCACACATGTGCTGTGGTCACAGTAGCAACAGTCTCTCAGGTCTCACAGCAGAGTGAAAACCACTCTGCTTGTCCTATAGTCATGATTATAATGAGTATGGTAGAAATATATATCAGCAAGAATGGAGTCATGGGTACATGATAGAACGCCGACACTGCACAAGTCTGGACAGAAGAATGAGGAGGGTTTAAGAAACATCCGTTACAAACATCGAGCTGGTGTCTGGTGTGTCCAAACACAGTGCTCTAACCATAATCTCAACCTACACGCCATCTGCCATGGCATCAATGACCAGTAAAGGGAATGTATGTATCTGCCTGCAATGTAGAACCAGGTTGATACATCCACATCACCCCTGTAGGATGTAGCAGCATGTTCTGTATATATGTGACGGAGACCCACACCAGTTCCCACAGTCAGGATGCAGTGTCCCAAACATGTACACTGTGTGGGTTGTGCATCTGCTGGGGTCCCATCACAAACACACTCCAATGGGCCACAGCTGAGGCAACACACTCTGGCTATCTGATAGCCTGGATTGAAAAGAGCATGCTTAAAATACAGTACCTCACACTGAATAGGCACAAGGGTGCCTGGGGCTTTGCAGAATCTGTGCCCTCTTGGGTGGTATTTGGACAAGCCCAGAACAAAATGAACAGAAAAGAACCTGTGGGCATTGAACTGGCGTGGCCAAACACAGTGTTCTAACCACTATGCTAACCTTGCATAGGAATGAATATATGCATGTATCTGCCTCCGATGTGCTGTCAGCTCATTCTCAACAGACTGTGATTGACCTGCGTGTTGTGCACATATCTGTGGTAGTTCAAGAATCTGACATCATGGGTTGGGTATCAGACCTGACACATATTAAATGAATGTGTCAGACATCTGCTGCCCTCACACAAACAACCTTGTGCAATCTCCCAAACCTCACCCAAAACAGAAATGGCCTCAGATGCATGTCTCTGCCCTCTGCATGTTTTGAAAGAGATCACAGGAAATGACGTCTGTTGGCAAGTACATACAGATGCAGCATGTCATTTTGCACTGCATGCAGTGGAGTCGATCGCATGTTGCATACTAACAAGTGTAATTTCCACTGGGCAGTGCTATGTACAAGGCAGTGCAAGAACCTTGATGCTAGGAACCTAAAACATTTAACCGTGAAAAAGCAACAAACAATGCAGCAGCATGAGCCAGCCTGCAATATCAGCACCTACCCATGTCAGCTGTTGATGGACTGGTGTGCAGTGCAGATATGGGAAGGACACACAGTATGTTTCCCACAGGTCCCATGTATATTCATTGCTATGTCCAAAGCTCATCCCCAGGAGAGATCTGGTGTAGGAGCTGGATCATGTGCATTGTATTGTATGCCCCTCATTGCAATCCTACAGTCTGCAGGCCTGAGTGTCATGAACCTGTGTGTAGATAGTATATGGGTTATTTTGAGGCACCAACACTGATAATCTATGCCATGCCCTATATCACATTCCTGACTGTTAATTTAACTATGCCAATCCAGCACATGCATACCTTGTACTAATAGTGTAGGTGTATGGAGAGCCCCAGATGCGGATGGGACAAGGGGTGTGTACAAGGAGCTGCATGTGGGATCTATCTGTCATTCATCAACCTTGATGCCCATTGCTGCATTTGTCATAGGCCATCTATGTCCTTGGTAAGCCTGTCAGATGGGGATGCTATTTGACCTACACGTTGCCCAAAGTCATCCTGGATGTGATGTAATATCTGTAATTGCACTAAATAGATCTGCATCACGTCTGAGGTGGATATTGTGGATCCCAGGATGTCACAGAGTTGCTCCATGGACAAATCTTCCTACGCCTGAACATTGGGCTCATGGGTGCTGTGTTCCTTTGTCTCCACTGTTGATGTGGAGGTAGCACTGATCCCCATTTGTTGAGCTTAGGTAGATGGATGTTATTTGGTACTTCAGAAATCTGGCTGTTATTCTGGTAGAATGGACTAATATATATGGCTGCATGTTAAAACATAGAAACATAGAAATATGATGACAGAAAAAGACCACAGATCCAATCTAGCCTGTCCTTCCATATCAACCACTACAACAATCCTCCTTTTCATTTAGAGATCCTCTGTGTTTGTCCCATGCTTCTTTGAATTCAGATACTGTCCTCATCTCTACCACCTCAACTGGGAGACTATTCCATGGATCTACCACTCTTTCCGTAAAGAAATATTTCCACATATCACTCCTGAATCTATCCACTTTCACCCTCATCCCATGTCCCCTCATAGCAGAGCTTGCTTTCAATCGAAAGAGGCTCTGCTCCTGTGCATTTATGCGATGGAAGTATTTAAGCGTCTCAATCATATCACCTCTATCCCGCCTTTCCTCTAAGGTGTACATATTAAGATCCTTAAGTCTGTCCTCATATGCTTTATAATGAAGACCACTAACCATTTTAGTAGCCACCCTCTGCACCGACTCCAACCTGTTTATATCCTTTTGTAGGTGCAGTATCCAGAATTGCACACCATACTCCAAATGAGGTTGCACCAAAGACTTATACAGAGGCACTATCATCTCCTTTCTTCTGCTGGCCATTCCTTTCATTAATCACCCAAGCATCCTTCTAGCTTTTGCTGTCACCTTTTCTACCTGTTTAGCTACTTTACAATCTTCAGACACAATCACGCCTAAGTCTCGCTCTTCTTTACTGAACAAAAGTACTTCACCCCCTATACTATATTGCTCCCTTGGATTGCTGAAACCCAAATGCATGACGTTGCATTTCTTAACATTAAATCTCAGCTGCCAAATTTTAGACCATTCTTCAAGTTAGCTAGATCCTTCCTCATGTTATCCACACCTTCCTGGGTGTCTTCTCTATTGCAGATTTTGGTATCAACCGCGAAGAGGCAATCCTTACCCGACAGTCCTTTCACTATATCACAACAAAGAAGTTAAAAAGAATCGGACCAAGGACAGATCCCTGAGTCACACTACCGGTAACCTCCTTCTCCTCAGAGTGAGCTCCATTTACCTGAATCTTTGTCACCTCCCACTCAACCAATTTCTCACCCAAGCAGTAACTTTAGGGTCCATCCCTAGGGTTTATAAGTTGCCTGTGAAGAACGGTGTCAAAGGCTTTACTGAAATCTAAATACACCACATCTAGGGCTCTCCCTCGGTCCAACTCCCTGGTCACCCAGTCAAAGAAATCAATCAGATTTGTCTGACAAGACCTGCCTCTGGTGAATCCATGCTGCCTCAGATCCTGTTATCCGCTAGACTCCAGAAACTTCACTATTTTCTCTTTTAGCAGAGTTTCCAATAATTTACACACCACCGAAGTTAAACTAACCGGCCTGTAGTTTTCAACCACATCCTTACTTCCGCTTTTGTGTAAAGGGACCACATGTGCCTCTTTCCAATCCTTTGCCACCACTCCCGATTCCAACGAGACATTGAAAAGGTCAGTCAGTGGAGCTGCTAGAATGTCCCCAAGTTCCCTCAGTATTCTAGGGTGTATCCTATCTGGTCCCATCGCTTTATCTACTTTATGTTTAACTAGTTTCTCATGAACACAGTCTTCTGAAAATTGCTCAAGATGCCCTTCGCTTCTGTTCAAGTTTGTGGGTGCTTTCTGAGGTCCTGGTTCTTCATCTGTGAAAACAGAACAGAAATATTTGTTAAGCAATTCCGCTTTATCCTCATCAGCTTCTACATATTCCTTCATTTCACCCTTGAGTCTGACAATACCACTTTTGCCCTTCCCCTTCTCACTAACATATCTGAAAAATGTCTTATCCCCATATTTTTTTGCATTTGGTATTTCCTCCTCTTTTTGAATCTTTGCTTTCCTGACTACTTTGCTAGCTTCGCTAGGTTTTTCCAAATATAGATGCTTGTCTTCCTCTCTCTGTGATCTCTTGTATTTCATGAAGGCCTCCCTCTTTTTCATCACCCTTTCAGCTACTTCTTTCAAAAACCATAGCGGTCTCCTTTTCCTTTGACCTTTATTTACCATTTTAACTGAAAGGTTGGTTGCCCTTAAAATATCCTCTTTCAGTTTTTCGCACTGTTTTTCTACATCCCCCAACTGTTCCCATCCCTCTAACAACTCTCTGAGGTATTGGCCCATCTTGGCAAAGTTAGTTTTCCTAAAGTCTAAGACCCTTGCTTTTGAATGGATTTTAACAGCCCTAGTCCTAATACTGAACCGCACCATCTGGTGATCACTGGATGCAAAATAATCTCCCACTATAACATCAGAAACACTGTCACCATTGGTAAGCACCAAGTCCAGTATGGCCCCTTCATGTGTGGATTCTGTTACCAGTTGCCTGAATAGTTCTCCCTGTAGAGAATCCAGGATCTCCTTACTTCTAGATGATACTGCAGCAGGAATGTGCCAATCAACATCTAGCATATTGAAATCTACTATCAGTAGCACTTCCCCTTTCCTAGCAATGCTGCATATGTCTTCAATTAACCCTCCATCCACCTCTTCCTCCTGTGAGGGAGGTCTGTATATCACGCTAATGCAAATAGATTTCTCGTTCCCTTTCTTTTTTAACTCACAGTGCCTCCTCTCTCCTCTTTAAGCTTGTAGTTCTAAAGTTTTAATATTATTTTTCACATATAGTGCCACTCCTCCTCCCCTACGTCCTATTCTGTCCTTTCTGAATAAAGTATGGCCTGGTATAGTTACATCCCAGTCATGGTTTTCTGTGAATCATATTTCTGAAACTGGCACTAAATTCAATTCAGCCTATCCCATTAAAGCTTCAATATCTTGGATCTTATTTCCCATGCTACGGGCATTTATACACACCGCTTTCTATATTTTGCCCTTTTTATCCATTTCCATAAAGGTATTTAATGTTTCACTTACCTGGGGGCTTTCACTTACCTGGGGGCTTTCTTTGCCCATCCCCAATGAATCTAATTTAAAGCCCTCTTCAGTAGATTATCCAGTCTGCTACTGAAGTCACGTCTACCTTTCTTGGACAAATGGACACCATCTCTGCTCTGCAGGCTTGGAACAGCATCCCATGGTCCAGGAAATCAAAACGCTCTTGATGACACCATCCACGCAGCCATGCATTCATCTCCAGGATGCGAGCTTCTCTGCCTTGGCCTTTACCCTCAACAGGGAGGATTGAAGAGAACACCACCTGCGTCCCTATCTGCTTCACCCTCTGTTCCAGTGCCATGAAGTCACTTTTGATATGCTCAGAGTGATACCTTGAAGTATTATTTGTGCCAACATGGATGAGCAACATTGGGTAATAGTCAGTGGACTTGATAAGTCTTGGCAAACTCTCTGTTACATCTCGGATTTTGGCACCTGCCAGACCGCATACCTCTCTGGATATTGCCTGGTCAGCATATGGACACCTCAGTATCCCTCAAAGAGAGCCACCAACCACCACTACCCTTCACTTCCTTGTGGTCACTGATTCTGCAACTTTGGGGTGCTTGAACTCTGGTTCTTCCATTTCCAGGGATGCTTTCACCTCCTCCACTTCCAGGACTGCATAATGGTTCTTCAGTTCAAGGGTTGGAGAATTTGGATTGGAGATTCTGCTGGCCCTGGTGACTTGTGTTCAATCTTCATCATTCTGTAGGCTCCCATCTTCTCCTCTGCTGGAGAGCTTGGATGTTGCAAGAAGCATCTCATCAATGGCACCATCAGCATATGCATGGGGCCACAGGTTTCCATTCCTGACCTGATGTGGCAGGTAGCTACATATGATGTATGGTGGTGCATTTTGGGGCATGTCTTATGGTGATAGGTGGTGAAGTATAGCCTGTGGCTACATCTGGTCAGAGGCGTCACACTGTATTGTGGGTCACTCTTTTTTTTTTCTTTTTTTTTTACTTTTCTTCATGCAAACTTGACAAAGCAAGAATACAGGCAATATTCAGCAATGAAAAACAGGAAAAAATAATAAATATTTAAACAAAGAAACATAAAACAAATCCTTACAGCCCACATATAGGGGAGATATAACAAAGTAATTTTCCAAACAAGAGAAACACCGAGAAAAATCTCTCAACTTCTGCCAAATATAACTTCCGCCATTATCCCTCATCGACCCCCCAGACCCTCCCTATCCAACAAAAAGGTCTCCAATTATAAAGAATCAAGAAAGGTATACTTAACCCTTGCAGTGTTATCACACACTTACAGGGGAACCTAAGAAAAAAAGATGCAGCCAGTGCTAACAACTTGGGCTTAAGGGACAGAAAAGCCCGCCTACGTACCTGAGTTGCCCTGGATACATCTTCAAACAGTTGTACTTTAGCACCACAAAAATAAACATCTTTATGCTTAAAATAACTTTTAAAAACTAAAGCTTTATCAAATTCAGAAACAAATGAAGCCACCAAAGTGGCTCTGGTTACTATGGTATTTATTTATTTATTTATTTACATTCTCTTATATACTGCGCTATTCGGCATCAGTGCGGTTTACATTGAACAAACTGAAATTACATTGAACAGGGCATTATAACTTGGAGATAACTATTTTACAGGGAACATGGGCTATGGAGGGTTAAGTGGCTTGCGAATCTTCTTGCGAATCTTGTGAATCTTCCAGGAATTGGGTAAGATAAGCTAAAGATTGAGGTTGTAATACATCATATCCTCCCAGAGTCTCACGTGAGACCAAACGTGAAGAAATATAAAAAATTTTTGAAAAGGAAATTGTATCTGAGTTTGATAATTCCAACACCTCTTTCAAATATTTACGGCGTAATATTTCTGGAGATATCAAATGTGTAACAGGAAAGTTTAACAAACGAATATTTTTCAGCCAATGAGCATTTTCCAAATATTCTAATCTACGATGAATAATTAAACTATCTTTAACTGAGGAGACACTCATTGACTGAAGGGAAGCATACCGGGAATCACATCTCTGTACCTGTGTAAACAAAGAATCCATCCGCTCCTCAACTGCCTCGTTTTGTCACAGTTCCCTGGGAAAAATGACAAAGTTGGGCTACTGTGGCTGCCAAAGTAACCTCAGTACGCGTAACCACCTTCCAAATGTCCAAAAAGGAAACCTGAGAATCAGGAATATCCTATGGGACAATCTGGGGAGGCAGCCAAGTAACCGGTAACAAAGACCCACCACTATGAAGAGAAGTACTTTGTTGTATCAGCAAGCCACTAGACAGCAGCCCCGGCAGGGTTATTAATGATGGGGGAAGTGGAGGAGAGCGCTAAGGGGAACCCAATGAAGCTCCCTCCGGAGGGTGCAAGTGAACCACAGTACCTACAGGGGGAAGGATCTCATCACCCCCGATCTTCACGTGTCTATCCATAGGACCAGTCTCTCCTGGTGCCAGCAGAAATATTTTCTTCTTCCTTTTACCCATACAGACTCAGGCAAACAAACCCAGCTCCTGAGTGGCTCCTAAGGGGCTCCCAAGGGGGGCCTATCCTCCCCTTGTGGCACGCCCCTTAGGGCACGCCACGGCCGCGCACCTAAGGATGCTCGCCTATGGAGATAGCGAGCTTTAAGCCCCCAAAATCACCTGGGGCACTCCCCGCCGCAGCCTGCTCACCTGGGAATCCTCCGACGCTGTGCGACTGGCTCCAACAGCTCTCCCACTGTGCACAGAGAACAGCAGCGTTCTTAAGCCCCTGAAATCGCCTGGGGCAGTCCCCGCCACAGCCTGCTCACCTGGGAATCCTCTGATGCTGTGCAACTGGCTCCAACAGCTCTCCCACTGTGCACAGAGAACAGCAGCGTTCTTAAGCCCCCAAAATCACCTGGGGCAGTCCCTGCCGCAGCCTGCTCACCCGGGAATCCTCCGACGCTGTGCGACTGGCTCCAACAGCTCTCCCACTGTGCACAGAAAACAGCAGCATTCTTAAGCCCCCAAAATCACCTAGGGTAGTCCCCGCCGCAGCCTGCTCACCTGGGAATCCTCCGACGTTGTGCGACTGGCTCCAACAGCTCTCCCACTGTGCACAGAGAACAGCAGCGTTCTTAAGCCCCCAAAATTGCTTGGGGCAGTCCCCGCCGCAGCCTGTTCACCCGGGAATCCTCTGATGCTGTGCAACTGGCTCCAACAGCTCTCCCACTGTGCACAGAGAACAGCAGCGTTCTTTTTTTTTTTTTTAAACTTTTATTTTCATTTTGCAACAAACAAAAGAAACAACACACCAAAGGAGACAAAACAAGTATACAATAAGGAAAAGCAAACCCTATTACCCCCCACCCCCATGCTTCTTCTCTAAGCCGACAGTATCAGCATGTGAGCGCTTCCAAACAACAGTGATTGTACATCAAAACGAACAGAAATAGAATCTGCAATACAGAATGATCATGTGACAGAGATTTATACAAATTTAAACAGTCAGATGAGAGCATTTAGCAGTGTGTACATAGTCATTGAGCATCTTCCATTTAGACAGCTGATGAGGGGTCTGAACGGAAGAAGCAAACATACGAGGTATTTGTTCATATTTACTGTAGAGACAGACATGATTCCACCATTCATTGGGGCTCAGATGGGAGCTATTTTTCCAGTATTTCGTAATTAGGGAAATAGCGATGCCCAGCATAAAGTCTAAAAGGAAGTAAGCCGATTTTGGAAGAGAGGGGATCCCCGCAGCTGAGCGGAGTCCCACTATCCTCCAAGAAAGGGGCTCTTGAAAGTGCAAAATAGATTGGATACGGCCCCAGACCCGACGCCAGTAATACTGTAGTGCGGGGCATTCATACATAACATGAGTTAGTGAACCAATGGCCGCATGGCATGTCCAGCAGCTATTGCCCTGAGTGGTGTTCCATTTGGCTAATCTGTCAGGAGTATAGAAACACCGGTGGGCTAGAAAGAAGAGTGTCTGAGTGAGTGAGGCGGATCGGGAGACCTGTGTCACTCTACTCCAGACGAGGCTCCATTGCTCCGGGGTCAAAGTTACATGCAGTTCCCGCTCCCATGCTTTCTGTGCTATAGGGGTACCTCTATTGACAGCATTACATAAGGTTTTGTAAAAGTTAGATGCTACACCCGGTGAACTCCCGATAGATCGGATAGTCTCCGACAATCCTTGGGTATGGGATTCCGATGGCGGGAGCACCCTAGCACTCCGGAGACAATGCTGAAGTTGCACCAACTGAAAGTAGTGTTTCGCTGGGAGACCGAATTCAATTTGCAATTCGCTAAAAGTTTTCCAGCGACCATCATGGAACAACTGGTTAGGGATCCAAATGCCCCTAGTGTACCAGGGGCTCCACGCCATCGGTTTATTTTGTATTTGAAATCGAGTATTGTACCAAAGCGGGAGTCTGTCTAATGGACAGAATCGGGAGTCTAGAGATTGCATAAGAGTATTAAAGGCACCTAAAGTGTCTAAAAGCATTGGTGGATAGTGGGAGTCTGATGGGAGAGTCATACCAGGGAGATAAGTAAGAGGAATCGGTTTGCAAAGGTCCTCCTCTATGTCTAGCCACACAGGTCTACTCGGTGCGAGATCTTCCAGCCAACGAGCGCCTTGTTTGAGAAGAAAAGATTGATGGTATTTCAGGAAATCAGGGAATCTGACACCCCCATTTTCCTTATCTGCTTGCAACTTATGTTTCGCTATCCTAGGTGTCTTGTTTTGCCATAAGTATCTAGTCAGAAGGCCCTCTAAATCTTTATATGTACGTCGAGGTAGGAGACAGGGCAACATTTCTAAAATGTAATTCACTTTAGGAACAATCATCATTTTTATGGTTTCTAGGCGACCCCACCAGGTAAGTGTTAAAGGAGTCCAACGGTGAGTAAGCGCCCGGACTTTAGAGGTTAAGTCTTTGGCATTAAAGGAGATAGCGTCTTCCAAAGGAGAGCAGTAGTGAACCCCAAGGTATTTGACCATGCGAGGTTGCCATAAAAAGGGAAAGGATTGCATATCTGCCTGATGAATCAGAGGATTTAGTGGAAAGGCTACCGACTTGGTCCAATTTATCTTATAACCCGAGAGTTGTGAATATTTACCAATTTGCTCTAGGACAGCCGGCACTGAGTCTAGAGAGACAAAGAGCATAAGGTCATCCGCATATGCTGAAATTTTGATTTCCCTATGAGAGAAGGGGACTCCATGAATCTCCTCTGATTGCCGGATTAGTAAAGCTAAGGGTTCGAGTGCAAGATCGAAAAGAAGTGGAGACAGTGGGCATCCCTGGCGAGTACCCGCGTTGAAGGGGAAATGGCTGAGACTTTAAAGCATTAGCACAGATACTGGCTGTAGGCTGTGCGTACATGGTGCGGAGACAGCGGAGAAAACCTTCTCCGAATCCATACCAGCGGAGAGTTGCAAACAGGAAGGGCCATTCTAAGCGATCAAAGGCCTTCTCAGCATCAAGTGAGAGGCCAACCAATGGTCGATCAAGATTAACTGCGGTAGTCAGTACATGACATAGAGTCCGAGCATTGTCAGCAGTTGATCTACCGGGAATGAAACCGCATTGATCTGGGTGTATTAAAGTAGACATCCTATCAGAGAGCCGGGTGGAGAGAATGGTGGCAAATATTTTGTAGTCCGCGTTTAGTAGGGAAATTGGACGATAATTAGCTGTTAGTTGCGGATCTCTCCCCTCTTTCTCAAAAACTACTACATTTGCCATTGAAAAGGACCCAGAAGGAGATCCCTCCTCGGCCAGAGCAGAAAAATAAAGTTTCAAAACTGGAGCTAAGTCAGCGTTAAAAGTTTTGTAGAATTCAGCGGGGAGACCGTCCGGGCCTGCGGCTCGACCTGTGGCACATCTCTTGAGAGCAGAATGAATTTCTGATAAAGTGAATGGTTTGTCCATGGCCTCTCTATCTTCGTCAGATAGGGTCGGTCGTTGTACCCCTGAGAGTAATCGTTCAAATACTTCTGGCTCAAAATCACATTCAGATTGATAAAGCCGAGTATAAAAATCACGAAAGAGTTCTAAGATTTCTGTATCTTTAGTGACCAAGCTCCCCCCCGACGGATTACGGAGAGCGGTAACACGCTTGGCTTCTTTTTGACCTTTCAGGGCATTTGCTAACAATTTGCCAGCACGGTTATTTTCCCGGTAATACATCCCTTGTTGTGATTCAATATTTTTAGCAGCAGCAGCATATAAAAGCTGATTGTATTGAAAACGAAGGCGTTGTAAGCGGAGTAAAATACATGGGTCAGTACGGGACGTGAGAAGACGCTCCCCAGCTTGTATCTGTTGCTCTAGAATCAGTAAGTGTTGCTTTCTTTGTTTCCCCTGTCGAATTTGATAGCTAGTTATAGTTGCACGGATAGATGCCTTAAAACCCTCCCACCAAGCCCAGCTCGCTGTGTCATGGGGTGAGTTAAAATGAAAATAATCTTGGATAGCGGCCTTTATGTCAACCTGAAAATCTTTTTGATCTAGTAGGGATCTATCAAAAAACCAAGCACGGGGAGGTTCATCTCGCGTAGTGACATGTAATGAAAAAGATATGGCAGCATGATCTGAAATATGGAGAGGATGAGTCCTAGCCGTGTCCACTTGAGAAATCAGTGCTTTGGAAATAAGAAAAAAATCTATTCTAGATTGTGAGTGATGGGGGGCAGAAAAAAAAAGTGAACTCTAGGTCGGAGGGGTGAAGCAGCCTCCATATATCTACTAGCGCAAGATCTTGCATCAGAGCTGTAAGGGTAGCAAGACTCTTGGGTGGACTACTCGTTCTAGGCGGTTGTCTATCTATCAGAGGATCTAGCACTTGATTGAAATCGCCACCAAGTATTAATGGAGTATTGGCAGAGGCCTGTGCCAACTGCGCAATACTTGCATAGTATGCAGGGTCATCCACATTCGGGGCATAAATACAAATACACGTGAATTCACTATCTCCAACCTTAAGGTGTGCACGGGCCCATCTACCCTCCTTATCAGAGCTAGTATCCATTACAGTAGCTTGCAAAGACTTCTTAACCAGAATGGCTACCCCACACCGTTTGGAAACGGCGGGAGAATAGGCAGCCACCATATAAGGCTTAGCATTGAGTTTCAGTGTTTCAGCGGAGTTTAGATGCGTTTCCTGAAGAAACACTAAATCAGCATGCTCATGGTTAAGATAGCTAAGGATTTTCTTTCTTTTGATTGGACTATTGATGCCTTTTACGTTAAGTGATAAGATCTTACATAAGGCCATTCAGAAAGGTTAAAAATTCTGAAACACAGCATGATAACGCACATAATTTCACAATGTCCCTCATATTAACTGTATCTGGCTGTACACATGACATGATAGAAAATAAGCTAATGTAATACAATGAAGCGTCCCACATTAAAAAATAAGAACCGCTGTGCGGTAGAGAAGAAGCAGAACCCCAGAAATTACTGGCGACCATGTGTCTGCGGGGGGAAACCCCAGAGAAGGCCAAAATTGAAAACATATAACCTGTATAACTGTGTATGCTCCGAATCCAACCGAGGCACACATCATGGAGGGATAGGAGACCAAGAAAGTCATATAGAGAAAGAAAGAAAAGTCCAGATAGTCTCTGTGCTTGGCTATGACCACCGCGTCGGGCCCTTCAAAATGGCGGACAGAGCCGGCAGATAATAAGTCCAAGTTGTTGGATTAGCGCAACTGCTCTGCTTCTTTGGAGTCTAAAAATGTTGATAGTAGATCCGGATCTTCGAATGTCCTAGTTTGGTTGTGGAGAGTCACTCGGAGCTTCGCTGGATACAACAGGCCAAAGCGAGCCTGTAGCTGTTGAAGTCGAGGGCGAAAAGCAAGGAGTCTCTTCCGACGGTCAACTGTGGGCTTTGCCAAATCAGGGAAGAAGGAGACTTTATGACTTTCAAACTCCAGATGATGATTCGCCTGGGCAGCATTTAGAATTTGTTCCACTTGTTGATATCTTAGTAATCGAAAGATAATAGGCCGGGGGGTCGTCCGATTGAGCGCCATATGGGTAGGAACACGATGTGCTCGGTCAATTTCCAGATCTCTGTGAAAAGTGATCTTCAGCAATGAGGGAAGAGTTTTGAGCAGGAATTCTCTTATATCTCCTGCTTCCGCCCCCTCCGGTATTCCAATGAGCCTCACATTGTTGCGACGGGCTCGATTATTGCTATCTTCTAACTCTTTTTGAAGATTCTGTATCTGGCGCTCAGCCTTGTCCAGTTTGACCAAGCGCACCGCGTGCGAGTCGAGGACCCCCGCCATATTGTCCTGCCGTAATGAAAGACTTTCAAGTCGGTCCTGGAGCACTCCGAAGTCTTCTCGCATGGCTCGAAGCGCTTCTCCGTTGGACTGCACCAGTTCCTTCACGCCGCGTATTTCCTCTAAGATCTCCTGGTGCATTTCGGGGTTTTCCCGAAGTGGAACCATCTTCTGTGGGGAAGACACCTCTGTTTTGGAGCGTTTTCCGTGTGAAGAAGAGGGAGACCCGAAGTCCAAGCGCGCTGGTTTATGGGCCGCCATCCCCCCCGAGGTACCCCGGTAAGTTCGGAGCAAAAGATTAAGTTTATGTAGGTATTAAGTCAGGATTCTGAGTAGGCCTCTCGGGAGCTTCAGCGCGAAGCGTCTAACCCGCTGGACATCAGGCTCCGCCCCACAGCAGCGTTCTTAAGTCCCCAAAATCGCCTGGGGCAGTTCCCGCCGCAGCCTGCTCATCCGGGAATCCTCCGACGCTGTGCGACTGGCTCCAACAGCTCTCCCACTGTGCACAGAGAACAGCAGCATTCTTAAGCCCCCAAAATCACCTGGGGTAGTCCCCGCCGCAGCCTGCTCACCCGGGAATCCTCCGACGCTGTGCGACTGGCTCCAACAGCTCTCCCACTGTGCATAGAGAACAGCAGCATTCTTAAGCCCCCAAAATCACCTGGGGCAGTCCCCGCCGCAGCCTGCTCACCCGGGGGATCCTCCGACGCTGTGCGACTGGCTCCAACAGCTCTCCCCGTGGGTCACTCTTTATGCATATTGTGGTAAGGAGAGTGCAGCCCAGCTAGGAAAAAGTGAAGAGAAGAAGAATTTTTCCTCTTTGCGGGGGATGGGTACACAGGATCACATAGTCCACAGCAGAAGCCTGGAGAGAAACCTAGAGGGCAGACCTAGCTGTAAGCCATGCCCACACTCCAGGTCAACCATAGATAGGAGTGGGGGGTACAGAAGGGCGGAGCCAGGAAGGGAGTTGCCCTGCTCAGTGTTTGAATTGGGGCAAACAAACACTAGAGAGAAGCATGGTGAGAGGCCTGGTTGGAAGCATGTTTGGAAGCATGGTTGGAGGCATGGTTGGAGTCATGGTTGGAGACACAGTTGCAGTTGCAGTTGCTGTCGGAGTTGCAGTCCGGGTCTAAGTGGGAGTTGCAGCTCAGGTTCTAGTCCAAGTTCCAGAAGGTACAGAGGGAACAACCCTGTAGCCAAAGGACAAAGGAGCTCTGCAGCCAAGAGGAGCAGCAGAGAAAGGAACAGCTATAAAGGCAGCCAAAGAAGGTACCAAGGAAGCCACCATACTCAGCACAGTAGCCACAGAGGACATAGGGAAGGTTCTAGGGAGAGAACCACCTACCATGGCAAGAGAGTGGGAAAGTTTTACCAAAGGTCTCTGCCCTACGCTGAGGCAGAGGGAGTCCTGACAAGCCGAAGTCCCAACCAAGAGAATACTGCACCAAAACCCCAAGGTAGGAGAGGGGAGGCAGTAAGGCCTTCAAAGTGTGTTTCCTGTTCTGACTCTGATGAAACTGTTGTACCCCAGATAACACAGCATAGAAAGAAAGGTTTCACCAGGAAGGTTAAACAAGAGCACCCCATAGGAGACCTGCCCAGAGAAGGGAAGGCAAGGAAGTGGGAAAGGTTGTTTGACCTGTTGAAAACTTTAAAGCAGAAAGTCCCTGAGGGTTTTCAAGCAGAACCCTGCTACAGCTCAGCTGAGAGCATGGGGGTTGAAGCCAAAGAGGGTGATGTAACTTCCAGTGTTTCAGAGATGGAATGTGATGCATGCACTAAGGTGAATTAGTGTGAGCCAGAAAAAGTGGATAGTTGAATTCGCTGTTGTTCTGTTTTGGACATTTGTTACTGGAGAAGTTATCCGTTATTTTTCTTTTGTCTGGAGAATAAATGTGCTTGAAGAATTTGTATCCACTTACCAGCAAGGAAGCTGAATAAATTCCTGTGCGCTTTTATAAACCACTCGGCTCATTATTCCTCACACAACTACAAGCTTAGGAAAATATAAGAGGTGGTCACCCATCCCTATTAGGCAGCCGCCTGGTAGGGGCGCGAGCGCCACAATATGCAGCATGTTATGTGGTCATGGTCCAGTTTTGTCTGGGTTTCCCAGAGATGCTAGTACAGTGCCTTGTTAGGCAATTCATCCTTTCGGGATATGACCATTTTTGTTTGTGTACCTACAACTTGTGGTGTGATTGCAAGATCATTTCGATGTTCCTGCTTGGCCCTGGCAATCTTGACCAGAGTGGTGGAGTGGAAAGGCATATAGACACTTTGTATATAACATTGGCATATTGCTATACAGAAACATTTCAGGGCTACACGTAGTCATCCCTTTTGCCACCCCTATATACAATCCAATCCATACAGTTGTCCACTAGATGCACATATTTCTGGGTTACACTCCACCTAGGTGTAGTCTGTGTCACCTGCACAGTCACTTGCTACCTATATGTGGATACCTTATATGACAGGCCCCTGACTCTGCACCAACACTACACAGGCAACATGCTGATCACTGTGCACTCCATACAGGTCAGGACAAGGTTGTGCAGACATATGAATTCAGGGTTGGGTTGGGAAAACATCTACCAACATCTTATAATCCCACACTCCAACATTATGTCCATGCTCACACACTGGAAATAATCTGGCAACATACAAACACGGATCACAGGGACATGCACCAGGACCCACAGACCAGGCAGGGAGGTCATTGTTGCACAATGCTACCAGGACACCAAAGTTACCGATGAATAGACTGCATGGATTCACAGTAGAGATGGGAACTTCTGTTTGTAAGAGCGCTTTGGCCCATAGACTTCACAAGCTGGTACTTTAGGGAGGCTCTCATATACATTTCAAACATTGCACAGGGAGAACCATAAAACTGGATGGAACACCTTTGGGTTTACACAACAACTTGTGGTGAACCCCCATACAATGGGAGTGGGGTCTCTTGTCATCTGTGAAACAGAGGTGGAACAGTTGACCACCAGCGCCATCATGCATATCACCCATGTGCAACAGTAACCTCACACTTCTCATCACCCCACAAACAACATTCTGACAGTACAGCATGATGGTGTCAGCAGCATGCTGTGGAGATGTTTCTTATCAGTGGTGACAGGCAAACTGGTCAGGTTTGTTGGAACACAGGCTGTCAGTACATAAGGAGCCATTTTGTAACAAACCTGTTTTATTCTGCCTGAGCATTGTGACTGGGGCAGAGGTTCACCTTCCTGCACAACAGTGCTCCTGCACATACATTTCAACCGACTTCAATGGGAGACATATGAATATCTTGTGATGGCCTAGGCCAGGCTCCAATCTTACTCCACTGCTATGAGTTGTGGCCTGCTGTACCCCTATGAGAACCATTTAACTTTCAGGAGTTGCAACAGTTTTGCCCTGAGGACTGTCTGAAAATCCCAGAGGTTGGATGTGGGAGGCTGATGGAGACATACCCCAATGGTCTTGCAGCTGGCATTGCATCAAGGGTTGCCTCAACAGCCTCATGACTCTAGATAGTGTATACATATGCACACGTGATTTTTATTTTTTAAGGATTTGTATACTTGCAATTATGGTAGTGACAAAGTAAGGGATACATTGCACTTTATCGGTAATGACAATGTTGTGTACTACACATATTGTTATCCACTTAAATGCAAATGTAAATCATTGTCATTCTGCATAACAGGATAAACATCAAGGGAATGGATACTTTGAAATGGCACTGTACATGTTACCATTAACTCTCCCCTATACACGTTACACTGTCCTGTACAGATGTTCAGCTCATAGAGCAGAGTAGACTCTCTGTGTGTATGGTGTGCCAATTAGATGATATGTGTTGCCCCCAACCTGCTATATAGAGTTAAGGTGGGTATAGTACCTGTCCTCATGTACTTATAGTTCATGGGTATTCTGCCTCACTGTTGTAGCGTCATTCCAGGTGCACCCAGGAACGTGTCATCTGGAACAGGTTCTTCCGGATGCTGGAAAGAGCCTTCCCTGCCTGTGGTAGATCAGCCTGTCCAGGAAATGTGGGCCCATATCACTGAAGTGGGGTTTTCACGATCTGGTGGCCATCTTTCCTCATGGTGTTAGTGGAATGCGTGCTGACATCAGCAATTTGCGGGATCTCCAAGTCACCTTGCTGTCATTCGCGCTACGGCAGGTTGCAGCAAGGTGCCTTATGGTACAGTGTGGGTGCCCAAAAACTCTTTAAGGTACCTTACCTGACATTTGGATGCCCAACATGAGTGCATGGTGCCTTTTGTGTCTGTAGGTGCCTTATATGACTTGGCCACCCAATATGTGCGCACAGCACTGTACCATAGTGCACTGATGCCTTACGCTTACAGGCCCATGGCATCTATTTCTGACCCTGTGAGGTGTTAGCATACCCACCAATATGACATGCCCAGGGTCATGAGGAGTGTCAGTGGGAATTGAACTCTTGATCTGTTGTGTACTAGGTAGTTGCTGTTACCACTGAGAAGCTGCATGGGCATTTGCTTTGTGAGGCTATAGTTTGGATATGTGTGGGTTGGCGTAGACAACAGTGCATGTGCTGGGGCCAAGGAGACATGTGGAAATAGGCTTTGAGGAACAGGTGGTGAGTTAGTTGGCTGGAGGGCTGTGTATGCCTCTCTCCTCATAGATCTTAGCAGAGGGGTCAAGAGAAGGGGGGGTTGGATATGAAGGGGGAAAGGTGTGGACTTGGCAGACCTCATAGTAGCTGAGATGGGCCTTGTGAATGTGGTGAGCCATGCTTGCTGTGGTGGGGGGGGGGGATGTGACCCACTGCCCGTGGGCCTGGATGGTATGTTGATGTAAAAGGAATTGAGGCTAGCAATGGTAATCCACAGACTGGCCTTGAACCTCCTACCCTGCACACCATGATCTTAGGTTTTGTGCCACAGACCTGGCAAATACATTGGACTATGCACACATATTTAGGTGTTCAGTACAAGGTGCGTGTGGACATGTGTCAGTGTATTCCTATATTCAATGTGGATCAACCTCCAGAAATCAAATGACTACAATACATGAAGTGTATTCCTATGTGCATTTGGCTGTCGGCTCTGTGACACGATGGCAGGCTGCATGGAGATTTGCTTTGTGGAGCTATAGTTTGGATATGTGTGGATTAGCGTAGTGAACAGTGCAGGTGCTGGGGCCTAGGAGACTGTGGAGATAGGGTGTGGGGAACAGGTGGTGGGTTGGTTGGCAGGCGAACGGTGTGTGCCTCCCTCCTCAATGGTCTTGGCAGATGGTAGGATGGTAACAGTGGAGGGGAGTTGGTTGGACATGCGGAGGGGGAGGTGGCAGACCTCATCAGGACTGACGTATGCTCTCGTGGGTCTTGTGAGGAATGCTGACAGCCAGAGCCAGCCCATCATGTCCAAAGTGGGTTGAGTTCACCGTCTGAACTGCTATGCAGGAAGAGGGATAGATGTGCATCTACATGCCATCACACTGTCAGTGAGAGCTGCAGGTTGGCACCTATCCAACCCACCATAGTCCAACAGTTTCCATCTACGGACTACACACACTGCAGCACACCCACACAGTCACACAGCACTGACAATGGCAGCATGGTGTCAGTGATGCTGGGAGCATTGACATCTGCCTGCAGCTACATGTCTTTGTGCTCCCACAGTCTCAGCAGCGTGATATCACACATCTTAGATGTGCATCCTGGGCAGCTGCCCTGTCACCCTCCTGGATGCTTGGCCATCATGGGGCCGCACACCTGACACCTCCTTTCTTATACAGTAGCATCCTGCGTCACCCTCTTTACCACATTAGCAACATCAACCTTGTGCCCTGTCATAGTTGGGCACTATGCTGTTGCTGCTAACGAAGCACTACTATCACTAACTTGGGCTCCCCTGTCTGCCACATTGCACACATGAATTGGTCTCTTTCCCCGACTACATGTGCCTTTTCTGTGAGGTTTTGATATGCATTAGGGTTCTCAGCGTTAAAGCGTCTTTCGACAGGATGCGCAATTGGCGTTAAAGGAGCGTGCCTTGTTCACACTCACTCCCCTCCCATTGACCCCCACTTTTCACCCTGTGGACACCTTATCTCCGCCCACAGGGTGCTTTATGCTGCTGGCACCATTAGCGCATGCTAAGGTGGCTTTTTGGCTGCTTTAAGGGCGCAGATGTGCCGATAGTGTGCGCTAATGGTGCACTTGCGCCTTTAGCATGATTTAGTAAACGTACCCCTAAGTATTATCAGGGGGAAGGTTGAATGCAGAGCAAAAGAGATGAGTTTTCAGAAGAAACTTAAATCTAGGAAAAGTCGGTTCCAGGTGGAGGGTAGTGGGGAGGGAATTTCATAAGGAGGGACCTAGAAGAAGAAGGCAGACTGTCAGGTGGATTGTAGGTGAGCACGGGATGGTGAAGGGAGATGTAGACAGTTAATATGAACTGAATGAAGGCTGCGTGTGGGGGTGTGAATCTGAAGAGAGTCTGCCAAGTATTATGGGGTATGGTTGTATATGGCTTGATGCACTTATAAGAATTTTGTAGCGGATGCGATATTCTATGGGAAGCCAGTAGAGTTGAATGGTCCTGATGAGTAGCATGTGTGATCAGGGCCGGCCCGTCCATTGAGCAAGAATGTTTTTTGCACAGGGCCCCGCGTTTCGGGGGGCCCCGCGCAAAGAACATTCTGCTTTTTCTTAATTGAATTAAAAAAAAAAAAAAAAAGCTGGCCGCTGGCGCCGCGGCGGCATGGAGTGTCCCGCGGGGCTCCCTCTGCCTGGCGGACCTCTCCAGGCGCGGCTGAGCCCCTCTCTGCCGGCTTGCAGATACGCGAAGGGAGAGAGTCTCCCTCGCATCTCTGTTAAGCCCGCAGGGGCAGATGGGAAATCTGCCCCTGCTTGCTTAACAGAGACGCGAGGGAGACTCTCTCCCTTCGCGTATCTGCAAGCCGGCAGAGAGGGGCTCAGCCACGCCGGGAGAGTTCCGCCGGGCAGAGGGAGCCCTGCGGGACACTCCATGCCGCCGCGGCGGCAGCGGCCAGCTTTTTTTTTTTTTTTTTTTTTAAATTGCCATGAGCCGGGGGGGGGGGGGCGGGTAGGACGGGCAATGGGCTGGGGAGGGAGGGAGGGAGGGGGGTTAAGACTGGCAATGGGCTAGGGAGGGAGGGAGGGGGGTTAAGACTGGCAATGGGCTAGGGAGGGAGGGAGGGAGGGAGGGAGGGGGGTTAAGACTGGCAATGGGCTAGGGAGGGAGGGAGGGAGGGAGGGGGGTTAAGACTGGCAATGGGCTAGGGAGGGAGGGGGGTTAAGACTGGCAATGAGCTAGGGAGGGAGGGAGGGAGGGGGGTTTAAGACTGGCAATGAGCTAGGGAGGGAGGGAGGGGGGTTAAGACTGGCAATGAGCTAGGGAGGGAGGGAGGGAGGGGGGTTAAGACTGGCAATGAGCTAGGGAGGGAGGGAGGGGGGTTAAGACTGGCAATGAGCTAGGGAGGGAGAGAGGGAGGGGGGTTAAGACTGGCAATGGGCTAGGGAGGGAGGGAGGGAGGGAGGGGGGTTAAGACTGGCAATGAGCTAGGGAGGGAGGGAGGGAGGGAGGGGGTTAAGACTGGCAATGGGCTAGGGAGGGAAGGAGGGGGTGTTAAGACTGGCAATGGGCTAGGGAGGGAGGGGGGTGTTAAGACTGGCAATGGGCTAGGGAGGGGGGTTTAAGACTGGCAATGGGCTGGGGGGGGTTAAGACTGGCAATGGGCTAGGGGGGGTTAAGACTGGCAATGGGCTGGGGGGGTTAAGACTGGCAATGGGCTGGGGGCGGTTAAGAATGGCAGTGGGCTATGTGGGGGTTAAGACTGGCAGTGGGCTAGGGAGGGGGAGGGGGGTTAAGACTGGCAATGGGCTGGGGAGGGGGGGTTAAGACTGGCAGTGGGCTATGGGGGGTTAAGACTGGCAATGGGCTAGGGAGGGGGGGTTAAGACTGGCAATGGGCTGGGGAGGGGGTTAAGACGGGCAGTGGGCTATGGGGGGTTAAGACTGGCAATGGGCTAGGGAGGGGGGAAAAGAATGCCAGTGGTCTGGGGTGGGGGGGTAATACATGGAGTGGGCTGGGGAGGGGGGTTAAGACTGGCAGTGGGCTGGGGAGGGGGGTTAAGACTGGCAGTGGGCTATGGGGGGTTAAGAGTGGCAGTGGGCTATGGGGTGGTTAAGACTAGCAATGGGCTGTGGGCTGATGAGGGCTGGCAATGGGCTATGGGGGGGGGGGTTAAGACTGGTAATGGGCTATGGGGGGGGTAAGACTGGTAGTGGGCTGATGGGGGGGTTAGGACTGGTAATGGGTGATGGGGGGGGGTTATGACTGTTAAAGGTCGATTGGGGGGGGGGATAAGACTGGTAGTGTGCTGATGTGGGGTAGGACTGATAATGGGTTATGGGGGGGCTAGGACAGGAAATGGGCTGATGGGAAGGGGTTAGGACTTGAGGTGGGCTGATGTGGTTAGGACTGGTAATGGGCTGTGGGCTGATGGGGGGGTTTAGGACTGGCAATGGGCTATGGGGGGCTGACTGGAAATGGGCTGATGGGGGGTTAGGACTGGTAATGGGTTATAGGGGGGCTTAAACTGAAAATGGGGTGATGGGGGTTAGGACTGGAAGTTGATTGATGGGGGGCTAGGACTGGTAATGGGTTGGGGGGTTGCTAGGACTGGAAATGGGCTGAGTGGAAGGGGAGGCTTGTGAACTGCAAAAAGCTGATGGGGAGGGGGCTAGGAATGGAAATGGGCTGTGAGGGAAGGGAGCTAGGACTGAAAATGGGCTGATGGAACAGCTAGGATAGGACTGGAAATGGGCTGTTGGGGGGAGCTAAGATTGGAAATGGGCTGTGGTGGAGGCTTGAATTGAAATGGACTCATGGAGGGGCTAGAACTGGAAGTAGGCTCATGGGGGGGACTTGGACTAGAATTGGGCTGAGTGGAGGGGAGCTATGATTTGACATGGGCTGATGGTGGGGCTAGGAAATGACTAGAAATGGGCTGATGGGGGGGCTAGGATTGGAAATGAGCTGATGAAGGGACTTGGACTGGAAATGGATGGGGGAGCTAGGAGTGGAAATGGACTGATGGGGGGCTAGGACTGGAAATGGGCTGATGCAGGGACTAGAAGGGAATGGATGCTGGGTGAGGCTGGAACTAGAAGGGAGCTGATGTTGGGGGAGGATTAGAATGGGATGGGACTGGGAGAGTAAAATGGAGAGGGAAAAATATTTTGTGTAGGAGGGATGAAAAATCTACAATTGGCCAGGTATTGGGAGAGTAATTGGGGATTGAGGATGGACGGGTAAAATTTGTGTGGATGAAATAGGAATGAGGAAAGAGCAAAAGGAGAAAGATTAGTATGTTAAAGCAGATGTAGAGAGAGAGAGAGAATGGAAAAAAAACTAGAAGAGAGAAGAAAGGACAAATGGACAGCAGACGATGGAGAGTTAGCAGAAAACATGAAGAAACCAGAAGAAAGTGGCTGGACCAATTGCAACTGAAAAAAAATGCACAAAAGGTAGAAAGATACCTCTTTATTTTGAATTTATTAACTGGAATATGTCAGCTCTGGGAAATGTGCATCATTAACATCTGCGCTTTGTTTGGTACAAGAGGAAATTAATTTATAGTTTTATTTCTACAGTGTTGTTGTACATTCCAAGTTTGGCTTTTGGGGTTCCCAGTTTAATTATTGCCTTCCTGTTTCTAAATTGTGATTCCTTGTTTGGTGATGGTCTATGTTCTGCATGTGTAACTGAGCTGAGGTATTCTGTTTATGTAATTCCTATTTGACATTGCCACTTGTTCTCTTTCCCCAGTATTCTCTGAAATGTACTGGTTTAATATTTGCAGTGTTGCCTTTTGATAGGTAGGGTATGGTGCTTTGTGAGTCCTGGTAATGCTGTCAGGATACGGCGGGTTTGCTATGGGTTCTAACTGGGCAGCGTTTGTAGTAGTTCCTAATGTGCCTGGCGGTTGGCACTGGATTATAGTAATGTAGAAATCTTTTAGTCTTTCTTTATCCATACACTCATTAAGAGACATGTTTACTAAAAGTTAGTGTATGGTAACATTATGCAAATATTTATGCAAATAAGACCACTTATGCAAATGAGGCCCCGCACCGAGTCTCCGCACATGGCCCCGCACCCCCCTTGGGCCGCCCCTGTGTGTGATGATTCTGGCTGCTGTGTTTTGTATCAATTGAAGATGATAAAGTTGAAAGTGGGGGACACCTGCAAGGGCAAGGTTGCAGAAATCTAGATGAGACATAACTAAAGAAAAGAGAAGGGTAGTTAGTGACTGAAGGGAGAGAAAAGGATGGATTTTTCGGATTTGGCAAAGAAAGAAGGACCTTCTGGTGAGCAGTGAAAATTGATTGTGAAATGATAGATCCGAATCAAGAGTTACTCTGAGGTAGCATAGAGAGGATACCAGGGGAATGGCGGAGTTGAAGAGGACTGGGGCTACCGAGGGACAGAGACCAACGAATGTAGACCATATAGCCGATGTCTTGGACAGGTTGAGATGAAGACAGTTAGTGGTTAACCACATACATGTAGAGATCATCCTTTTGCCAAATGTATGCTAAAGGTTTTCTCTGAAGAGTTCTGTTGTGCGTTTTTTTATATTTAGTCTTCAACAAGACTTAGTAAATTATGCAAATGAGAATTATTTCTCCTCTCTGTGTCCTCTCCTCAGCTCACAGATATGAATCGCCCTTCTGCTTCTATGCTGCAGCTTTCCTGCTGATCCTATGTCTTTTCCTATTGGTTGTGTCAGTAAGACTGGGGGCTCTCTGTAAGTATAATAAAAAAACATGACCCATACAGTAATCCTGGGGATTTCTATAAGTACTGTATAAGATACAATTTCCTTGTGTTATACTCATACAATTAAACCTGGAAAAGATACCAATCACAATTTTCCATTAAAAAAAAGCAAAACATCCCGACCAAAATTCAAATTCCTCACAAATAAATAAGAAGCTGAACACAATTTAGAATGTGCTGATCTTGATAAGTCAAATAGCACTAAATACGTGCTTAGTACTAGTGATAAGCACATCTGGGAGTTTTCAACTGGCTGTAATGACACAAGAAAAAACCTCTATGAGGCTCGTTTACTACTACTATTAATCATTTGTATAGCACTACAAAGCATACACAGTCCCTGCTCATCTGAGCTTTCAATATAATCAAGATGAAAAAACATCTCAAAACTGGGGACTAGAGTCTGGCAAGATAGACATAAGAAGTGGACAAGAGAGTGAGGAGCATCAGGATCCAAAAACAGCCTCAAAGAGGAGGGTCTTCAGCCTGGACTTGAATAGGGCCAGAGAAGGAGTCCGGAGTGTGGAGTTTAATGTGCAGCTAACGCATGTTTTGGCCATGCGGTACTGGGGAGTGCATGGTCATAATTCTCCAACGCTTTGCTAGTGCATTGGCAACGTGCTTCCTGGACATGAATGTCATATGCTGTAAAGCCCTGAACCCTTCCAAATTTATACCTTCATTGACAATGTTGGATGGCAGTGTCTAGATTTGAACCAGGCACTCGCCTAGGACATGGGTATTGGACAGGAATGGTGTGTCTGCCACAGTAGTAGAGCACTGCAGCCTGACAGCCACAAAACCAGGATCTGGAGCACATGAGTGGATCTGCTAAGAGAGTGAGCAAAGTGACGTCCCTCTTGAAAGTATGCATTTGCGTTGGATAGATGTGGGAGGGTGCGGAGGAGTCGGGAGATAGGGCCTGTGCTCAATGATGCAGCTAATACTGGCCATATAGCCAGAGTTGGAGAAAGCAGCTGGGGAAGGTCAGGCAAATGAGGTATTGCAACACCTGGCAAAATGCAGGTTGACACCAATATGAGCTGTCAGATTACCACATAGGGTTAGCCCAAGGGCTTTTGGTGCCTTAGGTAGCCGCACCACGCTGTTCCCACTTTATCTCATCTGGGAGAGGGGGCGGCATGGCACGGCAACTCCCACATGCTGTTTTTTTTTCTTTTTTTAAGCGGCAGCTTTCTTGCACTGCGGTGAGCTTTAAAGTGCCCTCACTGCCTGCTGCTCCTACTCCTCTTTCAATGTGACTTCCTGCCCCCTCAGACAGGAAGTTGTGTCAGAAGGGAGCAGGATTGGCAGGCCACGAGAGCACATGCAGACGCTTTAAAGCCCACCGCGGCAGCAGAATCCTGCAATTTTAAAGTTTGGACAGGCTGGGGTCACCATGCCTCCTACTGGGGCTGGCCGCCTTGTCTACCTGTCTATGGAGCCATGTAGCGGTGCATACATGCACCTGGGGGGCTAAGCCGTTGCCATGGATTATGTTCCTATGGGTAGATGGCCTCTCACCCTGGTCAAAGGAGGACGTGTGTTTGGCCTATCATCTCATGACCAGGTGCTGCATTTCTATCACTGAACATAGGCTTGCTCTAATGGAGCTCCCTGATCTCTGTACTTCCCCTAAATGAGGGCAATACAGTTCACAGAACTGAGGAGCTAATGTCTCTGAGAGCCACTTGAGGTTTCCTGTCTCAATGAGGATGTGAAGTCCTGCAGTCACTCCACAGAGCTTTGACCATGGTGGGAGTAAGTGTCTGGTAACTGTACTGAGACCAGAGTGGAGGAGTAGCCTAATGGTTAGAGTACTGGTTTAAAACCCAAAAGGCAAGCGTTTAATTCCCACTAGCACTCCTTGTGGCCTTGGGCAAATCACTTAACTCTCCATTACCTAAAGAAAAATCCAAGTTATCTATGTCCCTGTTTAATGTTCGTTACCACATTTAAATTACAATGTAAACTGCTTTGACTGAAATGATAAAGCAGTATAAGAACCCTGTTAAATAAATAAATCAGCTCAAGCACCCCTCCATGGGAGCAGCACAGTTCACTAGCAAGAGCTTTGTTCCAGAAAAATAGGTAAAGGTCCCAATCCCCTCTCACACTAGAGGTTGTAATAGGGAAAGGTCCCAATCCCCTCTCACAATAGAGGTCTGGTAACATTCAACTGCAGACTAAGGGGCATGTTTACTAAAATCCGCAAAATAGCGCGCCGCAAAATAGCGCACGGCAACGCGGCACTGAAACGCGCAGAAACGCGTTTAAACGCCCCGCACACGTGCGTGTCACCCCCGCACAGGTACGCGGCTCACTAACGGGCCCCGTACAAGTGCGGGCCCGCAAATGTCCGATAGAGGCGTGGAACGGCGAAAGGAGGGCGGAGGAAGGCTCCGGAGGGGCGGAGGGACGGGGTCAATGGGTGGAGAGTGGGAGGGGAGAGGCTCCCCGCACAGTATCGGGCCCGAATGTGCATGTAAAAACTACCGCGAGTGAAACACTCGCGGTAGAAAGCATTTAAAGGGAAGAGAAACCATTTCCGTCAGCAATGTACAGGAAAACCGGGGAAACCAGCAAAACGTGAGCAGTGTGATATATGTGCACAGCACAAAAGTGAAAATAAAAATAGAAAATGACCACAACAGAACTATTAAAAATAGTAATTCAGCTGGGGAACAGTTATAGTGATGGGCAAATACAGAAATCACACCCAGCAAAGCTCCAGAAAAAAGAAATGAATTTTGGAAAGGTCTACTGAGAGGAGACTCTTCCAAAAAACATTTCCACGTGTTGGAGCTTTCCTGGGAGTGTTTGCTATGGTTGCCCATTAATATCACTGTTGCCCAGCGTGGTAATATTTTGTCCCACATTTCCCGTGGTCATTTCCGGGGTTTATGTGCACGTTTGTCACCAGACAGGGTGCATATGCCCACAGTAGAATTGCGTAGAGCAGGGTTTGTGACTCCATCCTGCCAGGCTTACTGCCTCCAGGGGCTGCACTGTCTCTGTGGCCAAAGTGTGGTACAGCGGACAGAGTCATTACCTCTAGGACCAGAGGGCAGAGGTTCAAAACCCAGCTGGGGCACCTGCCAGCCCAGTCCCTATATTTTACCCACCACTAAATAAAGATAGCGCAGACACCCCTGTATGCATGGGGAAAACACCCATATTTTACCCAACACCGCACACACACCACAACAATGGGCATTACCTACAGCCAAGTCCCCCAAATGCAGTCCCATACTGACACATTGCAATCAGGTCAACTGCTTTTTCTGAGAGAAGTTCATGCCAGCATGTTGGCGGACAAGTACATGTGGTGCAGGGGGCAGTGGCTGCTAACCACAGAAGACAGAGGCCTAGCCATGTGCAGGCTGGCACAGTCCACTGCAACAGACAGGTCCTGCCGGATCCACAGTCATGGACAGTCCAGGGAATCCAACCAATCTGTGGCTACACAGTGGTGCAGTGCACACAGACAGTGCATACATGAACAGAAGGTCACAGGTTCAAAGCCCAGCTGGGGCTACTGCCAATCCTGCCCACATATTTTTCCCACAACTAAACAGTGATAGTAAGGACACACCTTTCATGGCGGGGACATATGCAATGGTAAGACATCTATCTTTTACCCCACTGAGCACAGACACCATGAACAGGGTCAGTACCTAGAGCAGAAGCACCCAAATGCAGTCCTGGTGGGCCACACACCAGTCAGGTTCCATGCTGACACTCATACAAATGCCTGTGCTGTATATCTATGCACCACCCCCATGGCATGTAGATGTAGCCCATGCATATTCATGAGGGATAGCAGGAAAACCTGAACAGTGTGATGCAAACCTGGACTGGAGTTGGGAATCTGTGCCGTAAAGCAGCAGCCATCAAGGGCAGACACACCCACACCCACAGGCCCCATTGGCCAATGTTTCCTGGAAAGGCAGAACATTGGACCGTGCATGCAGCACCCAAAACGAGCACTGGCATAACTTACCAATGTCACCCTACACCTGAGGTATACGGTACACAGCTCGGAGACGTTTGCTAGGAGCACAGGCAGGCAGTTATCCATACGTTACCTACATACTGCTAGTTGACCCCATCCAAACAATCTGTTAGGTGTTTGCGGGGCATGCTCCAGGCCTGGCCTCTGACGGTGCTTACCACCCTGGGGAGTGACCACCAGCTGTAATGCGTACCATATCCATGCCTTGCCGTGCTCAGGACCGGTTTGGTGGGCAAGGCTACTTACCCCCTCAATCGTAGCACCATGATGGCAGAGGTGTGGAAGTGTGTGTCTGTCTATACAGTGGGTGTTGGCTGTAAGCCCCTTCAACAGCCCGCACTGCCAGCACTGTTGCCAGTATTGGCCAGTCAATGTGCATAATGAGGTACAAGGTACCATGGGTATAGCCAGGGCAGGGTGGCGTGGCCAGGATGCATCTGCACTGGGCATAGGGCCCTGGCAGGGACATTGGCTGGGATATTGTAGTGTCCGGCCACCACCTACACAGACAGGGTGGCCAAAGCATGTCCTTCTGGGGGATCACGCTCACCCTGACTGTGCAGTGACCACAGCATGGCTAGGCCCCCCCATAGTGCTGTATAGTAGTTCTCTCATGTGATAGATATGGGTTTCTCTTTGGGGCCCAGTCACTGATCTATCTGCTTGCTGTGTATGCAGACAGCCCAGTTCTGGGTGCATGCATCTCCATTGGGAACATGCACTATGGACTAATCAGCAGACTGTTTGTAGCTGGTAAATGTCTTGCTATAATGGCTTGCAGGGTGCAGTGGCTGTTGGCTTGCTGCAGGGGAATATCTGGTGGTGGAGTGCAGCTTACCATACCCTGGGCTTATGTCTGTCTGCTATTGTGTTATGGCTGTGTATGGAGCTGCCTGCCTGGGGGGGGGTGGTGGTGTTCCTCAGCAGGACTGGGGTTGATGTTGCCCTCTACTGCAGTGTTTCCCAACCCAGTCCTACGGGGCACACCGGCCAGTCAGGTTTTTGGGATATCCCTAATGACTATGCATGAGATATATATGCATTAGAGATATCCTGCCAACCTGACTGGTTTGTGGCCCTCCAGGGCTGGATTTGGAGACCCCTGCCTTACACCTCTGTCATTTAAGATTGTGAGTGGGCAAGGTGCAGATGTCCTAGACATCGAAAGGGTATATAGAATGTGACACATTCCTCCTCGATTCTCACCACCACCAAAAAGTTGTCTAATAGACAATATTTTGGTGGTGGTGAGAATCGAGGAGGAATGTGTCACATTCTATATACTCTTTTGATGTCTAGGACATCTGCACCTTGCCCACTCACAATCTTAAATGACAGAGGTGTAAGGCAGGGGTCTCCAAATCCAGCCCTGGAGGGCCACAAACCAGTCAGGTTGGTAGGATATCTCTAATGCATATATATCTCATGCATAGTCATTAGGGATATCCTGAAAACCTGACTGGCCAGTGTGCCCCGTAGGACTGGGTTGGGAAACACTGCTCTACTGTCACCTTTGCAGGGAAGTAGAGTGTGGATCCCTTGATGGGGACCATGTTTGCCATGGGGGGGGGGGGTTGCACCTGATGGCGGCAGACAGGGATATCCATCGTGTTTGCAGAAACTAGCTATCTTACACATTAACACTGCTTTGGAACGCCCGCTTGGCCTCCGTCAGCCATGGCAGGTGTTGTTGACCTGGTCCTGGCCACCTCATTGCACACTCAGGGTGAGCACAGTACCCGCACGATGTAACGGTGTGTGGCTACTCTGTGCCAGTAAAACACCCGGTCAGTGCCCCCTACTAGGCCAAGGTGCTGTGTGGGTGCACCCGGTCACTTCCCCCAACAGGGCCGAGGTGCTGTGGGGGTGCATTCCCCATCTTGTGTCCATCTGCGGACAGCTAATTTGCATGTGCAGTGCATCATGGGTACGGGTGGCCTAACCCTATCCTGTTGACACCAGCAGACTGTCTGTGAGGTGACGTGTAGGCCAGTGTTTCCCAACCCAGTCCTACGGGGCACACCGGCCAGTCAGGTTTTCGGGATATCCCTAATGCATATATATCTCATGCATAGTCATTAGGGATATCCCGAAAACCTGACTGGCCGGTGTGCCCCGTAGGACTGGGTTGGGAAACACTGGTGTAGGCTATCTGCAGCCAGCCAGGGGCCTGCTTACAGCTATGGAGCTGTAGCACAATGGTTACATCACTGCCTGTGCAGCCAGAGGTCATGGGTTCAAACCCAAATGGGGCCCTTTGGTAGGGCTGTCCACAGCTTTATTTTTATGTACTGTACATATGTCTATGCCGGCAAGACCACCCTCAGCTTACTATACCCATTAGGTGCCTCTGAGGGTGCTTCATAGGGCGCCCTGTAGGCCACCTTATGGTTGCCATCCCTATAGGGTGCACTATACATTATCCTGTGTCGCAACATACATGCTGCCCTATAGGGGTCATTCAAGGGTGCCTTGGCGAACAGTGCACTGTAACATGTGCCTTATGGGCCGCCGTATGTTAACATGCTGGGAGAGTGCGTTTGCTAGTAGTGATGACAAAATAAAATTATACAGCCTCCTACAGCACTCCACAACATAATACATACTGCCTCAGCAGGCATTTTTCACTGGGCATTGTGAGGAGTTGAACCCCTGATCCCTGCACCATTGGTCAGTGTTTTAACCATTGTGCTGTGGCTCTGTTCCTATGCTTGTGCATCAGCGCGCCGCCTTGTGCCTATCAGCGTGCCGCCTTTCTGCCGCCCAAGGGGACCAGTGCGCCGCCTTCTGCTGCCCAAAAATAACTGTGCGCCGCCTTATGCCGCCCAAAAAGCACTGTGCGCCGCCTTCTGCCGCCCAAAAATAACTGTGCGCCGCCTTATGCCGTTCCAAATTAATTTGCCTCCTAAAACAATGTTAATCATTACAGTTGCTGCCTCAGCTGACCTTTGTCATTGCGCACACTGGGGGATTGAACCCATGGCCCCTGCACCATTGGTCAGTGTCTTCACTGTTGTACCACGGCTCTGTTGTTTTGTATACTCAGCAGCGCGCCACTTTGCCTTTCCACGCGCTAATGTCGACCCCCGCACATTAGCGCGACGCACACACGTCCGGTTGCTTACTAACGTTTTTTTTCTATTTTCTGCCTGAACCGCCCACTCCTTATATGGCACAGGCACACTAGCACGGCCCCGCACGTTAGGAATGTTTAGTAAACAGACCCCTAAGTAACTGGGCACTCTGGATGCTTCAGGGCGAGGGGTTTACAAATCCATTCCACATGGCCGAGTGCATCGAAAAGGTTGGAAGATAGTGGGAGATGCTGTTGGTAAGAGACTTTAACCTGTCAGAGGTGGACTGGGGTATCCTGCCTCTAGAATCGATGTGAGTAGGGAGATAGTGGATGTCCTTCAAAGTTTCTGTCCTGACAAATGGTTGGAAGCCATGAGGGAAGGGCGATACTGGACCTGTCTTTAATGTCCAGGTAGGTATCCACCTGATCAGTGGTCATCAAACATTATGGTTGGATATAGCAAGGAATTTATTTATTTATTTATTTAACATCTCTTATATACCGCGCTATTAAAATCAGCGCGGTGTACATCGAACAAAATATACTGCAATGTGTACAGGTAACATCGAGTTTACAGAGAACAAGGGAATATATAACATGGAATAACAGGGATAACTATGTACAATCAACATTATACTATAAATATGCTTTTATTATATACCATATTTAAACTCGAGTGGATATTGTACGTGTATTCATGGGTGGCATGGGTCAATAGTAGTAAAGTGAAATATCGTGGGAACTAACCATTTTCTGGTTGGATAAAGGTGCTAAGGTGTTTGGTGTGAGTGGGAGGCCCGTTGGCTGTGTGAGTGTCTGTGGTCACTTCTGGGTAGTATTTTGTGAATAAGTGATGCTTTACGGCTTTGCGGAATTGTAATAGGCTTTTGATGCCGCGGATTTCATGGGGAAGTATATTCCAATTCCTGGGTGCGAATAATGAAAAAGCTCTGTTTGATGTAGCTTTAGTACATGATGTCATCATCTTGGGAACTATTAAGGTGTTCATAGTTGTAGATGAGGATCACATAAATCTTAAAGCTCTGAATTTCAAGAAGTTACGAAGACAGCATGAATGGCGGCATGGTTAACCTGCTCTGCTGAAATTTCTTCTGAATTTTCCCCATTGATCTTCTTTGTTATGCCAATAAAAAGAAAAGGAAGGATGAAAACCTACCCCTCAGAAAATGCTCGAGCAAACCTAAGACACAGAGGAGGAGCTCACAGCCAGGACTGCAGAGTGCACATGTGAGAGGAGAGGAGCGACCAGCAGGTAGTGGGAGAGTCGGGATACTAAAGGCACATGCAGAGCTATCAATGGAGCACAGAGGGGGGAGGAAGAGAGACCAGGACTCAGGTGTAGGAGGGAACAGCTGACGTTAGCTAAGAGTGGGCAAGTGACGGTGAGTCAGAGAGGTGCAGGGTGAAGCAGGACTTCTCCTGAATGAAAAAGAACACAAAGAGGCATACACTCTGTGCTGTCCCACAGTCTGTCTTATTTGTCTCTTAGTCTGTCTCTGTCTCGCCCAGCTCTAGCCATCAGCCTCTATCTTTATACAGGGCAGCCAATGCAGAGCTGTACACATCCCTAAGGCAATGGCAGAGAGACAGTAGGCCTGGAAATGCTCAGCAGCCCCCCACCACCATCTGACATTCTCCAGCAGCAAGCACAGAGTCACCAGCCACTGCACCCTGCAAGGTTTTTCCAGCCATACACATATAACTGCAGGCAGTCTGCTAGCTAGTCCACAGTGCATGATCCTGGAGGAGATGTGTGCACACCCACCAAGCAGATAAGTCAGTGATTAGGCCCCAGAGAAGAAAACCTATATATTTCACTTAAGAAAAATACAATACAGCTCTATGGGGGAGCCTAGCCATGCCATGGTCACTGCTCAGTCAGGGTGAGAGTGACCTCCCAGCAGGACATGTTGTGGCCGGCCACTACAATGTCAGAGCCATTGCCCTATGCCCTGTGCAGATGTATCCAGGCCAGGCCACCCTGTCCAGGCTATACCCACAGTATCTTGCTCCTCATTATGCACATTGGCAGGCCAATACTGGCAACAGTGCTAGCAGTGTGGGCTGAGAAAGGTGTTAGCAGCCACCACACACTGGATAGACCAGGGGTCCCCAAACCTGTCCTGGAGGGTCGCAATCCTGGCAGGTTTTTGGGATAGCCCTAATGAATATGCATGAGATATATATGCATTAGAGATATCCTCCCAACCTGACTGGTTTGTGGCCCTCCAGTACTGGATTGGGAGACCCCTGCCTTACACCTCTGTCATTTAAGATTGTGAGTGCGCAAGGTACAGATGTCCTAGACATCAAAAGGGTAGATAGACTTTGTCACATTCCTCCTCGCTTCTTACCACCACCAAAATGGTGTCTATTAGACAACTTTTTGGTGGTGGTGAGACTGCAGCAAAAACAAACTTGCAACTACCCCTGACTTCAGAAAAGCCAAAAAAAGTATAAACAGCAAGGTATTCTCTCACTGTGCCCCCACCCTCTGGAACAAACTGTCGGATAGTCTAAGAGCCATAAAAGACCTTTCAACCTTCAAAAAAAACCACATAAGAACATAAGATATGCCATACTTGGTCAGACCAAGGTCCATCAAGCCCAGTATTCTGTTTCCAACAGTGGCCAATCTAGGTCATATGTACCTAGCAGTTTCCCCAAGGGACACAGGTTCCACAATGCTTGTATTGGTTCAAGCATTGATATCCTGGGTCCCTTCTTAATAATGGTTTATGGACCTTTCCTCCAGGAACTTGTCCAAACCTTTTTTAAACCCAGCTACACTAACAGCCTTTACTACATCCTTCGGTAACAAATTCCAGAGTTTGATTACACGTTGAGTGAAAAAATATTTTCTTTTATTAGTCTTAAATAGTTTACCCTGTAGCTTCATTGCATGTCCCCTAGTCTTCCTATAATCTGATAACATAAACAGTCGATCTACGTTTACCCGTTCCACTCCGTTCATTAATTTATAGACTTCTATCATATCTCCCCTCAGCCGTCTCTTTTCCAAGTTAAAGAGCCCTAACCTTTTTAGCCTTTCTTCATAGGAGTATCCTTCCATCCCCTTTACCATTTTGGTGGCTCTTCTCTGAACCTTTTCTAAAATCGCTATATCCTTTTTAAGATACGGCGACCAGAATTGCACACAATATTCAAGGTGCGGTCTCACCATGGAACGATATAGAGGCATTATAATATCTTTTGTTTTATTTTCCATTCCTTTCCTTATCATACCTTATTTTCCATTCCTTTCCTTATCATACCATAACCTCAAAACATATCTATTCATTCAGCACTTTAGCAACTACCACCCATAACCATAGCACAACACCTAACACATCCAAACAATGACCTTCAAGCAACTTACCACTGCAGCACAAGATCACCCTGTATATAGTTAACAAAGTTAATTTTGCTGTTTACTGTACATAGTTATTATTGTTCCATGTAAACCGAATCTGTACTAAGGGGTATGTTTACTAAACCGTCTTAATGTGCGCTCTGCGCCGTTAACGCGCGATAAGGTACCTTATCGCGCGATAAAGGTGCTTAACGGGCGATAAGGTACCTTATCGCGCGCTAACGTGTGCAGCAGTGCAAACGAGCGCTGAAGGCGGGGAAAGGCTCCGGAGGGCGGAGGAAGGCTCCCTAGGGGCGGAGAGAAGGGGTCAATAGTTGGAGAGTGGGAGGGGAAAGGCTCCCTGCACACTAACGCTGTGAAATCCGAGGCTCACAACTAACGCCAGTGAAACCCTAGAGCTGATTTAAAGGGAAGAGAAACCATTTCTGTCAGCAATGTACAGCAAAACCAGGGAAACCTACAAAAAAGTGATGTGTGATACATGTGCACGGAACAAAAGGGCAAATAAACATTGAAAATGACCCCAACAAAATATAAAAAAAACATAACCAAGCTGGGCAATAGTTATATTAATGGGAAACATCAAAAAACACTCCCACGAGAGCTCCAAAAACAAGATATGAATTGTGGAAGGGTCTGCGCTCTGTCCCCATACAAGGTGAATGATCCCACAGTGAAATAGCGCTGATCAGGGTTTCCCTCTACATTGGACAGGTTTCTTATAGCATGCACATGTTCCACAACAGCAGTGCGGTCATGTCGGAATGGGCAACTGGACAAATGCTGGGAAAGGGGACACAGAGGGCTGCAGACGGTACATGCAGTATTGCAGCTGGGCCACAGTGCGGACTAGGGTGATGCCTAGGTGGCCCATAGGAATGCTGAAACAGTAGAGCAGCCAGACAGCAACCGATGAGGGTCCAGCATGGGCACAAGTGTGCTTCCCACAGTGTCACAGGGGATAGTACCCAGCAGGTACCCCCAAGGGCACAGAACATTGGCAGGCGGTGCTGGGGGGAAGCGTGGACATCTATGCAGGCACCCCTACCCCAGTACCCGCACCATAGGCAGCCACCTATCCGCACACTGGATGGCCTGAGACTACGCTCCACCAGCACCACCAGCAGAAGGGCATGTCAGCATGGTGGCAGAGGGGTACTGGTGGTGGAGGGGGCAGTGGCAGCTGCCCAGAGCAGACTGTGGCCTAGCCCTGTGTAGGTGGGTTCCATGCACTGCAACAGACAGGCCCTGTCTGACGAACAGTCATGGTATCCCCAGGGAATGCACTATCTCTGTGGCAACATGGTGGTGCAGTGCACACAGCCAGTGTGTTCAGGAGCAGAGGGTCACAGGTTCAAATCCCAGGTGTGGTTCCTGCCAATCAACCAACCCACACAAAAGGAAACATATTAGATTTGATCTTTGCCCCACTATCTACCTGCAACACTGCCAACTTCTCATCACCAACCTATACTGACGTACCGTGGTCTGACCATAAACTAATCCTTTTCCAAATTCCCATTGATAACGAGCCAATAAAGTCACCTGAGAGTAACACAGCCCCCACGAGACCACCAGCACGTTGTTTCCAACCATTTAACAAGGAACTCATCATAAAACACACGCAACCCATACTTACCTTGACAACAACGGACCCCGACAATCTGGTCTCTAACTGGAACAACAGTCTCAGTACAATAGCACAACGTTCAGTACAAAACAAAAACACCAGGAAAAGACCCACAGCATCCTGGTTCTCCAATGACCTACGGACCTCGCTCCTCAAACTTAGGAAACTCGAAAGGCGATGGAGGCGCTCACGCTCAACCGAAGATCTAGAGGCTTATAACCTACAACTCGCAACTCACAGATCTGCGATATCTGAGAAAATGAAACAAGCTCACACCAACACGCTAATGCGATCACTAAATAAGCCACATGACCTCTTTGCCCTCGTCAAAAACCTAACGAAGGAACCAGGACCAGAGCAAACAACAGAGATTCTCGCTCAAGACTATGCGGACTTCCTCCAATCAAAAATACACCAAACCACCAAGACTGATATTACCGACTCTAAGAATCCAGCATGCATACCAACGCTAACAACTTTCGACATCCCCTCCCCTAAGCAAATCGCTGACTTAATCACTACAATCAACACGACCACGGCCCACACCGACCCCTGTCCAGCTTTTTGGATTAAAGAACTGAGGACAGAGTTTAGCCCCTTCATCGCCAAACTCTTTGATGCATCATTCTCTTCAGGCCTATTTCCCCTAAGTCTCAAACATACATCCATTAGACCACTACTAAAAAACCCAAAACTAGACTCCCAGAAAGTAGAATCCTACAGACCTATTGCCAGCATCCCACTGCTGGCCAAGATAATCGAAAAGGAGGTCCAAATTCAGCTCCAGCAGCACATAGACAACGCTGCACCTCTTGACCACAGCCAACATGGCTTTAGAGAGGCTCATGGTGTGGAGACTCTACTTACCACACTCTTCAACAACATCCTCACAACAATTGATAACATCCATCATGGAGTGGTCCTTATATTCCTAGACATAGCTGCAGCATTTGACTCAGTTTGTCACCAAACCCTCCTGAAACGTCTCGAAGAAAAAGGCATCTGCGGCTTAGCACTAAATTGGTGCAAGTCATACCTCGCCGATAGATGGCAGCATGTCCGAACCGAATTATCTACATCCAAACCATTTCATCAGAAACAAGGTGTCCCGCAAGGATCCTCCCTTTCGGCTCTTATGTTTAACATCTACATGCAGCCCGTCTGCGACATCATTCGCTCATACAACACTGAATGCATGATATACGCAGACGATGTCCTACTATACATGCCTTTCGAGACTGACCAAATTGACCTCTCACCCCTTACAAAATGCTTCAGTGCAGTAGAAAGATGGCTCAAGAATCAGAATCTTCGCATACAACATAAAAAGACTGAAGTGCTGTTTATCACTAGAAACTCTAGCTTCTCTCCACCAACCCACCTAAAAGTCGGCGAAGTAGAGCTTCAATCCAAACCCTCATTCCGCTACCTAGGGGTTACCCTAGACCAGAGCCTCAACATGAAGACACACATTGGCAACATGGTCAAATCAACATACCACAAAATTAGGACTCTCAAACATCTACGTCCCCTTTTACAGCCAGAAGACTTCAGAACCATTTTCCAGGCCCTAACCCTCCCACATCTGGACTATGCCAATGCAATCCTCCAAGGACTCCCAAAATCTACGATAATCCCTCTCCAGCTTGCCATGAACACCGCTGCCAGAGTTCTGAATGGGGCCTCGAGGCGAGACCATATAACACCCATCCTCAGAAGTCTCCACTGGCTCCCTATCCACTATAGGATCATCTTCAAAACAATACTAATAACATTCAAAGCCATAAATGGGCCCTCCCCCATGTCCCTCGCTGGTCTCGTACACAAACCCCCCCCCCAATAGAGCCAGAAGAACTACAGCAGTAAACACTTTGGCAATTCCCAAAGCACTGACCCAATGCACTCAGGCCACAGCAAGCAGGGCCTTTAGTATTAATGTTCCCAGACTCTGGAATGCCCTGCCCCCCAACATACGAGCAATCCCAAATCTAATCAATTTTAGAAGGGCTTTGAAACACCACCTTTTCTGTGAATACTACCCAAATGAAGATGCACCATCCCGACCTCCCCAAAACTGAGCCATGCGTCCAATATAATGCTATGTTCTCTCAAATATTGTATATTATGTAAATAATACTATGCTTTAAAAATGTGTAAATAGTTAATTTTAATTTTTGACTATCCAAGTTAAATTTCCTGTTATCTGTAGTTTTACGGTTAACCCACCGTAAAACATAACTGTTCCATGTGAACCGCACTGATATTGAAGAGCGCGGTATATTAAGAGAAATAAATAAATAAAATAAATAAATAAACCCAGCCCCCATATTTTACCCACTACTACAACGTGCTAATACAGACAGAACCTTTAGTGCAGATGACGTAGACATGCCCAAAACACCTACATTTTACCCTACAGAGCACAGACACCATAAACATGCGCATTACCTAAAGCAGAGTCTCCCAAATGCAGTCCTGGAGGGCCAAACACCATTCAGGTTCCATGCTGTCTCTAATAAAAATGCCTGTGCTGCATGTCTATGCGCCACCCCCATGGTATGCAGATGTGTCTCATGCATATGCATGAGGGACAGCATGAAAACCCGAACAGTGTCTGGCCCACCAGGACTGGAGTCGGGAACCTCTGCCCTAAAGCAGCGGCCAACAGGGGCAGACACACCCGCACCCACAGGCTCCATTATCCAATGCCTCCTGGAGAGGCAGGATGTGGGGCCCTGCATGCATCTCTCAATACTATCACCTGCATACCTTAGCAATGCCACCCTAAACCTGGGGATACGGTACACAGCTATCAAAAGGTTGCTATGATTACTGGCAGATAGCAATTCAGAAGTTAAGTATTTATTCTATGTATATAGTTCTCCCATGTTATCCAAGTTTATACTCCTGTTATATGTAATACCGAACAGCCTGTTGTTCTGGTCTTTGTGTTCATCTGTAAACCGCGCTGATTATAAATAGTGCGGTATATAAAAAACTGAAATAAATAAAAATAAATAAGTACAATGTTCTGATTGAGCTGCATCATAGCAACCTTTCTGATGTCTGTGGAGTGTGCTACAGGTCTTGTGTCTGACAGTGTTTACCACCCTGGGGAGTGACCCCAACAGCATTGCGTACCATAGCCATGCCTGTACTGTGCCCAGGACTGGAGCGGTGGCCAGGGCTGCCAAACAAATCTATAGTTGTACAATGCTGGCATAGGTGTGGGAGTGTGTGTCTGTCTATCCAGTGTGTGGTGGCTGCAAACACCCTCCACAGCCCACACTGCCAGCACTGTTGCCAGTATTGGCCTGCCAATGTGCATAATGAGGAGCAAGGAACCATGGGTATAGCCCGGACAGGGTGGCCTGGCCAGGATGCATCTGCACAGGGCATAGGGCAATGGCTGGGGCATTGTAGTGCCCGGCCACCACCTGCACAGACAGAGTGGCCACAGCATGTCCTGCTGGGTGATCACGGCATGGCTAGGTTCCCCCATAGTGCTATATAGTATTTCTCTTATGTGATTTTATGGGTTCCCTTTTGGGTCCCAATCACTGACTTATCTTCTTGGTGTGTATGCTGACATCCTGGTTCTGGGTGCACACATCTCCTCCAGGAACATGCACTATGGACTAGCTAGCAGACTGTCTGCAGCTAGTATGTGTCTTGCTGGAGCAACTTGCAGGGTGCAGTGGCTGGAGGCTTTCTGCAGGAGAATATCAGATAGTGGTGGGGCACAGCTGAGTATTTCCAGGCCAAATGTCTGTCTGCTATTGCTTTATAGATGTGTACAGAGCTGCATTGACTACCCTGTAGGGTGTCTGTTTCCCCAGCAGGACTGGGGTTGATGGTCCCCTCTACTGCCACCATTGCAGGGAGGTAGAATGTGGATCTGTTGGTGGGAGACCCTGTTTCCCACTCTCAGCCCCAGAGGGTGGGTTGGGGTGGTGGTACATAATCCGACTATGGGTCCATAAGGGCTAAACCTGACTGAGAAATACAAATGTATCCAAGGTGTGTCTGCAGGAACTACCTATCTCACACACTAGCACTGCTGGGGACCTGCAGCATGGCCTATTTCTGCCATGGAAGGTGCTGTGGACCTGATGCTGGGCGCCCCACCTCACCCTCAGAGTGAGCACAGTACCCGCACAATGTGACGGTGTGTAGCTACTCTGTGCCAGTAACACACACGGTCAGCTCCCCCTACCAGGCCGAGGTGCTGTGGGGGTGCATACCCCATCTTGTGATCATCTGTAGACTGCTGAGTTGCATGTGCAGTGCATCATGGGTACGGGTGGGTTAACCCTGTCCTGTTGACCACAGCAGACTGTTTGTGTGGTGACGTGCAGTCCTTCTGCAGCCAGCCAGGGGTTTGTTAGCTGCTATGGAGCTGTAGCCCAGTGGTTTCTTCACTGCCTGTGGAGCCAGAAGTCATGGGTTCAAACCCACCCTCTGGTTATTTTATAGGGCTGTCTGAAGCATTGTCTATTTTTAATGTACATTAGTGCTGCCAGCAAAAACACCCTCAGAGTACCATAACCATAAGGTGCCTCATAGGACGCCTTATAAAGCACCTTCTGGTACAATGCCTCAAGTAACAATACTTACATGTCAAAGCTGATGCCTCAGCCAGCCTTATGCATTAGGCACACTGGGGGATTGAACTCATGACCCCCTGTATCATTAGTCAGCGCATTAACCATTGTGCTACACCTCTGTTTCTATGTTTGAGTGTCTGGGCGCCTACTTAAGATTACCATGCGGTAACGCGCTCAACGGCATTTTGCCCGATAATGTGCGCAGCAGCGCGCGTTATCGCACGATAATCCCGTTTTGCTTCTTTAAGACTGAAACGCCCACTCCTTTTATGGCATCCTGCACACTAACGCCGCGCGCACATTAAGAAGGTTTAGTAAACATGCCCCTAACTGTACTGATCATTCTGTTCAATATAAACCGCAATTGATCTGTAGGAAATCGCGGTATAAAAATGTTAATAAAATAAATAAATAAATAAAATACATTTCTTCTGTTCTTACGTTCTTACTAGTGTTGGTCTATAGACCTCTGACTCAGATAGAAGATTTCAAAGGAGATCTGGCTGAGTGCATCAAAAAGATGGGAAGGAAGGGGAGATGCTTGGACAAACTGGGATGGAATCCATGAGTGAAGGGTGATAGTGGATGTGGTAGTCACAGTGTCAGTGTCTTTAATGTCCAGGTAGGTGTCATCAGACATTATGGTTGGATATAGCAGGAAAGAGGGCCTGTGCTGCTGTGGGGCTGAGATCGTGATTGGAGCCTCCCCAAGGGACCCTGCACGCATGTCTTTCCAGCTTGCCTCTGACTCCTCTGCCTGCAGATAACATCTTCCCAAGGACCCGTTCAGAACACCGAAGGCGAGACTGCTGCCTGATTCCACCACCTGGGTTACATTCACCTTCTGCCTGCAAGCACTAACCACCACACGACTGATTTGCTCCGCCTACCAGCATCATCACAGAGCAACTTAAATACCAGCACACTTCAGGCACACCCACGCCTGTCGAGCCCGCGCCTGAGGGCCCTTTGGTGTGCCCTTAGGTGTGGAGCTTAGGCAATACTTCACCAAATAAAACTTTGCTACCATTACGGCGATTGACCTCGCTGATCCCCAGCCAAAGCCGTTCAAAGCATGGCAACATTTGTATATTGCACCCATCTGGTAAGCATCACGCTGTATGCAAGATAATCTGTATTATACAGTCCTAAGGTTTCCATACAAACTCATTGTTCAAGATTTCATTGCTATTTTATGTTTATGATATATCAATAGATAATACTCATGCTTCTTTACTACACTGTGAGTACATACATCCTCGAACAACTAACGTGCTACAATACCCCCTCACCAGCCTTCCATTGCAAGGCCCCAACCCAACCCCAAATCACCACCAAACCTAAGTCGACCAAACATTTGAAAAACAAACAAACCTACTACAAAGACACACCCCTAGACACACCATCTATACCATCTCACAACTATCATTCTGTCTCCACGGCACACATACACAGACAACTTTACTGCACTTAAACTCACCCACCTAGATCTACACAAGCTGAAATATCCAACTACTGAGTTGAAGCCTCTTACCACCACTAAACACCATGGCCACCAAAAGCACATCAGCCCTCTGGATACTCTGCATACGTCTTATCCTAATTAATGATGCCACAATAACCCACGTGATCACACCATGCTACTCCCACCTAATACCAATCATATACAACACAACTAGACACATACACACACACACCCTCCATAAATACGGGTACAACCCCAAACCTGCCCAAATAGACTAATCAATATAAAAACAAAACCTATCTCCCCCTCACCTACCACACTAATAATACCACAGCACACAGACTTAAAATGCTACCTCATTAGAACATAACATAAGAACATAAGATGTGCCATACTGGGTCAGACCAAGGTCCATCAAGCCCAGTATCCTGTTTCCAACAGTGGCCAATCTAGGTCATACGTACCTAGCAGTTTTCCCAAAAGACACAGGTTCCACAATGCTTGTACTGGGTCAAGCATTGATATCCTCGGTCCCTTCTTCATAATGGTTTATGGACCTTTCCTCCAGGAACTTGTCCAAACCATTTTGAAACCCAGCTACACTAACAGCCTTTACTACATCCTCCGGTAACAAATTCCAGAGTTTGATTACACGTTGAGTGAAAAAATAGTTTCTTTTATTAATCTTAAATAGTTTACTCTGTAGCTTCATTGCATGTCCCCTAGTCTTTCTATATTCTGATAATGTAAACAATCGATCTACGTTTACCCGTTCCACTCCGTTCATTAATTTATAGACTTCTGTCATATCTCCCCTCAGCCGTCTCTTTTCCAGGTTAAAGAGCCCTAACCTTTTTAGCCTTTCTTCATAGCTGGTCTGGGCTTCCAAGATAGTATTTTTCAACAACTCCCACGCTTGATGTAAGTCTTTAACCTTTGCTACTGCTCCTTTTAATTTTTGAAAGGGAGACTATGATAAAATGAGAAAAATAGTTAAGAAAAAACTAAAAGGTAGTGCTGTGGATTTCCTTACTATCCCTCCTCCACTAATTAAATCAAACACGATCATGCTATGATCACTATTGCCAAGTGGCCCCCAACACCCTTTTCTCTTGCACCAGATCTGGTGTTCCACTAAGGACTAGGTCCAATATGGCTTCCCCTCTTGTCTGATCATGAACCAGCTGCTCCAAGAAGCAGTCATTTATTTCATCTAGGAACTTTATCTCCCTAGCATGTCCTGCCGTGACACTGACCCAGTCAATACTGGGGTAATTGATATTGCCCATTATTATTACTGTGCTGTAACTTTTGTTAGCTTCCTTCATTTCTTTGAGCATTTCATCATCCATTTGTTCATTCTGGCCAGGCAGTCAATAGTACACCCCCACTGCCATTGTCTTCCCCTTTTTACATGGAATTTCAATCCATGGAGCTTCTATAGCAAATTTTGTTTCCTGCAAAACTTTAATCCTTTCTGACTCAATGCCCTCTCTAACATAGAGCGCAACACTTCCACCAATTTGATCAGCTCTATCATTACTATATAGTTTGTACCCAGGTATCACAGTGTCCCACTGGTTGTCCTCCTTCCACCATGTCTCTGAGATTCCAGTCATATCTAACCTCTCATTTAGTGCTATATATTCTAACTCTCCCATCATATTTTTTAGACTTCTAGCATTTGCATACAAACATTTTAGAGACTGTATTTTATTCATATTAATTTGGCTATTGGTATGCATGGGTAATTTGGGATTTTTAAGCTCTGTCTGCTCCATACTTGAGGGCATTTGGGCTACTTTACTCTTTTTTGGAACCTCTCTGCTTTTGGTAGTATCCTTCAAGGATACATTCTTCCGAACCTTGTGCTCTTGTGCGACTGTCGGCTTTCTCCTATTATCTAGTTTAAAAGCTGCTCTATCTCCTTTTTAAAGCTTAATGCCAGCAGCCTAGTTCCATCCCGGTTAACATGAAGCCCATCCCTTCGGAAGAGCCCTTCCTTTCCCCAGAATGTTCCCCAGTTCCTAACAAATCCAAAACCCTCATCCTTGCACCATTGTCTCATCCAATTGTTTCTTCTGGAGAGAAATCTGCAACTGTGAGTATATACTTCTGGTAATTTTCTAAAAAGAATTCTTTGTATTAAAGCTACTTAATCTGTGAACCCACTGTTTTTTTGTTGGATCAGTTAGGACCTAGTAGCAGCAATTAAAGTTTGAATTTAAAAACCCAGAGGAGAACTTTCTGGTTATATTTCATACCCAGCAGAGAGCTTGTAGTTTAAATTTAATAGACAGGGCCAAGTAACAGCAAAGTACTGTTAGTTTAAATTTAACACACAGAAGAGAGCTTTCTGGTTAAAATTAGAATCCAGCAGAGAGCTTGTAGTTTAAATTTCATAAGAAGTTAGAGCCTATCAGCAGCAGCTAAGAGCTATAATTTAAATCAAATCAGAATTTAGCTTACCTCAGCAACACAAGACAGGGTACTGTGTAGCAGCCCTCTTTTAATAGGTGTTATTTCCCTCCCTCCCTCCCTCCCCACTCCCACCCTCCCCTGGGATAATCATAGCTTTATAGGTACTTATACATCTTAAAGGACAGGAGGTGCTTTCAGGTGAAGCTCATTACCCAAATCAGTCATACACTAAGGACCTGAGATTAATTTAGCTTCAGGTGAACAAGGTATATTAAACATATTAGGTACAGTTTTATTGGTATAAATACCCATAGCAACCCCTAGTAAGTAAGAACTTAAAGATCTAGACACAAACTTAAAACTAAGATGCAGACAGCAGTCCAGCAGCGGGATGGGGGCTTTCCAGTCTTTTGCATTGAGTGTCACATGTATGATTTTCTCCCAGTTGGTGAGAGGTCTTACGTGTGCACTAGGTGCAAGGAGCTCTTTGCTCTCAGGGAACAAGTCCGTTCTCTAGAGGCTAAAGTAGCAGACTTGGAAAACATAAGACAGACAGAGAGGTACATAGACGAGACCTACAGGGATATAGTCCTGAAGTCCCACCTCCAGTCTGGCAGCACCCCTGTTGCCATGGAGGAGAGAGGTCACGTGACAGGAGAGCATCACCCCGGTGCGGCAGGAAGTGATCCTGTAACTAGGACCTGTCCTCCAGGTGATGTAAAACCCTCTTGCACTGAGGAAGTTTCTCCAGGGCCATGTGCCCATGAGGGAAGGGTTAGGACAGCCGTTATAGTTGGTGATTCGATCATTAGGCATGTAGATAGCTGGGTGGCTGGTGGACATGAGGATCGCCTGGTAACATGCCTGCATGGTGCGAAGGTAGCGGACCTCACGCGCCACCTAGATAAGGTCTTAGATAGTGCTGGGGAGGAGTCTGCTGTCTTGGTACATGTCGGTACCAATGACATAGGAAAATGTGGTAGGGAGGTTCTGGAGGCAAAATTTAGGCTTTTAGGTAGGAAGTTGAAATCCAGAACTTCCAGGGTAGCGTTCTCCGAAATGCTTCCTGTTCCGCGCGCAGGACCCAAAAGGCAGGCAGAGCTCTGGAGTCTCAATGCGTGGATGAGACAATGGTGCAGAGATGAGGGTTTTGCATTTGTTAGGAACTGGGGAACATTCTGGGGAAAGGAGGGGCTCTTCCGAAGGGATGGGCTTCACCTTAACCGGGATGGAACCAGGCTGCTCGCATTAACCTTTAAAAAGGAGATAGAGCAGCTTTTAAACTAGATATTAGGGGAAAGCCGACAGTCTCCCAAGAGCAGATGGTTCGGAAGAAGGTATCCTTGTAGGATACTACCAAAAGCAGAGAGGTTCCACAAAAGAGTAAAGTAGCCCAAATGCCCTCAAGTATGGAGCAGACAGAGCTTAAAGATCCCAATTTACCCATGTCTAACAATAGCCAAATTAACATGAATTAAATACATTCTCTAAAATGCTTGTATGCAAATGCTAGAAGTCTAACAATAAGATGGGAGAGTTAGAATATATAGCACTAAATGAAATGTTAGATATGATTGGAATATCAGAGACATGGTGGAAGGAGGACAACCAGTGGGACACTGTGATACCTGGGTACAAACTATATCGTAATGATAGAGCTGATCAAATTGGTGGAGGGGTTGCGCTCTATGTTAGAGAGGGCATTGACTCAGAAAGGATTAAAGTTTTGCAGGAAACAAAATCTGCTGTAGAATCTGTATGGATTGAAATTCCATATAAAAGGGGGAAGGCAATGGCAGTGGGGGTGTACTATCGAGCGCCTGGCCAGAATGACCAAATGGATGATGAAATGCTCAAAGAAATCAAGGAAGCTAACAAACGTTACAGTGCAGTAATAATAATGGGTGATTTCAATTACCCTGGTATCGACTGGGTCAGTGTCACGTCAGGGCATGCTAGGGAGATAAAGTTCCTGGATGAAATAAATGACTGCTTCTTGGAGCAGCTGGTTCATGAACCGAACAGAGGGGAAGCCATATTAGACCTAGTCCTTAGTGGAACACCAGACCTAGTGCAAGAGATAAGGGTGTTGGGGCCACTTGGCAATAGTGATCATAGCATGATCACCTTTGATTTAATTAGTGGAGGAGGGATAGTAAGGAAATCCACAGCCTTTTAACTTTCGAAAGGGAGACTATGATAAAATGAGGAAAACAGTTAAGAAAAAACTAAAAGGAGCAGTTGCAAAGGTTAAAGACGTACATCAAGCTTAGGTGTTGTTGAAAAATACTATCTTGGAAGCCCAGACCAGCTGTATTCCACGCTTTAAGAAAAGTGGAAGGAAGTCCAAAAAACTGCCAGCATGGTTTAAAGGTGAGGTCAGAGAGGCTGTTGTTGCCAAAAAAGCAACTTTCAAGAAATGGAAAAAAGAGCCAAACGACCAAACCTGGAAACAGCACAAGCACTGGCAAGTCAAATGCAAGGCATTGATAAAGCAGTCAAAGAGAGAATTTGAGAAGAAGCTTGCTGCGGAAGCAAAAGCGCGAAATAAAGACCTTTTCAAGTACATTCGTAGCAAAAAACCTGTGAGAGAGTCAGTTGGTCCATTAGATGATAAAAGGGTTAAAGGAGCACTAAGAGGCGATAAGGCGATAGCGGAGAGACTGAATGAATTCTTTGCTTCGGTCTTTACTGAGGAAGATGTAGGGATGTTACCCATGACGGAAGTGGTATTTAAAGGTGTGGAAGAATTGAAGGAAATATCAATACATCGGGAAGATGTCTTACAACTATTAGATAAACTGAAGAGTAGCAAATCACCTGGGCCGGATCGTATACATCCAAGGGTGTTGAAAGAACTGAAATATGAGATTGCAGACCTGCTATCAGTAATCTGTGAACTATCATTAAAATCATCTCTAATACCTGAAGATTGGAGGATCGCCAATGTAACACCAATTTTTAAAAAGGGTTCCAGGGGTGATCCGGGAAACTACAGACCGGTGAGCCTGACGTCAGTACCGGGAAAAATGGTAGAAACCATCATAAAGAATAAAATTACTCAGCAAGTAGATAGTCACAACCTAATGGGAGACAGCCAACATGGCTTTAGACAAGGAAGATCTTGTCTTACTAATCTGTTATGTTTTTTTGAAGGAGTGAATAAACAGGTGGACAAAGGTGAGTCGGTTGATATTGTGTATCTGGACTTTCAGAAAGCCTTTGACAAGGTCCCTCATCAGAGACTTTTGGCAAAACTAAAGAGTCATGGGATAGGAGGCAGTGTACTATTGTGGATCAGGAACTGGTTAAAAGATAGAAAGCAGAGGGTAGGGCTAAATGGCCAATTTTCCCAATGGAGAAAGGTGAATAGTGGTGTACCCCAGGGATCTGTGCTGGGTCCACTGCTTTTTGATATATTCATAAATGACCTGGAAAGTGGAATAACGAGTGAGGTTATCAAATGTGCAGATGACACAAAACTATTTAAAGTTGTTAAAACCGAAGAGGATTGTGAAAAATTGCAAGAGGATCTTGATAAATTGGAAGACTGGGCATCAAAATGGCAGATGAAATTTAATGTGGACAAGTGCAAGGTTATGCACCTAGGGAAGAACAACCCAAACTATGGTTACACGATGCAAGATTCCACATTAGGAACCACCACCCAGGAAAAAGATTTAGGCGTCATTGTGGATACCATGTTAAAACCCTCGGCCCAGTGTGCAGCGGCGGCCAAGAGAGCAAATAGAATGCTAGGTATGATAAGGAAAGGAATGGAAAATAAAACAAAAGATATTATAATGCCTCTATATCGTTCCATGGTGAGGCCGCACCTTGAATATTGTGTGCAATTCTGGTCGCCGTATCTTAAAAAGGATATAGCGATTTTAGAAAAGGTTCAGAGAAGAGCCACCAAAATGGTAAAGGGGATGGAAGGATACTCCTATGAAGAAAGGCTAAAAAGGTTAGGGCTCTTTAAACTGTAAAAGAGACGGCTGAGGGGAGATATGATAGAAGTCTATAAATTAATGAACGGAATGGAACGGGTAAACGTAGATCGATTGTTTACGTTATCAGAATATAGAAAGACTAGGGGACATGCAATGAAGCTACAGGGTAAACTATTTAAGACTAATAAAAGAAAATATTTTTTCACTCAACATGTAATCAAACTCTGGAATTTGTTACCGGAGGATGTAGTAAAGGCTGTTAGTGTAGCTGGGTTGAAAAAAGGTTTGGACAAGTTCCTGGAGGAAAGGTCCATAAACCATTATTAAGAAGTGACCAAAGATATCAATGCTTGACCCAGTACAAGCATTGTGGAACTTATATCTCTTGGGGAAACTGTTAGGTACATATGACCTAGTTTGGCCACTGTTGGAAACAGAATACTGGGCTTGATGGACCTTGGTCTGACCCAGTATGGCATATCTTATGTTCTTATGTTCTTATTTGGACATCCACATGCACGTTTTCAGAGATCGAAATCATGGTTAAAGCTTTTACAGTTACCCTATTAGGCTACTAAATTGGTCTCTTTGGAAATTTATTAGAGAATATCTAGTTGTAATGAAGCAAATGGATAATTGGCGACAAGCCCGGGCCTCTGCTATGTAAAAGGAAGTAAACTGATCAAATTAGATGGGTGTTATCATCCTTAGCTGGCTTCATGTTCAATGTTTCCATGTTTAGCATTAGGTATTAGGAATAAAACTCTACACAATAAATTCAATCTTCTATATCCATTTCCTTCTTTGGGGTAAATGTCAAAGTTTTGAACTTTTGCCTTAGTAAAATGTTAAATGTTCGTGTAGCTCTTCCAAACAGCAGTTCACCGCAGCTTCCTTTCTAGCCCCACTTGCAAAATTTGATACCAAAATTGTACAAAGTGGAAAAATCAATGTTCATAGCATTAATGAACTTGCAAATCTCTAAACGTAAGCCTGAATCAGAGCCAATAAACAATTTAGCAAATGGTGATACATGTCAAAAACTATCGAACTGTCTGAATTCATATTTTAAGTTCTGCAATTCTGCACTTATAAGCCTTATCAACAGTTTGTAGGCAACGATGTGTTTGAGTGGGAGCAGAAACAACTAAACAGATTGTCAAATTTTCTATTTCGGTGCACAAAAATTTTAGTTTCCATAGTACTAAAATAATAATAACATTTGTTTTTTAAAATATCAGAACACACAGTTTCACTTTTCTTAATTCTTACAACCCTGATCTAAAATGCACAGTGCACACCTTAGCTTGTTCAGGGGTAAGGGTATTTCATTTTAAAAACGGCTGCAACTAGATAAATTGCAAATTAAAAAAATACCTGTTGTCCCGCTAGAGACTGGCAGCTGCCAATGGTAGCAGGATTTGTTTGTTTTTTTAAACCTCGGGTATTCCGGTGGCTGCGGGTGCTACCATATGCAGGCTGTTGTTGTTTTTAAACCTCGGGTTTTTAAACCTCGGGTTTTTTTAAACCTAGGGTATTCCGGTGGCTGCGGGTGCTACCATATGTGGCTGTTGGGGTTGTTTTTTTTTAATGGAGGAGCAGCGCTGGGCTGAGAGAAATATACTCGGGTGAACTGTGCTCCCACGGCCATCACTGGGTCTTGCTCTGAGTGTGCCTGGAGGCAGCGATTGCCAGATTGGGGCATCAGGAGCACCTCAGCTGCTCCCGATCTGTCATGGAGAAAGAGGAGGCATGGCTGCCAGCAGCGGGAGGCCGCAATCCTCACAGCTCCCTTCGGAGGAGTTCCACTGTGCCTGTTGATGGCTGCTGCCTGCTGGGGCTACTGGGGGATCGGGGGGTGGTTGCTGAAGCAGCGCTGGGTGCTGGGGCTGCGAGTGAGCTTGGGTCAGGCCAGAGCAATATCGAGGGCAGGAGGAGAGGTGCTGTCTGTCAGCATCGGGTCTGCTCTTGCTCCTGGGGCTGGTAGACAGCATCGGGGGGCCCAGAGTTGGAAAAAGCAGGCAGGCACTGTTGGGTCTTGGCTTGGAGGCAGGGCCAGCCTTAACGTTGGCCGCGGAGGCTTTTTTTGAATGCTGCAGCTGCGGGAAGAGAGGTCGGACTGTTGGGGAGTACTAAAGGGGGACATCAAGGTGGGGGTTCCTGGACAGAGGTGAGTGTGGCCAGTGTTGGGAAGGCAGTCCTGGGAGTGTGGCCACTGCAGGAGAAGACAGAGGCAGGCCACAGGGGGCTAAACCTAAAATGAAAACAGGCTGATTTGTCCACTGGCGGTACTCCTGCTGTGTTTTAATTTTAGATTTTGCCTTCTCTGGCCTGCCTCTGCCTTCACACTCACTGGGAAGGCAGGGGCAAGCCAGAGACTGCAAAATCTAAAATTAAAACACAGTCAGGGTGCCGTCCCCAGCAAACTGCCGCCTTAGGCCACTGCCTCTGTTAGCCTAATGATAGAACCGCCCGTGCTGTGGTGTTATGGGAAACTCCTCTTTTCTAAACTAACTCTAACCAAACAGTCATGGGATCATTCTGAGCAACAAATATTGGGATTGGACATCCTGTTGGGATGTCCATCCCCACTATTCATGCCTTTTCCCGGCCCCATCCTCCTTCCCCATGCATTGTATGGGAAAGTTGGACAGGGTCAGGAAAGGGGCGCATCAGGAGCGGTGTTAGGGCAGGCGAAAGGGCAGTTGTCAGTCCCGGATGTACAGGGCTGATTCTAATGTTGGCCTTGAACAACTGGGGCCGGCAACATGAACGAGGAACTTATTCCACCTCAGAGGTGGAATAAGTTTACTAGTCGCCAGGGGATGGTGGGCACGGGGCGCAGAAGGGGCAGGGGAGGATCGAGGACATTTCCTGAAGCTCCACCCTGGCCTTAGGAGGCCAGATTGGGGGTTGGGCTGCATGGAAAGCATTGCAGGAACTGTCAGTCAGGGATTGTGGCTTTAAAATGGAGCCGCAGTGCCATGGCAGCCAGACCCCATGGCGTCACGGCTCCATTGTAAAGCCCAGACTGACTTAGTTGGGCAAGGCCTGTACGTGCAGACTGGACTGGATCACGATCCTGTTCTGCATGCTAAGGCCTGTTCACGATTCTGATCCCACAGGGCTAAATGTGCCCCATGGGATCAGAATCATGAGTCCCTCTGTGCATCCGGATCTGACCAGGCGCACAGAAGGCCTGTATGTCCGAGATGGAATCGGAACCTATTTGTAGAGTATGTTCTTCTGGGTAAGTTCCAACAGAATTATGTTTCTCTAATATCATTTCCCATTGATACTTTGCCATCTCTCCCCTAACTTCTTCATTATCTCAAAAGCACACTTGCTCTCTCACTCACACATGAAACTCTCTTCCTCTTTAGCTCTTGGAGAACCTTCTTCCCAGCCCTCAGCTGAGTTACCTTCTGATGGATTCTACCATCCAGCTTGGCTATGGGTGCCTCACTAGACATCAGGTGGCAGAATTTCATCTTGGGGAAAATCCTCCAGTCTCTCTCTTTCCCCCTGGATCCTTGGGTCTAAACTAACTCCAACAAGCTCCCCTACAATGAGAGTTGGCGACTACTTAAGGATATACCTATTTTTCCTTTGCCCCTTGATTGCTGTAGTGACAGGACTGAGACTCTGATGCTTGGGAGGTATAAAAGGAGCATAAACTGACCCTTTCCATCCAAAATATGAGCCTTAAATAACCCCAGGAGCTTCCCTAATTCCTCCCCTGGAAACATCCCAGTTGGGAGCCCAGTTAGAACAATCCTAGGCCTCTGATTCCTATGCTGCTTCCAGGACATCTCCACTCCTGCAAGGACATGAACGAGAAGCATTTCCACCGTGCTGCAAGGGCTTTAGTGACACCCAGGTCACATGTAGGAGGAAGTAGATTATCCCCAAATCGTTTTTGCTAATTCTTCTGGTTTTCAATGGAGAAAGACTTCAGAAAATCAAGAAAAATAACAAACAATAAAGCATTTTCACACATAGCCCCTAACCTCTGGAACTTCCTCCCAGACTACCTAAGAGAAATAAATGACCTCTCAACCTTTCATAAAAAACTTAAAACCCATCTGTTTATCCTTCACTTTGGAAATGAACCTGACAGTAACAACCCCATCTCCTCCACTAATTAATCTTGCCGCCAAAATGCATCCCACCCCTAGCTGAGCTACCCAATCCAATATTCCTTCCTATTCTGACAACCAAATTTTGTATATAGCTCATGTTTAAGACCGTTTACAGTTAAAACAGTATTAATGAATGTAGTTATAGCACGTTCTTTGTAAATTAATATGTACCTTAATGTACAATTCAAATGTTGTTTCATTGTAAACCACATTTGATCTGTTGGAAAATGCAGTATAAAATTTAGAATAAATAAATACAGAATGGATTGATGAAGTTTCCATATAGAATGAACCACTGAAAGACTTGTTTCCAGTAACAATCTTTTTTTGTTTTGTTTTCTTGGGCAGAGCATTCATTGTACACACCAATAGAAGACATAAGATCAGAATTTCTTATTATGGACTCTTTGTGATCTTGGGTGACTGTATTGTCTCTCTGTTCGTCGTTCCAACTGTGCCTGGATATTAATAATAACACAGTTTCTGCTCCTACCTTGTCTCTCCTTTAGCAGTTCATGTGTTGGAAATGTGCAGTATAGATGGGGTGATTTAATTAGTCGATATTATTGGGTCCCAATGATGACATCCCATTTGAAAACTACTTATACGCTTTCAGTTAGTTTTACATCTCACTATAAAAGGCACCAGACTTCCTGTGTTCCTACAGTCCACCTTTATCTCACCAAGAGAGCTGGTCACACTCAGAGGCATTTACAATGGCTGAGACGGTTACTTATTCTGGTATAAGATTCGGAAAGGGAAAGAAACTCAAGCCCTCCCAACCTCGATCTGCAGGTAACTATGCTCAGATGTTGGCTGAGTATTAACAGGACTGATGGATTTCTCGTGCCTGGGCACAGCTCATTGTTCTAAAGTGTGTATAATTCCACGGAAGGTTCTTCGGAGCAGCAGGAGGATGAGCCGATCACCTATGCTGCAATCAGGATCCAAGAGGCAACGGTGGAGAACATCAACCCTCAGTCTCCCAGGACTGGAAGAAACCACAAAGGTAAATAACAGCAATAAAGTTTAAGAGCTTTTTGAGGGTAAACATCCTTTAGAAGACATTTTACTTCCATGAAAAACAAACACACCATATTATATTGTATGATATTTTATTGCATTAAGACAATATTTTATGAATCAACACCTCTTTAAAGAAAAATGGCAAGAACACATAATACAAGAAATTAGAATTATCTATTGGGGTTTCTATCCCTTCTCTCTCACAGTAGTACAAACTGCAGGGAATAAAGACCATCCCCAGGCATTTCTATCCCTTCTCTCTCACTGTATCAACACTGCAGGGACTAAAGACCATCCCCAGGCATTTCTATCCCTTCTCTCTCACTGTATTACACACTACAGGGAATAAAGACCATCCCCAGGCGTTTCTATCCCTTCTCTCTCACTGTATCACACACTGCAGGGAATAAAGACCATCCCCAGGCATTTCTATCCCTTCTCTCTTACTGTATCACACACTGCAGGGAATAAAGACCATCCCCAGGCATTTCTATCCCTTCTCTCTCACTGTATCACACACTGCAGGGAATAAAGACCATCCCCAGGCATTTCTATCCCTTCTCTCTTACTGTATCACACACTGCAGGGAATAAAGACCATCCCCAGGCATTTCTATCCCTTCTCTCTCACTGTATCACACACTGCAGGGAATAAAGACCATCCCCAGGCATTTCTATCCCTTCTCTCTCACTGTATCACACACTGCAGGGAATAAAGACCACCCCCAGGCATTTCTATTCTTTCTATATCTCCTTTAATGAAATCTGTTGGTCTGTAAGGAGGGGTGGAATATCAATATTTCTAAATGATTTATGGCTTACTGAATTGTATATGCATTGAAAAATATTTAAAAATAAAAATGACTAATTCTGGACTGTACTCATGACTGAAAGTGGAAGATTTCATGAAGGAGGCACGAGAGACCCCTGCACTTAACTCCCTTTTCTGACGTCCTTTTCTGAAGTATTTGCTAAGTAGTGCTTGCAGTAGAAAGGAGGGGGATGTTGAATTGAGTGGATGTTATTGAGCCCCACACTCATATGGAGGTATTTTGTAGTTTAGTGTTTTTGAAGTGCAAGATGGGCACCTTTGTGCTTCTATGAACGAGGTTCCCAGATCCAACCCTAGTAGTGTGGAAAGCTGATGTAGATATGTGCAGGCATTCAGGTGTCTTATAATACGCATGTGTCTGGTCAGTACTGTTGTCCTGACACTTGCTGGTGCTGAATGTCTGTGTTCAGCGGTGACCAGCAGCACTCTCCGGATAGCAGATGGCGTTAAGTTAGTTTTCTGGCTGACTTTATATGGTTATTTAGTTGATTAAGGAGCTGAATATCATCACTGCTAACTGGATAATCTCAAACTCTGTCCTGGCAGCTCAGAGCCAATATGGTCAGAGGGTAAGTTCAGCTCACTATTTGGTCAGTGCCTCTGAATAGCTTGCTGGACGCACTTCTCTGGTTAGCAGGTGCAGATAAGTGAATAAGTGCTTTGGAATATCGGCCCCCCAATTTATTGAGGTGTATTTATTTATTTTATTTTATTTAGACAGATTTGTATGCCACCTTATCCTTCAATCAAGGTGGTCACATCACATCACAATTGGAGGGTTACATTTAACATTAGGGTACTTGTAAACATTTAGACAGAACAATTACTCAACACCATTTAGACAGTACAATTGGAGGGTAACATTTAACAAGAGGGTGTTTAATAACGTATATAATAATCTTGTGTGTGTAGGTAGGATGAGTGCGTGCCTAGTTGGCGGAGGTGGTTGTGTTTCTGTATGGGTATGGGCTGTTGTCTAAATGTCCGTATGATTCAATAAATAACAGTGTTTTGAGGTCATCTCGTGCCCTCAGGCTCGTTTGGAGGGAGTTCCATAGTGTATTGTTCAGGTAAAAAGGCCAAACATTCAAGGATATGTTCCAAAGTAACTACTAGTATAGGCTGAATCCACCTACTAGCCGGCTCTGTGTCTCAGTCTTCTCTTCCTCTGCTGTCCTTCTTCCTTCTCTCATCCTCGGGGATACAGAGCAGTTCCGTTTCCAGCTTTCTTTTTACTCTTCCAGGGGCTCTTTCATTTCTGGATCCTTTCTCAGTAGTGTTAGTTACACAAGAACTAACACCCCTCTCTTTGTGGTCCGGTCATCCCTCCCTCTACTTCTGATAGAAGCTGAATGCAGACTTCTTGGGGGACCCTTCACCCCAGCACTAGACGTGCAAAGACTAAAATTCCCTGTGTAGGATCCAGGCACGTTCCCTTGGACCCTGGGTGATCAGGCAGTCAGAGACTTTATGGCACGGTGTCACATTCCCTTTTAACGTGTCCCATCACATAGTCCTCTGAGCACCACGGCTCCTATGGGGGATCAGATATCAATCAAATGAACAGGTGTAGCCATCTCTTTAGAGACACAGGCTGCTGTGTACCACGCAGGAAGCTTTGGTAACACACCACAGGGAAAATGAGGTGGGGGAGAGGATGGCAACCCCCTCCTATGATCAGAGCCATATTAGCTATGCGTATGCAAAAGAATCTGCTTATCTCAAAAAATTCAAGCGTCCTTGGGATTGCTGTTTAGCTTTTACTTCTGTCAATTAGGGAATTTTCTCTGATGGTATGGAAGGGCAGACTGGTAGGTTTGCTAACATTATTATAGACCATAAGCGAATACCTAGTAGCATGGGGGGAGGGGGGAGACAGGAGATGGGTGATGGGTGTAAAGGGGCCTCAATGACTCACTTGCTTATACCCTGAGGAATTCTGAACAAAAAAGTATGTGCCAAAAAAAAATCTAAATTGTGAAAAATTATGCAAAAATAGTTGCTATAATCTTTAACACAATATGGGGCTTATTGTGGAAGCCTCATTCACTATTTCTATGTGAAATATCTGGCACTTACACTCGGAAATGGCCTCCTTGTGTAGGAAGGGATAAAGTTATTTGTAGATGCCCACAATATGCTAATATTATAGTACTGAAGTAAAGTCCTGATGTACATAGTATTGTAAATAGCGCACGTTGTAAATAGCTCACCAAGAATCATAAGAACATAAGAACATAAGATATGCCATACTGGGTCAGACCAAGGTCCATCAAGCCCAGTATTCTGTTTCCAACAGTGGCCAATCTAGGTCATACGTACCTAGCAGTTTCCCCAAGGGACACAGGTTCTACAATGCTTGTATTGGTTCAAGCATTGATATCCTGGGTCCCTTCTTAATAATGGTTTATGGACCTTTCCTCCAGGAACTTGTCCAAACCTTTTTTAAACCCAGCTACACTAACAGCCTTTACTACATCCTCCGGTAACAAATTCCAGAGTTTGATTACACGTTGAGTGAAAAAATATTTTCTTTTATTAGTCTTAAATAGTTTACCCTGTAGCTTCATTGCATGTCCCCTAGTCTTTCTATATTCTGATAAGGTAAACAATCGATCTACGTTTACCCGTTCCACTCCGTTCATTAATTTATAGACTTCTATCATATCTCCCCTCAGCCGTCTCTTTTCCAGGTTAAAGAGCCCCAACCTTTTTAGCCTTTCTTCATAGGAGTATCCTTCCATCCCCTTTACCATTTTGGTGGCTCAATCAAAGACCCTCTACACACACACGCACTCACTGCTCAATGCATGTGCACACTAGACACAGTATTTTGTTGATTGTTTGCTGTGTAGACAGCCTTGATTGTAGGTATAGAAATCCGTTTAAATAATTAAATAAATAAATAAACACATAAGAGGATGTGTGAGGGCATGGTTAGGCAGCAGCCTAAGCAGGTGAAGAATCTACCATTTCATATAGACCAAAATTTACAGCTGCTGCCTTGCACGTAAAGGTTTTGAAAAATCCCTTGTTTCTGCCAGCCCTTTACAGGGGGATTAAGGGGGATTTCTTCCTTAGACCGCAGTTGTTTTTTCCCATCCAAATTGAAATAAAGCTAATGGAATCTTTAGTTAATGGGTGGCATTTATATATGCAGATTGTAAAATGGGTCCTCTGACTCTGTTAGAAGAAGCATGTGCTCGCCTGCACTATTTTAGAAAAGGCTCCTGTTTCCCTTCCTGCCCTTCTCTACTGTATGAATCCCTCGTTATTCTCTGAATGCTCTTCTCTTACCATTTTTTTTTTGCTTTGCCATTAGAGAACTCTTTTGGTCTCTTTATCCTCTTCCTTTTGCTAACCTATCTTCCGTTTTATTACTGACCCTAATTGCTCTGTTCCTTTCTCTTTCGGGTTCATTATTGGGCCTCCTCAACACTCTCGCTGATCATCTTTAAGCCAGCCCTCCTGACCTGGTCTTAAGGTTCTTCTGAATAACACTTTGCTCTCTTCTTTCTCCCATAACTCTTTTGAAAACCATAGCATTCCCTTTTTTGTCTCTTTTACTTACTTTCTTCATATAAAGATCTGTCACCTTTACAAGGTGCTCATTTAAATTATGTCATGTCTTCTATTTTACAATGATCTCCCAACCCTGCCTTTGCCTTCCCAGTGTACATCTCCATCTTACATAAGAACATAAGATATTCCATACTGGGTCACACCAAGGTCCATCAAGTCCAGTATTCTGTTTCCAACAGTGACCAATCTAGGTCATATGTACCTAGCAGTTTCCCCAAGGGACACAGGTTCCACAATGCTTGTACTGGGTCAAGCATTGATATCTTCGGTCACTTCTTAATAATGGTTTATGGACCTTTCCTCCAGGAACTTGTCCAAACCTTTTTTCAACCCAGCTACACTAACAGCCTTTACTACATCCTCCGGTAACAAATTCCAGAGTTTGATTACACGTTGAGTGAAAAAATATGTTCTTTTATTAGTCTTAAATAGTTTACCCTGTAGCTTCATTGCATGCCCCCTAGTCTTTCTATATTCTGATAAGGTAAACAATCGATCTACATTTACCCGTTCCACTCCGTTCATTAATTTATAGACTTCTATCATATCTCCCCTCAGCAGTCTCTTTTCCGGGTTAAAGAGCACTAACCTTTTTAGCCTTTCCTCATAGGAGTATCCTTCCATCCCCTTTACCATTTTGGTGGCTCTTCTCTGAACCTTTTCTAAAATCGCTATATCCTTTTTAAGATACGGCGACCAGAATTGCACACAATATTCAAGGTGCGGTCTCACCATGGAACGATATAGAGGCATTATAATATCTTTTGTTTTATTTTCCATTCCTTTCCTTATCATACCTAGCATTCTATTTGCTCTCTTGGCCGCCGCTGCACACTGTGCTGAGGGTTTTAACATGGTATCCACAATGACGCCTAAATCTTTTTCCTGGGTGGTGGTTCCTAATGTGGAACCTTGCATCGTGTAACCATAGTTTGGGTTGTTCTTCCCTAGGTGCATAACCTTGCACTTGTCCACATTAAATTTCATCTGCCATTTTGATGCCCCGTCTTCCAATTTATCAAGATCCTCTTGCAATTTTTCACAATCCTCTTGGGTTTTAACAACTTTAAATAGTTTTGTGTCATCTGCAAATTTGATAACCTCACTCGTTATTCCACTTTCCAGGTCATTTATGAATATGTCAAAAAGCAGCGGACCCAGCACAGATCCCAGGGGTACACCACTATTCACCTTTCTCCATTGGGAAAATTGGCCATTTAGCCCTACCCTCTGCTTTCTATCTTTTAACCAGTTCCTGATCCACAATAGTACACTGCCTCCTATCCCATGACTCTTTAGTTTTGCCAGAAGTCTCTGATGAGGGACCTTGTCAAAGGCTTTCTGAAAGTCCAGATACACAATATCAACCGACTCACCTTTGTCCACCTGTTTATTCACTCCTTCAAAAAAACATAACAGATTAGTAAGACAAGATCTTCCTTGTCTAAAGCCATGTTGGCTGTCTCCCATTAGGTCGTGACTATCTACATGCTGAGTAATTTTATTCTTTATGATGGTTTCTACCATTTTTCCCGGTACTGACGTCAGGCTCACCGGTCTGTAGTTTCCAGGATCACCCCTGGAACCCTTTTTAAAAATTGGTGTTACATTGGCGATCCTCCAATCTTCAGGTATTAGAGATGATTTTAATGATAGTTCACAGATTACTGATAGCAGGTCTGCAATCTCATATTTCAGTTCTTTCAACACCCTTGGATGTATACCATCCGTCCCAGGTGATTTGCTACTCTTCAGTTTATCTAATAGTTGTAAGACATCTTCCCGATGTATCGATATTTCCTTCAATTCTTCCGCACCTTTAAATACCACTTCAGTCATGGGTAACATCCCTACATCTTCCTCAGTAAAGACTGAAGCAAAGAATTCATTCAATCTCTCCGCTATCGCCTTGTCGCCTCTTAGTGCTCCTTTAACCCCTTTATCATCTAATGGACCAACTGACTCTCTCACAGGTTTTTTGCTACGAATGTACTTGAAAAGGTCTTTATTTCGCGTTTTTGCTTCCGCAGCAAGCTTCTTCTCAAATTCTCTCTTTGCCTCCCTTATCAATGCCTTGCATTTGACTTGCCAGTGCTTGTGCTGTTTCCAGGTTTCGTCGTTTGGCTCTTTTTTTCCATTTCCTGAAAGATGCTTTTTTGGCAACAACAGCCTCTCTGACCTCACCTTTAAACCATGCTGGCAGTTTTCTGGACTTCCTTCCACTTTTCTTAAAGCGTGGAATACAGCTGGTCTGGGCTTCCAAGATAGTATTTTTCAACAACACCTAAGCTTGATGTACGTCTTTAACCTTTGCAACTGCTCCTTTTAGTTTTTTCTTAACTATTTTCTTCATTTTATCATAGTCTCCCTTTTGAAAGTTAAAGGGTAGTACTGTGGATTTCCTTACTATCCCTCTTCCACTAATTAAATCAAAGGCGATCATGCTATGATCACTATTGCCAAGTGGCCCCAACACCCTTATCTCTTGCACTAGATCTGGTGTTCCACTAAGGACTAGGTCTAATATGGCTTCCCTTCTGGTCGGTTCATGAACCAGCTGCTCCAAGAAGCAGTCATTTATTTCATCTAGGAACTTTATCTCCCTAGCATGTCCTGACGTGACACTGTCCCAGTCGATACCGGGGTAATTGAAATCACCCATTATTATTACTGCGCTGTAACTTTTGTTAGCTTCCTTGATTTCTTTGAGCATTTCATCATCCATTTGGTGATTCTGGACAGGTGCTCGATAGTACACCCCCACTGCCATTGCCTTCCCCCTTTTATATGGAATTTCAATCCATAGAGATTCTACAGCAGATTTTGTTTCCTGCAAAACTTTAATCCTTTCTGAGTCAATGCCCTCTCTAACATAGAGCACAACCCCTCCACCAATTTGATCAGCTCTATCATTACGATATAGTTTGTACACAGGTATCACAGTGTCCCACTGGTTGTCCTCCTTCCACCATGTCTCTGATATTCCAATCATATCTAACTTTTCATTTAGTGCTATATATTCTAACTCTCCGATCTTATTATTTAGACTTCTAGCATTTGCATACAAGCATTTTAGAGAATGTATTTTATTCATGTTAATTTGGCTATTGTTAGACAAGGGTAAATTGGGATCTTTAAGCTCTGTCTGCTCCATACTTGAGGGCATTTGGGCTACTTTACTCTTTTGTGGAACTGGTACGCTTGAAGCCTAGTACGAAAGGGATATTCAAATCGGGATATTCAGAATTTGCAGTGTATTTCACAAAAGGTTCTCTAAACATGGAGACTTTTCTAAAATACATATAAGGCCACAGGGAAAACCTGTGGATTGGGTGATACATTCAGCAGAAACAGCCATATTACCAAGAAGTGACTGACACAAGAGCAACGTCATGCAAGTGCTGTATTTTTACATAGTTGTACATACAGAGGAAGCCCGTTAAGGAGGTAAGCTCCGGACCTCGATCTTTTAGATTTTGGAGGGGGGGTTTAAACATCAGGGAGAGAAGCACAATTGCTCTGTCAGTCATTTTTTGAATTCTGATCCCATTATTCTCCTGTTCACCTCCTATGTGTTTCCTTCCCCTTCCCCTAGATATATCCTAGTCCCCAGCTGTTCTGTTGTCCGTCTTGACCAGACTGTAAGCTCTTGATGAGCAGGGACTGTCTCTGTAGGGGCAGTTTCTCCAAATGAGTGAGGTTTGTGGATACCATGACAGCCATGAACCTCACTTCTAAGGCAGGGTATGTGGAGTATGATCTCAGTTTCTCAAATTTACTGCTAAGGCTCGGCGTAGTTCTTGCATCGTGCCAAAGAGAGCCTCCCTCTGGAGTTTGTAAGACATTATATACATGGGTAATTTATCAAGGTGTGCTTGGATGGTCCTCTTAATTAATACTGTGACACCCAACGCAATGGGAAATAAGTCGATATCTTTCTGCCACTTTTTCTTGGTCTCTGACAGCATTTCTTGGTATTTGAAGATTTTCACCCTCTCACCGCGATTCACAGAGTAGTCACTTGGAACTGACAGCTCTATAATCAATGCTGTTGTGGTGTTTTTCTCCTTTACTACTATATCCAGCTTTCTCACATCTAACGTTTTATAGTATCCCAGGTGATCATAACCTCTTCATTCTCTGTAATTCTCTTAGGGTCATGATCCAATGCTTTTCAGGCACCGTGATGTTGCAGTACTTGCAACAGAGTCCCCAATGGATGAAATGTGCTACTTTATTGTGCCTTTTTCTATAGATATTTTCTGCCATCAGAACGTCACGGACAGCTATGAGGCAAGTCACTGTTTCCAGCTCTTTCCCAGAATCGACATATGTCTGTTTTGCCAGTTTTTTTCAATACTCACTGTAAACCATCTCGTCCATAAGCCTCTGTCCTGGGCTATAACTATCAACCTCTCATCCTTTGGTTTCAGTTCACTTCTTAACCATTCATATGTCTGTTCTTGATTGACAAAGCGTTTCTGGAGTAACACTCTGGATTTCCCACTGTATTTGTCCATCTGCCACTTGATTTTCCTTGTTTGTTGTTGCCTTATAGTAATAATGATTAGTAGTAGTAGTCATTCCTCCAAAGCCCAGGTCCAAACAAGCGTTTAACTGACATGCGTGCCTGGGAGCAGGTATAAATGCCAATGATGGAGTTTTTTGAAATACTCATGAACTGCCACTGTAAAATAGGAAATTCATGTATACGAGGTGTGACTAAAGAGAAACGAGACTGTGGCAGCCACGCCCATGACTCAATGTGTAATGAGGAAGATCCTTTCTCTGCCTTAAAAACACAGGATTCTGTGAATTCTAGCTTAGAAGCTGACAGCCAGGCAAGCTATGTGAGCAGTAGTTGTCAGGGGCAACATAAACAAACCCAGCCATGAGGTTTGCAAACACGCCCAGCTGACAAACAATCCCCAGTTCTTAATAGCTTGCACCTGAATAGAGGAAGGGCTAATAGCTACTATAAGAGTCACTCAGGAAATACAGAGTTAGAACCAGGACAAGAACAGGAACAAAGACAGGAACAAGCACGGAGACAGGAACCAGGAAGAGTTCAACCCACAAGATACCCAGAATACCTCGGGAGAAAGCAGCTAGGAGCAGTGAAGTCAGAGAACAGATGTGAGTGTTCTGCTGATGTGTCGCAGTTTGAAACTCAGAGGCAACGTTCCAACCAGAATGAATGGAAGCCTGAGAGAGATAAACAGTATGTATCTGAAAGCTGTAACCTTGAGAGTGATTCTGGAATAGAGTTAAGAAAGTTTACTGGCAATAGAAATACCTACAGGGTTAATACTCAGAAGCCTCGTGAGAGAAATCCAAGGTGGGAGCAGTGCTGTAAAAGCCAACCGAGGGATTTATCTAGAGAGCTAAGGAGAGAGCAGTTACAAGTCCCTGAAAGAGAGAGGTATTCTATTGAAGACATTTGCATGACAGAAGAGGAAGTGTTTGAAGCTCCTAAGCCTCAGAGAAAGACATGCAGAGCTAAACCTTGTGCTGATAAGGGAGAAGAATTCTTTTATTCTGTGCCAAAGCCTGAAGGTAGAACCAACAGATATTCTAGAGGTAGAAACTCTTATAAGAAGTTGGATTCTGGAAATCCTGAATGGTGGCTTCCTTCTCTCCCAGACTCATAGAAATACGGTAACAGCTATTCCAGCCCCAGAGGGAGCTGGTCAGATAGGCTCTGTGACGAGATGTTGCAAGGTAACTTACAAACATTCTGTGGCAAGGAAAACTCAGGTCCTTCTGAAAGCCTGCATGAACCCATGGTCATTGATTGTCCCAGTGAATGCTCTTTTGATGACCCAATGGACTGTACATTAACATTCTCTGACAAAATTACCTCTTTATGTTAGACAGAGGCTGTATAGTGCATGAAGCTAACACTAAAGGTGAAGAGTGCCTGTTTGTCTATAGAGGAACTGTATGCTGAGTTCTCATATGATTTTCACTTATCATTTAATTAAGAAGCAAGAAGAAGCTTTTCTGTTTTCCTTTATACCATGCCAGAAAGTATGGCTTATTTGTCTTAAGTTTATTGTGTTATACATTTGGAGAATCTGACCCCGGGAGGGGAAATAAATCCTAATTTACCTTAACCATTCGTGTCAACAACTACTTATTCTTCATAACCATCATCAGACACAGACCTGCTACCCTTAGGCGGCAGGCTGCCCACCTGGTGGTGACAAATGCCAGTTGGCTAACTGCTTATGTCACTGTGTTGTGCAACATCTTGCCACCATTCTGCTATAATATTTTTCATCTCTCTCACTCTGTTTTTCTTTTTTGTAATTTTTTGTAGCACACTGCTCCATCGCTTTCTCACACAGGTGGCAGAAATATGGAGCAAAGGATCAACTTGAAATTTCTGGTTAAGTTGGAGAAGGACCCAACTGAGTGCCTCCAACTTCTTCAAAAGGCTTATGGAGAAGATGCAATGTCAAGGCTGCGAGTCTTCGAGTGGCACAAACGCTTCAAGACTGGCCCATGAGGAGGTGGAGGATGATCCTAAGTCAGTACGGCCTTCCACGACAAAGACGGCTGAGAACATTGACAGAGTGAACCAGCTGGTGTGGAGTGATCGCAGACTGACAATGTGGATGATAGCTGAGGAGCTCAGCCTGAACAGGAAGTTAGTGTAGACAATCTTGGTGCAGGAGCTGGGGATGCAGAAGGTGTGCGCTAAGATGGTGCCCAGGCTTTTATCGGATGACCAGAAGGAGCACCGGGTCAATGTTTGCCAAGACTTGCTATAGAAGATCAGAGAAGATCCAGTGTTCATTGGCTGAGTCATCACAGAGACGAGACTTTAGTCTTTCAGTACGACCCTGAAAGCAAGAGACAGAGCCTGCAGTGGAAGACTCAACTGTCACCCAAACTCAAGAAGGTCATGCTGATCGCATTCTTTAACTAGAAGGGAGTGGTCCATAATGAGTTTGTGCCTGAGGGTCAGACAGTCAACCAGCAGTTCTACCAGCAGGTCCTCAATCGCCTCCATGACCGGGTTCGGTGCAGCAAGCGGGCTCTGTGGAGAGATAAGTCATCGCTGCTTCACCACGACAAAGCCGCCGCACACACTAGGCTCAGTGTGAGGCAGTTCTTGGCCAACAAACAGATCACAGCTATTGACCACCCTTCTTTTTCCCCAGATCTCACACCGGGCAACTTCTGGCTCTTTCCCAGGCTGAAGACTGTGCTCAAAGGAACTCATTTCGCCTCTGTAGAAGAGATCAAGGAAACTGTGAAGAGTGAGCTGATGGACCTCAAGGAGGAGGACTTTACCGAGTGCTTCCATACGTGGCAGAAGCGAATGCAGAAGTGCATTAACTCTACGGGAGGATTACCTTGAAGGGGACAATGCATAATTTCTCTGTAGATTTTGTAATAAAACATTTATGGGATAGTCTCGTTTCTTTTTTGTCACACCTCATATATTCAGGTCCACCCAAACCATGTTCAGAACATGGCCCCTTGAAATCTGTGCATGCCACAGATAAATGTGTAAGTAGTGTCTTTTTTAAACTTGCCCCTTGCACACCTATTTCTATTTACATGTTTAAACTAAATTTTTGTATGTGTCAAAGGCACCTAAGCCTTCTAAAATGGCCACCTTGAAGTCTACGACTAACAGTTGTATGGATCCTCCTTGACTTAAGATGTTGTCTTTGGGTTTTACTGGTGATCTAACAAAGTTCACTGTGATGTGGCTTGTGGGCTTGGCTTTTCCTTTCATATTCTATGATATCCAAGACAATAATTTGGTTTTGGCAAGTCTATGCTGAGGATTTTCTCTGCAACGTTGGGCTTTAAGCTTTCTCTGGTTTGTAGGCTAAGCCTGTAAAGGTTGATTCTCCTTATCGTTTCACCTTTTTAGCTCATCGACGTGCATCCTTGCTCTGTGCTTCAGGAATCCTGCTGATCCTGGGTCTACTTTTACTGACAGTATCTGTCACTCTGGGAATACTCTGTAAGTATACAACACCGGTCTTCTGTCTTATAATCATTTAACCCTTGATAGGGCACGGAGAGGGAAAATGAGACATCCAGGTTGGGAGGTGGAAAATTCCCACAGTATTTTACAAAGGCTCTGTCAAACCCCGAGCTTGTGGTAAAATACAGATATGTCTTAGCAAGTCTTTTGAGAGCAGTGATTTAAAAAAAAAAGCTCCATGTGGGGAAAAATGTCCAGTTTTTCCCTAAATGTGTATGGGAGCAGCTTTTTAAAATTGCTACTGTCATTATCATCGCAACCCATGATATCATCCCACTGGTAACCCCCAATCTCCCCCCTCCAGCATATGATCCCATCTTTTGATACCCCCTGACATCAAGTATCCCAACAGACATCCCCTGAAATCCATATTCTCTGACCCCTCCTGTCAGACTCCCCCCACTCCCTATACCCTGATCTCCTTCCCCCAGCTCTCCCTGTGGTCCCAAGTAGTCTAATGACTGCAGGACTGGTCTACTACTACAACCACTACTATTCAAGGCAAGGAGTGGCCTGGTGGTTGGGGCAAATTTACACATGGTCAGGGGTTCAAATCTCACTAGAGAACAGCAACCTTGGGTTGGAAAGACTGGGGGTTCTAGCCCTATAGTTGCTCCTTGGGCAAGCCATTTAACCCTCCATTGCCTCAGAGACATAGACAGTGAGCCCTTTGGGGACACGGGAAATATATATATACAGTACCTGAATGTACACTGCTATGACTTGTTCAAAAGTGGTATATAAGCCTAGTTAAATAAATGCCTCTACTTTATTATTTGTATAGCTGAGCACAGCACTGCACAGGGATAAGTAAGAGCTTACAGTCTAATCAAGACAGACAACACAACAAATGGGTCAACGATATATCCAGAGGAATGTTAAGGAAACACATAGGAGGTAACCAGAAGATTAGATGCATCAGGATCCAAAAAGTCTCAAAATGAGCTTTTAGCCTGGATTGGAACAGAGCCACAGATGGAGCCTGACAAATCAACTCAGGTAGTTTGTTCCAGGCAGCAAGGTAAAAGATCGAAGTCTGGAGTTGGCAGTGGAAGAGAAGGACACAGATAGAAGCAATGTGCCAGAAGAGTGGAGTTCCCGAGGAGGGGTGTAGGGCAAGATAAGAGAGGAAAGGTAGGTAGGAGCAGCCGAATGAAGGCACTTATATGTCAGTAATAGACGTTTGAACTGCATGCAGAAACACATAGGGGTATGTTTACTAAACCGTCTTAATGTTCCCGGCGCTAGTTGCAGTGATAATGTGAAGAATGCCATATAAGGAGTGGGCGTTCTGGTCTTAAGATAGCATTTTGGGTAGATAGCGAAAAAGTCCGTTATGGCACGATAGCGGGAGCCGTGGCACATTAACGCGCGTTCACCTTAATTTGGCGCGCTGACCAGCAATCATAGCAACAGAGGTGTAACACACTGGTTAATACATTGCCTGCTGATACAGTCGTCATGAGTTCAATCCCTCAGTGGGTTCAGTTAAAAGGCTGTCTGAGGAAATCCCTTTTCCTGCTTGTAACAGCCAGACACATCCCAACAATCCGCACGGCCAGCCAAAAAAGCCTCACCCCAGTGCCGCAACCTAATGCACCTTTTAGGGCGCACCATAAGGCACATCATAAAGCACCATGTCATCCAAGGCAGGTCATAATGTGCCCCAGAGGGTGACAGGAAAGGTTGGCACCCTCCAAGGCAGCATATAAGGCACCCCATAAGCTGGCCAAACCTAAGGTGCCGTGAAAGATGCCCCAGGGATGGTAAGGTGACACAGGAGATGGTGTCCAGGGGCACAAAGGTGCCCCAAGGTCACAAACCTGGAAATCTATGGCTCAAACACAGATGTAACCATAACACTACACAGAGCACCAAGGAAAGGCAATGAACAAGTGATGGAAGGAAGTAGATGGCAGAGCTCAAGGACCAGCCAAATCTGCATGCAGCCCATGTGGCAGCAGGTAAAGTGGACAAACATATTGGGGGCAGCTGTACCGATGTACAGGGTGATGGTAATGTACAGTGCACAAATGACAGTGTGTGGCAGAGGATGGGGATACGTTCACTCACAATCTTAAATGACAGAGGTGTAAGGCAGGGGTCTCCAGATCCAGCCCTGGAGGGCCACAAACCAGTCAGGTTGGCAGGATATCTCTAATGCATATATATCTCATGCATATTCATTAGAGATATCCTGAAAACCTGACTGGTCTGCGGCCCTCCAGGACCAGGTTTGCCCACCCCTGGTATAGACAGACACACACTTCCACACCTCTGCCATCATGGTGCTACGATTGAGGGGGTAAGTAGCCTTGCCCACCAAACCGGTCCTGAGCACGGCAAGGCATGGATATGGTACGCATTACAGCTGGTGGTCACTCCCCAGGGTGGTAAGCACCGTCAGAGGCCAGGCCTGGAGCATGCCCCGCAAACACCTAACAGATTGTTTGGATGGGGTCAACTAGCAGTATGTACGTAACGTATGGATAACTGCCTGCCTGTGCTCCTAGCAAACGTCTCCGAGCTGTGTACCGTATACCTCAGGTGTAGGGTGACATTGGTAAGTTATGCAAGTGCTCGTTTTGGGTGCTGCATGCACGGTCCAATGTTCTGCCTTTCCAGGAGACATTGGCCAATGGGGCCTGTGGGTGTGGGTGTGTCTGCCCTTGATGGCTGCTGCTTTACGGCACAGATTCCCAACTCCAGTCCAGGTTTGCATCACACTGTTCGGGTGTTCCTGCTATCCCTCATGAATATGCATGGGCTACATCTACATGCCATGGGGGTGGTGCATAGATATACAGCACAGGCATTTGTATGAGTGTCAGCATGGAACCTGACTGGTGTGTGGCCCACCAGGACTGCATTTGGGTGATTCTGCTCTAGGTACTGCCCCTGTTCATGGTGTCTGTGCTCAGTGGGGTAAAAGATAGATGTCTTACCATTGCATATGTCCCCGCCATGAAAGGTGTGTCCTTACTATCACTGTTTAGTTGTGGGAAAAATATGTGGGCAGGATTGGCAGTAGCCCCAGCTGGGCTTTGAACCTGTGACCTTCTGTTCTTGTATGCACTGTCTGTGTGCACTGCACCACTGTGTAGCCACAGATTAGTTGGATTCCCTGGACTGTCCATGACTGTGGATCCGGCAGGACCTGTCTGTTGCAGTGGACTGTGCCAGCCTGCACATGGCTAGGCCTCTGTCTTCTGTGGTTAGCAGCCACTGCCCCCTGCACCACATGTACTTGTCCGCCAACATGCTGGCATGAACTTCTCTCAGAAAAAGCAGTTGACCTGATTGCAATGTGGCAGTATGGGACTGCATTTGTGGGACTTGGCTGTAGGTAATGCCCATTGTTGTGGTGTGTGTGCAGTGTTGGGTAAAATATGGGTGTTTTCCCCATGCATACAGGGGTGTCTGCGCTATCTTTATTTAGTGGTGGGTAAAATATAGGGACTGGGCTGGCAGGTGCCCCAGCTGGGTTTTGAACCTCTGCCCTCTGGTCCTAGAGGTAATGACTCTGTCCGCTGTACCACACTTTGGCCACAGAGACAGTGCAGCCCCTGGAGGCAGTAAGCCTGGCAGGATGGAGTCACAAACCCTGCTCTACGCAATTCTACTGTGGGCATATGCACCCTGTCTGGTGACAAACGTGCACATAAACCCCGGAAATGACCACGGGAAATGTGGGACAAAATATCACCACGCTGGGCAACAGTGATATTAATGGGCAACCATAGCAAACACTCCCAGGAAAGCTCCAAAACGTGGAAATGTTTTTTGGAAAAGTCTCCTCTCAGTAGACCCTTCCAAAATTCATTTCTTTTTTCTGGAGCTTTGCTGGGTGTGATTTCTGTATTTGCCCATCACTATAACTGTTCCCCAGCTGAATTACTATTTTTAATAGTTCTGTTGTGGTCATTTTCTATTTTTATTTTCACTTTTGTGCTGTGCACATATATCACACTGCTCACGTTTTGCTGGTTTCCCCGATTTTCCTGTACATTGCTGACGGAAATGGTTTCTCTTCCCTTTACATGCAAATTCGGGCCCGATACTGTGCGGGGAGCCTCTCCCCTCCCACTCTCCACCCATTGACCCCGTCCCTCCGCCCCTCCGGAGCCTTCCTCCGCCCTCCTTTCGCCGTTCCACGCCTCTATCGGACATTTGCGGGCCCGCACTTGTACGGGGCCCGTTAGTGAGCCGCGTACCTGTGCGGGGGTGACACGCACGTGTGCGGGGCGTTTAAACGCGTTTCTGCGCGTTTCAGTGCCGCGTTGCCGTGCGCTATTTTGCGGCGCGCTATTTTGCGGATTTTAGTAAACATGCCCCTAAGTTTTTCCAAATATAGATGCCTGTATTCCTCTCTCTGTTATCTCTTGTATTTCATGAAGGCCTCCCTCTTTTTCTTCACCTTTTCAGTTACTTCTTTAGAAAACCATAGTGGTCTCCTTTTCCTTTTACCTTTATTTACTATTTTAATAAAAAGGTTGGTTGCCCTTAAAATATCCCATTTCAGTTTTGCGCATGGTTTTTCTACATCCCCCAGCTGTTCCCATCTCACTAACAACTCCCTGAGGTATTGGTCCATCTTTGCAAAATTAGTCTTCCTAAAGTCTAAGATCCTTGCTATTGAATGGATTTTATCAGCCCTTGTCCTAATAGTGAACCACACCATCTGAACTGGATGCCCAGTGTGCAGCGGTGGCCAAGAGAGCAAATAGAATGCTAGGTATCAGAAGGAAAGGAATGGAAAGTAAAACAAAGGATATTATAATGCCTCTGTATCGTTCCATGGTGCAACCACACCTTGAATATTGTGTGCAATTCTGGTCGCCGTATCTTAAAAAGGATATAGCAGATGTGAGATGGATCCTTGAAAAGACTAAAGAATACCAAAAGGATATCTATTTGTGCTTTATCAACTACAGCAAGGCTTTTGACTGTCTAAACCATGAGAAACTCTGGGCCACAATAAGAAGCATGGGTATAACAGAACACCTGATTGTTCTCTTGCACAGTCTGTACATTGATCAAGAAGCAACAGTTCGAACGGAAAAAGGAGAAACAGAATGGTTTAAAATAAGCAAAGGTGTACGACAAGGCTGCATACTTTCTCCAACTGTTTAATTTATATGCAGAACAAATCATCAGAGAAGCAGGATTGTAAGAAGACAACAGAGGTGTGAAGATTGGTGGAAGAAGACTCATCAACAATCTTTGGTAAACTGATGATACCACATTACTAGCTGAAATTGAAGATGATCCGAAACATTTGCTTCTCACGATCAAGGAACATAGTCTTAAAATGGGCCTGCACCTTAATGTAAAGAAGACAAAGATCATGTCAACTCGCAAAATCAATAAGTTCATTGTTGAAGGACAAGAAATTGAAATCATAGACAACTTTAATCTACTTGGATCAACTATCAATAAAGAAGCAACAAGCAGTCAAGAAATCCGACGACGCATTGCTCTTGGCAGAATGGCTATGAAAGACCTAGACAAGATTCTCAAAAGCAGAGATATCTCTCTTCATACAAAGATTTGACTCATTCAAGCCATGGTATTTTCAATAAAAGATAGACAGGAAGAAAATTGATGCCTTTGAATTATGGTGCTGGCAGTGAATACTATGTATACCATGGACTGCCCAAAGAACAAACCAGTCAATACTAGAGGAAATCAAACCTAAGCTTTCTTAAGAAGCTCAGATGACAAGACTTTGACTTTCATACTTTGGACACATCATGCGAAGAGAGAGATCATTAGACAGAGACATCATGCTTGGCAAGATAGTAGGTCAACACAAAAGAGGAAGGCCAGCAAGGAGATGGATCGATACAATAACATCAGCTAAGGGTACCAGTCTGTCAACAATGAGCCTCCTGAATGAAGACTGAACACAATTTAGGACAACTATCCAGAGGGTCGCCATGAGTCGACACCGATTCGATGGCACTTAACAACAACAAGCTAAACTAAAAGTGGACAAAGTGATGGGACCAGATGGGATACACTCGAGAACACTAAAGGGACTTGGGGACATTCTAGCAGCTCCACTGGCCTTTTCAATGCCTCGTTGGATTTGGGGGTGGTCCCAAAGGAATGGAGAGAGGCACATTGGTCCCTTTACTCAAAAGAGGATGTAAGGATGTGGTTGAAAACTACAGGCCAGTTAATTTAACCTCGGTGGTGAATAAAGTTTTGAGAAACACTGTTAAAAGAGAAAATACTGAGGTTTCTGGAGTCCAATGGATTACTGGATCTGAGACATCATAGATTCACCAGGAGAAGGTTTTTGTCAGAGAAATCTGGTTGACCAGGGAGTTGAACCAAAGGAAAGCCCTAGATGTGGTGTATTTAGAATTCAGTAAAGCATTTGATACTGTTCCGCACAGGCAACTTATAAACAAACTGAGCATCCTAGGGAAGGACACTAAAGTTACTGCTTGGGTTAGAGATTGGTTGAGTGGTTGTTGAGAAAGGCCACATGTAAATGGAGATCACTTTGAGGAGAAGGAGGTTATCAGTGAATGCCACAATGATCTGTCCTTGGTCTGATTCTTTTTAACATCTTTGTTAGTGACATTGCAGAAGGGTTTTCAGGTAAGGTTTGCCTCTTTATGGATGATACCAAAATCTGCAACAAAGTAGACACCCAGGAAGGTATAGATAACATGAGGAGGGATCTAGCTAAGCTTGAAGAATGGTCTAGAATTTGGCAGCTGAGATTTAATGCTAAAAAATGTAGGGTCATGCATTTGGGCTGCAACAATCCATGGGAGCAGTATAGTACATGGGGTGACGTACTTCTGTGCACAAAAGAAGAACGGGACTTAGGCGTAATTGTGCCTGAAGATCTCAAAGTAGATAAATAGGTAGAAAAGGCACTGAAGAAAGCTAGAAGGAAGCTTGGGTGCATAGTGAGAGGAGAAGAAAAGAGGTCATAGTCTTTGGTGTGATCTCATTTGGAGTGGTGTGTGCAGTTCTGGAGACCGCACCTTCAAAAGGATATAAACAGGTTGGAGTTGGTGCAGAGAGTGGCTACTGAAATGATTAATGGTCTTCATTATAAGGCATGAGAGGACAGACGTAAGGACCTTAATATGTATACTTTAGAAGAAAGGTGGGATAGAGGTGATATGATTGAGACGTTTAAATACCTCCATGGCATAGCCCCTTTTGATTGAAAACAAGCTCTGCTACAAGGAGACATAGGATGAGGGTAAAAGGGGGTAGATTCTGGAGTAATATTCAGAAATATTTATTTATGGAAAGAGTGATAGATGCATAGAGTAGTCTCCCAGTGGAGGTGGTAGAGATGAGGACAGTATCTAAATTCTAAAAACAGGTGGGGATTCTTCTAGTGGGTAATATGGAAGGGCAGACTGGATAGGCCATGTTGTCTTTTTCTGCCATCATGTTTCTATGTTTCTATGATTTCCGGCTGCAGAACATCCAGGAACCTCCCCGTCTAGCCCAGCCAAACTCTTGCATGGAGCCATGGTGCCCCAACACACAGAAGAAAATGGATTTCCTCACAACTCAATCCCTGATTGGACCTTACGGGGCCAGGATTGGAATGCAGGGAATGCCCTGCCCCTGCTCACCTCAACCTCAGGCCTCTCCACCGCTGCGGTGCAACTTCAGGGGAACTTATTCCATCTCCAAGGTGGAATAATTTCATCTGCTATCTTCGTGACCCTGGACTTACAGGGCCGTGCACGGAATCGTCCCTGTACATCCGGGGTCATGCCCCATCCTTTTTCTGCCTTCAGACTGCTTCCTACCACCTCCAGACCGCTCCCTCCCACCCCATCTAAGGCTCCCCATGCAGCACTGCTGTATGTATGTGAAGTCTTTGCACCAGGATTTGCAGAGGGACGAATAGTGGGGATGTACATTCAGACAGGACATACATCCCCGCTATTCTTGGGGCAGAATGACCTCCTTAGTGTGAAATAGATTGCTAAGCACAATAAAGACAATATTTACTTTGCTGCCCTCAATGTACAACCATACACCCATATCCTTATAACCATAACCATATCCTTATAATTATATTCAGGCCAACAATCCCTTGCTTACAGAACACACTCTGTAACCCGATGAAGTCACATATTTCTTACAGAATATAAGCTGTAACCTCAATTTACTGTATCCAAAAATGTTTAATGTTTACGGTTGATACACTGTATTTAAATTAATTGTTACTAAGGGGTATGTTTACTAAAAGCCGCACAATTGCGTGCCGCACAATAGCGCACGGAAACGCGGCACTCAAACGCTCAGAAACGCTCTTAAACGCCCCGCAAAAGTGCGCGTGGGCCCCGCACAATTGCGCGGCGCACCAACGCACCCCGCACAAGTACCCGGCCCGCAAATGTCCGATAGAGGCGTGGAAAGGCATTCTGAGGGCGGAGGAAGGCTCCCGAGGGGCGGAGAGACGGGGTCAATGGGCGGGGAAGGGGAGGGGAGAGGCTCCCCGCACATGATCGGGGCCGAATTCACAGGTTAAAAATAGCGCGAGTGAAACACTCACGGTAGAGGGCATTTAAAGGGAAGAGAAACCATTTCGCGTCAGCAATGTACAGGGAAACCGGGGAAACCTGCAAAACGTGAGCAGTGTGATACATGTGCACAGAACAAAAGTGCAAATAAAGATAGAAAAAGACCCAAACAAAATATTAAAAATAGGAAGGCAGCTGGGGAACCCCGATAATAATGGGCAAACATAAGAAACACACCCAGGAAAGCTAAAAAAAAAATGAAATGAAGGTTGGAAGGGGCTACGGAGGGGAGACCCTTCCGAAAACCATTTCCTTTTTCCTGAGCCTTCCTGGGAGTGTTTGCTATGGTTGCCCATTAATATCACTGTTGCCCAGCTTGGTTATATTTATCCCCAGTTGTTCGTGGTCGGTTGAGGGGTGTATTTGCACTTATGTCACCAGACATGGTGACGGAGCCCACAGTACAAATGTGCAGAGCATGGTTTTTGACTCTGTTGGTCAGGTTTCCCACCCCCAGGGACTGCACTATCACTGTGGCCACAATGTGGTGCAGCAGACAGAGGCAGTACCTCTAGGACCAGAGGGTCACAGGTTCAAATCCAAGCTGGGGCTCCTGCCAACCCAGTCCCCATATTTTACCCACCACTAAACAGAGATAGTACAGACACTCCTTTTTTGCAGAGAACATAAGCATGGTTCACACACCCATTTTGTACCCAACACCACACACCCACCATAACAAGGGGCATTACCGACAGCCGAGTCCCCCAAATGCAGTCCTGGAGTGCCACAACGCAATCAGGTCATATGCTTTTCCAAGATACAGACATGCCAGCATGTTGGCGGTAGGGTACAGGTGGTGGAGGGGGCAGTGGCTGCTAGCCACAGAAGACAGTGGCCGAGCCATGTGCAGGCTGGCACGTCCACTGCAACATAGGCCCTGTCAGATGTACAGTCACGGACTTCCCAGGGAATTCAGCACATCTGTGGCAACACAGTGGTGCAGTGCACACAGACAGTGTGTGCAGGAACAAAAGGTCACAGGTTCAAAGCCCAGCTGGGGCTACTACCAATCCTGTCCACATATTTTCCCCACAACTAAACCATGTTAGTAAGGGCAATCCTTTATTGCTGGGGACATACGCATTGGTCATACGCCTATCTTTTACACCACCAAGCACAGACACCATGACCAGGGGCATTACCTAGAGCAGAGTCTCACAAATGCAGTCCTGGAGGACCACACACCATTCAGGTTCCATGCTGCCACACATACAAATAACTGTGCTGTATAGCTATGCACCACCCCCATGGCATGTAGATGTAGCTCATGCATATTCATGAGGGACAGCAGGAAACCCCAACCAGTGTATTGCAAACCTGGACTGGATTTGGGAACCTCTGCCGTACAGCAGCAGCCAACAGGGGCAGACACACCCACACCCACAGGCCCCATTGGCCAATGCCTCCTGGAGAGGCAGGACATTGGGCCCTGCGTGCAGCACCCAATACCAGCACTTGCATACCTTAGCAATGTCACCCTACACCTGGGTATATGGTACACAGCTCTCAAACGTTTGCTATGAGTACTGGCAGATAGATATCCCTACGTTACGCACAGTCTGCTCTTTGAGCTCCATCATAACAATCTATCTGATGTCTGCGGTGTGTGCGTCAGGTCTGGCCCCTGACAGTGTTTACCACCCTGGGGAGTGACCCCCAACCGTACTGCATACCATACCCATGCCTGTACTGTGCCCAGGACTGGTGTGGTGGGCAAGGATTCCGAACCCCTCTATAGTAGCACAATGCTGGCATACGTGTGGGAGTGTGTGTCTGTCTATACAGTGTGTGTTGGCTGCAAACACTGTCCACAGCCCACACTGCCAGCACTGTTGCCAGTTTTGGCCTGATGATGTGCATAATGAGCAGCAAGGTACCATGGGTATAGCTCAGACAGGGTGGGCTGGCCAGGATGCATCTGCACAGGGCATAGGGCACTGGCAGGGACATTGTAGTGGCCGTCCACCACCTCCACAGACAGGGTGACCTCTGTATGTGCTGCTGGGCTGTCACTCCACCCTGACTGTGCAGTGACGGCAGCATGGCTAGGCACCCCCATAGTGCTTCATAGCATTTCCCTCATGTGATATATATGGGTCATCTGTTGGGGCCTAGTTACTGATGTATCTGCTTGTGTGTGTTGCCATCCCAGTTGTGGGTGCATGCATTTCCAGTGGGACTAACCAGCAGACTGTTCACAGCTGGTATGTGCCCTGCTGGAGTGCTGTGCAGTGGCTGATGGCTTGATGCAGGGGAATATCAGATGGTGGTGGGGTGCATCTTAGCATATCCAGGCCTACTGTCTGTCTGATATTGTGGTCTGGGTGTGTGTGGGGCTGCTTGGACTGCCCTGTAGGGTGTCTGTTCCCCAACAGGACTGGGGTTGATGGTCCACTCTGCTGCCAGCATGGGGGGGAGGGGAGGGAGGAATCTGTTGATGGGAGGCCCTGTTTGCCACCCGTGGGGTGGGGTGGGGTGGTGTGGTGGTGGTACATGGCCCACCTAGGGGTCCGTGGGGGTTCCCCTGACTGAGACAGACAGAGATATCCACTCTGCCATGGCCTCTCTCAGCCATGGAGGGTGCTGTGGACCTGGTCCAGGGCGCCTCATCGCACACTCAGGGTGAGCACAGTTCCCGCACAATGTGACTGTGTGTAGCTACTCTGTGCCAGTTAAACACCCGGTCAGTACCTCCTACCTGGCCAAGGTGCTGTGTGGGTGCACACGGACACGTCCCCCTACCAGGCCGGGGAGCTGTTGGGGTGCATTCCCCATCTTGTGTTCATCTGTGGACAGCTGATTTGCATGTGCAGTGCATCATGGGTATGGGTGGCCTAACCCTATCCTGGTTACCACAGCAGACTGTCTGTGTGGTGACATGCAGGCTCTCTGCAGCCAGCCAGGGGCTTGCTGGCAGCTATATAGCTGTAGCCCAATGGTTACTTCACTGCCTGTGGAGCCAGAGGTAATGGGTTCAAGCCCACAGTGGGGTTATTTGATAGGGATATCCAAAGCTTTTTTTAGATTTAATGTACATATGTTGCTGCCATCAAACACACCCTCAGTGTACTGTACCCATAAGGTGCCTCTGAGGGTGCTTTATAGGGCGCCCTATAGGGCACCTTATGGTTGCTGTCCATATACGGTGCACTATACATTATCCTGTGATGCAACATATATGGTGCCCTATAGGGGACATTCTAGGGTGCCTTGGCGGACAGTGAACTTTAACATGTGCCTTATGGGCCGCCTTATGTTAACAGGCTTTGTGAGTGCGTTTGCTAGTAGTGATAACTGAAATAAAAATAAATTGCCCCCTACAGCACTCATCCCCATAATATGCACTGCCTCAGTGAGCCTTCTTCATTGGGCACTGTGGGGGATTGAACCCCTGATCCCTGCACCATTGGTCAGTGTCTTAATCATTGTGCTGTGGCTCTGGTCTTGTGCTTGGGCATCAGCGCACTGCCTTATGCCGCCCAAACTTAACAGTGCACCGCCTTATGCCGCCCAAGATTAACAGTGCACCTCCTTATGCCGCCCAAAATTAATATGCCTCCTAAAGCACCTTTACCCATTAATATTAATGCCTCAGCCAGCCCTTTTTGTTGCACACAATGGGGAATTGAACCCATGGCAGCTGCACCAGCTGTCAGTGTCTTAACCATTGTACTATGACTCTGTCCCTTTGTGTGTGCATATCAGGGCGCCACTTAGCCTTCCCACACACTATTTTGCACGGCGCACATTAGCGCGCCGTGCAAATGTGCGATCGCTTACTCCCGTTTTTTTTCTTTTTTCTGCCTGACCCGCCCACTCCTTATATGGCACAGGCACACTACCGCGGCCCCGCACGTTAGGAATGTTTAGTAAACATGCCCCTAAGTTTATTTTGGTGTAAAACTCTCTTGAGTCTAGTCAATTGTATACAACTTTGACTCTTAGATAAAGCAGTATAGAAAAGGTTTTAAATAAAATGCATAAATAAATGTAGGGTTTTATTACTTAAAAATCCCAGTTAGCCTCCCCCTGTCCAGCCCACCCCAAGGCTTGCTTTTCTGATATTGTCTCCCTAAGAACAAAACAAAGGAAATTATAATGTCTCTGTATTGTTCTATGTTACGACCGCACCTTGAATATTGTGTGTAATTCTGGTCACCGTATCTTAAAAAGGATATAGTGTTATTAGAAAAGGTTCAGAGAAGAGCCACCAAAATGATAAAGGAGATGGACGGATACTCCTATGAAGAGAGGCTAAAAAGGTTAGGGCTCTTCAACCTGGAAAAGAGACAGCTGAAGGGAGATATGATCGAGGTTTATAAATTAATGAATGGAGAGGAATAGGTAAACGTAGATCGATTGTTTATGCCATCAAAATATAGAAAGACTAGGGGACATGCAATGAAGCTACAGTATAACCTATTTATTATTTATTTATTTATTTATTTAACAGTTATTTATATACCGCTCTTTCCCTTGTTTCAAGTGCGGTTTACATGTAACAGTAGGTTAATTGGTATGAGATATACCATGACATTTTACATAGAACAGATAATTATAAATTACAAGGAAAATTGTAACATTACAAGTATAACATATTAGAACATTTATACATTGCTAGTTAAATTATTAATCATCATGTAAATGAGTGTGTAGTATGGTTAAATTAGTGTATTAGTGTCATTTATTTTTGAAAATAGGGTATATAATATTAAAAATAAATGTTAGCCTGTATCCCTTTGAGAATTCTGTTTTGGGAGTGTATTATAGTGTAATGTAAATAAGTGAGTTTTTAATTTTTTTTAAATTCTTTTATGTCAGACAGTAGGCGAATGTTGTCAGGTAAATTGTTCCAGAGTATTGGAGCAGAGTGTGAGAAAGCTCTCTTATTGGTTTGTTTTCTGGCTTTTGTAAAATCTTTTGGTATTGTTAAAGTATTTATGTTTCTGCTCCTTTGAGATCGTTTATCAATGTCAATGTTAATCAGTGTATTTAGTGCAGATGGTGCAAGTTTATTTATAAGTTTAAATGTAGTGACAAGAATTTTATATTTGATTCGGGAGTAAATTGGTAGCCAATGAAGTTCAGCTAAAATTGGTGTAATATGTTCAAGTGGGCTTATATTCATAATCGTTCTAGCAGCTAAGTTCTGAGTTATTTGTATCTTTTTAATATTTTGTTTCGAAATACCATTAAGTATTGTATTTGCAAAATCGAAATGTGGGGTAATAATAGCATGAATTATGTTAATAAAATCTTGTAGAAGAATCAAAGGTCTTAGTTGTTTTAGTGTTTTGAGTTTGTAATGTATATTTTTAGTTAAATATTTTATATGTGAATCCATATTTAGATTATTGTCAAGTATCACACCTAAATATTTTACTTCTTTTTTTATATTAATTTTATGAGTATCTAGTGTAATCGTGTTTGGGGGTATATATGTTTGATTTTTAGTGATAAATAAAATATCTGTTTTAGTAAAGTTGATAAGTAGATTTTGTTCTTTGAGCCACTCAGTTAGTTCATTAAAACATTCTGTTATTTTTTGGAGAGGTGGGTGTGGGATTTCAAATGGGAGGTAGAACATTATATCATCGGCGTAAATATGATAAAAGACATTGTGGCGTTTAAAGATGTTACAAACTGGTTGTAAGTAAATGTTAAATAATAGTGCAGATAAAGCAGATCCCTGCGGAAGACCTTGAGTTTGTTTGAAGGTGTTAGATATTTGGGTGTGGATTCTTACATTTTGGGTTCTGTTTGATAGATAGGATTTGAACCAATTATAAACAGTAGATGTTATACCAATTTTTTGAAGTCTGTTTAACATTGTTAAGTGATCAACACTGTCAAAGGCAGCTTGATATGTCAAGGAAAACAAGAATAAAGGCTTGTTTAGTATTATCAATACCTCTTAATATTGTGTCATAAAGGATCGTTAGTAAGGTTTCTACTCCATGGAAGGGTCTAAAGCCATATTGATGTTCATCAAGAATGTTTAATGTGTCAATAAAATCTTGTAGTTGAATTTGTACAATTTTTTCAATAAGTTTAGCCATAAAAGGAATACTTGATATAGGTCTGTAAGATTTTGGGGATAGTTTATCTAATGTGTTATTTTTAAGTATAGGACGTATTTGAACATGTTTGAGGGATGGTGGTAAATAGCCTTTTTGCAAGGATAGATTCACTAAAGGTAGAATGAAAGAAGAGAGTATTGGGAAAGTCTTCTTTATCCAATCAAATAAGACAAATAAGGGAAAATATTTTTTCAATCAAGGTGTAATCAAACTCTGGAATTCATTACTGGAGGATGTAGCAAAAGTAGTTAGTGTAGCTGGGTTTAAAAAGAGTTTGGACAAGTTCCTGGAGGAAAGGTTCATAAACCATTATTAAAGGGGACCTGGGAAATCCACTGCTTGCCCCAATACAAGCATTGTGGAGCCAGTGTCTTTTGGGGAGACTGCTAGGTACTTGTGACCTACATTGGCCACTGTTGGAAACAGGATACTGGGCTTGATGGACATTGGCTTGACCCAGGATGGCATATCTTATGTTCTTATATAAGAACAAAATTATTGTTATTTAGGTAGCAAGTAATTATGCTGACATTTTTACAGTAATATAGATATTTTACTGCACAACAAACTACCAAATGACTACTTTCAGGAGCAATGTTTTCAAATGTGTAATTTTGCACATACCATGCCAGTAGTGAACCTCACTCCTAAGCCAGGGTATGTGGACCATCTAGAAACATAGAAAATGACCTCAGATCAGGGGAGAGTGCCCCAAAAGTCCCAGCACCACCTAATACAATTTTTATGTTTAATCCTGATGCAACTGAATGTTAAGTTAATCTTTCATCACATATCCCAATTTGTTAACATCTCCTTGATGAGACCAACGTTTATTCTCATCTACATATTAACTTATACCTATGGCCCCTCCACCCATTGTGAGACCCTGTTTTAACAAAACCGCAATATAGGCCAGACATTCAGGTAACTCCTTCCCCCACTGTTCTATGCAAACCCAAGCTTCCCACAAGCAATTCTAGGTGGTTATTTCTCCCTGAAATCTGAGTTAAAAGTTCTATCAATATTAACAACGTGTTTTACTTGAAGGAACACTGATAGTATTCCTATTATACAATTCACTTTATGAGTGATAGACATATTTATATCTTCAAAACGACCCCACCAAGAATCAGAGCGATAACCACCTTACTGTGCACAACTAGATTTCGTCAAGTCAAAGAGGTGAATGCAATTGTGAACATGGGAGGCAGAAATTCCCTTGAAATAAGGCCGGCGTGCCAAATTCTGATGACTCCATTACATTCAAGTTTGTCTCTTGCAGCAATGAGATGTCAACAGTTCCTATCCTGCCATACAGAAGAGAAATCCTCCTCTTGGTAGCAGATATTAATGCCCTTAATGTTTAGGTACCCAATCTCAAAGAAAAACATGCTAAATATACCTCCAAAGAAGCATTCATAAGTTACAAAAACAATTCAGTTAACATTATAAAACAGCTTCTTAAGCACTTTATGGCTGCAGTTATGGCCCAGAAAAAACAAGCAAAGGCCCCGTCATATGTCCAAGCACAATGAACACCCACCTCTGAAAGGAAAAAAAAAGTAAATAACCAGAAAACATTCCATGGGGGCTATAAAATACCCAAAAAACTTAGTGGGTGAGCTCACTCGGACGAGATAGACATGGAGGGTTCAATGACCCAATGCTCCCATATTCCTGTAATACTCCGAATATCACATCTTGTCCACCTCCCATCTTAAAAGAAGAAATAATGTCTTATAAACAAAACAGCATAAATGTCCCAGGAGATAGCAGTGTAGCACGCTTATATGTCGCTTCTGCGTGGATAACACATCTTCCCACAATCACAGACCAGTTGAACGCCCAAAATGTCGAGCATCATAAACTGTGACAAATAGTAGATATAATATGTCCTTCACTGCATCACCGCCAACTCCTTATCCTCCAAAAATGCACATAAATCTTTAGGATCATCAAAAGTCTTGGTTTGGTTATGTAGCATGACTCTCATGCGGGCAGGATATAGCAGTCCAAAACGGGCCTTCAGTTGTATTAAGTGTGGACGTAGCACCAAAAGACTCTTTCTCTGATCCACCATCGCCTTCACAAAGTCCAGAAAGAATAGAAGTTTATGCCCCTGATATTCCAAAGCTGAGAGTGCTTTAGCTGCTCCCATTATTTGCAACACTTGTTGAAAACATAGAACTTTCAGGATAATTGGGTGTGGACGCTTGTTCATGGCCCTGGGCTGCATAGATACTCTATGGGCACGCTCAATCTCAAACGGCATTGTGAAATGCAGCTTTAACACAACTGGAATCATATCTTGTAGAAAGGATATCAAGTCATGTCCCTCTGCTCCCTCAGGCACTCCCAGTACCCTTATGTTGTTTCGCCGCGAGCGATTATTGCCATCTTCCACCTCTCTTTGCAATGAGCGAATCAACTTCACCTGCTTCTCGATGGCCTTGAGCCTCTCCCAATGCGACGCCACCACCTTCTCTACCTCTCTAAACGGCTGTGTTTAACTCCAGCGAAGATCTCAAAGCATTGATATCTTCCTGCATCGCGCTTAGCGATTCCCCATTAGCTTTGACCATTTCTTTGATCACCCAAATCTCAGCCCAGATCTCCTGCAAGGTCTCCTAGCCACCTTGAATGACCACCATCTTGTGAGGAGAAAGAGGTTCCGTCTTGGTTCTTTTTGCACTAGTGTTTTGAGATAGTTGGAAATCTAACTGCATCTGCTTGGAACCTGACATATCTGGGATCGAGTGGCAACCACGTAATTAGGAATTATATGATGAAATATTGTAGAAAAACAGGATTCTTGTCTTTGCCCTCCTGAGCATCGCTCTTACACGTCCATCTTGACCAGATGTCAGGCTCCACCCAGGAGAGTCGGGATTCTAAAGGCACACAGAGCTAGGAATGGAGCACAGAGGGGGGAGGAAGAGGGACCAGGACTCAGGTGCAGAAGCTCACAGCCAGGACTGCAAAGTGCACATATAAGAGGAGAGAATCAACCAGCAGGTAGTGGGAGAGTCGGGATACTAAAAGCACACGCAGAGCTAGGAATGGAGCACAGAGGGGGTCAGAAGAGAGATCAGGACACATGGGTATGAGGGAACAGCTGATGTTAGCTAAGGGTTGGCAAGTGACGGTGAGTCAGAGAGGTGCAGGGAGAAAGCAGGACTTCTCCTGAAAGGAAAGAGACACAAAGAGCCATACACTCTGTGCTATCCCACGGCTGTCTTATTTGTCTATTAGGGGCATGTTTACTAAAGTCCGCAAATCTGCGCGGCGCAAAATAGCGCACGGCAACGCGGCATTGAAACGCGCAGAAACACGTTTAAACGCCCCGCACACGTGCTTGTCACCCCCGCACAGGTACGCGGTTCAGTAACGGGCCCCGTACAAGTGCGGGCCCGCAAATGTCCGATAGAGGCGTGGAACAGCTAAAGGAGGGCGGAGGAAGGCTCCGGAGGGGCGGAGGGACGGGGTCAATGGGTGGAGAGTGGGAGGGGAGAGGCTCCCCGCACAGTATCGGGCCCGAATTTACATGTAAAAAATAGCGCGAGTGAAACACTCGCGGTAGAGGGCATATAAAGGGAAGAGAAACCATTTCCGTCAGCAATGTACAGCAAAACCGGGGAAACATGCAAAACGTCAGCAGTGTGATACATGTGCACAGCACAAAACTGCAATGAAAAAGAGGAAATGACCACAACAAAAGCGTTAAAATAGTAAATCAGCTGGGGAACAGGTATAGTAATGCGCAAAAGTTAAAAACACACCCAGCAGAGCTCCAAAAAAATAAAATAACATTTGTTTGGAAAGGGGCACGGAGCGGAGACACCTCCAAAAACGTCTCCGTGTATTGGACCCTTCCTGGGAGTGTTCCCTATGGTTGTCCATCAATAGCACTGTTGCCCAGCTTGGGAATATGCTATCCCCCTCTGTTCGGATGTCATACCCGTGTTATATTTGCACGTTTGTCACCAGACAGGGTGAAGGAGCTCACAGTAATAATGTGCAGAGCAGGTTTTGGAACCCCACCCTGCCAGGTCTACTATCTCCAGGGACTGCACTGTCTCTGTGGCCACAGTGTGGTGCAGTGGACAGAGCCGGTACCTCTAGGACCAGAGGGTCACACGTTCAAATCCCAGCTGTGGCACATGCCAGCACAATCCCAATATTTAACCCACCACTAAACACAGATAGCAGAGACACCCCTTTATTGCACAGAACAAAAGCATGTTGCAAACACCCATATTTTACCCTACACCACACACACACCAGCACAATGTGCATCACCAACAGCCGCGTCCCCCAAATGCAGTCCTGTAGTGCCACAACTGTAGGGGCTAAGGACACGTAGGTAGAGGTTAAGTAGGTAGAGGTTATGTACGACAGATATGCCCTCACCCCACGTGCCAAGGGCCAATTGTGTCCCTGGTCATGATCACGTAATGGGTGGCCCACGTTCCACAAAAACCTTGCTAAAGAACAACAGCTAGACCGCTATACCATGTGAGCCAAATACAGTCCTGGGGTTCCACTACGCAATCAGGTCATATCCCTTTGCAAGGATAAGGACATGCCAGCATGTTGGCGGAAGGGTTCAGATGGTGGAGGGGGCAGTGGCTGCTAGCCACAGAGGACAGTGGCCAGGCCATGTGCAGGCTTGCACCGTCCACTGCAACAGACAGGCCCTGTCGGATGTACAGTCATGGGCCACCCAGGGATTGCAGCCAATCAGTGGCTACACGGTGGTGCAGTGCACACAGACAGTGTGTGCAAGAACAGAGGGTCACAGGTTCAGAGCCCAGCTGTGGCTACCGCCAACCCTGTCCACATATTCACCCCACAGCTACACCGTGGTAGTAAGGACAAACCTTTATTGCTGAGAACATAGGCATGGTCAATACGCCTATCTTTTACCACACCAAACACAGACACCATAAACAGGCACATTATCTCCAGCAGAGTCTCCCAAATGCAGTCCTGGAGGGCCAAACACCATTCAGGTTCCATGCTTCCCCTAAGACAGATGCCTGTGCTGCAGATGTCTGCACCACCCCCATGCTATGCAACTGTAGCCCATGCATATTCATAGGGGACAGCATGAAGGCCTGAACAGTGTCTGGAACACCAGGACTGGAGTAGGGACACTCTGCCGTAAAGCAAGAGGCAACAGGTCCAGACGCACCCACACCCACAGGCCACATTGGAAAAGCCCCCTGGGGGGGCATCTCCCAGATCTAGCTCCTGCGTACCCTAGCAATGCCACCCTATACCTGGGTACACGGTACACAGACCACAAACGTTTGATGTGGGTACTGGCAGGTAGACAGTCCTACGCTCAGCACTGTTTGCTCCTTGTGCTCCAGCAGAACAAGCTGTCGGCTGTCTGTGGTGCGTGCCCAAGGTCTGGCCCCTGACAGTATTTACCACCCTGGGGAGTGACACGCAGCAGTACTGTGTACCATATCCATGCCTGTACCCTTCCCAGGACTGGTGTGGTGGGCACATCGAATGACTCCCCCAATAGTAGCACAATGCTGGCATAGGTGAGGGGGGGGTGTCTGTCTATACAGTGTGTGTTGGCTACAAACACCCTCCACAGGCCACACTGCCAGCACTGTTGCCAGTATTGGCCTGACAATGTGCATAATGAGCAGCAAGGTACCATGGGTATAGCTCAGACAGGGTGTGCTGGCCAGGATGCATCTGCACAGGGCATGGGGCACTGGCTGGGACATTGTAATGCCCAGCCACCACCTACACAGACAGGGTGACCTCTGTATGTGCTGCTGGTGGATCACTCTCACCCTGAGCGTGCAGTGATGACAGCATGGCTAGGCACCCCCATAGTGCTGTATAGCATTTCTCTCCTGTGATATATATGGGTGTCCTGTTGGGGCTTCTTCATGGACTGATCTGCCTGTGTGTGCTGCCACCCCAGTTTGGGGTGCATGCAATCCCATCAGGACTATCCAGCAGACTCTGCACAGCTGGTATGTGTCCTGATGGAGCTCCTTGCAGGGTGCAGCAGCTGATGGCTTGCTGCAGGAGAATATCAGATAGTGCTGGGGTGCACCCCTGAATATCCAGGCCTACTGTCTGTCTGATAGTGTGTTTTGGATGTGTGTGGAGCTGCTTGGACTGCCCTGTAGGGTGTCTGTCCCCCAGCAGGACAGGGGGTTGATGGCCCACTCTACTGCCATTGGTGTGGGGGGGGGGGAAGGATGGGGATCTGTTGATGGGAGACCCTGTTTGTCATGGGGGGGGGGGTGGGTATGTTGCCCACCTATGGGGGGGGGAGAACCACCAACTAAGACAGAAGGGGTATCCATGATGAGTTTGCAACACCTTCTTATCACACAGGTTAATACTGATTTTGAGCTCTGGCATGGCCTCATTCAGCCATGGCCGTTGATGTGGACCTGGTCCTGGGCGCCACCTCCCACCCTCAGGGTGAGCACATTACCTGCACAATGTGACGGTGTGTAGCTACCCCTCGCCGGCAGTCCTCACGCTCAGGCCCCCCACCAGGCCGAGGTTCTGTGTGGGTGGACACAGACAGTTCCCCCTACCATGCCGTGTAGCTTTTGGGGTGCAGTCCCCATCTTGTGTGCATCTGTGGGCAGCTGATTTGCATGTGCATTGCATCATGGGTACGGGTGGCCTATATTTATTTATTTATTTATTTGTGTGCTTTTCTATACCGCCCCTTCCAGAGATCAAGGGCGGTTTACAAGGAACGTAAAACAACAATACAGCAGAACAGTGCAATATTGCATTACATTAAACATTAAGTATTACATAAGAACTATGATACATGGAAAACAGTGTGTAAGCTATTAATAAAAGGAACATAACTATGTTACAAGGAACCAAAAATGGCAAGTTATTTACATGGTTAGCAAGAGTTATTGTTATTTACATGGTTAGCAATATATATTACATGGTTATATTACATGGTTAGGCCTACCCCGTCCTGTCTACAGCAGCAGACTGTGGGGTGACGTGCAGGCTCTCTGCAGCCACACAGGTGCTTACTTAGAGCTATAGTGCCATAGCCCAATGGTTCCGTCACTGCCTTTATAGCAGGAGGTCATGGGTTCAAGTCCACAGAGGGGTTCTGTGATAGGGTTGTCCCGAGCATTGTACTTTTTTACTGGACATATGTTTATGGCATCAAACACACCCTTGCCATACTGTACCCATAAGGGTGCCTCTGAGGGTGCATTATAGGGCGCCCTATAGGCCACCTTATGGTTGCCATCCATATTGCGTGCACTATACATTATCCTGTGGCGCAGCATACATGGTGCCCTATAGGGGACTTGCTAGGGTGCCTTTGCGGACTGTGCACTGTAACATGTGCCTTACGGGCCTCCATATATTAACACGCTGTTAGAGCGGGTATACTGGTAGTGGGTAATAAAATAAAACTATAAGGCCTCCTACAGCACACCTCACCATAATACTTACTGCCCCAGCCAACCTTGCTCACTGGGCACTGTGAGGGGTTGAACCCCTGACCTCTGCACCATTGATCAGTATCCCAACCATTGTGCTAAGGCTCTGTTCCTGTTTGCTGTGCACATCAGTGCGCCACCTATGCCGCCCACTATCGGACTGCCCCCTCATACATCAGCGCGCCGCCCTCTGCCCCCCAAACCTAACAGTGCGCCGCCCTCTGCCGCCCCCAATGAACGGTGCGCCGACTCATGCCGTTAAAAATAAACCGTGCGCCGCCTTCTGCCGCCCAAAATTACTATACCTCCCACACCACTTTTTCCCACTACATTTGACGCCGCAGCTGGCCTTTTTCATTGAGCACAATGGGGTGTTGAACCCATGGCCCCTGCACTATTGGTCAGTGTCTTCACCGTTGTACTACGGCTCGGTTGTTTTCTATACCCGGCAGCGCGCCACTTTGCCTTTTGGCGCGCTAATGTCGACCCCGCACATTACCGCGACGCGCACACGTCCGGTTGCTTACTCCCGGTTTTTTTCTTTTGGCAGCCTGATCCGCCCACTCCTTATATGACACAGGTACACTACCGCGGCCCCGCACGATAAGAATGTTTAGTAAACATGCCCCTTAGTCTGTCTCTGTCTCACCCAGCTCTAGCCATTTATTTATTTATTTTATTTATTTATTTATTTAACTGTATTTATATCCCGTTTTTCACCGGGTCAAAGCAGTGTAACATAGAAGGGGGGGGGGGATAATCAGATATAGGGGTGGGGCCATCACCAGGTGGACAACATTGATGATTTCGACAAATGATGGACATAGACATGGACAGAGTAACACAGTTTTTGATCATGTGAGCATGATGGATGGGTTAGGGGATTGTGGTGCAGTCAGTGGTGGGAGTTTGTTTCTGTTCTGAGATATTCTTGGAATAGGATGGTTTTTAGTTGTTTTTTGAATGATCAGTCTCTGTCTTTATTTTCTGTAGTAACAAACCATTGCCCTTCTATCTTTTTTTCCCCTTGTTCTACAGATGTTTATTATAATTCATATGCATTTTTTATATATGTATTATTTTATCATATGTCACGTATGTTTTTATATAAAGAAATTTTTAAATTTTAAATTTTTTTAATATATTCTCATTATGTTTACTTTGATTTTTATTTATTTATTTATTATTATACATACCATTGTATCTGTTGTTGTGGTTTATATGCAAGGTCCTTTTTGTATTTATGGTTTTATGTTTTAATGATGGTTTTATTTATTATTATTATTATTATTATATTTTTTTAATATGTATACTTTGGGGAGTTATTATTAAATTGTTTTTTAATGTTTTTATAGTTTTTGGTGTGCCTCACCCCTGAAGAAGTATATTACGAAACACGGCCTGTGTTGGGTCTGGCCCCCCTTGCATCTTATAAGGACCAATAAAAAGTTTGTGAGTTTTAAGTACTGCCCACGTCTTTGTACTGTTTATTTGTCTATTAGTCTGTCTCTGTCTCACCCAGCTCTAGCCATCAGCCTCTATCTTTATTTTCTGTAGTAACAAACCATTGCCCTTCTGTCTTTTTTCCCCTTGTTCTACAGATCACACGTGTCTGAATGATGCAGATTTGACTCTGACCAACACAAGACTGGATTTACAGGATGCAGTGGAGAAGTTGCAGAGATGGGAGGTTCTGAGAGGTACAGTGTAACATAGGGGTATGTTTGCTAAAGAACGTTAAGGGAGCAAGTGTGCTGCTAACGCCTGGTATCAGCATCATTGTGCCCTTAATGCGGCATTAACAAGTGTTAAAAGCTCCTGCACCATTAAGGGAACAGTAGGCAGAGAGTGGGCATTAATGGGGTGGAGAGTGGGCATTAACAATGGATGTTCCCTTAATGCCTGTTGCGCAACTTGTGTTAAAGCCCTTTAACACTGGGGACCCTAACGCCAAGTAAAATCTCGCTGAAAGGGTGTATTTTGAGGAGAGAGAGCCTATTTAAATGTCTGCAATGTGATGCACAGAGAGGGGAGCCCAAGAGAGTGATAGGAGTGCTCCATTAGCAGCAATAGCATATTGCCCAAGTATGAAAGGGCACTATGTTGATGGTGCAAATGGGGCAAAGAAGGTGGTACATGGGCCATGCAGTGGCAGTTGCTGGTGCACCACACGGACAGGCTGCTGCTGCTGCGGAAAGGTGATGCGCCAAATGGGGTGGCCCAGGGGTTCCTGGCACCCTAGGCCACCCCCCACCCCCACTGCTGCTGAAGCCAGATCTGGAGGAAGAGGCCAATAGCGCCAACAGCTGTAGTGTCACAGGGAGCTGCAAAATGCAGGCACCTGGGGAAATACCACAGCTGCGGCTTTCCGCCTCCCCTCGAGACATATCTGTGGCAGGCAGGGATAGGATCCCAGTAGTGGTGGTTGGTTGGGGGTTAGTGTGGCCATCAATTTGTGCCTCTGCCCCCCTCCAGACCTCGCACCATAGGCATCCACCAAAGCCGTATGGTGGATGGGCTGGATTGCGCACCACCCCCACTGACAGCATGCTGGCATGGCAGCATGGTGTGGGGGGTGTAGGCGGCTGGTGCAGCGGCATCCGACTGCAGCAGACAAAACCCATGTCTTGATCCTGTGAGCCATTCGCATCACAACATGTGCCAAGGTCTGGCTGATGGGCAACTTGTCAGCCCCAGGGACCACTGTATCTGTATGGCAGCTCTGTGGCTCAATCCTCAAAGCCAGTCTATGAGTGGAGAGTCACAGGTTCAAGACCTGGTTATGTTCCTGTTCCAGTGTGCAAGCTTTAGCCCACAGTACAGCACCAGCATGTGCAAACCCCAATGAATGGGCCAGTAAGAGTACAAGACACCCATCAGTCAGACAGACAGACTCCACTATCCACAACTGGAACAACAGGTTGGTAGCACAGGCCCACAGAACAGCGGTAATGGGCTTGAATATGAGAGCGCGCTACTAGCTCCTGCACATGTTAACAATGCTTGAGCTGATAGGGAGACCAAAGTAGTAGGCAGGAAGCCAACCAGACCCACTTTTGCACAGTGCGGTGATGTGAGTGTGGTTGTGTGGTTTTCTGCACTGTGCCTCTCATTGCCTAAACTGTTCCCAGTGTTAGTCTGAAATGTGCATGACGAGGAGCAGAGGATTGTGGGTATGGCCTTAAACAGAGTGGTTTCACCAAGATGTGTGTGCATCGTGGGTAGGCTCAATGGCTGGGACTCCGTGGTGTCTATCATGGCCTGGGTTGACCCTCTCACTCTGACCAAGTTGTGACCATGGCATGGCTATGTATCCACATAGTGCTAGATAGTGTCCAGCTCCAATGATCTGCTTGCACTTCCTGTCCTTGGAGCCCAATCACTGAGCCAAATGCTGGGTTTCTGTGCTGTTTTCAGGTATAGACCCAAACCCCATTCTCATAGTCTTATCTTAGTTTCTGGGCAGGAGTCCTTCCCTCACAGACTTCTATGCAATACTGTATGTGGTTGATAAATGCTTCAGTACTCACCGTCCTACGAGCCTTTCTGTATGCAGGCTGTATGGATCCACAGAGCCTAAGAGATTTTTAAAAATCAGTTTTGGCTGAGGTTTAGATTAAAATACTAACTGCTCGCCTGTGACTCTTTGCTCTGTCTTTTTTGGGCTCCTTTTTCTCTCTCACTATAGGTTCCCTCTGGTTTTAGGCCACATCCAGAGAGCACAAGAGTTTTTTAAAAGATTCCTTTCTCTCTGACCCCATTATTTTCGGTCCAACACTCCTCTTCAGTTTTCCTAATCGTGAATTTTCATAGAAACAGAAAATGATGTCAGATAAGACCATACGGTCACTTCAGTTTGCCCATCCGTCCCCACCAACTGCTAAGCTCTACAGTCCTCTCCTCTCCCCTCGAGATTCTCTGCCCTTGTTCCATGTTTCCTGGAAGTTTAACGGCACATTTTACATAGGAGATGGAGAGTAGAATTGAGATGTAGGGGTCAGCATGTGCCAGTGTTTTAGAAATGGCTCTGCTAAACACGGAGCTGATTCTAAATAACACAACCACATGGGGCAGGATGGGCCATGGGAAATATCGACAGGGGTATAAGAGACAGTATTTCACAACAAACTCTTGCAAATGTCTCACTGAAGTGTATCTGAGCCAATTCGCAAACATAGACTTGCAGCCGCTCTGAATCGCCAACAGAGGTCTATACTTTTTTTGTTATTTCAATTTGCAGGGGTGAAATAAAAATAAGGAGTTGAAGGAGATATCCCCCCTTAATCCCTCCTCGAAAGGCTTAGCCAAAATCTCTATTCGCATCAGAAGGGAGGTGCAAATCTGCATCTGGGCAATTTTTGGTTTACATATGCATTCCCTATATAAAATGGGGCACGCACATGTAGATTTTCTCCTGTCCAGGCCACGTCCCTTACACGCCCCCCCCCCCCCCCAGGCAACTTGGACATGGTGTTGCATCTACATGTAAATATGCTGCTTTCTAAAATGGATGTGATTATACATGTGTAAATCGCAAACAAACCTTTAAAATAATCCCCTTAACGTTTAATAATTTGATTGCCTGCCTAATATTAAAATGGATAAAAGTGATTTACAATAGTTCTTAAAATTAGAGAAAAAACTCAATGAAACTAAATAAAAACCATGATACATGGAGCCCGATCCTGGAAGGGGAACGTCCGTGCTGTCCAGATGTTCCCAGAAAGTATGAGCTCCGTTGTACTTCATTCTGCACCGCAGGAACATGCAGGATCGGGCAACGGGATGGCCCAGTGAGCCCTTTCCTCAGCTGCAGGGACGTCCTCGGGACAGCATGGCCAGGTTCCCCAATCTCACTTGTGCGCCAATGACTCACTGCTCCCCCCATTGGTTTTCCCCACCTCCCTGCTCTCGGTGGATCTGCCAGTGCCGGGAATGGGCGGTGGGGCAGTGCCTGCTGTGTGTTCACTGTGTTATGTAGGACTGCCAGGCTGGGGCGCACAAGGGACCAGTGATTGCTTCACCTCCGAGGTGGAATAAGCAATGCATCACCCCGGTGCTCCCCAGATGTACAGGAGGTCTTTGAGGCTGATTTAAATTTTAACATTTGAATTTAGATACAGACCTCGCCTCCATCACTTCCTCTGGGAGGCCTTCAACGCATCCACCCCCCTTTCCATAAAGAAATATTTCCTTACATTACTTAGAAACATAGAAACATAGAAAATTGACAACAGAAAAAGACCACATGGCCTATCTAGTCTGTCCTTCCATAACAACTACAGCAGCCCCCTTTTTTCCTTTAGAGATCCTCTGTGTTTGTCCCATGCTGTTTTGAATTCAGATACTGTCCTCATCTCTACCACCTCCACTGGGAGACTATTCCACAGATGCACCACTCTTTCCGTAAAGAAATATCTTTATCTTTATCTTTATTCCCAAACTTGATATACCGCTTTGGTCGAAACATATAAGCAGTTTACAATGATAAAAAGACTATGCTCCCTAACTATAGGAAAAAGAACACCACAATAAAAATAGGACAGAGGGAAAAAGGACAGTGCAAACATACAATAAAATACAGCAGACACAACAAGACCAGACTTAGGAAGGGATGGTAGTGGGCAGGTCAAAAGCTTGTTGGAATAAATCGGTTTTTAATAGTTCTTTAAACTTTAAGTAAGAGGGTTCTAGACAGAGAGAAGTAGGAAGGGAGTTCCAAAGAACAGGGCTGAGAAAAAAGAAAGCTGCGTGACGGGTTTGTTCTAGATGAGCCTGGGATGGTGATGGCAGAGACAAATGATTGGCATGTAAGGAACACAAGTGACGGTAAGGTGTATGGAGGGAAATGAGGTTACATAAGTATAATGGGGTGGATGTATGAATAGTTCTATGTGTCAAAATAAGAAATTTATATTGAAACCAGAAACGAATAGGCAACCAGTGAAGATGATAGAGACTAGGAGAGACATGGTCAAAACGACGAGCAAATGTAATAAGGCGAGCAGCGGTATTCTGTATGAGCTGAAGACGTTGCAACTGATAAGCATATCACTCCTCCTTTTTCACCCTCATCCTATGTCCCCTCGTAGCAGAACTTGCTTTCAATGGAAAGAGGCTCTCCCCCTGTGCATTTATGCCATAGAGGTATTTAAACGTCTCAATCATATCACCTCTATCCCGCCTTTCCTCTAAGGTATACATATTAAGATCCTTAAGTCGGTCCTCATATGCTTTATAATGAAGACCTCTAACCATTTTTGTAGCCACCCTCTGTACTGACTCCATCCTGTTTATATCCTTTTGAGGTTGCACCAAAGACTTATAAAGTGGCACTATCATTTCCTTTTTCTGCTAGCCATTCCTCTCCGTGTGCACCCAAGCATCCTTCTAGCTTTTGCTGTCGCCTTTTCTACCTGTTTAGCTACTTTAAGATCATCAGACACAACCATGCCTAGGTCCTGCTCTTCTTTAGTGGACAAAAGTACTTCACCCCCTATACTATATTGTACCCTTGTATTTCTGCAGCCCAAATGCATGACCTTACATTTTTTAACATTAAATCCCAGCTGCCAAATTCTAGACCATTCTTCAAGCTTAGCTAGATCCCTCCTCATGTTATCCACATGTTCCTGGGTGTCTACTCTATTGCACATTTTGGTATGATCCGCAAACCTTACCTGACAGCCCTTCCGCTATATCACTAACAAAGATGTTAAAAAGAATCGGACTAAGGACAGATCCCTGGGGCACACCACTGGTAACATCCTTCTCCTCAGAGTGAGCTCCATTTACTTGTACTCTTTGTTGCCTCCCACCCAACCAATTTTTAACCCAAGCAGTAACTTTAGGGTCCATCCCTAGGGTGCTCAGTCTGTTTATAAGTCACCTGTGAGGAACAGTGTCAAAGGCTTTAATGAAATCTAAATACACAACATCTAGGGCTCTCCCTCAGTCCAACTCCCTGGTCACACAGTCAAAGAAGTCAATCAGATTTGTCTGACAAGACCTGCCTCTGGTGAATCCTTGCTGCTTCAGAACCCGTAATCTTCTGGACTCCAGAAACCTCACAGATCCTTGGAAACAGGAGAGGTTCCTCAGGACTGGAGAATGGCTGATGTCGTACCTCTACAAAAAAGTAGTGACAGGGAAGAAGTGTCAAACTACAGACCCGTGAGCTTTACCTTGGTGGCGGGAAAAGTAATGGAGGTGATCCGGAAAGAGCAAATAGTGAACTTTCTCAAAACCAACAGTTTGCAAGATCCAAGGCAACATGGTTTTACTGAAGGATGGTCTTGCCATACTAATCTGATTGAGTTAATTGACTGGGTGACCAAGGAACTAGATCAGGGGCATGTGATGGATGTCATCTACCTGGATTTCAGCAAAGCCTTTGATACTGTTCCTCATAGGAGGCTTGTCAATAAACTCAGTAGCTTGGGGATGGGTATCAAGATGGTAAACTGGATTAGAAATTGGTTGACTGACAGACAACAGAAGGTGATGGTACATGGAGCTCACTCGGATGAAAGGAAGGTGATTAGCAGGGTGCCCTAGTGTTCGGTCCTGGGCCCATCACTGTTCAATGTATTTGTGAGTGATATTGCTGAAGGACTGAATGGACAAGTCTGTCTTTTTGCAGATGACACAAAAATTTGCAACAGAGTGGACTCCTCCGAGGGAGTGGATAACATGAGGAAAGATCTACAAAAGCTGGAAGACTGGTCTAATGCTTGGCAACTACGATTTAATGTGAAAAAGTGCAGTGTCATGCACTTGGGTAGCAGAAATCCAAGGGAAAAGTACACGATAGGGGGTGAAAGGTTGATGTGCATGGTTCAGGAGAAAGACCTTGGTGTGATTATCTCTGATGATCTCAAGGTGGCAAAACAGTGTGACAAGGCGGTGGCAAAAGCTAGGAGGATGTTGGGCTGCATACAAAGACGGATTACCAGCAGAAAGGAAGAGGTACTTATGTACAGGTCACTGGTGAGGTCTCACCTGGAATACTGTGTTCTGTTTTGGAGACCATATCTTGCAAAAGATGTAAAAAGACTGGAAAGTGTTCAGAGGAAGGCAACCAAAATGATTTGGAGCCTGCATAAGAAACCTTATGAGAAGAGACTTGAAGACCTAAATATGTATACTTTGGAGGAGAGGAGGGATAGGGGAGATATGATTCAGACCCTTAAATACTTAAAGAGGAACAATGAACAAACAAACCTCTTCCAAAGACGGGGAAGCTGCAAAACCCGAGGGCATAACATGAAGCTGCAAGGTGGTAAATTGAAAGGCAATGTCAGGAAATATTTTTTCACTGAAAGGGTGGTAGATGCTTGGAATGCCCTCCCGATGGAAGTGGTGGGGGCAAACACGGTGACCGAATTCAAAACAACATGGGACAAGCACAACGGATCTCTTTACAGCAACAGGATAAAAACAAAATAAACGGAACCATCTAACTTCTCAACAAATAGGGGTGTCCTACATGGAGTGATGGGTCCACCCCTAAACAAAGACATGGGGAGGGGTGACCTGCACAGAGTGACAGGAGCACCTAATCTTGCCATATGCTGGGCAGACTGGATGGACCGTGCTGGTCTTTATCTGCCGTCATTTACTATGTTACTATGTACTTTCTCTTTCAGCAGTGTTTCCAATAATTTACTCACCACCAAATTTAAACTAAACTAACCGGCCTGTAGCTTTCAACCACATCTTACTTCCGCTTTTGTGTAAAGGCACAACAGGGGATGTGAATTCCTTCTCATTAGGAGAAGAGGCTACCTCCTGTTCTTAACATAAAAAAAAAAAAATAGAACAGGGGAAGAGGTTTCCTTCTGCTGGCCTAGAAGACGTGATTCCCTCCTGCCAGTTCAGGAGAAGTGCATGCGGTCCCTGTGTGACGCAGTGACATCTGGATTTCCCTAGGAAGACGTCGCTTATGAGTATTTGTTTCCTGTCTACCCCATCAATGACAGAAGACTTGCCGGTGGGTGAGTAGTGACGTTATGCTTTTATGTGATCACTGTTCTGCTATTGTGCTGCTATGTAACTGATTAGGGTGTTCTGTAAATATTAGGGAAAGTAAGTTTTTTTTTTTTTGCCCAGACCTTAGATCTTCAAAGTCCCAGGATTGCTTGGTGTATATGTGAGACTGTACGCCCAAAGAAATTTGAGCGAAGTGCCTGTGTGTCCTTATCCATGGTTCCGTATCTCCGCGAGGGGAACGGCTGGGTTTGGACAAAGCATAAGAACTGGGTGTGTGTGTTTGAGTCCTGGATTTTGTAACTTCGTTTCCTCTGCATATAAAGAGGTTATTTTTGTAAAAACGCGAAGTTACCAGCTCCTCTGTAACTTAAAGAGGGTGCTGGCAGGTTTATTCCTGCCAAAAAGGTGAAATTACCAGCAAATTTACCAACTCCTCTGCAGATAAAGAGGTTCGATTTTTATATATACATATCGGTAAAAAGTGAAGTTATTAACAGGATTTTGCCTGTAACTAAAGTGTCCCCGCACAGTGAAAACACCAGGTTTACTGATTATAGGAAGAAAGGGACAGTCGAGTATGTTTTCAAGAAAATCCAAACAGGTGATGAATGATAAGGAAGGGACTGAGTCTGGTCCTACTCCCATAGAATCCCTCATTAGGCAGAACCCCCTGTTGGAATCTGCAATAAAAAATTGCTCTAAACAGTGGGAGAAATGGGCGAAAAAGGATGCTACTCTCGCCTGGCCAGCGGGAGGATCATTTGATCCGCTCATTTTAACTAAAATTAGGGATCATATTTTATTTACCAAATGTGGAAAAGCTCAGCTAGAACATCTGTGGCATATCTCTCTCTGGATGCAGGCTGGTCCTCACCCAGCGCCCACAGCGCCTGTTTCCCCACCACCATACTGGGCATCAGAAAGTAAGACCATGGCAGCTATTGGCTACTCTGATCCAGTATTAAAACCTAAACGGGAACAAATTCCTTCTAGTGTTCCTGATGCTGAAATTACTGAAGCCCTTAACGATGCTATAAGAGAAGGTAATGGCATGTGGGCTGAAGTTGAGGGAGTCATAAATCTTAAACCGACAGTGCCCCCGCCATCTGATGTTAGTGAATATTCAGAAGCACGAAAGCTGTTGGCAGAGCAACAGAAGCTTTTGAAGGAGGAACTACAGCAGTTAGAGAATGACAAAGAAACTGTCAGTAAGCAGAAAGAGGCTTTGGAATTTGAGCTCTCACGTCTTCATCAAGACGAACAGGGTCAACCCGAACAGGATGATCTTTTAACCACCAATAAAGAACTTGATGAAGTCAAAGTCCCTGATAAGAAATTCAAACAAAAGCCATTGTTGCCTAAGAGTGATAGGCAGACACGATCACGTACTACTGGCAAACCACTGTTGTCCCTCATAGATGAGGAAGACTACGCAGGTGGGGGTGGTTTTTCCTTAGTGGCCCAGCAGGGAAATAAAGATATTTTGAGTTTTGTTACAGAGATGGAGGGAGAAAATGGTTATTATGTGTACCTTTGGTCCTCCAATCTGTACGGATGGACCAAGAATAATCAGCCCCAAATGTTGCAGTGGCCCCCAACTGGCTCACTCGACACAGTACATCTTAATACTGCCCGCCTTTGTATTCGTGGCGGTGCGGGTGATCCCGGCTGGGACCTCACCTACATGGAAGCATTTCTGAGAGTTTGGGAGAAATATGAGGGAAAGGAGCCCAAATCAGGTTTAATGTTTCCCATTATACACACCACTCATGGACAGAAATATGTCCCCTGGAACTTCACGGACATGACAAATATTGCTTCAAGCCTACCTCCCTTAAACCGAGGAGGCGGAGCATGGATTCAGAAATTTGAAAGGGTAACGGCCGGCTATAGCCTGGCCCTGGGAGATGTGAAGGCTTTGCTTGCTAAAATTCTGGGCAATAATGCCACAAATCAGATTTTCATAGGAGCAGGCCTGCCAGATGTTACTATAGCCGATAGTAGGTTTGACAGTGCATCTTTTAATAACTACCGTCCACACATTTGGGCATCTCTACGGGAAACATACCCTACGCAGCGTAGTATGACTCCCCTTACTACTATGCGGTTCCAACCCGGAGAGGATATTAGTGCATATCTTGCAAAATTCCAAGATTTGTGGGAAGCACAAATGGGCGTTTCATATGACGACCCGAACATGTCACTCATGTTTTTCCAGACTCTTTGTAATACTCTCCCTCCTACAGTATTAGCAAAACTTAAATCTGTGGTAGGTCTTGAGACCGAGCCATGGCCCAAACAACAGGCCCATATCTTTCACTACATCCGCTCCTTAGAGGAGGACACCCTAAAACCTGAAAAGGACTTTAAGCAAGCTCAGGCCCGTCTTTTGAGCCTTCAGCTTAAAGGATTGCAAGAGAATAAGGAGCTACTGACTCCTACGAAGCCTCAACCCACAGACAATAAAAGCAATGATGAGGAACTCATTAAGAAGCTTAAACAGAAAATTAAGGAACAGCAGGATAAGTTAGATGATTTTGAATATCTGGATTGTTATGATGATGATGTCCCAGACCCCCGTGATGAGGGATGTGATCGATATAGGGAACATGTTTATTATAACGGAGCACCGCGACCCCGTTATTCCCAGCCACGGCGTTGGGATTCCCCTTCCCAGCGAAATAACCGTTCCTCCACCCCTCAGTGTTGGAATTGTGGTGGCTATGGCCATATCCAGCGTACATGCCGGGTCCCATGTAGATCTGAAAATCCTGACAGAAAGCGTTTCCCCTTGTGGGTATCCCCTCAGGGCTCTGGACCCCCTCCACAACAATGACTAAGAATTTATCTTTTACAGGCTTGGCTCACCTATCAGGAACCCATAATAGTGGTATTCCTTAATGATGAGCCCACTGAAATGTTGCTAGACACCGGGGCCACATCCTCCGTGCTAACTGCTTTACCAAAAGACTGTCAGCTTAGCACAAAGAAAATGATTACCACAGGTTTTGATGGTAAACCCCTTACATCTTGCATGACTACACCGGTTTCCCTGAGAATTGGAGACCAGCAGGTTTGTCATTCCTTCCTATTTGCCCCTCACTGTCCCGTAAATTTGATGGGAAGAGATTTACTGGTAAAATTGCAGATTACATTCACCTATGGTCCACTGGGAGAGAAAGGTCCTGAAAGGTCACTGCTCCTTAGCCCCTATGGACGGGTTAAGTCACACCCGCCTGTCACGATTCATATTAAGCCTGGTTGTAAACCACCAAAGATTCCACAATATCCGATCCAACCTGATGCCCTGCAAGGATCTCGCCCGGAGATCCAGGAATTGTTGCAGCATGGAATAATTGAACTCAGTAACTCTCAGTATAATACCCCACTGTTCCCTGTAAAAAAGCCCAATGGTAAGTGGCGAATAGTTCATGATTTGCGAGCGCTCAGTAGTGTTGTGGAACCCCAGTTCCCAGTTGTTTCCAACCCTGCTACACTGTTAACAGCAACTACTTTGTACAAATATCACACTGTTTTGGACCTGTCCCATGCTTACTTTGGAATTGTGGTCGAACCTGCTTCCCGGTGTTTCCTGGCCTTTACCTTCGAGGGTCAACATTATCAGTGGACCAGGTTACCCCAAGGGTACGTAGAGAGCCCCTTCATTTTCTCTCAAGCACTGGTGGCAGATTTGCAACCATTTCAAGCTGAACTACCCACTGAAGCATCACTTTTGCAATATGTGGATGATCTGTTACTGTCCACTGCTGAAGCAGAAACAAATTTGACCCTCACTGACAAACTTGTGTGTCACCTCAGAAACTGTGGTTATCAAATTAACATGGACAAGGCACAGATATGCCAGTCTGAGGTTACATTCCTGGGTTTCCTGATTGGTGAAGGTGTGCTCTCTTTAACTGACAAGACTAAACAACATTGCTTAGAGCTAAAGATGCCCAAAACTGTTAAGGCATTACGCTCCCTTCTCGGCATGATAAATTTCTGCCGTAATTGGGTCCCAGGTCACAGTCAACGCACACATCCTTTTCGCAAATATCTGAAAGGGGGAGTAAAAGGGTCTACTGCTATCAATTTGTCAGCTCCTGATCAAACTTTACTTCAATCACTTCTGTCTGATGTGTCAAATTCACCAAGTCTTTGCCTCCCTGACTATTCAAAAGAAATGTTCTTGATTAGTTTCCATGGACATCATACGTGGGCAGCTGTGCTTTACCAAGATCACGGTAAGATAGTGTCCTACTTGTCAGGAACTTTCTCAGTCACTGAGTTAGTGTTACCAGACATTGAAAAAGGGTTGGTGGCCCTCAGTGAGGCAGTCCAAAAGACTTATAACACCTTTCACCCTTTGTCTCTTACAGTGTACTGTACTGGTGATGTGGAGGCTTTGTTAAACAGTAACACTCTCCATTTCACCCCACGGCGTGTAAATCAGGTTTGTGCCACTCTTTTGCGAAGTCACATCTTTCTTAAGTCATTTCCTGCAACTCATCCCTTTGGTTATTTACAGAACCTAGTTTCTGTTACTGTGGGTGAGGAGGGAGACAGAGCCCCCTCCTTTGCATTCGCTGATAATATTCGGCCCTTTAACGAAATGCCTTCAGACTCTGCAATCTGGTTTACTGATGGTTCAGAGACTTCACTTTGTTCTGGGTTTAGTGCAGTGCACATATCCCCCTCTGGTGATATTTTGGAGATACTACAGTATCAATTGCCCGGTGGTTACAGCGCCCAAGGTGCTGAAATCTGTGCAATATTGGCTGTTTTGTTACACCAGGAAAATCATAACCTTGTCATCTTTACTGATTCTCATTATGCAGCACAGGTACTGACAGCACTCCATAAAAAATGGTCACAGAGAGGTTTCATTACCTCTTCAGCTAGCACAATCACTCACCTTGATGAGATATACCAAATCTATGAGTGCCTAGAGAGACGCAGAATGGATAATTTGTTCATATGCTGTGAATGGGTTCCTGGGCACACCCAAGGGGCTCTTTTCTCCATACAGGAAATGCTTTAGCTGATCAGTTAGCCAAAGAAGTCACCAAAGGTGCACCGCTAACATTACCTGTTACTAGATCTCAGACCTATTCAGTGCCTGACCTCTCTGACTATCAAAAAGATGCCTGTGCTTATGAGATTCGAAATTGGGAGAGACTAGGCTGTACCCAAGTTAAGAAACTCTGGGTGCACCCATCTGGAAAGCTTTGTATCTGTTTTGTAGCACTGAAACGCCTGACAGGTCTCATACATGATGTCGATCATTCTACTGCTGCATATGTTTATGGGATGCTAGAGGATACCTTTTGGTGCCCTCACATGAAGAATCGAATTCAAGACATTGTGGTAAAATGTCCTGTATGTATCTTGAATGTCCAACCTGGAGGTAAACCTCTGGCTAGAGGTCACCTTCCTGTCTTGCATGGCCCTTTTGAATCATGGTACGTGGATTTCACTGATATGATCCACAGATGTGCACAGAAGCGATACCTTTTGGTATGGGTCTGCCCCTGGTCTAAATGGATCGAGGCTTTTCCTTGCAATAAAGAAACTGCCGAGGAAGTGGTAGAAGTTCTGCAAACACAAATCATACCCCGATTTGGGATTCCTAAGGTAATATATTCTGACAATGGTTCTCATTTTCGAAATGCCCTAGTTTCTGCATTCACTCAGCACCTCCCTGTTCAGTGGAAATATGTCTCTGTGTATAAGCCCACTTCTAATGGTCTTGTTGAACGCTGTAATGGCATTTTGAAAACTCAGCTCAGAAAGATTTGTGTTTCTGGTCACATGACCTGGTTACAGGCTTTACCAATGTGTTTGTTTCAGCTATGCAACAGCCCCATCAAGCGGCTGCACCTGACGCCTCATGAAATGGCCACAGGCCGGCGCATGCGCACATCTCCTCTTTCACAGTCTTTGGTCCCGGTCCATGATGATCTTTCTTCTTACCTTGCAGGACTCCGGATTGTGCTACAAGAAATTGCTGACCGTGTGACAAATGCGCAGGCTGCATCCAGTTCACCTTTGTCACTTTGCTTCCCCATAGGGTCCGCAGTGTATAAGAGAAACTGTGTTCGTGCCTCCTGGGACTGCCCTACATTCTCCGGCCCTCACATTGTTACTGCAGCATCCCCTTTCGCTGCTCAATTGAATGATGTGGACACCTGGATACATGTTAGTCATCTGAAAGCTGTCCCAGCTGTCTCATCTGAGTGACCAATCTCATTCCGCCAAAGACTTACACCACGAGGTTGCTCCGTTGATCAGAATGATTGCTATCTACCCACTCTCCCCTGGGGCGTCCCTGTGCTTACTTCTTTTTATCTCCATTGTAATTGTACTGTTTATTCATTTCTTTCATCCTGATAGAGAATTTGCTTTTTTCCCACGAGTTTATAATCAAACCCTGCTGTGAACTGAACTCTTACTTGAACATTGGACATTTTAGTGATCAATTTCTGTGATATTACTCCTTTTTTTTACTGTTTGGATTTTTCTCCCCTACAGTCAGATACGTACCATGTTTCCTTTACCTTTGAGTTTTCTTTTGGGATTTTCAATTGTTCTTGTTCTTTTTATCCGGTGTCTACCTCCGAATGGACAGCAGGCCCTATACCTCCAGGAGCAAAACCAGGTTAATCTGACTACCCAACCGCTGTGGCGGGTACCCCGAGCTGTTCCTGTTGTTTCTCTGAACTCGTGGAAGCAGTCAGTGTTGCAAATTGTTTCTTTATTAAATGTCTCTGATTGTATTATATGTACTCCTTTGCCTAAAGGGGTTGGGTACGCCCCAGTTCTTGTCTCCTCGGTATCCCTTTCTGAAATTATGGGACGTGTGCCATGTTGGGACAATGACGATAGAACCCCTAGTTGTTTTGAACCCATACAATGTAGCCAATCTTGGCGCTCCAAGAATGCTTCTAATGAGCCCATACCAGTCTTTACACCAGAATCTCAGACTTACGTCTACTGTTTAATCTCTAATGCCTCTGTTTCTTTCTCTGCTAGGCGTAACATGTCCTATAATGTGCAAAATGCTTCATGGCATATACGGGCCCATACTACCTTGCCTCTCTGGCGGGGTCCCAACTTTACTAACCTCACCCTACTGTACTCACTCTTGCGCTCCCGTGACTTATGGAAAAACACTTCTGCAACTGATTTTGTTGTAGATGCCACATACTGGAATAACAGTTTTAACATTGGTCCCATGAATGCCAACGGCACTGTAATGGTTTCATTAGGTAGAGTGTCCCCCGCCCCTTACCGGTCCTGTTATATGCCTAAGAATTCATTTTACATGAACTCCCCAAATGGTGGTTTTTTGTATTCTGGTTATCATATGACCCATAGGTGGACTCCGTCCTCATCCCTTGAGGCGGTAGTTGGTCACTATTGGTTATGTGGACATACCCTGTATCAAATCATTAACCTTTCTCTTTTGCCATGTGCTTTAGTTAAAACTTCCTCTTTTTCTGCTTTAATCCCTCTCAATGTCACCCATCGTCCTGTTACCCATTCCTTTCTGCACAGATTGAAGCGTAGTTTCTCTCCTGACTCTAGCCCTTGGGACTCCTCTGTAGCTGAGAATGATGCTATCCAGGCTTCATATCAGTACATCATTTCCACTTATCCCATGACCAAAACCCGTTTGGATGCCCTCAGTGCAACGGCCTGGATCCCCTTTGCAACCCCTGCCCTTACTGCTGAACTTGGTATGGCTATACGTCGCCTTCAATGTTTACTACATATCCAGATGAAAGCTGTAACTGACTCTATTTCGCGTTTAGCTGAGTCCCTTGAGCAAAATACGCAAATGACTCTGCAGAATAGGCAAGCTCTCGATTTGCTTTTGGCTGCTGAAGGCGGAACATGTACTTTTATTAATGCTACCAATTGTTGTACTGTCATCGCTAATTACTCTATTTTTGTTCTTGATGCTATGAATAAGATAAAACACCTTTCTGAATTACATATTAATGATTTTAAGGGTGGGCTCCAGCTTGACAATATTTGGGGTAGTATTTCTTCATGGTTTGCTAGCTTAGGAGGAGGACTTAAGGCTTTCTTTGTTACACTTTTAAGTATAGCTTGTTTTGCAATTATTGCCTGTTGTACCTTATCTATTTTGCTTGCCTGCTGTAAACGTATGCTAATGCGCAGCACTAAGACTCTGTATATTGTCTCTAGGGACCAGTATGAGCTCTTACCTTTGCAAGATCCTTCCTTGTCACAAATGGTTGTTATTCATAGTCCCTAAATTTGGGTTTCCTGCCTTTGGCCCTCACCTCAGAAAAAGAAAACCAAATAGAAAAAATTGGAGAATGTTGGGATATCTTGGCGTAGGGATAGTTTTGCTCCTTCAGATGCTATCTGTGACTGTAATCATGGCCTGCCTGCAGTTTGCACGATGAAGAAAGGAAAAATGTCCTGTGGGCTAAGAAAGTATATGCTACAATACAGCCTTGCGGCCTGCTGTAGTCTGGAGGCCTTGCTTTGAGTAGAAGTACGTGGAGTCAGGCTCAGAGAGAAATACAGGCCTGCTCAGTGAATTAATTAGCAGAACACATACTTTCGGCCTTGAAGAAGAAGAAAAAGGAAAATGTCATTTAGCACCAGGAGATGGAAAGATCATAAAACAGGCCAAGGAATGCAGGAAAGATATGCTTCACCGAACAGATAAGGAGCACAATTAAGCAAAAAACCTTGAGAGCACCATCTGCAAGGGAGGGTAGCCCTAAGGCATAATTGGCATTATTCATGGGAGGGGGCCTCAGAGAAGGAGTTCTAGCAAAGTTTTCTTTCTTTGCAAGTAATTCTGACTCTTACAGAATGACATCAGACTTCTAGTGTGGCAGGTGCAGGCCTGTGACCCACGGTGTCTGACATAGGCAGGCCAGCATGGCTAGCTTGACCTGTAAATGAGGCCTGTGGAGAGGCATATAGGATTGCACATCCCCCAATATGCTGCTATTGTAAGAAAGAACTCAGTAGAAATATTGAATTAGCTTAGATAAGCAGAATTGCAGAATTAAGAAAATGGAAAAATACAGAAAAGATGTGTTTTAAAGTTACTGATAAGAAAGAGTACATTTGCAGAGAAATATTGAGGAGTGCTGACAGATGAGTTACAGAACCTTGCTCTTCTGCACGCACAAATGGTCCCATAGCCTTGAAAGTGTGAAAGTAACAAGTTGATGAACTGACCATTGTAATTGGGACTAGAAGGGGGGCAGGCAGGTGTCATGCCTACAGAAGCCCACAGAAGGAACATAATTGGAGAAACTTATCAGTACCGGGACCAATAGAGGGGCTACGGGAGGTACGGGAGCGTACCGGGACCAATGAAATGTTTTTCTATACCTAGAATGGAACAGAAGTCTATAAAAGTTGTTGTAATGCTTGAAAACTTTGCTCAGCCATTTTGAAATTGTCTTGCTTGAGACTTGTGCACAAATAAATGATTTGGACCTTCTGAACAGACTCCTGGTATCATTGGTTTGTCTGCGCTTTGCTGCTACATATTCCTTGGTGCGTTGGCCGGGAAGTTGTGGAATCAAAGTGTATATAGGGCAATATACCACGACTTTCCGCCTCTATAGGCTTGGTCCTGCCGGGATCGCGCCCTTCCGACGAGGGCCGCTCCCTGGCGCCACCGGTCCCTTGTATCGGAGGGAGCTGGTCGGACCTCGGCGGGTGCCGGGCCCGGTCGGAGCCAACGCCTCGAACCCGAGTGAGGGGAGTCCGAGGTCCAACTCATGCGCCTGCTTGGGAAGTTTTGAGGACCGGATCCGGTGAGTATAGTTTTGATTTTGGGTCTAGACAGAAATAGAAAGAACAGTACTGCCATTGAAACTTGGAACTTGGAATTTGTAATCTCGAGATATTGGGAATTGGTAAGAGAGCTTGATCAACTCTCAAGGAAGAGCTGAGTAGCCTGGCATGGGAATTCGCTAGGTGAAACCCTCATCCTTTTTGTAATTGTACTTGGAAAAGACTAGTCAGAATAGATAGAAACGAATGCATTCTGGGAATACGTTGCTAGCATGATTGTGTGAACGAAGTGTGATTGAGAGGTCTGGCAGCACGGACCAAGTGAAAGCTGACCCCTGATTAGCGCATTTCCTGACCGGGCGACCGCGTTCAGGTCGCGAAAAGGGGGAAGCGATTGTCGTCTTGTCTTGTTATTTGTATTCCCTGTATGTTTCCAGGGCCGTGAGGACCCCTTACCCACGGTCCGCCCACCTTTTCCCTTCTGTCTGTTGTTGCGCGCACACATCGAAATGGGAGGGGCGGAGTCTACTAGGAACACTCCATTAGAATGTATGATCGCACATTTTAAAGAGGGATATTCAGGAGATTATGGTATTAAAATGACAGCAGCCCGTTTGCAGATTTTGTGTACTAGGGAGTGGCCCGATCTAGACCCCATCTGGCCCCGAGAGGGAACGTTCACCGTAGAGATTATCCAGTCAATACATCGTAGAGTGCGAGTAGCGCACCCAGATCAGTACCCCTATATAGATTCCTGGTTAAGTATTTGTGAAGATCCGCCCTCCTGGGCGCAGCGCTGTTATGAGGAACAGTGCAGAATAATGTTAGCTAAAACAGATTCTAGACAGAGAAAGGAACAGCCTAGAATGAAAGAGCAGGATAAGAAAGCCAAGAAGAAACCCATCTTGGCAGATCCCGATTCCCCAGAAGTAGTCCTCAGGCAGCCCCGAACCCCAGGTCCAGTGAGAATAGCCCGGCGGCGTCCTGCCCCAGCACCCCAGAGACCGCCGGAGCCGAGGCCAGACCCAATCCCTGACCTCCCTCCTCCTGGAGAAGAGGAAGAGAGAGAATTAGCGGAGAGAAGAGAGGAGGATGTAAAAAGTGAGCCAGAAGCGGAGCTAGAAGAAGAGGAAAGTGAGGATCCCCCAGAAGAAGAAGAAGAGGAAAGTGTACAAATAATTGAGGAAGTCAGCGCCAGCACTAGCAAGCCAGTGAAAGAAAAACCCAAAGCAAAACCAGTTGAGAAAAAGACAGCAACTCCTGCCAAGACCACGACAATAGCCCTTAGATCCCAGACTCAAATGACGCCTAGGACAGCCAAACTGTTTCCCTTAAGGCAAGTCCCGGGGGTGCCCGTAAAGAATGATAATGATGAAGTGGTAGCGGGACCCCTAACTTGTGTATATCCCGTTCTCTACAACGGATTTATTAAATTGGAGGTCGCATTATGCCTCCTATACTAGCAAGCCCCAGGAGCTGACAGAATTAGTAACTAGTATTATGGAAACTCACCAACCCACTTGGCCAGATTGCCGTCAGCTCCTGACCACCCTATTTACCACAGAGGAACGAGCGAGAATTAGAAAAGCAGCTATCGAATGGATGGCAGAAAACCCTGCAGCTCCAGCGCAGGGGCAGAATATAATAGATCGTAGAGAAGCAGCTCAGAGAGAATTCCCAAATGAAGACCCCCAATGGGATCCAAATACAGATGAAGGATCCACCGCCCTAGCCCGTTTTCGCCAAGGCTTTTTACAAGGCCTGAGAAGAGGAGGCCAAAAAGCTATGAACCTTTCCAAAGTAGCAGGAATTATCCAAGGAATAGATGAGAGCCCAGCAGATTATTATGAAAGATTAACTGAAGCTTATAGAATGTATACTCCCTATGATCCCGAGGCACCAGGAAGTTTATGCATGGTGAATTCTGCTTTTGTAAACCAGTCTCAACCAGACATTAGACGTAAATTACAGAAATTAGAAGGGTTTGCGGGCATGAATGCAACACAGTTATTGGAAGTCGCTCATAAAGTGTATGTGAATCGTGATACTGAAAGACAGAGAGAATGTGATAGAAAGATGAAGAAGAAAGCTGATTTTTTGGCTGCGGCCATAGTTGAAAAGAAAAGGGGAGGTGTCCCTAATCAAAGGAGCAGAGGAAGAGGGCGGGGTCAAGGCGGAGGCCGGACCCAGAGACTAGGCGTGAACCAATGCGCCTACTGCAAAGAGGAAGGACATTGGAGAGATACTTGCCCGCAACTCGAAGACGCCCAGCAAGATGACGACAACGATCATCAGTGGCGAGAAGAAAGACGAGGCCGTCCCCGAGGCCGAGGAGGAGCCAATCGAGAACAATTCCAGCGAGAGAGGGGAGGAGGAGCCATCCAAGCATTGGCCACACAGGCCCATGAAGAGGATGACGTGGATTAGGACAGACCGGGCTCCAAGTTTGCTTTAGGTCTCCAGGAGCCTATGGTCGAAATACAAATAGGAGACCAATTTATGAACTTTATGGTTGATACTGGAGCAGAACATTCAGTAATAGACAAAAAGATAGCCCCATTCACCAAGAAAGCAGTCACCATTATAGGAGCAACTGGTGCCAAAGCCACAAAGTCTTTTCTTCAAAACCGAATATGCAGTCTAGGAGGACAGCAAGTAACTCATCAATTTCTTTACATGCCCGAATGTCCAGTACCATTACTGGGACGAGACATGCTAGCCAAGCTTCAAGCCCAAATATCTTTCTCTGAGCAAGGAGAAATGCAAATGACAGTGAATTCTCAAGCCAAACCAGCAGGAATAATGCTGCTGACAGTACCCCGAGAAGAAGAATGGAGATACTACATTGATGATTCGATTCAAGATACCTATTTTGAACAAACTTTAAAGAACATTCATGCACCACTTGAAGTATGGGCAGAAGGCAGTCCCCCAGGCCTAGCCAAACATATAGCTCCAGTGATTGTAACCCTCAAGCCTAGTGCTACACCAGTGCACGTCAAACAGTACCCTCTCCCAAGAGCTGCAATTGAAGGCATTCATCGCCACCTACAGAGATTACTTGAGTATGGCCTACTAAAAGTATGTCAATCCCCATGGAACACCCCACTTTTGCCAGTGAAGAAACCTGAGACAGATGATTATCGCCCAGTGCAAGATTTGAGAAGAGTAAATGATGCAGTTGAAACTATACATCCAGTCGTGCCCAATCCTTACACTCTTCTAGGACTGATACCTGCTGAAGCTACCCATTTCACTGTACTGGATTTAAAAGATGCATTCTTTTGCATAAGATTAGCCCCTGTAAGCCAAATATTGTTTGCATTCGAATGGCAAGACCCCATCTCTGGAAGAGGGGGCCAACTCACCTGGACAAGATTACCCCAAGGATTCAAGAATTCACCTACCATCTTTAGTGCTGCACTAAACCAAGATCTTTCAAGCTATCCAGTAGCCCCGGGGAGGAGAGTACTTCTCCAGTACGTGGATGATCTGTTGATAGCTGCCATATCAGAAAAAGAATGTATACGAGCCACCCAAGATCTCTTGCAGTTACTAAATGAAGCTGGATATAAAGTTTCCAGAGCCAAAGCACAACTATGCCAAACAGAAGTGAAATACTTGGGTTTTCGTATTACCCAAGGAAGCAGAAGATTAGGCAGAGAAAGAAAAGAAGCAGTATGTAGAATTCCAACTCCAACAACCAGAAAGCAAGTTAGAGCCTTTCTGGGAGCGGCAGGATATTGCCGAATCTGGATACCCAACTTTGCCCAAATTGCCAAACCACTGTATGAAGCCACAAAAGGAGAAGAGAAGTCACCACTGGAGTGGGGACTTGAGCAGGATACAGCCTTCCAGAAGTTAAAAGAAGAATTGATGTCGTCACCAGCACTTGGACTACCAGATGTCCACAAACCTTTCCACTTGTTTGTACATGAAGCACAGGGAAATGCCTTAGGCATGTTGACTCAGAAATTAGGAAATTGGGAACGACCTGTAGCCTACCTATCAAAACAATTGGACCCTGTGGCCAAAGGATGGCCACCCTGCTTGAGAGCAGTTGCAGCTACAGCACTACTAGTGAGTGAAGCAGACAAACTCACATTAGGACAGAACATACGAGTCACTGTGCCACATGCAGTCCTTGCCCTTATGGAACAGAAAGCAAATTATTGGCTCACCAATTCCCGAATGCTAAAGTACCAGAGCATGTTATGTGAGAACCCACAGATACAACTCGAAGTGAGCCATGCCCTGAATCCAGCCACCTTGATACCCATCAGTGAAGAACTCCCAGAACATGACTGCATCGAAGTCATGGAAACTGTGTTCTCTAGTCGACCTGACCTAACAGATGTGCCCATAGACAATCCTGACCAGATCTATTATGTTGATGGGAGCAGTCTCATCCTTGACGGACGACGCTGTGCCGGATATGCAGTCGTCACTCAACACGAAGTAGTTGAATCATCAGCCCTAGCCTCAGGCACATCAGCCCAGAAAGCCGAATTGATAGCACTCACCAGAGCACTGTTGTTAGGAGAAAAACTTGTGCTAAATGTATATACAGATTCCAAATATGCTTTCACTACCTTGCATGCCCATGGAGCTCTCTACAAAGAAAGAGGACTCATCACATCCGGAGGAAAATCAGTCAAATATGGTCCCGAGATATTGATGTTACTTGATGCAGTCTGGGCCCCAACACGTGTAGCTGTCATGCATTGTAGAGGACATCAAGCAGGAAAAGGAGAAGTTGCTCGAGGGAATAGATTCGCAGATGCCTCAGCACGACAAGCAGCTATGACAGGACAGATTGCCCCACAAGCTATGCCAATGCAAGCAGCATTGTTTCCAGTACCCTTGAATCTATGGACCCCACGATATACCACCAAAGAATTGGATTACTATTGTGACAAAGAAGAGGGAGTATTGAAAGATGGATGGATTGAGCTGCCACCAGAAGAAGGCAGTCAACCTCCGGGAAGAATAGTAATTCCAGAATTGTTAGGACCAGCCTTTGTTAAAGCTTTCCATGAAGCCACCCACTATGGGAAGAGTGCTATGGAGAAAGCACTCAGACCACATTTCTACATCCCTCTAATGACAACCATATCAGCCTCAGTAGCCCGACAATGTCAAATCTGTGCCAAGAATAATGCCAAGCAAGGCCTTATTACAGCACCCCGAGTTCAGTCAAGAGGTGTGACCCCCATGCACAACCTCCAAGTTGATTTCACCGAAATGCCAAAAGCTAATGGATACCATTACCTACTAGTATTAGTTTGTACTTTCTCTGGGTGGGTAGAAGCATTCCCAACCAGAACTGAGAAAGCCCGAGAAGTTACCAAAGCCTTAATGAGAGAGATTGTCCCCAGATTTGGAATCCCAGCAGTAATAGGGTCAGACAATGGACCCTCATTTGTCTCTCAAGTTACTCAGCAGTTAGCAAAAGCTTTGCAGATACAGTGGAAGCTCCACACTGCATACAGACCCCAGAGTTCAGGGAAAGTTGAGCGAATGAATCGTACATTGAAAGCCCAAATGTCTAAGCTTTGTCAGGAGACACACTTGAAATGGCCCCAAGTGCTCCCCATAGCTTTACTCAGAATACGCTCAGCCCCTGTAAAGTCAACAGGATTTTCCCCTTTTGAAGTTTTGTATGGTAAACCCCCACCAATAGTGCAGGGAGTCAAAGGAAATTTAGCCCAGATTGGTTCAGAAGTAACCAGACAAGAACTCCTAGCTCTTAGTTTTGTTCTGCAGACTCTCCATACGTGGATCCAAGACCAGTTGCCTATCAACTTGACGGAACCCTTGCATCCCTACCAGCCTGGAACTTCGGTGTGGATCAAAGATTGGAAGAAGATACCGTTGGAACCCCATTGGAAGGGACCGTACACCGTCATCCTGTCTACCCCAACTGCAGTAAAGGTAGCCGAGATCGACGCCTGGATCCACCACAGCCGAGTCAAGCCCGCCGCCGATCCTGAACCAGAGCGGTGGACAGCCGAGCAGCACCCTGATGTACCCTTGCGAGTTACTCTGAGACGGCAACCAGCAGCATAGACACTTCATCACAAGTGCTTTGCAGTAGCCAAGTCTTTCGAAGAGGATTGCTGTTTTCCATGCAGCAACAGTTTTGTTTCAACGAACCCAATTTGCGTGTGTGATTTGACACACTACTGTGAGACTACATTGACTAAGCCAGACTTCACAAGCCAACTGAATTGCTAAGTTGGCTAATGTGTGCTGGACACCTTGAGGATCTTCAATCAACACTCAGCACCCGTTAAATTGCTTCATTAGCAAACGGGACGAAGAATAATAGACCGTCGTGATCAAGATCAGCAAGCTGAGGATTCAGAAGAACTCCAATCAACATCAACATGTATCTTTGCTTCTGCTTTGCCTTGGTTGCCTTCTTTGGAGGTTTTGAACAGACTTATGCTCTACCTCCATGCACTGCTTGTATTACTTCTACTAGAACTGGACTGAAGGTAACTCAGACTTTGCTTTACCATTCTTACTATACCTGCAAGGGAACAATAACTCGGTGTATCTATAACACCACTGAACTAAATGTTTGCACTCATGGCAAAATTAAAGCATGCTATAATCCGCATCAAAATCCATCCTATTACACGTTGGAAATAAGATGGAAGGATGCAGATGGACCTATATTAGCTGCTACACCACCACTTAAGGACATTACTAAACCTGCTGTTTTGAATTTTGATGCATGTAATGCTATTAATAGAGATAGTCAGTCCACCTGTGGTACATGGGAGAAAGCGTATCGGAATGACCATAAGTATATGTGTCCAGAAGGTGCCACGGGATGGAGGAAGTGTACAGGTAAAAAGGAACCAGGGTATAGTACTGCTACAGCGGCAGACTACTATTGCCCGTATTGGGAATGTGTTTTCTATGCTACCTGGAACACTGGTATAACTGATGAGAAAATAGATAAACGGATGGCTACTCTAACCAAGCCAACCACGAATGATAAATGTCAGAAAGATGCTTGTAACCCCTTACATTTGCGTGTACATAACCCCCATGCATGGAAACAAGGATATAAGTTTGGTTTACGTATTGCTGGAGGAGGAACAGATCCAGGGACCATTGTGTATATTAGATTGAATACCCAAGCCCACAAGTCATCTAAATATCATATTCATAATACCTTTTATGAAGCTATGCATGTAAATAAGTTTGAGATCCCTCACCCTTCACAGAATTTGTTTCTAGAATTAGCCGGAGCAGTAGTATCTAGTCTTAAGATCACAGATTGTTATTTCTGTGGCGGAACCCAAATGGGAGACCAATGGCCCTGGGAAGCCCAAGAATTGAATTATTCAATGATTTACAATCAGACTGAATTACACAAGACAACCAGTGAATGGGTGTTAGCGCACTCAATCGTTGGACGTCTTTGCTTTGCCAGAACTGGACCCCAGTTCACCCAAAAGGTAGGACAGCTGGTCTGTCTTAGCCAGAAGTACTATAATGCCACGACCAAGAAGGTAGCATGGTGGTCAGGAATCAGACATCCTGAACCTCCTAACCCATTAGCCAGATTTCCTGAACTTGCAGGTCTATGGACTAACCTTGCCAAAGTCCAAGCCTGGCAAGCCCCACCTGGCCTATATTGGATCTGTGGAAACCGAGCATATGCGCAACTCCCACCACAATGGGGAGGAGCATGTGTCTTAGGGACCATCAGACCTTCTTTCTTCTTGTTAAACACTGAACATGGAGAACAATTAGGATACCCTGTATATACCACCCACAAACACAAAGGAGCATCTAGACAGAAAAGAGAGGCCTTACAGATAGGCAAGTGGGAGAAATGGCAGGGTGATGATTGGCCACCAGAAAGAATTATTGCGTATTATGGACCTGCCACTTGGAATGATGATGGTATGTGGGGCTACCGAACCCCAGTCTACATGATTAATCGTATTATTCGCTTACAAGCAGTAGTTGAAATAATAACCAATGAAACTAGTCATGCTCTCACGCTCTTAGCTAGACAAAGTACTCAGATGCGCACTGCCATATATCAGAATCGCTTAGCCCTTGATTATTTGCTAGCAGCTGAAGGAGGAGTATGTGGTAAGCTGAATTTAACCAATTGCTGTTTAAAAATAGATGATAAAGGTCAAGTAGTTGAAGAAATTGCTAAAGATATGCAGAGACATGCTTATGTGCCAGTACAGACTTGGCACGCCTTGAAATTTCCTAATTGGTTTGCTAACCTTTTCTCTTGGCTGGGAGGATTTAAGACTTTTATTATCTTAGTACTAATCCTTGTTGCTGTTGTCCTCTGCTTACCATGTTTAATCCCATGTTGTATGCGTTCCCTTCATAGTGCTATTGATAGTACAGTAGAGCGGAAGACCGCAACTAGAATAATGGCTTTATACAAAGTCAGCCCTAGTGGAAATAGTAAGAATCCTTTAATCAGGATTTGAATCCTCTGGAAAGTGATTTAATTCTCACACCTTATTAAGTAATAGGGTGAGATTAATCAAAGGGGGGAATGTGGCAGGTGCAGGCCTGTGACCCACGGTGTCTGACATAGGCAGGCCAGCATGGCTAGCTTGACCTGTAAATGAGGCCTGTGGAGAGGCATATAGGATTGCACATCCCCCAATATGCTGCTATTGTAAGAAAGAACTCAGTAGAAATATTGAATTAGCTTAGATAAGCAGAATTGCAGAATTAAGAAAATGGAAAAATACAGAAAAGATGTGTTTTAAAGTTACTGATAAGAAAGAGTACATTTGCAGAGAAATATTGAGGAGTGCTGACAGATGAGTTACAGAACCTTGCTCTTCTGCACGCACAAATGGTCCCATAGCCTTGAAAGTGTGAAAGTAACAAGTTGATGAACTGACCATTGTAATTGGGACTAGAAGGGGGGCAGGCAGGTGTCATGCCTACAGAAGCCCACAGAAGGAACATAATTGGAGAAACTTATCAGTACCGGGACCAATAGAGGGGCTACGGGAGGTACGGGAGCGTACCGGGACCAATGAAATGTTTTTCTATACCTAGAATGGAACAGAAGTCTATAAAAGTTGTTGTAATGCTTGAAAACTTTGCTCAGCCATTTTGAAATTGTCTTGCTTGAGACTTGTGCACAAATAAATGATTTGGACCTTCTGAACAGACTCCTGGTATCATTGGTTTGTCTGCGCTTTGCTGCTACACTAGAAGTTTTTGTGACGGAGAATATCTTTATAAGGGGAAGGCTCCATTACTCAGTGGGCAATCTGCTCTCTGATCCTGGACAGAGAGGGGGTTGCCTGTCACAGTCTCAGACAAGAGTCTTTTGCTCTCTTCACTGGTGATTTATTTCGCTTTGGTATACCAATAAAGAAGCTTTGCATCTGAGCAGAAGTTTGTCCTGAGTAATTTGTTGCTAATTGGTAATACCTAGAAAAAACAGCTGTTGTGGGATACAGGGCCCCACACAACAAGGCATTGAAAAGGTCAGTCAGTGGAGCTGCTAGAACATCCCCAAGTTCCCTCAGTATTCTAGGGTGTATCCCATCCGGTCCCATCACTTTGTGTACTTTAAGTTGAGCTAATTTCTCACGAACACTGTCTTCTGAAAATTGTTCAAGATGTCCCTCGCTTCTGTTCCTATTTGTGGGTGTTTTCTGAGGTCCTGTTCCTGGTTCTTCATCTGTGAACACAGAACAGAAATATTTGTTAAGCAATTCCGCTTTATCCTCATCAGCTTCTACATATTCCTCCCCTTCACCCTTGAGTCTGACAATACCACTTTTGCCCTTCCTCTTCTCACTAACATATCTGAAAAAATGTCTCATACCCCCATTTTATTTGAGTGTATCACCTTCTGAGTGTATCACCTACATTGGCTGAATTGGGAAGAAAACCAGGTAATTTTATCCGGTTAACTTTAGCCACATTTCAGCTATACCTAACCAATTACTTTCTGGCTAAAATGCTACTTAAATCTGGACATAAAATTACACTTCCTGCTAGTGTGACCAGAGTTTACTGCTGAATATTTGTGTAGATCATTTAAATCAAAAACTTGTCCCAGAAATGTTCCCAAAGCCATCTTCTTTATGCCTGGATTAATTTGTGTGTTTTACTATTTTAGCTGGAAATATTTTACCATTTGGAAGGGGGAAAATTTTAACTTTTTAGCTGTAATAGTCTAATTTCCAAAGTTAGCCTGTTAAGCCTTTTGAAAACAGATTTCCTAATTTTTCTCTTTCCCTACAGATGAATATTACTGTCCGGAGGGATGGCAACAGTGGAAAGGAAAGTGTTACTTTCTATCTAAGGAGACCAAAAACTGGAGTTCCAGCTCAGTCGACTGTAGTTCCAGGGATTCTCGACTGCCTCAACTTAAGAACTTGTCAGTTTTGGTAAAAGTGAATTTTTTTAATATGTCTGGCTACAGTGATTAATGTATTTGTGAGAGTCGGAGAATTCCTGAGACTGAGGAGCTCCACTTCCTGCTTTCTCACTGTTGAGGCTGTTTCCTTCACCTTTATTTATCCTACTGTAATTTATTAATAGCAGAAATATTCCTCTTTCCGCTCATTCTATTAAGAAACTCTCCCAGGCAGATGCAGAAATCCTGAAGTGCAGCATTTTTCTGGCAATTTTCCCACATTAGGTTTGCTCTCCGATGCAGAAAGAAAGCTAGCACAGGAAAATCGCAAGAAAAACCACCGAGCTAAATCCTAGCACAGTGGACATGCTAATCACTTGCAATGTGTAATTTCACCTGATGTAAAACTTTTTTTTTTTTTTAATTTTTTATTTATGAAATTTTATAATATAATCAAGAAAGAAACATAATTCTTTCCTGCGGAAACAGGTTGACAAAAGGAAAAAAACAGAACAAGTATCAAAATAGGAATTATACACGGCTCTACTACAAGTCCGTGCCCAATAAAGAAATAATACATAGAATGCCAACCCCACTAGCCCACCATACAAGGGGAACTCTTATTAACATTAAACTATACCAAATGCGTAAGAAACAAGGCAGCAGTCAAATTCAGAACAATTTATATTGTGAGTTTAAGGAGGATCACTTATAGAGTCTGGCCGCTTAGCACTAATGAAGGCTACCAGCTGAGAGGGTTCATAAAAAATGTAAGAAACCGCCTGGTATCTCACCAGGCATTTACAAGGGTGCTTAAGAAAGAAAAGCCCTCCCAGCTGTAAGACTCCAGAACGAAGCAGGAGAAACTCCCTGCGTCTCTTTTGAGTGTCGCGAGCCAAATCAGGGTACATACGGACAGCCATGCCCCTAAAGGGAAGCTTCCTTTTCCTAAAAAATAACCTCAGCATCCACTCTTTATCTGACAATAGAGCAAATGTAATAAGTAAAGTGGACGACACCTGAGAGTTAATCCCAGAATTCTCTATCAGATCCGTAATATTCAAACCTTCCCCTTGACCTAAGCCAACCCCTAGGGCCCCACCAGTTATTCTCTTTCCCTTAGGAAGATAATAGATCTTAACCAAAGGGGGCATTAAATCAGGAGATACCCCTAGTATGTCACGTAGATATTCCTGAAACATATCTCTTGGAGAAACAGTAGGAACCCTGGGGAAATTAACAATACGCAAATTGTGTGCCCGAGAAAGATTATCCAAATGTTCCATTCTATATTGTACTGACAGAAAATTCCTCTTAAAAACATCAACTTGATCCTCCACATTAACAACTCTATTTTGTAAGCCCCCCACAGTCACAGTAACTTCTGAAAGTCTCCTTTCTAAGTCCGTAACAGAGGTCGTCACAGATTTAACCTGAGAAACCAAAGAAGAAAACTGAGGGAGTAAAGCTTCACCCAAAGAGGCTATAGCGTTCCATATTGTTTCTAAGGTAAAGTCAGTAGGACGTTGTAGTGTAAAAGTCAGCCCTGAGTCGGCATGCAAACCTTCAGCCTCCATAGGCACCAGCAGGTCGACTCGTCCCGCAGAAACAGCTGTTCCCTCTGCCAAGATACCTCCAATTCTCGCCGAGGTTGGTAAGGAGGCACTCACGCCTCCAGATTGCTGATCGCGCTCCACCAGCCCTCCCTCTCCTGGCCCTCGTGAAGAATCACCGTCTCCTGTCGTCGCAGAAGAGAGTACTTCCAGGAAGCCTTCCGGCAATAGGGAGCTGCGTGGGACCTTCGGCGCAGGACTCAACACGGGGGAGAAGGATATCGCCGAAGCAGACGCCGAACCACCCGATTCCGGCGAAACCGCAACTCGGCACTCTCCACCCGCTTTTACTGAATTCGGAGCAGAACGCTGTAGGTAAGTGTCCATAGGACCTGTTACTGGAGTAACAGGCGTCGAGGCACCCAGGGGCAGTGAGGGCAATGGCCCCGCTTTGCCTTTACGTTTCCTGCCCATAGAAGAAAAACGTCCTCACACCGCTAAGGCTGCTGCCGCCATGTTGAAAGGTTCCCTTCTCTGTCGATGTAAAACTTTTAATGCTGAATCTTTGTCAGTTTTGGGCAAGCGTAAATATACAGCCAGAGGCAAAAGGATCATTTGAGACAGAGTTTGACATTGAATACAGCGTCAGAGGGTTCGATGCCCCCCTCAGACACTGAATACCCACAGCCAATACCAAACTCATCGGTGGACCATGGGCCTTAATTTTCCCTTTTCCCTTTCATAAAAATCATTGCTAACTGTGGGCCCCAAAGTCCCCCACAGCTTCTCCAAACATCATTGATGACACCGAGGGCCTCCCATGCCCTCCCCACCCCTCCCCACATCACCTTGAGTTGAACAGTGATGCCCACATATTCCTGCTTCCCAACCAGTATTTCTCAAAATGGCGGTGCCTGACTCCATGTGTTGCCTTCCAGAGGTGCAGTGGCTGCAATGTATCCTGAGATGCACAGCGCAGCGTCAGCAGACTGACTAACCCCACACTTGCATCCAGGTACTGCGAGGGGGGGGGGGAGTTGGGGGATTGGGACCCACAGGCAAGCAATGATTTTGGTACTGCTGGAGGGGGTCAGTGTCCTCAGGGGTACTAGCCCCCTCCAATGCTGTGATCACTGGCATTGGGGGTCTATCCCGATGACTGGATCATCTGAGGTGAAGTGCCAAAACATGTGTAATATACAGGGGCTGCTAACGCAGATTCCTTTGTGTTTCTGATTGGCTTGTTCTCCCAGTTTAGTGCTAATGTTTTGCACACAATTAATTTCCATGCAGTTTGTTCACAGCATTCCTGCGTAAAATGTTAGTGTTAAATTTGCATTATGAAACCTCACACTAGAGCTTTAAGCACTGGGATCTAGCACAGTTTCTTCATCATTCCCTTAGAGGGTCATTTTGCACCACGAATAGTGGGGAATGTACATCCTGCCTGGACATACATCTCAGCTATTTGCCCCCCTGCCGTTCCTAGTGCAAAGGCTCCCCATACAAACAGCGCTAAATGCCCAATTTTCCCAATGGAGAAAGGTGAATAGTGGAGTACCCCAGGGATCTCTGCTGGGTCCACTGATTTTTGACATATTAATAAATGACCTGGAAAAGGGAATAACAAATCAGATTATCAAATTTGTAGATGACACAAAACTATTTAAAGTTGTTAGAACCCAAGAGGATTGTGGAAAATTGCAAGAGGATCTTGATAAATTGGAAGACTGGGCATCCAAATGGCAGATGAAATTTAATGTGGACAAGTGCAAAGTTATGCACCTAGGAAAGAATAACTCAAACTATGGTTACACGATGCAAGGTTCCACATTAGGAACCACCACCCAGGGAAAAGATTTAGGTGTCATTGAGGATAACATGTTAAAGCCCTCAGCCCAGTGTGCAGCGGCAGCCAAGAGAGCAAATAGAATGCTAGGTATCATAAGGAAAGGAATGGAAAATAAAACAAAAGATATTATAATGCCTCTATATCGTTCCATGGTGCGACTGCACCTTAAATATTGTGTGCAATTCTGGTTGCCGTATCTTAAAAAGGATATAGCGTTATTAGAAAAGGTACAGATAAGAGCCACCAAAATGGTAAAGGGGATGGAAGGCTACCCCTATGAAGAGAGGCTAAAAAGGTTAGGGCTCTTCAACCTGGAAAAGAAACGGCTGAGAGGACATATGATAGAGGTCTATAAATTAATGAATGGAGTGGAACGGGTAAACGTAGATCGATTGTTTACGTTATCAGAATATAAAAAGACAAGGGGACATGCAATTAAGCTACAGGGTAACCTATTTAAGACTAATAAGTGAAAATAGATTTTCACTCAACGTGTAATCAAACTCTGGAATTTGTTACCGGAGGATGTAGTAAAATGTGTTAGTGTAGCTGGGTTTAGAAAAGGTTTGGACAAGTTCCTGGAGGGACAATTCTGAGGTCAGCCCTGTATGTCCGGGGTTGGCCACATAGATGGGGGACCGCAGTGCCAGGTCAGGTCAAGATGGTGAGGGGATGCAGACATGGGAGGCTGGATCATGGGTCGGGCTGGGGGAAAGAACAATTTGGGTTGGTAGCCAGAGATCGCAGATGCCATTGTACTGTGGCTCCATTACGGAGCCTGGCCAGGTTAGCTGGGGATCTGCTGGGCATGCGGCCAATCAAAATCTGGGTACAGGCTGCACGTCTAGGCTGGTAGATCAGATTCTGATCCCGCAGGCATGTCTAGCCCCTGTGGAATCAGAATCAGGTGCTATCATTATATGCCCAGATTCTGAGAGGGCCATACAGGGGCTGAACAGCGAGAATAGCATTGGCCTCTTAGTGTACAGACCTGTGAACACCTGCATATCATCTCCTGCATGTGAAGATTGGCATAGATGTGTAAATGCCATCTTACAACAGGGGCTATTACATGTGGGGATACTTAATATGTTTAGATGTCAAGGGTGGGTGGGTGAACAGAGGGAATGTGTAAATACCTGTCTGAAAGGGCAAGTCAATGCCAATGTCTGACCCCTCACCAGATCACATCAACACATATCCAAACCCTGATCACCTGCCTGAACCCCACTTAGGCCATTTGATTTGCCTCCAACATCTCTGACAGGTAATTCCCCTGACCACCAAAATGAGCCCACTCAACTTTACATTGAATCCCCCCCCCCACCCAAGAATCCTCTAACCTGACCTTCCTCATGGCAAAATTAAACCTATTGCAGCAAGAACAACCCCTGATAAACACCCCTGCACCACTCCCCCCACTCCCAATGCCATCCCCTGCCCCTCTGAGGATCTCTTGTATCTAGAGGAACAAGAGCAGTCTCCAGTCACTCCTGATCTTGGTGATCTCTTGAGTTCAGTCTGGGGGCCATGAACCCTAGGGGTAATCTCGCGACATTTCCACCGAGGGATAGGCTGCTAAATAAGGAGCACACAGAGAGCCCTTAAGGGTACAGCTGCATCTCACCTTAACCAGGAGTCCAGCTGACAAACCTAAAATAGAGGATGAAGTCCAGGAAGGGGAGTTAAAAATCCCAGGTCCAGAAAGAAGGGCGAGGTTGAGACTAGAAGGAGAAAGAATATGCTCTTGCTGTTTATGTTTTCATCTGATGTGATGCTGTTTGAAGCCAGGTGATGTTTGTGTTTCCTGCTTTTGGAATAAAGACTTTTGTGTTCTGAACCTGGACTCAGTCCACTACTCACCTGTACAAATGGCAGAAACCTGTTAAAAAACATGTAAAGAGGTTTCTGTTTTTTATTGAGCTTTATACAAATACATCAAAGCAGTAAATAAACTTTACACAGTAATACACTCCACAGATATATAAAGGAATAAAAATAACGAGAATACAACTTTTAGCTTCTATAGTCCACAAGAAATAAAACATGCAAAGAGGGTTTATATAGCTTTTATGAGATATGCAGGACCTCTGAGCTACATTTATTATCTTAGGATAAAATAATTTTGAGTTTGAAGTTTGAATGAACCAAGGCCATAGTGACCAGGGCTCAGATTTGCTCTTTAAGATTCAAGGCATAAAGATTTATTTGGGCATTCTTGTTGTTTCCAGGAATCCATAAATATCTCATCCCCTGATTATTTCTGGGTTGATTTAAGGCGGGCAGATGCAAAGTGGATTTGGCCAAGTAATGCGATGCCAAGGTAAAATTATTCACTAGGGGGCATATGTTCTAAAATGTATGTTAAAATGCTGTATACCGTGGGCGCTACCAAAGTGAAAGAACCAGTTGGCTGTCTTGGTTGTCCTCTTGTTGTGGCGTTGAAAGCTGAGTTGTTGGTGGAACATAACTCTGAGGTATTTGACAGTCCATCATCTTTTTCTTAGCCCCCTCACAATGCAGCTCGCTATCACCTTCTCTTCTTTCTGAGTCCACTCTTATTAAGCTCAAGACAGGTCTAAAGACACATTTCTTCACCACGGCTTATCCGAGCTGTGGTGGTGGTTATACAGGTCGCAGCTGACACGATGCTTTCAGTCACCTATATGTTTTCCTTCACCCTCTTCTTTCCTATGTATATACTGCCCTATTTTAAAAAGGAGTTCCTTTCTTTTTTATTATGTTATTGTTTATTTAAAATGTACTATACCGCCTCCCGCTGTTAGTACTGAAGCGGTTGACATTGACTTGTAAATTGCTTTGCTATTTGCAAGTGAATGGTGCTATATTAATTGAAATAATAAACATAAATATCAGAAGGCATATGAGAAGAGGTCGGAGGTCCAAAATATGTGTACCTTACAGGAGATGAGGGACAGAGGAGATATGATTTAGTCCTTTAAATTCTAGAAAGGTAATACAGAACAAACAAGTTGGAAAGTGTACACTAACAGTGTGACACAATGGAATTTTTCACCCATTTCCAGAATCAGACATCTTGGGGATTCATATAAGTGTCTCACAGGAAGGGTCAGGGGGCTGTGTGCATGTGTGTTGTTTGTGTTGAGGTGTACATGTGTGACAAGGGGTACAGGTGTATATGTCATTGGAAGTGTCGGGGGGGGGGGGTGCATGCGTCAGTATCATGTGGAGTATCATGGGCTATCTATATTCATGCGTGCAAGTGTGTATCTCATAGAAAATGTCATGTGTTGCCTGTGTGTATGTCTCTCTCATGACCCACCCTCCCAAGCTTCTTCTAGTCTCTCTATCATAACCTCCACAGCTTTCCCCAGTCTCTCTCTTTCTCTCCTCTAACCTTCCACCAGTCTTCCCCCAGTCTCTCTCTCTCACTCTCATAACCCCCTGTTGTTCTTAAGTGCCATCGAATTGGTGTTGACTCATGGAGACCCTCTGGATAGTCAGTCAGGCAGCTCATTGTTGACAGACTGGTACCCGTAGCTGCTGTTATTGTATTGATGCATCTCATTGCTGGCCTTCCTCTTTTGCATTGACCTTCCATCTTGCCAAGCATGATGTCTTTCTCGAATGATCTCTCTCTTCGCATGATGTGTCCAAAGTATGAAAGTCAAAGTCTTGTCATCTGAGCTTCTAAAGAAAGGTAGGTTTGATCTCCTCTAGTACTGACTGGTTTGTTCTTTGGGCAATCCATGGTATATGCAGTATTAATCGCCAGCATCATAATTCAAAGGCATCAATTTTCTTCCTGTCTATCTTTTTCACTATCCAGCTTTCACATCCATATCATGTTATTGAAAATACCATGGCTTGAATGAGTCAAATATTTGTATGGAGACATCTCTGCTATTGAGAATCTCATCTAGGTCTTTCATAGCCATTCTGCCAAAAGCAATGTGTCGTCGGATTTCTTGACGGCTTGTTGCTTCTTTAATGATAGTTGATCCAAGTAGGTTAAAGTTGTCCACGATTTCAATTTCTTCTCTTTCAATGATAAACTTATTGATTTTGCCACTTATCATGATCTTTGTCTTCTTTACATTAAGGTGCAGGCTCATTTTAAGACTATGTTCCTTGATCGTGAGAAGCAAATGCTTCAGATCAACTTGCATAGCGAAGGTTCTTGATGAGTCTTCCACAAGTCTTCACACCTCTGTTGTCTTCATACAATCCTGCTTCTCTGATGATTTGCTCTGCATATAAATTAAACAGGTAGGGGGAAAGTATGCAGCCTTGTCATACACCTTTGCTTATTTTAAACCATTCTGTTTCTCTTTGTTCCGTTCGAACTGTTGCTTCTTGATCAATGTACAGATTGTGCAAGAGTACGATCAGGTGTTCTGGTATACCCATGCTTCTTAATGTGGCCCAGAGTTTCTCATGGTTTACACAGTCAAAAGCTTTGCTATAGCCAATAAAGCACAAATAGATATCCTTTTGGTATTCTTTAGTCTTTTCAAGGATCCATCTCACATCCGCAAAGATGTCTATCATTCCTTCTCCTTTTCTGAACCCTGCTTGCACTTCAGGTAGTTCTTGTTCCATGTATGGTTGTAGTCTCTGTTGAATAATCTTTAGTAGAATATTTCTGGCATTTGGAATCAGAGCGATTGTGTGATAATTTCCACAGTCAGTTGGATCACCTTTCTTTAGTATTGGTATAAACACAGATCTTTTCCAGTCAGTTGGCCATGATGTTGTCTTCCAAATTTCTTGGAAGAACCTTGTAAGTATGGTAACAGCTGCATCAGATTGCTATAATATTTCTATGGGAATGTCATCAATGCCTGGTGCTTTGTTCTTTGATAAGGCTTTCAATGCTGCTTCGACTTCTTCTTTCATCACCAATGGTTCCGGATCATAAGGTACAGGTTCAAACAGCTGTTGGTCCACTTGATCTTTATCATATAAAAACTTTGTATATTCTTTCCACCTATTCTTGATCTTCTCAGCATCATTAAATATAGAACCTTGAGCATCTTGTAACATTCCAATACGAGGCTGGAATTTTTTCTTTAACTCTCATAGCTTTAGGAAAGGCAATCTTGTTCTTCCTCTAATAGTTTCTGCTTCTGTTTCATTTGCATGTATCATTGTAGTAGTTTTCCTTGTCCTGTCTTGCTGCACGTTGCAAATCTCTGTTGAGTTCTGTGATTGTCTTTTTTTCTGCTCTGGCTTTAGCTTCTCTTTACACAAAAGCGGAAGTAAGGATGTGGTTGAAAACTACAGGCCAGTTAGTTTAACTTCGCTGGTGAGTAAATTATTGGAAACGCTGCTGAAAGAGAAAATAGTGAGGTTTCTGGAGTCCAGCGGATTACAGGATCCGAGGCAGCATGGATTCAACAGAGGCAGGTCTTGTCAGATAAATCTGATTGATTTCTTTGACTGGGTGACCAGGGAGTTGGACCGAGGGAGAGCACTAGATGTGGTGTATTTAGTTTTCAGTAAAGCCTTTGACACTGTTCCTCATAGGTGACTTATAAACAAACTGAGCACCCTAGGGATGGACCCTAAAGTTACTGCTTGGGTTTGAAATTGGTTGGGTGGGAGGCAACAAAGAGTACAAGTAAATGGAGCTCACTCTGAGGAGAAGGATGTTATCAGTGGTGTGCCCCAGGGATCTGTCCTTGGTCCGATTCTTTTTAACATCTTTGTTAGTGATATAGCGGAAGGGCTTTCAGGTAAGGTTTGCCTCTTTGCGGATGATACCAAAATCTGCAATAGTGTAGACACCCAGGAAGGGGTAGATAACATGAGGAGAGATCTAGCTAAGCTTGAAGAATGGTCTAGAATTTGGCAGCTGGGATTTAATGTTAAAAAATGTAATGCATTTGGGCTGCAGCAATCCAAGGGAGCAATATAGTATAGGGGGTGAAGTACTTTTGTCCACTAAAGAAGAGCGGGACCTAGGCGTTGTTGTGTCTGATGATCTTAAAGTAACTAAACAGGTAGAAAAGGCAACGGCAAAAGCTAGAAGGATGCTTGGGTGCATACGGAAAGGAATGGCTAGCAGAAAAAAGGAGGTGATAATGCCTCTGTATAAGTCTTTGGTGCGACCTCATTTGGAGTATAGTGTGCAATTCTGGAGACCGCACCTTCAAAAGGATGTGAACAGGATGGAGTCGGTGCAGAGGGTGGCTACTAAAATGATTAGTGGTCTTCATTATAAAGCATATGAGGACAGACTGAAGGATCTTAATATGTACACCTTAGAGGAAAGGCGGGATAAAGGTGATATGATTGAGATAAATACCTCCGTGGCATAAATGTTCAGGGAGAGAGCCTCTTTCAATTGAAAGCAAGTTCTGCTACGAGGGTACATGGGATGAGGTGAAGGGAGATAGATTCAGGAGTGATATGCGGAAATATTTCTTTACGGAAAGAGTAGTGGATCCATGGAATAGTCTCCCAGTGGAGGTGGTGGAGATGAGGACAGTAACTGAATTCAAAAAAGCATGGGACAAACACAGAGGATCTCTAAAGGTAAAAAGGGGCCTGTTGTAGTTGTTATGGAAGGACAGACTAGATAGGCCATGTGGTCTTTTTCTGTCATCATATTTCTATGTTTCTCTGTTTCTATGTTTCTCGGAATTTTTCAGAGTTTCTTCTATCATCCATTTTGGCCGTTTTTGCTTTTTCACCTTTTGTAGAGACTTCTCGCTTTCTTACAACACAACCTTCTTGATGTCATTCCATAACTCTTCTGAAGCTCTGCATTTGTATATAAAGCAGTAAATTGATTTTGCAGGCAGTCTTAAATTCCAGGGGTATATTCCAGTGGTATTTATGAATGGCTTGCTCTTTTTCAACTTTAGCATGGGTTTGCATACTAGTAGTTGGCGATCTGTACCACAGTCGGTGCCAGGTTTTGTCTTTGTTGATGTTATCAAGCTTTTCCATCATTGAATTCCACCCCTATCCCCCTATAAATCTTCCCTAAATCTTTCTCTCTCTCATGACCCCCTCCCCAGCTTTACCAAGTTGCTCTCTCTCTCTCTCTTACTCATAACCCCAGGCTTCACTCAGTCTCTCTCTCTTTCATGCACCCATTCTTGTCTCTAGCTACATCTCTTAAAAAATGCAGCAATTTACTTTTCCTCCACTCTAATCAGCTCTCTGTATGATGGAACTGCACAGTGAAGGAAGTTTGGGCTGATCTCCTGAGACTTCAGACCATAAGATCAGTCCAAACATCCTGCACCATGTGGCTCCGTCATTCAGAGAGTTGATCAAAGTGGGGGAAGTGTGAACCTTTATATTTTGACTATGCTCACATACACGTTTCTTTATGCCTGCTTATGGATGTGCAAACAATTATGCATACACAGAATTTTGCTGCTGCTGAAATGCGCCTATGAAGCCTTTATCAAATGAGAGGTAGTTCCAGAACTAGAGAAGATGATATGAGGCTGCAAAGAGGTAGAATCAAAAGTAACATCAGTAAACATTTCTTAATGGAAAGAGTGTTGGATGCCTGGGATGCCCTCCAGAAATAGTGGTGGGTTCTTGGAATGCACTCCGGAAAGAGTGGTGGATGCCTGGGATGCCCTCCAGAAAGAGTGATGGATGCCCAGAATGCTCTCTGGGAAGATGACATTGGATCATCTCAATAGACAACTGTTGTGAAATGACTATTTAAGAAGCCATGGACCTGTAGTGATCACAGCTTCTACTATTTAAGAAGCCATGGACCTGTAGTGATCACAGCTTCTACCCCGGCACCCGTACTGGGTAGATTGGATGGGCCATGTCAGTCTTTATCCACTATATTACTACAGTATATTACTATATAAAAATCATTTTTAAAGTCACATTGATTCAGAAATTCATTTAAGAGAAATTATTAATTATTGTCCTACAGTATCCTTTGGCCTGAGAAAAAACGAAATGCCAGACTTTAGATGATACAAAATATAGTTGCTAAAATAATTATGAATGCAAAAAGATGGGACGGAGCTATTCCTCTTCTAATTCCACTTAGAACATAAGAACATAAGATCATAAGATATGCCATACTGGGTCACACCAAGGTCCATCAAGCCCAGTAACCTGTTTCCAACAGTGGCCAATCTAGGTCATATGTACCTAGCAGTTTCCCCAAAAGACACAGGTTCCACAATGCTTGTACTGGGTCAAGCATTGATATCCTGGGTCCCTTCTTAATAATGGTTTATGGACTTTTCCTCCAGGAACTTGTCCAAACCTTTTTTAAACCCAGCTACACTAACAGCCTTTACTACATCCTCCGGTAACAAATTCCAGAGTTTGATTACACGTTGAGTGAAAAAAATATTTTCTTTTATTAGTCTTAAATAGTTTACCCTGTAGCTTCATTGCATGTGCCCTAGTCTTTCTATATTCTGATAACGTAAACAATCGATCTACGTTTACCCGTTCCACTCCATTCATTAATTTATAGACTTCTATCATATCTCCCCTCAGCCATCTCTTTTCCAGGTTAAAGAGCCCTAACCTTTTTAGCCTTTCTTCATAGGAGTATCCTTCCATCCCCTTTACCATTTTGGTGGCTCTTCTCTGAACCTTTTCTAATAACGCTATATCCTTTTTAAGATACGGCGACCAGAATTGCACACAATATTCAAGGTGCGGTCTCACCATGGAATGATATAGAGGCATTATAATATTTTTTGTTTTATTTTCCATTCCTTTCCTTATGATACCTAGCATTCTATTTGCTCTCTTGGCCGCCGCTGCACTTTGGGCCGAGGGTTTTAACATGTTATCCACAATGACGCCTAAATCATTTTCCTAGGTGGTGGTTCCTAAAGTGGAACCTTGCATTGTGTAACCATAGTTTGGGTTGTTCTTCCCTAGGTGCATAATTTGCACTTGTCCACATTAAATTTCATCTGCCATTTTGATGCCCAGTCTTCCAATTTATCAAGATCCTCTTGCAATTTTCCACAATCCTCTTGGGTTTTAACAACTTTAAATAGTTTTGTGTCATCTGCAAATTTGATAACCTCACTCGTTATTCCACTTTCCAGGCAACCAGTTCAACTGAGGGTAAGGTTTAAGTTAATATAGTAGCATCGTAACACAGCAGATGGTGACAGACACAGTCTGTCCAGTAGAGTTGCTTGGCAGAATCTGTGATGCAGTGCAAGTTATTTTCTCTTTACTTTTGATTTTTTGTGTGTGTGGGGAGGGGGCTTGTACCTGTCATGCAGTACAGGATACTTTCTCCATACCTTTGGGTTTTTTTGGGGGGTGTGGGCTTGTTCCTGCCATGACTGTGATTTCCAGAATTCCTCAACCATAGTGTACATCGTTAAGTCCCAAACTTGTTCATCCCCCTCCTCCTCAATTTTCTTTTTGTTATACAATTACCTATGAAACCTCCTTTTCTCATTAGACTCCTCTATTGTGGAATTTCCTTCCACTATAATTAAGAAAAGAAAATTATTTTAAAAGTTTTTAAAAGGAATGAAGTTATATTTGTCTGTGTAAATTACATTGCGTTCACAAGTCCTTTCAGTAGCCCTGATATCAGGTACCGCTTAGCAGTACCTCCTTTCTCACTCTCCTTGTCCTCTTCTTTATTTTGCTTTTCTCTTTCTGCCCTGATGTTTTATTCTATTTCTTTTGTTTTTAATTAACATGGTGTTTTTATTGTTCTTTTATTGTTTTATTAGTATTTTAAATTGCTTTGACAACTTAGTAAAAACCAAGATATATAAATATAACACAATATTACATAACATAAGCATCTTTTAATTTTTGTAGATCACTTATAGTTTGTCTAGTTCCTATCAGGTGTACACTCTGTCATAGATCTTTGTGTTATCATAAAAAAGTAAATCTTCCCTTGTAACCCTCTGACAATATCACTTACAAGATATTCAACAGAATCGGTCCCAGGACTGACCCCTGAGGCACTCCACTACTCACCTTTCTTTCTTCTGAGAGAACGCCATTTACCACCACCCTCTTTTGTCTGCCCATCAACCAATTTTAAGTCCATCTGATTGCCTTATGACCCACCCCTAGGCTACTCATTTTATTTATAAGCCTCCTATGAGGGATCATTTGAAAGGCTTTATGATATCCAAGTGCACTACATCCAGTGCGTGCCCACTGTCTTGTTCTCTCGTCACTCAGTCAGATACATTTAGCATCACCTGCCACTGGTAAAACCAAGTTGCTTTGGATCTGGCAGCCCACTGGATTGTATAAAGCTCACTATCCTGTCTTTCAGCAGTGTCTGCATTACTTTTCCCATCACCAGACTCCAGTTTCCCAACAGTTCTTTATCATTTTTGTGAAGAGGGACCGCATCTGCCTTTTCCCCAATCATGAGGAACCTCTCTCATCCTCAGGAATCCTTCACTGGACCAGCCAGAACCTCTCTGATCTCTCTCTCAATTTCATGGGATGTATTCTATTTGGTTACATTGTTTTGCCCACTCAATCACTCTCTCTGTTATCTGAGCAAAAGTACTGACCCTGCACTGCAAAGCTAAGTTTCTGATTTTACTATTTTGGCTGGTTTTGATATAAATTTTCTCTGCCTATTTATTACCTGTTTATATTCTCTCAGATTTGAGTGTACATTCAGTTCATAGACGGTCTACTTACCAGAGACCAAGTGTGTAAAACAAAATGCATGCAAAATACAGGCAAGCCAGTCATCAAATGCTGGAAAGTAATGAGCACAAATGTTCAAAGCCTAGCCAAAAATGTTCCTGACCTGGAAGCCCTAATGGTGGAAATGCACTTGGACACTGTGGCCATTACAGAAACATGGTTCAACAAGTCACATGAATGGGACATAGCCATAGCTGGCTATACTCTTTTTAGAAGAGATAGAGTGAATAGAAAATGAGGAGGAGTAGCCCTATATGGAAAAAAACAATATTAAAGCTGCTGAAATGCAGGGGACTTGGGGAAATGAAGAATTGCTGTGGATTGTGTTGGAAAGAGGAGACGGCACTGTCATCCATACTGATGTAGTCTACCGGCCTCCAACTCATACCAAAGAAATGGATAGCAAATTAATTATTGATATTGCAAAGATAGCCATGAAGGGGGAAGTGATCTTATTGGGTGACTTTTGTGGATTGGAGAATTCCTTCTGCAAATCTGGAAGGAAGTAAAAAAATTGTGAATGCCTTCCAAGATACATTACCTAGACAAATGGTGATGGGATCGACCAGGGAATGCTCGATGCTGGATTTATTGCTCACCAGCAGAGATAGCGTGTTGAATATCCGGGAGGCTGCCCATGTGAGCAGCAGCGATCATCACATGGTGTGGTTTGCGATAAAAGCCAAGTCGGAGTCCAATCACAGCAAGCTCAAAGTCCTAGACTTCAAAACCACTGACTTCAGTAAAATGGCCAAGTACCTGAAGGAGGAGTTGGCAAGGTGCAAGGAGGTAAGGGAAGTGGAATTGCAGTGGGTTAAGCTAAAGGAGGCAATAAAATGTGCAACAGATACATATGTAGGGAAAGTAAATAAAAGCAAGAGGAAAAGGAAAACTATTTGGTTCTCCAAAGAAGTGACTGCACAATTAAAGACAAAAAAACACAGCTTTCACAAAATTTTATTTTATTTATTTTATTTATTTAGAAGGATTTAGTATACTGTCTTATCGTTAAATCAAGGCGGTGTGGCACATCAATCAAAATCAATAATAAAGTGTGGTTTGTAGCATGCAGTTTGAGAACTGAGAAGTGTAGTGTGTGGGGCAGTGTGTTAGATTATATCGGTGAACTATTTACGTAATGAGCTATATACATATATACATATTTAAGGGACCGTTTTACTAAAGTCCATAAAATTCAGAAGTTCGCAAACAGAAGAACATAGAAAAGAATACAGGATAAAACTAAAAGAGAAATAAGGAAAGCAAAATCCAAGGCAGAAGAAAAGATGGCTAAAGATGTGAAATGTGGTAACAAGACTTTTTACATCTATATTTGACAGGAGGAAAATCAGAGGTGGAATTGCAGGACTCAATAGTTCTGGGAACGGATTTGTGGAAAGCGACATTGAAAAAGCAAAAATGCTAAACAAATACTTCTGCTCTATTTTTACTAAAGAAAATCCTGGAAAAGGACCACCTGTGATTGACAAATATACAAATGGGAATGGAGTAAATACCACACCATTCACAGAAGATGTTGTGTTAGAACAGTTTGCAAAACTGAAAGTGAACAAAGTCATGGGACCAGATGGGATAATTCCCAGGATACTGAAAGAGCTCAGAGAGGTTCTTGCAGGACCATTAAAGGATGTTTTTAATAGATTCTTGTAGATGGGAGAAGTTCCGCAGGACTGGAGAAGGGCAGATGTGGTACCTCTTCACAAAAGTGGTAATAGGGAAGAAGTGACAGACTATAGGCCAGTAAGCCTTATCTCAGTGGTGGAAAAAGTAATGGAGGCACTCCTGAAGGAGCGAATAGTGGACATTCTCAAAGTCAACAGGTTGCATGATCCACGGTAACATGGTTTTACCAAAGGACGATCTTGCCAAACAAATCTGACTGAGTTCTTTGACTGGGTGAGCAGAGAACTAGATCAAGGGCATGCGATGGATGTGATATACCTAGATTTTAGCAAAGCCTTTGACACTGTCCCTCAAAGGAGGCTTATCAATAAACTCAATAGCTTGGGGATGTGTCCCAAGATGGTGAACTGGATCAGAAATTGGTTGACTGACAGACGACAGAAGGTGATGGTAAACGGAACTCACTCGGATGAAAGGAAGGTGATTAGTGGTGTGCCCCAGGGATCAGTCCTGGGACCAGTACTGTTCATTGTATTTGTGAGTGATATTGCTGAAGGAATGGAAAAGTCGATGACACAAAAATTTGCAATAGAGTGGACTACCCTGAGGTAGTGGAGAATATGAGGAAAGATCTAGAAAAGCTGGAAGAATGGTCTAATGCTTGGCAGTTAAGATTTAATTTGAAGAAGTGCAGTGTCATGCACTTGGGAAGCATAAATCATAAGCATAAGCGATAGGGGGCGAGAGGTTGGTGTGCACGGACCAGGAGAAGGATCTTGAAGTGATTGTTTCTGAGGATCTTAAGGTGGCGAAACAGTGTGACAAAGTGGTGGAAAAAGCCAGAAGGATGCTGGGTTGCATACAGAGAGGAATTGCTAGCAGAAATGAAGAGATACTAATGCCATTGTACAAGTCGTTGGTGGCTTACTTGTAATATTGTGTTCAGTTTTGGAGACCGTATCTCGCAAAGGATATAAAAAGACTGGAAATAGTTCAGAGGAAGGCAACCAAAATGATTTGGGGCCTGCATCAGAAGATGTATGAGAAGAGACTTGAAGACCTATATGATTCAGACCTTTAAATTCTTAAAGAGTATGAATGAACAAACAAACCTCTTTCAAAGATGGGGAAGCTGTAAAACTAGAGGGCATAACATGAAGCTTCAAGGGGGTAAACTGAAAGGCAATGTTAGGAAATACTTTTTCACTGAAAGGATGGTGGATGTTTGGAATGCCCTCCAGATGGAAGTGGTGGGGAGAAACACAGTGACAGAATTCAAGATGGCATGGGACAGACACAGTGGATCCCTTTATAGCAACAAGATAAAATCAAAATAAACATAATTCTCTCTTATATCTCAACAAATAGGGGTGACCTACACAGAGCGGTGGGTACACCCCGAAACAAAGGCATGAGGAGGGGTGACCTGCACGGAGCAGCAGATGCACCTACTTTTGCCGCCTTTCTGGGCAGACTAGATGGACTATTGTGTTCTTTATCTGCCGTCATAGACTGGCTAATCTACTGAAGAGGGCTTTAAACTAGATTCGTTGGGGATGGGTGAAGAAAGCCCCCAGGTAAGTGAAAGCCCCCTGGTAAGTGATACATTAAATACCTTTATGGAAATGGGTAACAGGGGTAACATATGGAAAGCAGTGTGTATTAATGCCCGTAGCATGGGAAATAAGATCTCTGAAGTTGAAGCTTTGGTGGGAGTGGCTGACTTAGATTTAGTGGCAGTTACAGAAACATGGTTCACAGAAAACCATGACTGGGATGTAACTATACCTGGCTATACTTTATTCAGAAAGGACAGGGTAGGAAGAAGGGGAGGAGGAGTAGCACTATATGTAAAAAACTACTATTAAAGCTTTGGAATTACAGAGCTAAAAAGGGAGAGAGGAGGCATTGTGGGTTAAACTAGAAAGAGGGAAAGAGAAATCTATTTGCATTGGTGTGATATACAGACCTCCCTCACAAGAGGAAGAGGTGGACAGAGAGTTAATTGAAGACATACGCAGCATTGCTAGGAAAGGGGAAGTGCTACTGCTAGGAGATTTCAATATGCCAGATGTTGATTGGCACTTTCCTGCTGCAGTATCATCTAGGAGTAAGGAGATCCTGGATTCTCTACAGGGAGAACTATTCAGGCAATTGGTAACAGACCCCACACGTGAAGGGGCCATACTGGACTTGGTGCTTACCAATGGTGAAAGTGTTTCTGATGTTGTAGTGGGAGATCATTTTGCATCCAGTGATCACCAGATGGTGTGGTTCAGTATTAGGACTAGGGCTGTTAGAATCCATTCCAAGGTGAAGATCTTAGACTTTAGGAAGACTAACTTTGCGAAGATGGGCCAATACCTCAGGGAGTCGTTAGTGGGATGGGAACAGCTGGGGGATGTAGAACAACAGTGGGCAAAACTGAAAGGGGGTATTTTAAAGGCAACCAACCTTTTTGTTAAAATGGTAAATAAAGGCAAAAGGAACAGGAGACCGCTATGGTTTTCGAAGGAAGTAGCTGAAAAAGTGAAGAAAAAGAGGGAGGCCTTCATGAAATACAAGAGATCACAGAGAAAGGAAGACAGGCATCTGTATTTGGAAAAACTTAGAGAAGCTAGCAAAGTAGTCAAGAAGGCAAAGATTCAAAAGGAGGAGGAAATAGCCAATGCAATAAAATGGGGAGATAAGACATTTTTCAGATATATTAGTGAGAAGAGGAAGGGCAAAAGTGGTATTGTCAGACTCAAGGGTACAGGGGGGGAATATGTAGAAGCAGATAAGGATAAAGCGGAATTGCTTAACAAATATTTTTGTTCTGTGTTCACAGATGAAGAACCAGGAGCAGGACCTCAGAAAACACCCACAAATAAGAACAGAAGCGAGGGACATCTTGAACAATTTTCAGAAGACTGTGTTCGTGAGAAACTAGCTCAACTTAAAGTAGACAAAGCGATGGGACCGGATGGGATACACCCTAGAATACTGAGGGAACTTGGGGACGTTCTAGCAACTCCACTGACTGACCTTTTCAATGCCTCGTTGGAGTCGGGAGTGGTGCCAAAGGACTGGAGAGAGGCTCATGTAGTGCCTTTACACAAAAGCGAAAGTAAGGATGTGGTTGAAAACTACAGGCCGGTTAGTTTAACTTCGGTGGTGAGTAAATTAATGGAAACGCTGTTGAAAGAGAAAATAGTGAGGTTTCTGGAGTCCAGCAGATTACAGGATCCGAGGCAGCATGGATTCACCAGAGGCAGGTCTTGTCAGACAAATCTGATTGATTTCTTTGACTGGGTGACCAGGGAGTTGGACCGAGGGAGAGCTCTAGATGTGGTGTATTTAGATTTCAGTAAAGCCTTTGACACTGTTCCTCACAGGCGACTTATAAACAAACTGAGCACCCTAGGGATGGACCCTAAAGTTACTGCTTGGGTTAGGAATTGGTTGGGTGGGAGGCGACAAAGAGTACAAGTAAATGGAGCTCACTCTGAGGAGAAGGATGTTACCAGTGGTGTGCCCCAGGGATCTGTCCTTGGTCCGATTCTTTTTAACATCTTTGTTAGTGATATAGCGGAAGGGATGTCTGGTAAGGTTTGCCTCTTTGCGGATGATACCAAAATCTGCAATAAAGTAGACACCCAGGAAGGTGTAGATAACATGAGGAGGGATCTAGCTAAGCTTGAAGAATGGTCTAGAATTTGGCAGCTGGGATTTAATGTTAAAAAATGTAAGGTCATGCATTTGGGCTGCAGCAATCCAAGGGAGCAATACAGCATAGGAGGTGAAGTACTTTTGTCCACTAAAGAAGAGCGGGACCTAGGCGTAGTTGTGTCCGATGATCTTAAAGTAGCTAAACAGGTAGAAAAGGCGACGGCAAAAGCTAGAAGGATGCTTGGGTGCATACGGAGAGGAATGGCTAGCAGAAAAAAGGAGGTGATAATGCCTCTGTATAAGTCTTTGGTGCGACCTCATTTGGAGTATGGTGTGCAATTCTGGAGACCGCACCTTCAAAAGGATGTGAACAGGATGGAGTCGGTGCAGAGGGTTGCTACTAAGATGATTAGTAGTCTTCATTATAAAGCATATGAGGACAGACTTAAGGATCTTAATATGTACACCTTAGAGGAAAGGCGGGATAGAGGTGATATGATTGAGATGTTTAAATACCTCCGTGGCATAAATGTTCAGGGAGAGAGCCTCTTTCAATTGAAAGCAAGTTCTGCGACGAGGGGACATGGGATGAGGGTGAAGGGAGATAGATTCAGGAGTGATATGCGGAAATATTTCTTTACGGAAAGAGTAGTGGATCCATGGAATAGTCTCCCAGTGGAGGTGGTAGAGATGAGGACAGTAACTGAATTCAAAAAAGCATGGGACCAACACAGAGGATCTCTAAAGGTAAAAAGTGGACTGTTGTAGTTGTTGTTATGGAAGGACAGACTAGATGGGCCTTGTGGTATTTTTCTGTCATCATGTTTCTATGTTTCTATGTTTCTATACTATGTTATTATATTAGTTTTGACCTGCATGTTCTTCACAAACATCCTCATCTATTTGTTGAGAGCACATTTCGCTTGTCCCCTTGTGAGAGTTGCGGCCATGAAATGTGCCCGTTTTTGCAACGTATTCATGATCAAGAGCAGGTTATAGGCATGGATGTGCGAGCAGCAAGGGTCAGACTTTATTGGGCGTTTCTGAAATTGGGATATAAAGAGGCAGCCACTACCTGGGTGCTACTACTAAATATCTGAAGGATTTTTAAGCCCCACAGTTAACCACCGTGCTTTGAAGATTGACGCAACAATATTTTTAGAAAAACGTTAAAACCTGTTTGTGTTCTACTCCTGGATAGAAATAGGATAAACAGTTAGTGCTAAATGCAGAATATGGCTAGAGGAGCTCAGTGGAAGAGATATTAATTTAATGTTAGGAGATAAGAATTGTTTGGAAGATAACTTCTTGATACTTCCGTAGGAATGAGGTCATTGAAATTTGGTTAACTGATAGTTTCAGCATACCTAGGATTTTCTTAGTAAGGCATATAATTATATTACTACAATAATTTTATCGATTCCTTCTCCTTTTTCCCTCTCTATATTCTGGTATATATAATCACATTTTAAATTAAATGACATTTTTCAAGTTTGTGAGATATCTGTGTTAAGGAAGTCCATCAGGTCGTCACTTCCATGAATTAACATTGCAGCGTTTGGTAAAGGACATGTTTCCTAATGCAGACATATTAATTATGGGGACAGAAATCTCAATTATGCAAAAGGAAAGATGTTACGAGACTGGGATGCGACCACTACATTACCACTGGTAGTTAAAACATAAGATATGCCATACTGAGTCAGACCAAGGGTCCATCAAGTCCACTATCATGTTTACAACAGTGGACAATAAAAGTCACAAGTACCTGTCAGATTATCCAAAGGTACACAGATTCCATGCTGTTTGTCCATAGGTAAGCAGTGAATTTCAGTGTGAGAGTGCCCTCCCAGCATGTTATGCTGTGGTCAGCTGGTCCATGCAAGTGGCAGTCGGGCACTATGATGTTCCAGTTACTGACCCTATGCCCGATACAGACAAATCCTGGCCAATCTGCCCTGTTTCAGCCCATACCCACAATTCTTTATTCCTTATCATGCACATTTGCTGACCAATGCTGGAAACTGTTTAGAAACTGTGAGGTTCGATGAGGTGTAGAAAGCCACAAAACGATGGATAGACATGCATGCACGCACACACTCATATCAGCACATTGTGCAAAAAGGGGGATGGTTGGCAATCCTGCCTGCCACTCTGGTCCCAATCTCAGCTCAAGCATTATGAAGGTGTGCTCATTGTGCAGGAGCTAGTAGTGTGCTCTGATGTTAACACACACTCAGTGTGCTGGTGCTATCAGCCTGACTCTCCATCTAGCTGAGGATAGTGGAGCCTGTATGTGTGGGTGCTTTTACCCTTGTTGGCTGAATCATTGGGGGTTGCACATGTTGGTGTTGTACCTGCACCGTGGGACAAAACATAGCCACAGGGACATGCACTGCATAATCCACAGCCAGGACCTGAACCTGTGATCCTTCACTCATATACACTCCAACTGTGTGTCGTGCACCACAGTGCTACCACATGGTTACAGCAGTCCTTGGAGATGACATGCTTCCCTTCAGACAGACCTTGGCACATGTTGCACTGTGCATGATGCACTGGACCAGGGCATGGCTTTGGTCTGCTGCAGGTGGATGCTGCTGCCCCCTCCGCCAACACCCCCATTCCATGCTGACATGCCCATATGTTGTCAGTGTTGGTGGTGCGCAATCCCAGCCCATCCAACATGTGGGTTGGTGGGTGCCTAGGATGGAGGAGATAGTGCCAACTGGTCCCCAGGGTCCACAGAGCTGGCACCCCCTGACTCTATATTGGCAGCCAGCTCTGTACCCTCATCCTCTGGATCCCCTGGGTGGACTAGTGGACATTCCGCAGCCCCCCCTGGTGGCAGCAGTGGGGTTGCTGACAGTGAGGCATTGGAGGGCCCAGCACTGGGACCAGCATCTGTGGTGGCACCTGCTGAGAGAAGCAAGGATGGAGAGCTTAATATAGACCCCTGCAGGCAGCAACCTACCCCCCACCCCCTCATTGGCCGCACCAGTTCACTACGACCACAGGGACACCACGGGGCAGCTAGGAGAGTGCAAGCCAGATCAGGGAGGTCCTACCACCACAGAGTGACCCTGTGAGCCAGCGGTGGGGGAATTCTCAATGCAACCAGGGCATGCATGCCCAACCCCAAACCAGTGGGGACATGTGTGAGAGGGGCAGTGGGTGGTTCAGTAGGTCCCCACACCATGGGTGCAGGCACGGGGTGGGGGAGAAGCAGCATGCAAATGTCAGCACAGACATGTACCTTAGTCCTGTGGGCCCCAGGAGGTGTCCACATCCCTGATTCCCTCCTGTGTGGCAACATCGACAGTCACAAGGATGCGTTGCTCCACCTCTGTGAGTAATACTTCCTGCCCATCTGGGCCCACAGCTCGCACCTTCCGGCAGGCCTCATGGCATACATGCCACCACTTCTGCTCCACATCTTTGATATCTCGATTTAATTTCCTGCAGATGGCCATTCATATGACCCCACATATGCCTCCTCGGTGCCCATGAGGATTCCATAGTTTGCAAGCACCTCCTCAATGAGGAGGGCCTGCTCCCCCTCAATAAAGTTCCCTCTTATGCTTCCGTGCAGAAACCTTAGGAGCCATTATGTGCCTGAACAGACATCTCTGATGGAGGCATGTCCACAATGGCATTAAATGTTTTATAACGGTTAGACGTACAACAACATATTCGTTCAACTCCACAGAATTCCAAACATGTTAGTACGTCTAGACGCACAAATACGTCCACCTTCCGCGGGCACGTATAAATATGCCAATGGTTCCACACCCCACAGCAGCAGAAGCAGCAGATCATGCTGGCCTTCAATGAGATTGCAGGGTTCCAGTCCATCCTTGGGGCCATTGACTGCACCCATGTGGCCCTCCGCCCACCATACCAGTATGAGGCAGCATACCGGAACCGGAAGGCCTATGAACATGTAGGTCATCTGCAATGCCCAGATGGAGATCCTGGATATTGTGGCACACTTCCCTGGCGCCTGCCATGATGCCTACATCCTGGCCCAGTCAGGGATACATGCAGACTTTGATGATGGTACCATCAGTGGTGGCTGGCTGCTCGGTGGGTGGAAACAGGATTGCATCCCACACACATGCATAAGCGGGGCAGCTACAATCACTGCATGGATTTGTTGGGGACTGGGGTTGCGCCACAGCTGGGGATGCACAGGGATCAGGGCTGGCTGGCCCCAAGTATGATGGGGGGGGCACTACATTGCACGGTTGCAGCTCACATGCATGTTGGTCCCGGTGGGGTGACATGTGGTGCATGGGTATGCGGACACCTGCATAGCCAGCCATGGTGCAACATGTTGACATTACTACCACTGCCCTTCTCTACAGGTGACAGAGGTTACCCACTAAGGGACTAGCTCATGACCCCCATTGTCCTCCCATGCACACCTGAGGAGGACAGATACAACCGGTCATACCAGCTGACCCGTGCCATCATCAAATGAACATTTGAGCTACTGAAGAGCCACTCCTGTTGCCTTGACCAGTCTGGTGGTGAGCTGCTGTATGCACCAGCCAAGGTGTGCAGGATATTCCTGGCATGCTGCATGCTGCACAACTACGCCTGGCTCCAGAGGCAGCCCAAACCTGATGCCATGGTCAGCAATCCTGAGGATGAGATAGATGACATGGTGGCACTCTGGCCATCACATGGTCCTACATACCGATGTGTTGTGGCGATAAGGAGGTCCCTTATAGAGACATACTTTGTTTGAGGTAAGCTGCCTGTGCCACTGGGACTGGGGGATAGGTGGCAGGGCTGGGTAACTGCAAGCCATGCCCCATCAGCACAATGCCATTCCGGCCATCAACAATCCTCTGTGTACCCTGTCATAACTGGACACACAAAGGGGACCACAATTCTGATCCCTTGGGGCACCCCTAGTCCCACAGGACCAGGCTCACAAATAGGCCTGTACATGCTGGCCAGTTCCACAAAGCAGCTTGGCCTACATGTACAGGCCTTCACCAGCTAAATTTGTCTTGCCTGTACAATGGAGCTGTGGTGCCATCGCGTCCTGTCGCCATGATACTGCTGCTCCATTGCATGGCCATGATTCGCAGCCACCAGCACCTGTGACCCTTTACCCACAGACTGCCCCCTGATCTTGCCTCCCTAAGTTGGGGACAGGCTGCAGGGGAGGCTCTCTGCCCCTACCCACCGCTCTATAGCCCCAGGCCTATGGTCTAATGCTGCATCAGGGAACCTATTCCACCTCAGGAAGAGAAGATGTTCCCCATCTATGCTGTTGGCCCCAGACGTACAGGGCCAGCAATGGAATTGGCCCTGTACGTTCGGGGTCAGCAAAAACCCATGACCCACCTTGACGTCGCCCCAATCCACCTCTCTGCTGCCCCCATCTACCCTCTCCATACAACGTGTGTGGACATTAGACTGGATTGGGAGGGTTGTGGATAGCATGAATGGACATCCCAATGGGCCATCCATCCCCATTATTCGTGGCATGGACTGGGCCTGCATGTGTACACATTTTGGCCCACCATGCTGTGAGCCATTTGGGCCACTGCAGGCAATTACCACCCACCCACCCCTTCCTCCCCTTCTGCAACTACATGCCCTCCGGCCCTAGATGACCTGGGCCAACATCTGTATCAGTCCTGTATGTCCAGGGCAACAGACCATTCACTGCCCACCTTTCTCCCCCACCACCCCGGCCCTTTCCCACCCCTGGCTAGCCTCTTGGTACAGCCACCATGTACATACCAAGAGGTTCATTAGGGTTGGTAGAGATCGCCGGTTGGCAGGGATGGATGTCCACATGGGACCCCCATCCCCACTATTCAGGTCTCAGACTAACCCCCTGTGCAGATATACACACGGACACAGTGTTTCAAGTTAGCAATTTTTGTTGGTAATGTTTACATATGTGGCTACATCCAAGGGAGCCTCATTGCGATGACCTACATGGGGTCAGGAGTGCCTCAGTCAACCACTGCATGACCTATGTGAGGTTCTGGAGGTCACCCCTGATCCCACATAGGTCATCAACAATGAGCCCCAAGGGCCCCTCCACAGTTGCCTGCTCTGCCACCCCTGTCCCCTCCCATCCCCTCCCTCCACCTCCTGCCCCCTCCCATCCCTCCCTCTACTCATGCCCCCTTCCGTCCCCTTCCTCCACCCCCTGCTCCCTCTCATCCCCTCCCCACATGCTGCCCCCTCCTCAACCCACTGGGTGTCCTTGGGTGGGGTGGTCTGAGTTCCCCCTCCTCCAGGGACTCCTCCACCTCCCCCTGATCCTCAGGGCCACCCACCCAGGGGTACCCTGCCTCAAGCCCTGGGGTGCCTGGCCAGCCTCCAGAACACTGTCCAGCTCCTTCCCCTCAGGGGAGTGGGGCACCTCCATGAGGTTCAGGGTGACCACCTATTCCCCACTCTACCCTGATGGGGAGGTGCTGGATAGTACTATGGGGCTGGGTGTAATTGGGTGGTCCGAAGTGGTGGCGAGGCTCCATGCTGCAGCTAGTGCTGGCTGCTCCTCCTCCCCCTCCTCAGCCGCCATCTCAGCATGGGCCGCTTCCTCCTCCTCCTCCTCCTCTTCCCCCTCTTCCTCCTTTTCCGCTGCAGGGGGGCCTGTCCTCAACTGGGATGGCTGTGGAAGGAATGCAGAGATGTGGCTATTAGTTTCAGTGGGTGGGGATGTCCGGCTGCCATGTCCCCATTGTCAAATGCCTCCCCATGCTCTGTCTGCTGTTGCCCCTGTGATGCCCAGCCACTCCAGCCCTGTGCCATGTTGCATGTCATGGCCCCATTCCTGTGCTATTTCCCCACACTCACCTTACTCCCGCTGCAGCTGCCACCGAATGCACATAAGGAAACGTGGTCGATCTCTCTGTATAGCGCAGAAGTGCACCCTGTACGCCTCTGTCTCCCGCAGGACGTGGAACCATCTGTGAAGGCAGGAAGGAGGTGTCATACATATGCATGTCCCTTTCTCCTCCCAGGTCTGTCACTGCAGCCTGCTTGCCACAACACCACCTGCATTTACTTGATCCTGTTTCATCCTGTTGCCACATCTCCAGTGCTGCCACACCCCAGTCCGGGGCTTGCCCTGGTCCCTCAGGCCTCCTCTGACCTGTGTGCTTGCATTGCTGACTGGCCAGGGCATGGGCTGTGGGGGCCAAAGAGACAGTGCTGCCTGTGACATTCGTTTTGGATCCTGATGCATTTGCTGCCTGCCCTCTGCTGCACATCATGGGATTCACATGCTGGTTTCAGACCTGGTCGCTGACATATTCATGGGTATTCTGAGCCATGAATAGCGGGAATGGACATCCCCGCTATTCGTGCCAGCTCCTACCCCCAACTAACTTCCCCACTGGTTGTGCAGGGACGTTAGACAGAGGTAGGTAAGGGGCAGCACAGGGGCACAGAGTGGGTGGGCAGTGGGTTGTGGCCAGCCCTGGACATACAAGGCCAATTCTAATGTCGGCCCTGTATGTCCAGGGCCAGTGAAATGTCCGGGGAAGTTATTCCAACCCCTGGGTGGCATAATCTCTCTGGATGTCTTTTTTTAAAATCTCTGGGGTGCAGATGGGGCTGGATGGGCCAGGGTATATTCCCCACAGCTCAACCCTGGCCTTGGGAAACCAGATTGGGGATCGGGCTGCAGGAAATAAACCCCTTTTTCCAGCAGCTTGTATCATGGCTTTTTAATGGAGCCAGGGTGCCAAGGCAACTTGACGCCATGCTGCAGGGGCTCCATTTAAAAGCCCTGACTGAGTTAGCCAGGCTGTGGATGTACATGCAGGCCGGGACTGAATCGCAGTCCTGGCCTATATGTACATGCTTATTCATGACTGATCCTACGGGGCTAGACATGCACCATGGGATCAAACTCTCAATCCCCTTTGTACGTCCGGCTCAGGCTGGACATACAAAGAGCATCTACGTGCAGGACAGAATGAGGCCTAACCAGTTTTATGGTTCCAGTGCAGGCATTTGGGCTGCCACTTTCCATATGGGCATTATCATGTGTGTGGCGCAGTACCTCTGTACTCACTTTGGGTGGGACATGACCATGATCATGTCTGCTGCTCTTATCAGGGCTGGTCAGATGGGCTGGGCAACAGCAGGTGGCACTGGGATGCCTGGGTGCATTGAGTGGGGTGTGGACAATGGTGGACAGGTGGTGAGCATGCCTCTGTCAACGATGCATTGGAAAGGTATTCATCCCCTCTGTTTGTCCTGATTTGTTACATTCCACCTGGTGGATGGATACTCCCATCTCCACTGTGGATCTTTGAAGCTCCTTCTGTGTTCTCCTTGGGGGCATCTTTACTAAACCACAGTAGTGTAGCATGTTTGCCGTTAGCGCATGCTAATGGGTCACTTGTGCCATTAGTGGGTGCTAATATGCCATTAACGGGTGCTAACGCAACTTTAGCATGCACTGAGAGTACTGTAAATGGGGGTCAGGTTGTGAATGTTCCACTATCTTGGCAAGGTCCTGAAGTCACCCAACTTGCAAAGGATTGTGGATGTTGCAGTTCATTCACTCATCACCAGCCATTCACAATAATAATAAATTTGTAGTTGCTTGAGTGTAAGCAAAAATGAAAGTTTATTTATGGGGTGTTATTCCCACACAAGTAATGCTTGGTAACATCAAAAAGGATATTCTTTCCAAGGACAAACAAAATAAGGCAACTGAAATAATATACCAAATTAGAAAGGCTTTGAAGGAACAGAAAAGGCTTTCATGAAACAGCTGCTAATTAACTCCTTAGCAGTGCGGCATTGGAGAAACAAACCCAAAAAGAAAAACTTTTTGTATATTCAAAACACAGCTTTCTTTCACACACAGAAAGCACAGTTACTTACCTGTAACAGGTGATCTCTGGGAACAGCAGGAATAGTCCTCACATATGGGTACGTCGGTACCGACGGAGCCTGCACGGGAAAGCTCCCCAGCTTCCCAGAAGGAAAGCTTTTGGGGCTTCCCACAGCGCATGCGCGCTGCCTTCCTGCCTTCCTGACCAACTCTCCTCAGTTCGAGTTTAAAGCTGAGACAATAGAGAGAGGAAAGGAAAGAGAAAGAGATACAACTCCTAGGGGAGGTGGGTGGGTTGTGAGGACTATTCCTACTGTTCCCAGAGATCACCTGTTACAGGTAAGTAACTGTGCTATCTCCAGGAACAAGCAGGAATGAGTCCTCACATATGGGGACTCCCTAGCTGAGATGCCTGGGAGAACCCCTTCCAAGGGCTCTTCATCTTCCGATGGATCTCAGGCATCCATTGAGGGAAGGTGGGCAGGAGTTGTTTAAGAATGGAACAGGTGTTTGAGGACAGCCTGACCAAATAAGGCATCCCGGCGGGAGTCCTTATCCAAGCAGTAATGGGCTGTGAAGGTATGAACCGAGGCCCAGGTGGCTGCTCGACAGATCTGATCTATGGATACAGAGTGAAGATGAGCCATAGAGGTGGCCATGGCTCTCACATTGTGAGCTGTGACATGGCCCTCCAGAGAAATGTTTTTACTCTGGTAAGCAAAAGAAATACACTGAGCAATCCAATTGGAAAGTGTTCTTTTTGAGACTGGAAGTCCCAAATGAGAAGGATCGAAAGCAATAAAAAGCTGAGAAGACTTTCGATGTGGCTGAGTCCTATGGAGGTAAAAGGCAAGAGCTCTTTTACAATCTAGAGTATGAAGGTTCCGCTCTGCACTGGATGCGTGAGGAGCTGGAAAAAAGACAGGTAGATATACCTCTTGATTAAGATGAAAAGGTGAAACCACCTTAGGCATAAAGTGTGGATTTGTCCTAAGGACTACCTTATCATGATGGAACCTTGTATAAGGTGGATTAGCCACTAAGGCTTGCAGTTCACTGATGCGGCGAGCTGAAGTGACTGCAATGAGGAAAATAACCTTCCAGGAAAGAAATTTCAAGGAGGTAGAGACTAAAGGTTCAAAAGGTGGCTTCATAAGCTGACCAAGAACCAAATTTAAGTCCCATGCCACCGGAGGAGGCCTAATGGGAGGTTTAGTTAAAGTTAGGCCTCTCATGAATCTTGCAATAAGAGGATGAGAGGAAATAGGTTGTCCATTGAGAGGCTTGAGGGATGCTGCAATAGCACTCAAATGGACCCTTATTGAATTCGTCTTGAGGCCTGCATTGGAGAGATGCAGGAGATATTCCAATAGGGAATTCACAGGAAGAGCAAAAGGGTCAAGACCTTTTTAAGCACACCAAATGGAAAATCTTTTCCATTTAAAAGCATAAGAACGCCTTGTAGAAGGTTTTCTGGAAGCATGGAGGATATCCTTCACTTGTTGCGAGACATCTAAGTCCTGAAGGTCTAGGCCTTCAGTAACCATGCTCTGAGGTGGAGGGACTTGGGGTTTGGGTGCCACAAAGTCCCTTCCTCCTGAGATAGAAGGTCTGGAGCAGCTCCCAGGTCCAGGGAGGGGCCCTGGGAGAGATGCAGAAGTAGAGGGAACCACACTTGGCGTGGCCAGCGTGGAGCTATAAGGATCATAGATCCGTGATCCCTCTGCAGTTTGAACAGAGTCTTGGGAATCAAAGGAATGGGTGGAAAGGCATATAGGAGGCCCTGACCCCAATGAAGGAGGAAGGCATCCCTGGCCTGAACCCCCTGACACGGAGTTCTGGAACAGAACCGGGGAAGTTTGGCATTCCACGGACTTACAAAGAGGTCTATGTCCGGGGTTCCCCATTTCTGAAAGATTCTGAGTACCTGATCCATGTGCAGGGACCACTCGTGTGGAAGCAGAACTCGGCTGAGTCTGTCTGCCCAAGAGTTTTGAATTCCTGGGAGATATACTGCCAGGAGATGGATTTGATGCTCTCTGGCGAAGGCCCACAGTCTGAGAGCTTCGTTGCAAAGCGACAGAGAGCCAGTCCCTCCTTGTTTGTTTACGTAGAACATGGCTACTTGATTGTCGGTATGAACAAGAACTGTCATGTTGTATAGGAGGGTATGGAAGACCTTGAGAGCAAGGAAAATTGCTCAAAGCTCCAGAAGGTTGATATGAAGGGTGGTCTCCTGTGGAGACCAAAGGCCTTGAGTGGATAGGTCTTGAAGATGAGCTCCCCACCCTGTTTGGGAGGCATCTGTGGTAAGGGTTGCTTGGGGTAGTAGCGGTTGGAAGGGGGACCCCAGCAACAGATTTTGAGTGGACATCCACCACTGGAGAGACCAAAAGAGACGTTTGGAGGTTTCTATTTGGTCTGAGAGAGCTCCTGATGCTTGGGTCCACTGGGTGGACAGAGTCCATTGAGCTGCTCTCATATGCAGGCGAGCATAGGGCACCACATGGACTGTGGATGCCATGTGGCCTAGCAGTTGTAACATCTCTCTGGCAGTCAAGTGGCTTCTGGACTGAATCTGAGAGGCCAAGTGCACTAGCCGGTGGCAACGTGCCTGGGGAAGATAGGCCCTTGCTGTGGTGGTATCTAGCCAGGCCCCTATGAATTCTAGGGATTGAGTAGGGGTGAGCTGAGACTTTGGCAGATTGATGACAAGTCCCAGATACTGCAGAATGCAGATGGTGTGATCCAGGGAAGTCTGAGCCTGAGACTGAGATGGAGCTCGGATGAGCCAGTCGTCTAGGTATGGGAAGACAAAGATTCCCTGAGTGCGTAGAAATGCAGCCACTACTGACATGCATTTTGTGAACACTCTTGGAGCAGAGGCTAGACCGAAGGGGAGTACTCTGTACTGGAAATGTTTTCCCTGGAACAGAAATCGAAGGAATTTTCTGTGGGATGGGTGGATGAGTATATGTGTGTACGCATCCTTTAGGTCTAGAGAACAAAGCCAGTCCTGACTCTGTAGGTATGGAAGGAGAGTTCCCAGAGAGATCATTTTGAATTTCTCCTTGCATAGAAATTTGTTTAATTCTCTCAGATCTAGGATGGGTCTGTGCCCCCCTGTTTTCTTTGGTATGAGAAAATAGGGGGAGTAGAACCCCGAGCCCTGTTGAAGGAGAGGAACCTGTTCTATTGCCCCTTGGGCAAGCAGGGTATTCACTTCCTGATACAACAGGTGTAGAAGAGATGGGGGAGAGATGAAATGTCTCACCCTGGGATAGAGAGGAAAGCTGGAAAAATGCAGTTTGTAGCCCTCTCTGATGATAGAGAGGGTCCAATGTTCTGATGTGATTTGTTCCCATCTGGGAGCAAAATGAGTTAACCTTCCTGGAATGGTGAGAGGCTCTGGTTGCTGCAGAGCCAGAAAGGGTATGTTCTCTAGAAATAAGTCAAAAACCCTGAGGGGGTTGGGACTGTTGAAGCGTAACAGCCCCTGCAGGTTTTGTTCTGGCCTATTGGAGAACTTTGACACATCTTGGATTTGCTTTAAGAGAAGCAGGAACTCCTCTTTCTCCAGGACCAAGCAGGAAGTCAGTCCTCACATATGGGTGACGTCGGCACCGACGGAGCCCTTGCGGAGCAATTTTCCCCAGCTTTCACAGAAAGCCTTTGGGAATTGCAGCGCGCATGCGCGGTCGCCTTCCCGCCCAAGGGTGCCATCTTAGCCAGTCTTCTTTTTTCCGCGGAGCCCTACAGACGTACCCGTCGTGTCCCCGCTAAAAAAGTTGATTTTCGTGAGTTTTTCTCGTTTTTCAATTCGGTTCGACGCCGGTCGTTTTCCTGCCCGGACTCGCGACGCCGTTGCGAGTCCTTCCCTTATTTTTCGGTTTTTCTGATTTTGGTCAGTTTCGTTTTCGGTTTTTCACTGGCAGCCCGGTCCTTTGACCTTGCAGGGGCCCTTTTTCCCCCGATGGCTGCCAGTGGTTTCAAGCGGTGTGGTCAGTGTGACAGAAATATGTCACTTACTGACACACACGATAATTGCCTCCGCTGCCTGGGCCCGGATCATGAAGAAATGATCTGCGGAGCCTGTGGCAAAATGTCCTCCAAAGCGTTGAGGAGTCGGTGGCATCAGCGGGATAGAATCTTCGCTGACCCCAGCCGTACCCGGACCTCGTCGGAGGCCTCGGCATCCAGAGGCTCCAGCTCTGACCATCGCCGAAGCTCCTCCGACAGGGGTTCTCCCTCCGGAGACCATCGACGGAAGACAAAACCCACGAGGGCGGCGTCGGTGGACGCTCCTGGCTCCGCGAGAGCCAGGTCGCATAGCCCCGACAGCCGTCCCGGGTCTTTGGAGAAGGAGCACCTCCCGAAGCGACCTCGCCTGGAGTCGGAGTTGCCTGCTCGGGTAAGTCCTGTGGTCCTTCTGGACTCGCCTCCGAGAGGTCCGACGTCGGGCCCGACGCCGTCGGGGCCCGAGTCAGGGGCTGCTGGGTCGCCTGAGGTCGGACTCAGGTTGACGGCCTTGGAGAGCAGACTGTCTGCCTTCATGGACCAGCAGCGGGCACTGATCGCTAGCCTCGCTGGCGCCGCTGCCCCGACCGCCGGGACGTCGACGTCCAAGTCGACCCCGGAGACCGAGCCGATCCTCGAGTCCATGCGAACTCGAGTCGATCCTCGGTCGAGGTCACCCTCGGCCTCCCGTTCGGGACCGAGGTCGTCGCTGCCGACTCCCATGGCGTCGGGGCGGCCGACGCCTCCGCCCGCCCGAGCCGACCCCACTGATTCCTCCTCGGAGTCGGTCTGGGAATCTGAAGAGGAAGAGTCACCTGATTCCTTCCGGACTCGGTGTGTCCCCTCGAACTCACCTGAGTCCGAGCCTCGGAAACAGTCCCCTCCGGAGGATGCCCGGTTCTCGGACTTCGTCAGGGATATGGCCAAGGCTTTGGCGTTCCCTGCGGATCCCGAGGAGGAGCCTCGAGCCGAAGAGCTCGACGCCCTTCAGTACGACTCTCCCGCCAGGGAGCACTTTACTGTACCGGTGCCTCCCATGCTGGAACGACTACTCTTCCGCATGTGGGAGAGTCCAGCCTCGTCGCCGGTATTGAGCAAGCGGGTCGATTCCATCTATCGAGTCCGCAAGAGTCCTGGCTTCCAAAAAGCACAGCTGCCACACCATTCCATGGTAGTGGAATCAGCCATGCATAGGCTTAAGAGCCAGAAAATGCACTCCTCGGTGCCTCCTGGCAGGGAGGCCCGTAACCTGGATGGCCTTGGTAAGAAGTGTTTCCAGGGCTCTATGCTGGCTTGTCGTGTCCAGACCTACCAGCTATACATGGGCATGTATCTCCGAGACCTGGCTAAAGAGCTAGCCGGATTCTCCGCTGGACTGTCCGAGGAACCTTTGCGGAGGTTCCTAGCCTTAACAACTGGTATACGGGAATGCTCCAAATTCATGTCCCGAGCAGCCTATGATGGCTTTGAAGCATCGGCTCGTGTGGCCGCAGCTGGCATCGGTGCCCGCCGACAGGCTTGGCTTCAGTCGTATGACCTTGAACCTTGGGTGCAGGACAAGTTGGTCGATGTCCCCTGCAGAGGTGAGAACCTCTTTGGCAAGCCCATGGCTGAAAAGGCTGCACAAATCGAGACGGAGACTCTCACAAGGACCAGGCTTTCTAGGAAGACCTCCGCCCCTTCCCAGAATAAGAAGGGGTCGGGAAAGAAGTCCTTTTACCCGAGAAAGGCGGCTGCCTATAAACACTACCCCCAATATCAGGCCACTCCAGCTCCCCAACAGGGTCAGCAGGCCAAGGGACGGGGTAACGGGTCCCGTAGGCAGCAAGCCCCCAAGCCTGCACCACCAGCCCCTGCTCAGCAGGGTGGGGTTTTTGACTTCCTCAGCATAGCCTCTCCCCCTCAGCTGGTTCCTCCCAGCACCGGAGGCCGGCTGGTTCACTTCGCCCACAGGTGGTCCAACATCACTTCAGATGCCTGGGTGCTTCAAGTCGTGCGAGAAGGCTATCTTCTCCACTTCCATCAGGTCCCTCCCTCTTATTTTCCGGGAGAACCTCCTCGACTCCCTCTGCACAAGGACTTACTCCTTCAGGAGTTAGCAGGTCTTCTTCAGGAACAGGCTGTGGAACCGGTGCCCCACCACCTGAGAGGTCAAGGCTTTTATTCCAGGTATTTCCTAATACCAAAAAGGACAGGAGGCCTCAGACCCATCCTGGACTTGCGCAACCTCAACAAGTTCCTTGTGCGGGAAAAGTTCAAGATGCTTACCCTTGGAATCCTTCTGCCCTACCTCCAGCAGGGAGATTGGCTATGCTCCTTGGATCTAAAGGATGCCTACACGCACATCCTCATCCACCCAAGCCACCGCCAATACCTAAGGTTTGTGGTGGCCGGAAATCACTACCAGTACAGAGTACTGCCCTTTGGCCTGTCCTCCGCACCGCGAGTCTTCACAAAATGTCTCGCGGTGGTGGCGGCCTATCTCAGGCTTCACGGCCTCTATGTCTTTCCGTACCTCGACGACTGGCTCATCAGAGCGTCGTCCCCTCCGGCGGTCACCAATGCCACACACCGCACGGTGACTCTTCTGCAGTACTTGGGCTTTGTCATAAACTTCGCAAAGTCCACTTTGCTCCCCTCACAGGACCTCGAGTTCATCGGCGCAAGACTGCACACTCCTCAGGCTTGAGCTTTCCTGCCTCTCGACAGGGCTCAACGGCTCATGGACCTAGCCGGCCGTTTTCGCAGCCAGTCCCTGGTCTCCGCCAGGCGCTTCCTGAGACTACTCGGCCATATGGCTTCCACCGTCCACGTGACCCCCAATGCTCGCCTGAATATGCGGCCGGCTCAATGGTGCCTTCGCAAGCAGTGGCGACAAGCCACCGGCGGGCTAGCCGACTTAGTGCGCCTCTCCAGACCGCTGGCCTCTTCCCTACAGTGGTGGCTTCATCGGCCGAACCTGGTGCTCGGAATGCCGTTTCAGTCGCCTCAGCCGACTCTAGTGCTGACGACCGATGCTTCCCTCCTGGGTTGGGGAGCTCATTGCCAGGAGGCATGTACTCAAGGTCTCTGGACCGCGTGGGAATCTGCTCAACAGATCAACTTCCTGGAGCTCAGAGCTATTCGTCTGGCGCTCAAGGCTTTCTCCCACCTGACTTCTCACCAGTCCGTCCTTGTCCAGACGGACAATCAAGTTGCCATGTTCTACGTGAACAAGCAGGGCGGCACGGGCTCCTTCCTTCTCTGCCGAGAAGCTCAAAAGCTCTGCTCTTGGGCCGTCAGTCACGGCATTCTTCTCAAAGCAGTTTATCTCCCAGGCCAGGAGAATTGCCTGGCGGACAAACTCAGCAGGATACTCGAGCCGCACGAGTGGCGTCTGGATCCCTTGGTAGTCCAGAAACTCTTTCTGAAGTGGGGCCTCCCCACGATGGATCTCTTTGCCAGTCCTCTCAACAGGCAACTTCCTCGCTTCTGCTCGCCTCAGCCACATCCCCTTCGGGTAGCGGCAGATGCATTTCTGCTCTCATGGTCGGAAAACCTTCTCTATGCTTTTCCTCCCATCCCGCTAGTCTCCCGAACTCTGTTCAAGGTTCTCCGGGACAAAGCGTCCATGATCCTGGTGGCTCCTCGCTGGCCCAGACAGCCTTGGTTTCCACTCCTGTTGCAATTAGCGATAGAGGATCCGTTCCCTCTGGGGTTTCAACCGGATCTCCTAACACAGGATCAGGGGTCTCTGCTACACCCCAACCTCAGATCTCTCAATCTAATGGCCTGGCGGCTGAAAGGGTAGTCCTTGCTCCCCTTCTCCTGCCGGCAGAGGTGGAGGAGGTCGTCCTAGCTTCTCGGCGACCTTCTACCCGCAAATGCTACGCCCTTAAATGGCGTCGCTTTTCCGTTTGGTGTGTACAGCAGTCTCAGGATCCCTTCTCCTGCTCGGTGTCGGTGATCTTGCAGTACCTGCTCTACCTCTCTAATCTGGGACTTAAGTCCAACTCCGTCAAAGTCCACCTCAGTGCTCTTTCAGCACACCATGTGCCGGTGGACGGCAGACCTCTTTCCAGCGACCCTCTTGTAGCACGGTTTCTCCGAGGTCTCCTTCTACTAAAACCACCTCTGCGCCCGCCAGCACCTGACTGGGATCTGAATGTGGTTTTACAGCGGATCACCTGTCTGCCTTTTGAACCAATGACTTCCTGTTCTCTGCGTTTTCTTTCGTGGAAAACCTTGTTCCTGATAGCCCTCACTTCCGCTAGACGCGTAAGTGAATTGCAGGCCCTCGTGTCTGATCCTCCCTTCACTCGGTTCTACAAAAATAGGGTAGTCCTACGGACTCACCCAAAGTTTCTTCCAAAAGTTGTCTCCCCTTTTCACATCAATCAGGAGGTGGTACTTCCAACCTTCTTTCCCAGGCCTCACTCCAGCCGAGCTGAACGAGTCCTGCATACCCTGGACTGTAGAAGGGCATTGAACTTCTACCTTGACCGTACGCGGGAGCACCGGAAAGCTGCTCAGCTTTTTGTGTCTTTTGACCCCAATAAATTGGGGCTCCCGGTCTCCAAGCGTACCCTGTCCATCTGGATTGCTGACTGTATCGCTTGGGCTTATGGGGCAGCCGGACTCTCCTTAGAAAGTTGAGTCACGGCTCATTGTGTTCGGGCGAAGGCTACGTCAGTGGCTTACCTCCGCTCTGTTCCGCTGGCAGACATCTGCCGGGCCGCTACTTGGTCTTCGAGCCAGACTTTTGCGGTCCATTACTGTCTCGAGAGGGAGTCCCGCAGGGACAGTGCTTTCGGACAGGCAGTCCTCCGAAATCTCTTCGAGGTTTGAGCAACTCCTACCCTCCATCCCGGATGGGGGCTACCGGTGGGTAATAATTCAGCGAAGATTCCTTCCTTCTGTACTGCCGAGCTAGAGGGAGCTCATTTTTGTGCTTAGGGTCTCCGGTAGCCTTAAGCTTGGGAGTCCCATATGTGAGGACTGACTTCCTGCTTGGTCCTGGAGAAAGCGTAGTTACTCACCTGTAACAGGTGTTCTCCAGGAGCAGCAGGAATCAGTCCTCACAACCCTCCCTCCTCCCCGTGGAGTTGCAATCATCTGCTTAAGTTTTTTTGCAAGTTTTTATGCTGTCTTTTAGCTATGTCATCAGACTGGCTAAGATGGCACCCTTGGGCGGGAAGGCGACCGCGCATGCGCGCTGCAATTCCCAAAGGCTTTCTGTGAAAGCTGGGGAAAATTGCTCCGCGAGGGCTCCGTCGGCGCCGACGTCACCCATATGTGAGGACTGATTCCTGCTGCTCCTGGAGAACACCTGTTACAGGTGAGTAACTACGCTTTTCTATCCTCTGGGATAAAGGGGAGAAAATTTCGTACTTTAAGAGCAAGCTCTTTCAGAAACATGCCCATATAGAGGCTGTATGAGTTGATTCTGGCAATAAGCATACTAGCCTGGAAGATTTTCCTGCCAAAAGCATCCAAAGTCCTACATTCTCTTCCTGGAGGGGTAGAAAAGTGCCTCTTGGTACTCTTTATCTTTTTCATAGCAGACTTCACCACAATGGAATGGTGAGGAAGCTGAGTTTTTTGAAAACCAGGAGAAGGAGGGACCCGATACATGGTGTCCAACCGACGAGAATGTGGAGATAGAGTAAGAGGAGCCTCCCATAAATCCATCATGTGTTCTTGGAGAATATCATGAATGGGTAAGGTGACTGCCTCTTTGGGAACCTTAGAGTATCCTAAAATGTCTAATTTTTGTGCTCTAGGTTCCTTTTCAGAGGATACTGTAATAGAGAGTCCTTTGGCTACTTCAAGAATGAAGTCTTGAAAGGACAAGTCCTCTGGAGGAGACATTCTTCTCTTTGGGGAAGAGGGCTCCTCAGGAAGAATAAGGGATGCTTCATCAGAATCATCTGAGGTATCGGCATCCTCAGAAGACTCGAAGTATCGCCTATTTGCTTCCAGAGACCGATACGCGTACCGACCGGTATCGACATCGGGCGTACCGGGAACCGGGTCGGTATCGAGGAAACCTCCGGAACCGAGAATCGGAACCGGCCTTCTACTGGAAGTAGATGCTCTGGGTACCGGTATCGGTTGTGGTACCGGAACCGGGGTCGGAACCGACGGTTGCGGTACCGAAGGCGTTGCAGCATTAATGAAAGCCATTATGGCCTGCTGCATGGATTGTACAGTAGTACCCATAGACGCCACAACTGCCTGGATGTCGGTACCAGTCTGAGCCGGTACCCCAGAGCAGTCTAACAGGTGATCGGTCGAGGCCGTGCCATCGATGTCAACCTGTAACCCCATAGGAGGAGCTTTGGAAGCCGGAGCTTCCCGCCGGGGTTGTTTGGCTGGGGCAGGGTCCTCAGGGTCGAACCCAAGGGCCTCTCGCTGTTTAGAGGGAGATTTGCCCTTTGAGGACCTGCCTGAAGTATGTTTGGTTACCTGAGATCCATCCGGAGAGGAAGACCTGGAGGATGCTGATGCTGGATTATCCGCAGAAAACAGCACATGAAATTTGGCTGCTCGATTCTGTAAGCCCCGTTTGGACATCAGAGAGCAGGATGGACAATCCGGAATCGAATGGTCAGGGCCCAAACATTTAAGACACCATTCATGGGTGTCTGTGGTTCATTTGTATCTACTGAATCCCTAACATATGACTCTATGTATCAATATTTGTAAATAGTTTACCATTGTTATCCAAGATTATGTAGCAAATGTTGTAAATAGTTTCCCCTGTTATCCAAGTTTCTTACCCTGTTATCTGTAAACTCATACATGTTATCTGTACTGAGCATTTTTGTTCCATGTAAACCGCGCTGATGCTGAATAGTGCGGTATAGAAGAGACCGTAAATAAATAAATAAATAAATAAATAGTACCAGAGCACTTGGTGCATTTTTTAAAACCAGAAGATGGTTTCTCCATGAGGGAGAATTTGTAAAGGCCTGTAGGCCTTACAAAAAAACAAATACACCAAGTGTGGAAAAAAGAAAGTTTTTTTTTTAAAAAAAAAAACAAAGAAATAAAGACCGGCGGTACCGGTTCGGAATCGGGAAAGGCAGACACACGGTCAAAGAACAACTTAAAACAAGAAATTCTTCAGCGGTGACAGGAACACGACCTGCTGGCTCCGCGGAAAAAGAAGAACTGAGGAGAGTTGGTCAGGAAGGCGGGAAGGCAGCGCGCATGCGCTGTGGGAAGCCCCAAAAGCTTTCCTTCTGGGAAGCTGGGGAGCTTTCCCGCGCAGGCTCCGTCGGTACTGACGTACCCATATGTGAGGACTCATTCCTGCTTGTTCCTGGAGATAAGAAGCTCCCTCTTAGCTCCACATGTGCACTGGTGCCTTCTATTACACTCAGGTGCTGAACAAGCCCCAACTTGTTAACTCTTTCTCCACGTGGCTTCAACTCTGCCCAAAAGCTTTCTCGCTAGTTAATGAATCTTTCTGGGCTGCTAATACAAATATACAAGGTCCTTTTGGTGTTTGATCCTTATCTGTGCAATAACTCAGGACAGCAGCTTAGACAGAGAGCAATCCATACATTGATCATCTGAATCTGATATTTCCCCTTGCTCCTGAAATATCATTTGATCATTTTCATTCAACAGCTCAGAGGACCTCCCTAACTGATTGTTATCAGAACAGTTATTGTTTCCCTGCTGTCCTCCCTGTTTAAAGCTAGGGAACAATTCAGAGTTCATACCTGAGATCACGTTGCCATTAGGCTTTCTCTCTGTATATGTTGGCCAGTAAGAAGTGTAACTTCTGTGCCCACTTCTCCATTCAGAACCTCTGGTCTTCAAGTCCCTTTTCTCATACCTTCTGGAATAGGACTTAGAGCCCCTGCCAAATGCAGCCGTCTCCCTCAAGGGTGCCGTCTGGGAATTCCTGGCTGTATATCTCCAAGCCTCTGGCTTCCTCCAGTCCAATGAAGATTGGTGGCCACTGGAACTTCCCTCCACATACGTACTGCCTTGGGCTCCTCTCTTAGACCTTTTGGACGCTCTGCTGTTCTTCCTGGTCCTCCGGATCAGTCTCTCTGGCTCTTGCTCTCTCTGGTGCTGTCTTGGCTCTCCTCTCCTGCCTGGATCGCCTGGCTTGCCTGGATCTCCTCGCCTGCCGGGATGTCTGTGTGGTGAAAATCTTTTACCTTTAAAGTGCCATGATGGCCACTCCACCACAGCACAATCCAGGTGCTCTGAATCAGGCCCTGCCCTAGGAGATTGGTGATTAGGGATTACATCATTGCTTCCTTGATTAAGCACATGTTCCCCTGCTTCTACTCTCCTAGAGGCCTTCTGTAAAGCACTGCACTCTGGGTCTGGTAGTCATTTTGGAAAAGAAGCAGTTTTAGTGCTTTTACCAGCCAGCACAGGTTGCCTATTCAGAGCCAATTCACCTCTTGTATTCTCTGTCTTTGAGCCGTGATAAGCTTCCTTATCACAGTACCAGCATTGTAAAATGCCCTGTGGGTGGAGAGTTGACGTCCATGGGGTGGAGAGTGGGTGGGGGGGGGGGGTCAATGGGTAGTGGGTGTACGGGAACAAGGCATGCTCCTTTAATGACAGCACCTTAACAGCAGGAACCCTAACGCATATAAAACCTGGCGTAAAGGGTGTATTTTGAATAGAGAGAGCCTATTTAAACATCTACAATGTGATGCACAGACAGGGGGGGTCCAAGAGAGCGATAGTAGTGTTCCATTAGCAGCAACAGCATAGTGCCCAAGTATGAAAGGGCACTATGTTGATGTTTCAAATGGGGCAAAGGAGGGTGCACATGGGTCACATAGTCGGGGCTGCTGATGCACAGGGTAGACCGGGCAGTTGCCTAGGTGGCACATAGGAACATAAGGACTTGAAAATATGCAGACTGTGTCAGACCAAAGTCCATCATGTCCAGTATCCTGTGTCAAACAGTGGCCAATCCAGGTCACATGTACCTAGCCGGTTCCCCAAATGACACACACAATCCACAGTGCGTGTATTGGGCAGGCAGGGGATATTATGGGCTCCTCATTACTAATGGTTTCTGGACTGTTCCTTAGGAACCTGTCCCAACATTCCTGAAACCCAGCCACACTAGCAGCCTTTACAACATCCTCTAGAAATGGATTCCAGAGTTTGAATATGCATTGACAGAGAAACCATTCACACCAAGTAGTCCTCAGTGGCTTACAATGTAGCCACATTGCATGTCCCCCAGTCCCACTACATTTTGATGGTGTATACAATCGTTCTACGTTTACCCAATCCACTCCAGGCAATATTTTATAGACCTCTAACATAACATCCCTCAGCCTTCTGTTCCCCAGGTTGAGGAGACCTTACATTGACAGACGGTGATGGGGTTTCTGCAGAGGCAGATGGTTGTGAAGAGGTTATGTGGACATCCATATATGCCTCTGCCCCCCCTCTGGACCCTGCCCCTAGGCACCCGCTAACCCACATGGGCATATCAGCATGGTGTGGGGGCTGTTGGCAGAGGGGGCAGTGGCACCCAACTGCAGCAGACCAATGCCATGCTCTGATCCAGTGCGCCATGCACAGTGTGACATATGCCGAGGTCTGTCAGATGGGAAGCAGGTCATCCCCAGGGACAGGTGTAGCTATGTGGCTGCATTGTGGTGCACTACACCCAGTTAGTGTGTATGTGAGTAGAGGGTTACAGGTTTGGGTCCTGGCTGTGGATCATGCAGTGCATACTCCTATGGCTAAATTTTATCCCAAAGTGCAGGTACAACACCAACATGTGCAACCCCCATTGAATCAGCCAACAAGGGTACAAACACCCACAGAGACAGGCTTCACTATGCTTAGCTGGATGGAGGTGAAGCTGACAGCACCAGCACATTGAGCAGCCGTTAACATCAGAGCGCACTACTAGTTCCTGCACAATGAGCAAACCCTAACAGCAGGGTCGGCATGTCGGAAAGGGAAACTGTACAGATGCTGGAAAATGGGATACAGAGGGCTGCAGGTGGCACATGCTGTGGTGCAGCTGGGGCACAGTGCGGACTAGGGAGATGCCTAGGTGGCACATAGGAATGCTGAAACTGTACAGAAGCCAGACAGCAACTGATGAGGGCCCAACATGGGCACGAGTGTGTTTCTCACAGTGTCACAGGGGGTAGTACCCAGCAGGTACCCCCAAGGGCACAGAACATTGACAGGCGGTGGTGGGGGGGAGGGGGGGAAGCGCATACATCTATGCAGGCACCCTTACCCCAGATCCCGCACCATAGGCAGCCGCCTACCGGCACACTGGATGGCCTGAGACTGCGCACCACCAGCACCACCAGCATAAGGGCATGTCAGCATGGTGGCGGAGGGGTACTGGTGGTGGAGTGGGTAGTGGCAGCTGCGCACAGCAGACCATGGCCTAGCCCTGTTTAGGTGGGTGCCCTGCACTGCAACAGACAGGCTCTGTCTGACGAACAGTCATGATGACCCCAGGGAATGAACTGTCCCTGTGGCAACAGTGTGGTGCAGTACACACAGCCAGTGTGTTCAGGAGCAGAAGGTCACAGGTTCAAGTCCCAGCTGTTGGTCCTGCCAAGCCAGTCCCCATATTTTACCCAGTACTAAACCATGATAATAAAGATGGAACCTGTATTGCAGATAACATAAACATGCCTGAAACGCCTATATTTTACCCTACAGAGCACAGAAACCATAAATATGCACAATACCTAGAGCAGAGTTTCCCAAATGCAGTCCTGGAGGGCCAAACACCATTCAGGTTTCATGCTGTCTCTAATAAAGATGCTTGTGCTGCATTTCTATGCGTCACCCCCATGGTATGCAAATGTATCTCATGCATATTCATTAGGGACAGCATGAAAACCCGAACAGTGTTTGGCCCACCAGGACTGGAGTTGGGAACCTCTGCCCTAGAGCAGCGGCCAACAGGGGCAGAAACACCCACACCCACAGGCTCCATTATCCAAAGCCTCATGGAGAGGCAGGATGTTGGGCCCTGCGTGCAGTAACATCTCCCAATACTAGCACTTGCATACCTTAGCAATGCTGCCCTAAACCTGGGAATACGTTACACATATATCAAAAGGTTGCTATGATTAATGGCAGATAGCAATTCCTACATTAAGCACAATCTGCTCATTGAGCTGTATCATAGCAACCTTTCTGATGTCTGTGGAGTGTGTTTCAGGTCTGGTGTCTGACAATGTCTACCACCCCGGGGAGTGACCCCAACAGTATTGCGTACCATAGCCATGCCTGCACTGTGCCCAGGACTGGTGCGGTGGCCAGGGCTGCCAAAAGCCTCTATATTTGCACAATGCTGGCATAGGTGTGGGAGTGTGTGACTGTCTATCCCAGGGGTGGGGAACGCCGGTCCTGGAGAGCCGCAGACCAGTCAGGTTTTCGGGATATCCCTAATGAATATGCATGAGACATATATGCATTAGAGATATCCTGCCAACCTGGCCGGTTTGTAGCCCTCCAGGGCTGGATTTGGAGACCCCTGTCTTACACCTCTGTCATTTAAGATTGTGAGTGGGCAAGGTACAGATGTCCTAGACATCAAAAGGGTAGCTAGAATGTGTCACATTCCTCCTTGATTCTTACCACCAGCAAAAAGTTGTCTAATAAACAATATTTTGGTGGTGGTGAGAAGCAAGGAGGAATGTGACAAATTCTATCTAACCTTTTTTATGTCTTGGACATCTGCAACTTGCCCACTCACAATCTTAAATGACAGAGGTGTAAGACAGGGGTCTCCAAATCCAGCCCTGGAGGGCCACAAACCGGCCAGGTTGGCAGGATATCTCTAATGCATAAATGTCTCATGCATATTCATTAGGGATATCCCGATAAACCTGACTGGTCTGCGGCTCTCCAGGACCGGCGTTCCCCACCCCTGGTCTATCCAGTGTGTGGTGGCTGCCAACACCTTACTCATCCCACACTGATTGCACTGTTGCCAGTGTTAGCCTGCCAATGTGCATAATGAGGAGCAAGTACTGTGGGTATAGCCCTGACAGGGTGGTCTGGGCAGGATGCAGCTGCACAGGGCATAGGGCAATGGCTGGGACATTGTAGTGCCCAGCCACAACCTGCATGGACAGGGTGGCCACAGTATGTCCTGCTAGGAGGTCACTCTCACCCTGACTGTGCAGTGACCACGGCATGGCTAGGTTCCCCCATTGAGCTATATAGCATTTCTTTCAAATGAAAATTTTGGGTTCTCTTTTCTGGGCCCAATCACTGACTTATCTGCTTGGTGGGTGTGCTCATATTCCAGTTTTAGGTGTACGCATCTTTTCCAGGAACATGCACTGTGGACTAGCTAGCAGACTGTCTGCAGTTATATGTGTATGGCTGGAACACCTTGCAGGGTGCAGCGGCTGGAGAATGTCAGATAGTGGTGGGGGGCAGCTGAGCATTTCCAGGCCTACTGTCTGTCTGCCATTGCCTTATGGATGTGTACAGATCTGCATTGACTGCCCTGTAGGGTGTCTGTTCCCCAGAAGGACTGGGGTTGATGGTCCCCTCTACTGCCGCCATTGCAGGGAGGTAGAATGTGGATCTGTTGGTGGGAGATCCTGTTTCCCACCCTGAGCCACAGAGGGTGGGTTGGGTGGTGGTACATAATCTGACTATGTGTCCAAACACCACCCTTCACTTATATGACCATGGCACCAACACAGAACATGCACTATTCTGGGTACATCATAGCCCATATGGGCTAGACTTGATTGAGAACTACAGATGGACACAGATGCATTTTAGGTGTGTCTGCAGAAACTACCTATCACACACACTGAAACTGATGGATACCTGTAATATTGCCTATTTCAACCATGAAAGGTGCTGCAGACCTGGTGCTGGGCGCCCCACCTCACCTTCACCACAGTACCCATACAATGTGACGGTCTGTAGCTACTCTGTGCCACTGACACACATGGTCAGCACCCCCTACCAGGCTGAGGTGCTGTGGGGGTGCACACGGTCAGTTCCCCCTACCAGGCTGAGGTTCTGTGGGGTGCATACCCCATCTTGTGATCATCTGTGGACTGCTGATTTGCATGTGCTGTGCATCATGGGTACGGGTGGGTTGACACTATCCTGGTAACCACAGCAGAATGTTTTTTGTGGTGACGTGCAGTTCTTCTGTAGCCAGCCAGGGGTTTGTTAGTAGCTATAGAGCTGTAGCCCACTGGTTACTTTATTATTTATTTAATGTCTTTTCTATACTGCGCTCTTCAGTATCAGCTCGGTTTACAAATAACATCAGTTTTGTTCAGACACAGGTAAACGCCTGTACTTGACTTACAGAAAACAAGGTTATTCAACTTGGATTAACTGGGGAAACTATATACAAGCTCTGGGTTAAAGGTATTTTACAGGTTTTAGGTAGTTATATACATGCTTTAGTTGGGGTTTGAATGTGCTATCGTGGCGCGCAGGGTGCCTGTGGAGCCAGAGGTCATGGGTTTGATTCCACAGTGGGATTATTTGATAGGGCTGTCTGAGGCATTTTCTATTTTTAATTTAAATTAGTGCTGCCAGCAAAAACACCCTCACAGTGCTGTAACCTTAAGGTGCCTCATAAAGTGCCTTATAAGGTGCTTTATAAGGCGTCCTATATGGGACATTATAGGGTGCCTTGGTGGACAGTGCACTTTATAATGTGCCCTCTGGAGTGCCTTATAGGGCGCCTTATGCGGCACCTTAGGTTACGGCACTGTGAGGGTGTGTTTGATGGCAGCACTAATTAAAATAAAAATAAAATGCCTCAAATAGCCCTGCTTAAAAGTAAAGGGTAATGCCTCAAGCAGCTGTTTTCATTAGGCATACTGGGGGATCAAACTCATGACCCCTGTACCATCAGTCAGTGTATTGACCATTGTGCTACACCTCTGCTGCTCTGTTAGCCAGTCAGCGCGCCTACTTAAGATTAACGCGCATTAATGTGCACAGATCCCTCTATCGTGCGATAATCCCAGATTGCTACGTTTAGACCGGAACGCCCACTCCTTTTAAGGCATCCTGCACATTATCGCTGGGCGCACGTTAAGACCGTTTAGTAAACATACCCTTTAGATCCTATGTAGACAAATTTCATACTCACACCTCTCTATTAAATTTACATTTACATCAAATGTGTCATCTAATCATCCAGCATACAAAAATTTAATAATTTCACATTGTAAATAGTTATTGATGTTAATTGTTTCTATCAGTTACATAAGCTGGGCATCAACTTGCCAATTGTTTCTACTGTTCTTTGTATATTAGTTAAAATTATTCTAAAAATATTCATTGTAAATATAATAATAGTTCCATTATTATTTTCGTTATGTTACCTGTAAACCGCATCTGATCTCTGGAAGAAGCGGTATAAAAGAATGTACAAATAAATAAATAAATAAAAGAAGGGTAAGTAATGTTAAAGAGGGATATGGTGGGGGGGGGGGGGGATTAAAGGTGCACTGAAACAAATGGCGGTAGTAGAGACGAAGATAGTATCTGAATTCAAGAAAGCATGGGACCAACACAGAAGATCTCTAAAGGAATAAAAGGGACTATAGTAGTTGATATGGAAGGGCAAACTAGATAGAGAAATTTAATTTATAGTTTTATTTCTCCAGTGTTATTGTACATTTCATGGTTGACTTTTGGGGTTCCCAATTTAATTATTGTCTTCCTATTTCTAAATTGTGATCCCTTGTTCTTTGTTTGGTGATGATCTGTGTTCTGCATGTGTAACCGGGCTGAGGTATTCTGTTCATGTAGTTTCTATGCGACAGTCCCACTTGTTCTCTTTCCCCAGTAGGAGATGCATTGGTATTCCCTGAGATGTTTTGTTTATTATGTTTATGTTTATTACATTTGATATACCGCTCAAGCCAAAGCATCAGAGCAGTTTACAATATTACATAATGTTACAGAAAATATGAAAAGAACGCCATTAATTAGATAGGACAGAATAAGAGATACAGTGATAGTTAAAGGAATAGAGGAGACAAGAAGAAATGCTCCACATAGCATCTGAAGAGGTAGATATCATACCACCAGGTGTTCAAGCTCCCACTCACAACCTCTGCTGTCGACATCACCCCTCCACCGCTTCGATCACCACAGCAAGCAGAACCAATGTAGCAGCATTTTAAACAGCCCTGCACGGTCCTACGACTAAGGGCCACGCCAACGGGCCTTCTGGCGGGCGCGCCAGTGGAAGTGACGGTTTTAAAGCCGTTAAAGGCTGCTGGTATGGGCAGGCTGAAAGGAAAGAGGTGGAGCTCCCGCTCACACACCTCCGATGCTGTCTGGCTGCTGCTCTCCCCGTCTCTGCGTGCCAGTGGAAGTAACATAGTAACATAGTAACATAGTAGTTGACGGCAGATAAAGACCAGCATGGTCCATCCAGTCTGCCCAGGCCACCCCTCCCCATATCCTTGTTCAGGGGTAAACCCACCACTCCATGTAGGACACCCCTATTTGTTGAGACGTTATATGGTTCAGAAGTTAGATGGTACCGTTTATTTTGTTTTTATCCTATTGCTGTAAAGGGATCCTCTGTGTTTGTCCCATGCCTTTTTGAATTCCGTCACCGTGTTCACCCCTACCACTTCCATTAGGAGGGCATTCCAAGCATCCACCACCCTTTCAGTGAAAAAATATTTCCTGATATTGCCTTTCAATTTACCCCCTTGCAGCTTCATGTTATGCCCTCTAGTTTTTCAGGTTCCCCGTCTTTGGAAGAGGTTTGTTTGTTCATCATTTCTCTTTAAGTATTTAAAGGTCTGAATCATATCTCCCCTGTCCCTCCTTTCCTCCAAAGTGTACATATTTAGGTGTTCAAGTCTCTTCTCATAAGGCTTCTGACGCAGGCTCCAAATCATTTTGGTTGCCTTCCTCTGAACAGTCTCCAGTCTTTTTACATCCTTTGCAAGATACGGTCTCCAAAACTGAACACAGTATTCCAAGTGAGGCCTCACCAGTGACCTATACAGTGGCATAAGTACCTCTTCTTTTCTGCTGGTAATCCCTCTTTGTATGCAACCCAACATCCTCCTGGCTTTTGCCACCGCCTTGTCGCACTGTTTTGCCACCTTGAGATCATCAGAGATAATCACACCAAGGTCTTTCTCCTGAACCGTGCATACCAAACCTTCGCCCCCTATCGTGTACATTTCTCTTGGATTCCTGCTACCCAAGTGCATGACACTACACTTTTTTGCATTAAATCGTAGTTGCCAAGCATTAGACCAGTCTTCCAGCTTTTGTAGATCTTTCTTCATGTTAACCACTCCTTCGGGGGAGTCCACTCTGTTGCAAATTTTCGTGTCGTCTGCAAAAAGAGAGACTTTTCCATTCAGTCCTTCAGCAATATCACTCACAAATACATTGAACAGTGCCGGGCCCAGGACCGAACCCTGGGGCACTCCGCTAATCACCTTCCTCTCATCCGAGTGAGCTCCATGTACAATCACCTTCTGTCGTCTGTCAGTCAACCAATTTCTAATCCAGTTTACTATCTTGGGACCCATCCCCAAGCTACTGAGTTCGTTGACAAGCCTCCGATGAGGAACAGAATCAAAGGCTTTGCTGAAATCCAGGTAGATGACATCCATCGCATGCCCCTGATCTAGTCCCCTGGTCACCCAGTCAAAGAACTCAATCAGATTTGTTTGGCAAGATCGTCCTTTGGTAAAACCATGTTGCAACCTGTTGGTTTTGAGAAAGTTCACTATTCGCTCTTTCAGGAGCGCCTCCATTACTTTTCCCGCCACTGAAGTAAGGCTCACGGGCCTGTAGTTTGACACTTCTTCCCTGTCACCACTTTTGTGTAGAGGTACGACATCAGCCATTCTCCAGTCCTGAGGAACCTCTCCTGTTTCCAAGGATCTGTTAAAGACATCCTTTAACGGTCCTGCTAGAACCTCTCTGAGCTCTTTCAGTATCCTGGGATGTATCCCATCCGGTCCCATGGCTTTGTCCACTTTCAGTTTAGCAAGTTGTTCTAACACCTCTTCTTCTGTGAATGGTATGGTATCTACTTCATTCCCATTTTTATATTTGGGAGTCACAGCTGGTCCATCTCCAGGATCTTCTTTAGTAAACATAGAGCAGAAGTAATTGTTTAGCAATTTCGCTTTTTCAGTGTCACTTTCCACGAGTCCTTCCCCAGCACTTCTGAGTCCTGCAATTCCAACTCTGATCTTTTTCCTTTCCTGAATATACCTGAAGAAATTTTTGTTGCCACCCTTAACATCTTTAGCCATCTTTTCCTCTGCCTTTGATTTTGCTATCCTTATTACTCTTTTAGACTCTTTGAGTTGGATCCTGTATTCAGTTCTATGTTCTTCTGTCTGCAAGCTTTTGAATTTTGCAAAAGTTGTGTTTTTTGCCTTTATATGAGCAGCCACCTCTTTGGAAAACCAAATAGGTTTCCTTCTCCTCTTGCTTTTATTTACTTTTCTTACATATTTATCTGTTGCCCCTTTTATTGCCGCCTTTAGTTTAGTCCATTGCAATTCCACTTCCCTTATCTCCTTCCACCCCGTCATCTCCTCCTTTAAGTACTCGGCCATTTTATTGACGTCAGTGTTTTTGAAGTTTAGGACTTTGAGATTGCTATGATTGGCCTGTTCCATGGCTTTTATCTCATACCACACCGTGTGATGGTTGCTGTTGCTCACAGGGGCACTCACACAGACATTCGACACACTATCACCGTTGGTGAGCACTACATCCAGCGTTGAGCTTTCCCTGGTTGGTTCCATCACCATTTGTCTAAGTAATGCATCTTGGAGAGCATCCACAATTTTTTTGCTTCTTTCCAGATGTGCAGAAGGAGTAATCCAATCCACATCAGGTAGATTAAAGTCACCCAATATGATTGCTTATTTATTTATTTATTTATTTATTTAACATTTTTATATACCGCACTATTTATTATCAGCGCGGTTTACATAGAACTACAAAACATCAGATAAGATAAGATACATATATCTGTTTTTACATGGAACAGGAAGAAAAACTTGGAAAACAGGGGTAATTGTAACAAAGGATAATAGCTTCCCCCTTTGTTGCTATCTTGGCAATATCTATAATCAATGTGACGGTTTTAAAGCCGTTAAAGGCTGCTGGTATGGGCAGGCTGAAAGGAAAGAGGTGGAGCTCCCCTCACACACCTCCGATGCTGACTGGCTGCTGCTCTCCCCGTCTCTGCGCGCCAGTGGAAGTGATGGTTTTAAAGCCGTTAAAGGCTGCTGGTATGGGCAGGCTGAAAGGAAAGAGGTGGAGCTCCATATTGATGTATTTGCAGTGTTGTCTTTTGATAGGTAGGGTTTGGTGCTTTGTGAGTCCTGGTAGTGCTGTTATGATACAGTGGGTTTGCTAGAACATAAGAACATAAGATATGCCATACTGGGTCAGACCAAGGTCCATCAAGCCCAGTATTCTGTTTCCAACAGTGGCCAATCTAGGTCATACGTACCTAGCAGTTTCCCCAAGGGACACAGGTTCCACAATGCTTGTATTGGTTCAAGCATTGATATCCTGGGTCCCTTCTTAATAATGGTTTATGGACCTTTCCTCCAGGAACTTGTCCAAACCTTTTTTAAACCCAGCTACACTAACAGCCTTTACTACATCCTCCGGTAACAAATTCCAGAGTTTGATTACACGTTGAGTGAAAAAATATTTTCTTTTATTAGTCTTAAATAGTTTACCCTGTAGCTTCATTGCATGTCCCCTAGTCTTTCTATATTCTGATAAGGTAAACAATCGATCTACGTTTACCCGTTCCACTCCGTTCATTAATTTATAGACTTCTATCATATCTCCCCTCAGCCGTCTCTTTTCCAGGTTAAAGAGCCCCAACCTTTTTAGCCTTTCTTCATAGGAGTAGCCTTCCATCCCCTTTACCATTTTGGTGGCTCTTCTCTGAACCTTTTCTAAAATTGCTATATCCTTTTTAAGATATGGCGACCAGAATTGCACACAATATTCAAGATGCGGTCTCACCATGGAACGATATAGAGGCATTATAATATCTTTTGTTTTATTTTCCATTCCTTTCCTTATCATACCTAGCATTCTATTTGTTCTCTTGGCCGCCGCTGCACACTGGGCCGAGGGTTTTAACATGGTATCCACAAGGACGCCTAAATCTTTTTCTTGGGTGGTGGTTCCTAATGTGGAACCTTGCATCGTGTAACCATAGTTTGGGTTGTTCTTCCCTAGGTGCATAACCTTGCACTTCTCCACATTAAATTTCATCTGCCATTTTGATGCCCAGTCTTCCAATTTATCAAGATCCTCTTGCAATTTTCCACAATCCTCCTGGGTTTTAACAACTTTAAATAGTTTTGTGTCATCAGCAAATTTGATAACCACACTCGTTATTCCACTTTCCAGGTCATTTATGAATATGTCAAAAATCAGTGGACCCAGCAGAGCTATGGGTTCTAAATGGGCAGTATTTATAGTACTTCCTAATGTGCCTGGCGGCTGGCACTGGAGTATAGTGATGTAGAAATCTGGTAGTCTTTCTTTATCCAGACACTCATTAAGAGGCATGTTTACTAAAAGATAGCTCATGTTAACATTATGCAAATGTTTATGCAAATGAGACCCCTTATGCAAATGAGGCACCACAATGAGTCTCCGCACAGGCCCGCACCCCCCTTGGTCTGTCTCTGTGTGCCCATACAAACTACCCATGAAAATGGATGGTGCTCGTACATATGTGCTGATGCAAAACAGACCATATAAGCTAGTCCTCTGCGTGAGCAGAACACTGAAAAGTGATCACTGTGCACTCAGAGATGTTACAATAGCAAGTAGAAAGTGATATGATTATCCAGACATACCTTGCAGCACAACATACATGGTAGTAGGTGAACATTTTAGTTTTGCCTGAATTGGTTATCTCTGACAACAGTTTGTACAAATTCTATGTATGGACCAGAAGAAATCAGAAAAGGTCTTCTACAGCTAAATGCCAGAGCATTCTCCTGACAGTAATTAGAAACCCTCAGACTGAATGTGTTCACCAGTGCAAACAGCACTACCAGATGCCCAAGAGCACCAGCATCTGTCTATACAAATGTGCACGTTTGTGAGGCCACTGATGGTGCTGTGTGCCCTGTTGCATGCACTCATTCTGAGGGTCTCTTATCACTGACAAGAATACGCTGTGACATTTAGCCATAGAGAACCTTTCTGATGTATCCTGGCCGAACACACTGGCTTCTGCTCACGCAGCAGTCAGTCCTACAAAGCAGGTACTGGCCAGGCACTGATGTCCCCCCAAAACATCAGTTGCGCACACCAGATCCCCCCATGCATCCCTTTAAGCACGCACACGCACACTCACAGGCACACAAGACATACATTTGCAGTACAGATGCCCTGCACCTCTAGAAAACAGCTGCTATAACATACTGGCATGGAGTCCCAGGACTACTTATGTGATCTGTGTTTCTCACCCACACACGCATCCGTCCTATACTCACCCACATACATTCCCTACATCAACAGTTCCACTTCTCGAAAGACAGGAATTGTTGGACTGCCCTGGATTACCTCCTCTAGCTCACATAGAAATTGTCTTCTGGCTTCTGCCTACCTGCCGAAATAATCACCATTGCACCTCTGAATATTTCTGCAGGGGTGTTTATTAATACGTCTTTAACATACAACCTTTCCCCACTTCTGAATTCTGTTCTTTACAACTGTATCTCGTGGTCTTCCAGACTACAGACACACTGGCTCAAAACATCATTGTCACAGCCGTTCATCTATATGGGACGCAGTGCAGAGCAGAGCAGAAATGTTCCTAAATCCCAGGCTTATTTCATGTTTCTGCAGCTATAACATGGGCATCTGTGGGAAACATGCAGCACATACACTGGCCTTTCGTGAATTCGCATTGTATGTCTCCGCTACTGACCATGCCCACGTTGCGCCCCCTCCTCCCCATGTTCTGAGATCTCCATGCTAGCGCTGTGTACATGCACGGTCAAGGGTGTATCAGAATATGGTCATAGATGCTTTTGCTAAGAAAAACATCTATGTCACGTGTCCAAAGGGCTTATTCGTGTTCTGGAATGACCCCCTTAGTATGCAACCTGTGTCTTGCTTGTTTTCTTATTTTCCATCTTTCCATGGATATATTCATTCTTTGATCCCATCCCCTTTCCTATTTTGTCATTCAATGCTCTGCCAGGCAGTATAAATACAAATAGTGAAATATTTTTTTTATCATTTTCTCACTAGAAACCCCCAGACAGATCCCTCTTCATCCTGTGTAGCCGTGTCTACTGACGCACTGTATCCTGTAGACTGTGAAGTTCAGCTTCGCTGGATCTGTGAGAAATCTCTTGTCCACTTGCAGATGGAGCAGGATCACAACCTTACAGTGGTTTCAATAGATGGTATAAAATACACAAAGGTCACAAAAGAAAAGATGCATATATAACGAAGCAGAGTCCGGGGAGAAGAATCACACCTCTTTGTGACCCCTCTCTCCACCAGTGTATTTTAATTGCTCTCTGCATGGATTTAGATTTTCAGTTTGATTAGTTGCTGTTTAAAATCCCAGTTTAAGGCAAGTTACATTCAAGTACAGTAGGTAGTTCCCTGTCTCCTGGAAGAGGGAGGGGGGGTTTGCAATTGAAGTTTTGCACCTGAGGCAATGGAGGAATACCTGACGTGCCGGGTCGCAAGAAGCAGGGATACACATTCATTTGAAACAGCACAGGAAATGTCAAAGACATTTGCAGTCCTTTCAAAAACAATATAATAGAAAAAGTCCCAAAAGTTTGCTATTCTTGCCCTGTCATCAGTAATGCAAACTACTTTGAATAGTAAACACATTATTCTTCAAAAGCAAGCACTATGGTTCAGTAGTGCATATTACTGAAAAATAGTGCTTGATATTAAAGAATAGTGCACGCACTTGAGAAATAGAGTGCTTTATTGAAAAATAATGTATTTTATTGAGGAATAATATGCCTTGAGGAATAGAACATGCTGTTGAGAAAAAGTGCACAAAATCGAGAAAGAATTTGTGCCATTGAATAGTGCATATGATTTGAAGTAGCGCTCTATTGAAGAACAGTGTGCGTTATTGAGAAATAGTGCATACTGTTGAAGAATAGTGCATGGTATTGAGAAATACTGTGTGCTATTAAGGAATAAAGCACGGTACTGAAGAATAGTGTATGGCAGTGAGGAATAGTGATTGCAATTGAAGAATAATGTGTACTATTGAAAACAGTGTGTTCTATTGATGATTATTGTGCTATTAAAAAAATAGTGCACACTACTGACAACCGAAACAACTTTTTACATTGAAACAAATGAGAAACAATTAAAAGTACACAACAATCTTAAAATTGTCACAATGCCTACCTCTATGAAGAAGGAATGGTGGAAGACACAGGGTTTGAATCCTGGTTTTATTGTCTTGCAGCACGCTCTTCTAACCGGTTGGCTACTCCTCTATCCCAGCCTACTCATAGCTGTATCCCCTCAGATAGTTCCTGCTTTCCTCTTCCTTCTTCTCGCAGCTTCTCTGCTGTAGCTCCTTCCCTATGGAACAGCTTCCTGTGTGTGTCTCTTGTGCTCCCCATCTCTTATATTTCACCTTAAGCATGTCTTCTCCCTTCTCCCCTCCAGTGCAGCTCCATGAAGCGCCTGCTGCTCCCGTCTTATGGAACAGTTTTTTGAATGTCATCTGTGAAGCCCAACACCTTCATATCTCACCATAAAATGTCTTTTCTCCGTTTTGCCACCGCTAGTCCATGAACCTTCTTTGCTGCAACTCCTGTCCTGTAGAAAAGCATCAGGACAGTGTCTCTAAATGCGTTACACATACCATGACAGTAGTGACCCTCACTAATGTGTCAGGGCCTGTTGGGTGTGTGATCTCATTCTCTCAGGCTTGTTATCAGTGCTCACCTTGATACTTACATTGTTCCAAAGACTTTGCGATTGTATTTCTTGCACTTGGGATCTACCGTCTCTCCATGCAATATACAGAACGGACACTTGGCACAGACACCTCTATTGCCAATGCCTTCTTGCGTTGCCCTCAGTTACCACCTACATCTCATTTTCTTGCATCAAGCTCTTCATCAGTAGGATTCGGAATGTCTCTGATCAACTTAAGCCAATGTCTCAGTCTCCCCATTATCTTTACATCTCACCCGAAAACACATGTCTTCTTCTTCCTCCTCCTCCCCACTGCTGACCTATGAACTTTCTCTGTTGCCGCTCCTCTCCTAGGGAGAACTTTCCTCTGTGTGTCTCATGTGCTTCCATCTCTTTTACTCCTCATTTAATACAGGTCTCTTCTATCTCATGTAAACAGGTCTCTTCTATCTCATGTAAACAGGTCTCTTCTATCTCATGTATACCTTTTAGACGTTTTTTCCTATTTAAATCTTTTGAGTATTAATCCCTCAGCACCCAGCAAAGACTTGGCTCAAACCTAGAAAAACCATATAGTTGTTTAATGGAATTTTGCAAATATTAAATGTGATGGACCACTCCTGTTATGCAGGCTACAGAATACTGTATTTCCTTGAGGAGTTATCATTAAAAATGTTCTTTCTTGATCTAGTTTTTGTTGCATGACTAATTACAATCCAGTCAACAGCTGAAAACGATGAAAGTGATATTTGGGACTGATTCAGAAACAGACGAGCGTAGAATTAGTGACCTCGGCCTGCAGACTGGAAGCTTTCAGTACTAGTTGAATTTTGCTGACTGCTGTAAGCAGTGTGTTGGAATATTGTGCTATGTGTGTAAAGCAGATTTTCATCATTTAACTGTAAATCACAAATCACATGAAAAATATAATCGGTATTTTGGTTAAAGGCAAACTTGAATTATGTCTTATTAAAGAATATGGATAAATGTCTAAACTTGAATTATGTATTTATTTATAGCTTGCTTATGTACCGCACTTTCCCACAGGTTCAATGGATGTATGTACATTGTCCTCCATCTACAAAGTACTTTTGAATTAACCACTTCAAAGAAACAGAAGAAAGAAAAATATTTATGCAATTGCACAAAATATATGCCTACTTCATACTTTTTTAGTCTATTCTGGGAGAGAGATCCACTGACTATATTTCACTCTGTGGATAATCGTTACTTTGAAACATTTATTGATTTACAAATATTTATGTGTTATCTCTTCTATAAGATTAATGTTTTGTTAGATTACAGTTATCATTTGTGATTTGTTTGAATTAAATCTAAACCCCTAAGAACTAGATACAACTTAGAACATGTCCATGTCCTAGCATGGGGAAGGTATGGTGAAACTGAGGGTAACCCCGGGGTGTGTATACACCTGAGACACGCCATTAGAGGTCACAGCAGAGGGGGGTTGACTCTAGGACAGAGGTTCCCAGCTCCAGTCCTGGAGGGCCAAACACCATTCAGGTTTTCAGGCTGTCCCTAATAATTATGCATGAGATGCATTTGCATGCACTGCCCCCATTGTATTCAAATGTATCTCATGCATATTCATTAGGGACAGCCTGAAAACCTGAATGGTGTTTGGCCCTCCAGGACTGGAGTTGGGAACCTCTTCTCCAGGATATCATTGAAAGATGAATGAGAACCACTCATTTCAAAGAGAGTAAGGATAAGAAAACAGGTAAACCCCCTAAATCCTTAGAGGCCAATTCTGCTCTGGGCACGTCTGGCCCGTCTGGTCATCCAAAATCTGGATGGATCAGATTAGACCCTGATTCTGCATCCATGGGAGCTATGTTGTTGTTAAGTGCCGTCGAGTCGGAGTCGACTCATGGCGACCCTCTGGATAGCTATCCTAAATTGTGTTCAGTCTTCAGTCAGGAGCTATACGTTTATTTATTTAGCCAGTTTTGTATACCACCTTATCCTTCAATCAAAATGGTTAACACAGATTGTAGGGATACATTTAACAGGAAAGGGGGTCAGACTTACAAACATGCAGACTATCTACATTTAGGGGCATGTGTACTAAACCATCTTAATGTGCGCCCTGCGACGTTATCACGCGATAAGGTACCTTAGCGTGCGATAATGGCGCTTTATTGGACGCAGGCGTACCGTACCGCGCGATAACGCGTGCAGCGGCGCAAACGAACGCTGAGGGTGGAGAAAGGCTCCTGGAGGGCGGAGGAAGGCTCCCCAGGGGCAGAGAGAGAGGGTCAAGGGGTGAAGAGTGGGAGGGGAGAAGCTCCCTGCACACTAACGCTGTGAAATCCGAGGCTGAAAACTAACGCCAGTGAAATCCTGGCGTTAGAGCTGATTTAAAGGGAAGAGAAACCATTTCCGTCAGCAATGTACAGCAAAACCAGGGAAACCTACAAAAAGTGATAAGTGTGATACATGTGCACAGAACAAAAGGGCAAATAAACATTGAAAAGGACCCCAACAAAATGTAAAAAAAAAAACATAACCAAGCTGGCCAATAGTGATATTAATGGTAAACATAAAAAAACACTACCTGGAAAGCTCCATAAAAATAATATTAATCTTGGAAGGGTATATGCGCTGTCCCCATACAAGGTGAATGATCCCACAGTGAAACAGTGCTGATCAGGGTTTTCCTTTCCATTGGACAGGTACCCTACGGCATCCACATGTTCCGTAACAGCAGGGCGGACATGTCGGAATGGGCAACTGGACAGATGCTGGAAAAGGGGATACAGAGGGCTGCAAGCAACACATGCGGTGGTGCAGCTGGGCCACAGTGCGGACTAGGGTGATGCCTAGGTGGCCCATAGGAATGCTGAAACAGTAAAGCAGCCAGACAGCAACTGATGAGGGCCTGACATGGGCACGAGTGTGTTTCCCACAGTGTCACAGGGGATAGTACCCAGCAGGTACCCTCAAGGGCACAAAACAGTGGCAGGCGGTGCTGGGGGGAAGCGTGGACACCTATGCAGGCACCCCTACCCCAGAACCCGCACCATAGGCTTCTGCCTACCTGCATACTGGATGGCCCAAGACCTCGCACCACAAGCACCACCAGCACAAGGGCATGTCAGCATGGTGGCAGAGGGGTACTGGTGGTGGAGGGGGCAGTGGTAGCTGCCCACGGCAGACCATGGCCTAGCCCTGTGTAGGTGGGTGCTGTGCACTGCAACAGACAGGCCCTGTCTGACGAACAGTCATGGAATCCCCAGGGAATACACCATTTCTGTGGCAACACAGTGGTGCAGTGCACACAGCCAGTGTATTCAGGAGCAAAAGGTCACAGGTTCAAGTCCCAGCTGTGGTACTTGCCAACCCAGTCCCCATATTTTACCCACTACTAAAACGTGGTAATACAGACAGAACCATTAGTGCAGATAATGTAAACATGCCCAAAACACCTACATTTTACCCTACAGAGCACAGACACCATAAACATGTGCATTACCTAGAGCAGAGTCTCCCAAAAGAGGTCCTGGGGAGCCAAACACCATTCAGGTTCCATGCTGCCCCTAATAAATATGGCTGTGCTGCATTTCTATGCACCGCCCCCATGGTATGCAGATGTATCTCATGCATATTCATTAGGGACAGCATGACAACCCGAACAGTGTTTGGCCCACCAGGACCGGAGTTGGGAACCTCTGCCCTAGAGCAGCGGCCAACAGGGGCAGACACACCCGCACCCACAGGCTCCATTATCCAAAGCCACCTGGAGAGGCAGGATGTTGGGCCCTACGTACAACTGCCAGTACTAGCACTTGCATACCTTAGCAATGCCACCCTAAACCTGGGAATACGGTACACATCTATCAAAAGGTTGCTATGATTACTGGCAGATAGCAATTCCTAGGTTAAGCACAATTTGCTGATTGAGCTGCATCATACCAACCTCTCTGATGTCTGTGGAGTGTGTTTCAGGTCTGGTGTCTGACAGTGTTCACTACCCTGGGGAGTGACCCCAACAGTATTGCGTACCATAGCCATGCCTGCACTGTGCCCAGGACTGGTGCGGTGGCCAGGGCTGCCAAACACCTCTATAGTTGCACAATGCTGGCATAGGTGTGGGGAGTGTGTGTCTGTCTATCCAGTGTGTGGTCACTGCCAACACCCTCCTCAGCCCACACTGCTAGCACTGTTGCCAGTATTGGCCTGCTAATGTGCATAATGAGGAGCAAGGTACCATGGGAATAGCCTGGACAGGGTGACCTGGCCTGGATGCATCAGCACAGGGCATAGGGCAATGGCTTGGACATTGTAGTGCCCGGCCACAACCTGCACCGACAGGGTGGCCACAGCATGTCCTGCTGGGAGGTCACTCTCACCCTGACTGAGCAGTGACCACGGCATGGCTAGGCTCCACCATAGTGCTGTATTGTAATTTTTTTAAGTGAAATATATAGGTTCTTTTCTTTGGGGCCTAATCACTGAATTATCTGCTTGGTGGGTGTGCTCAAATCCCAGCTTTGGGTGCCCACATCTCTTCCAGGGCCATGCACTATAGATGAACTAGAAGACTGTCTGAAGTTATATGGGTATGGCTGGAACACCTTGTAGGGTGCAGTGGCTGGTGACTCACTGTGCTTGCTGCTGGAGAATGTCGGATGGTGGTGAGGGGTAGCTGAGCATTTCCAGGCCTACTGTATGTCTGCCATTGCCTTAGGGATGTGTACAGCTCTGTATTGGCTGCCCTGTAGAGTGTCTGCCCCCTCTGTAGGGTGGGAGAATGTGGATTGGTTGGTGGGGGTATCTTGTCTCCCACCCTGAGCCACACAGGGTGGGTTGGGTGGTGGAACATAATCTGTCTATGTGTCCAAACACCCCCCATCACTTACATCATGTTACCATAGCACCAACACAGAATATTCTGGGTGCATCATAGCCCATAAAGACTAGACCTGATTGACAACCACAGATGGACACTCCTGTATCCTAGGTGGGTCTGCAGCACACGCACACACATACCTATGACATGGCCTTCTTCAGCCATGGCAGGTGCTGCAGACCTGGTGCTGGCCGCCCCACCTCACCATCAGGGTGAACACAATACCCACACAATGTGACGGTCTGTAACTACTCTGTTGCCACTAACACACACTGTCGGCACCCCCTACTAGGCTGAGGTGCTGTGGGGTGCATACCCCATCTTGTGATCATCTGTGGACTGATGATTTGCATGTGCTGTGCATCATGGGTACCGGTGGGTTGTCCCTATCCTGGTAACCACAGCAGACTGGTTGTGTGGTGACGTGCAGTCCTTCTGTAGCCAGCCAGGGGTTTGTTAGCAGCTGTAGAGCTGTAGCCCACTGGTTACTTCACTGCCTGTGGAGCCAGAGATCATGGGTTTGAAACCCCAGTGGGGCTATTTGATAGGGCTGTCAGAGACATTGTCTGTTTTTGATGTGCATTAGTGCTGCCAGCAAAAACACCCTCAGAGTACTGTAACCTTAAGGTGCCTCATAGATGCCTTATAGGGCGCCCTATAAGGTGCCTTATAAGGTGTCCTAAAGGGGACATTAGTGTCCCTATAAAGCGCCTTATAAGATGTCCTATAGGGGACATTATAGGGTGCCTTGGCGGACTGTGCACTTTATAATATGCCCTCTGGAGTGCCTTATAGGGTGTCTTATGCGGCACCTTAGGTTACGCCACTGTGAGGGTGTGTTTGCTGGCAGCACTAATTAAAATAAAAATAAGATGCCTCCAAAAGCAATACTTAAATGTAAAAGGTAATGCCTCAGCCAGCCTTATGCATTAGGCACACTGAGGGATAAAACTCATGACCTCTGCACCATCAGTCAATGTATTAACCATTGTGCTACAGCTCTGTTTCTGTGTTTGCATGTCTGCGCGCCTCCTTAAGATTACAGCGCGTTAACGTAGCAAAATGGGAGTATCGCGCGATAATCCCGTTTTGCTATGATAAGACTGAAATGCCCACTCCTTATATGGCAGCTTGCACACTAGCGCCGGGTGCACGTTAGGACGGTTTAGTAAACATGCCCCTTAGTTCTCATCTGAGTGTGGTTGTTGGTGGGTCGATTGCAGTGGAGACCAGTGGATACCAATACTTGGCAAATTACGTTACTTGGCCGCAGGACTCCGTGAACAGGAGGGTCTTGAGAGACTTACGGAAGTCCTTGGTGTCATTTAGGGCCCTTAGTTCCTCAGGGAGGGCGTTCCATAGAGCAGGAGCTGACAGTGAAGGAGCCCTTTTAGACCTGGCTTGTTTTGTTTTATGATATCTTGCTGGCATGCTGAGTCTGTTATCATTGTTATACCTCCTAGGTCTGCTGGTTACTTCCCTGATTATGATGTGTGCTGCAGTATTCTGGACCAGTTGTAGTGGGTGGATAGTCTGTTTTGGAAGTCCTTGATATAGTGAGTTTCCATAGTCCAGTCTTGGTATTACGATTGCTTGGCATACTGTGCGGAAGTGGTCTTGATTGAGGATTGGTTTAAGTCTCCTGATGGTCTGTAGTCGGTGATAGCAGAATCAGGCAATTGGATGGGTCAGATGGGCCCAGATTCAGCAGTACTGCATATCTGGCAACCTCCCTGCCTAACCCTGCCAATGCTCCTATATTTTATTTATTTATTTTACATTTCTTATATACCGCACTATTTGCGATCAGCGCGGTTTTCATAGAAGAAAAAATATCCGACAATTAAAAAATGTCTTGTCATTACATTGAACAGGAGAATTAACTTGGAGAACAGGGTAAACTATATACATATGCAGATGAATTGAACAGGGTAAACTATATACATATGCAAATGAAATGAGAACGAATATTGTTAGGTAATGGACATACTTAGGGACGCGCTATTCTAGGGTGGCTGGGGTTCAGGGCAGTCGGTGAGATATCTGATAAAGAGAAAATGTTTCAGGGCCTTCCTGAACTGGCTCAAGTTGGGGATTGCTCTGATATGTGGTGGTAGGGAGTTCCAGAGACTCGGGGCGCAGAGTCTGAAGGCTCTGTTAGATGTTGTTTTGGTGCATTTTGTCGTATCTTTCAGTATCGATAGCATATTGGATTCTGCGGTTCTCCTTAGCCTGTTGGGTGCGAGTGGTTGGATGAGGTCAGATAGTGAAGAGGAGGAGAGCCCCTTGGTGGCCTTGAACGTCATCACTAAGATTTTAAAACTGATCCTGGCTTGAATGGGGAGCCAGTGCAGCTGCTTCAGGAGGGGTGTGATATGCTCCCTTCTGGTGGCTCCAAAGAGTACCTGCGCTGCACTGTTCATAGCAAGTTGTAGGGGTTTTAGGTGGCCCGGGGGAGTCCTTGTAGGATAGCGTTTGCATAATCGAAGTGAGGAATAATGAGGGCTTGGTAAATGGTGCGGAAATCACCTGGTTCGAGTAATGGACGTAAGTGTCTGAGGGATCTGATTTTGAAGTAGATCGCTCTTACACTATTAGTTCTGTGTTGCTTCATGTCTAGGTTCTGGTTCAATGTCACTCCGAGATAACGTATAGCTGATTTTACTTGTAACTCGGCATTATTTATTTTCAAATAGCTGGGAGGTGTGAACTTGGGATTTCTCGAGATGAACAGGACCTCCGTTTTCTTGTGTTGTATGCGCAGATTTTGTGATAGGAGCCATTCGGATATGGTGTTGAAGCACTTCGTCAGAGGGGTGAGGTCTGGGCAATCCAGGGATATTGGCATGTATAATAGCACATCATCCGCGTATATCATGCAACTCACATTGAACGATCTAATGATGTTACAAATGGGTTGGATATAGATGTTAAACATCAGAGATGATAAGGAGGATCCTTGAGGCACTCCTTGACTTTGTAGGAATGGTTCGGATGTGGATCCGTCCGCTCGAACATATTGCCATCTACCAGATAGGTAAGATCTGCACCACTTGAGAGCTGTTCCACTGATGCCTTTTTCTCTTAGCCGGCATAGGAGAATCTCGTGGCATACCGAGTCAAAAGCCGCTGCTATATCCAAGAAGATGAAAGCAAAACTATGTCGTATGTTGTCGACGCCTAAAATTATGTTGTCGAATAGAGTTGTGAGTAGTGTTTCAACTCCATGTGACTCTCTGAATCCATGTTGGGATGAATCCAGAGGGGCATTGGTATCGATATGATCTTGTAACTGCTTGTACACTATCTTTTCAATGATTTTAGCGAGCATCGGGATGCTGGATATGGGCCTGTATGACTCCACCTTTTGTGGGTCTAGTTTAGGGTTCTTCAACAGAGGTCTAACGGAGGTTTGTTTGAGCGTAGAGGGGAAAGACCCAGTGCTAAAAGATAGGCTTATCATATTAGCTATGACTGGGGCGAGGTCACATCGCAAATCTTTTATCCAGAATGCTGGACAGGGGTCTGAGTGTGCAGTGGAGGTATTTAGGGCTGAGATGGTGTCTTCAATAATTCTCTTCGAGGGTGTAACAAAGGCAGTTAGGGATGCTGGGTACTCTTGTTCATTGGGGGGGTCAGGTATCACCACTTTGTCAGTCTTGTACATTTTCGATTGCATAAAGGCTGCATAGTCCTGCGGGTGTATACATCCAAGGTGCTCAGGGGTGGGTTCTTTAGCAAGAGATTTGACCAAGTTGAAGAGGTCGTGCGGTTTATTCAATGACCGTTTCAGGGTGTCTGTGTGGTGTTGTCTCATCTTGTCTGTGATGGCCCTGCGATGTTTATGCAGGTGTTGGATGTATGCTGCTTGGTCACTGCTGGTACGTGATTTCCTCCATCGCTTTTCCAGCCTCCGTAGGAGGGTTAGTGATGCCCTCAAGTTGTGGGAGCCATCTGACCATTTTCTACCACCAGTCGAAACTATGGGTATGTGATTATGTGTCGTGAGTAGTGCCAGTGAGCTGGATGGCAAGATTGTGAGTAGAAGGCAAAGGCTCATTAAGGAGATGATTGTGTGCTCCATTTTGGGTCCTTCTGAGCCAGTTCAGGTGAGGCAGGGGCTTGTGTTGGAAGAGTGGATTGGCGTGGCCCCTGGCTAAAGGATATTTTACTCGGGTGGCCGTATCTATTGGCTTGCGGGGAAAAGGATGAATGTCCCCTCCTGGGTGTGGTTGTTGCAGGAATACAGTGTTACTAACAATAGCAATGGCTGATGAGACTCGGTGACTGTATAGAGCCTCAGTGCCACGGCATCCCGTTGCCATGGCACCTGGATGCCATACTGGAGTTCCGTTGTCCCACAAGCTCCAAAACTGCTTTTCCCTCCCGCCTGACCCCTGGAGGTGCTTGCTAAGTCTGGGATCAGGCAGCAGGGACCCCCCCTGCTGCCTCTCATCTTCCCTGTGTAGTCCACTAGTGCCATTTTCCACAGCTCAGGGGACTTGTTTATTTATTTATTTACATTCTCTTATAGGCCCGGCAATCCAGTTCTGTATCTTGCCATGAAAACCCAATGGATAGTTACAACAAAACAAATTGTGCTATGGTGCTGGAAGATGAGACCCCCAGGTCGGAAGGCACTCAACTAGCTACTGGGGAAGAGCTGAAGACTTTTCAGAGTAAAGCCAGCATTTATGATGTGGTTGGATCAAAGCTCTCGGGAAGTCTGACTGCTGATGTAGCTGCACATGAAATGAGAGTCAGAAGCTGTAAAGATGTCTTACACATTGGAACATGGAATGTACGAAGCATGAACCAAGGAAAGTTGGAGGTGGTCAAGAATGAAATGGAACGTGTACAACTTGATCTGTTGGGTGTCATCGAGCTGAAATGGACTGGCATCGGGCACTTTGCATCAGATGATCACATGGTCTACTATGCTGGAAATGAAAGACAAAGAAGAAATGGTGTTGCATTTATAATAAAGAAGAAACTTGCAAGAGCTGTAATGAAATACAATGCAGTCAGCGAACGCTTAATCTCTATTCGTCTACGAGGATTGCCTATCAACACAACTATAATTCAAGTATATGCCCCAACAACAGCTGCAGAAGAGAATGAAATTGAAGAGTTCTATGAACAAGTACAAGCTGAAATTGACAGAACATGCAAACAGGATATCCTGATAGTCATGGGTGACTGGAACGCAAAAGTTGGCAACAAAGAAGAAGGCAAAGTAGTTGGAAAATATGGACTTGGCAACAGATATGAAGCTGGAGAAAGACTGATAGAATTCTGCAAGACCAATGATCTATTCATCTCAAACACCTTCTTCCAGCAACACAAGCGGCGACTGTACACATGGACTTCACCCAATGGATTTTATAAAAATCTAATTGACTACATCTGTGGAAGTCAACGATGGAAAAGCTCTGTAACATCAACAAAGACAAAACCTGGAGCTGACTGTGGTACAGATCATCAACTACTAGTATGTAAACTCAAGCTAAAGTTGAAAAAGAGCAAACCACTCATGAATGCAGCAAAATATGACCTTGAGAATATACCACTGGAATTTAAAGACTGCCTGCAAAATCAATTTGCTGCTTTAGATACAAATGACAGAGCTCCGGAAGAGTTATGGAATGACATCAAGAAGGTTGTGTTGGAAGAGAGCGAGAAGTCTCTACAAAAGGTGAAAAAGCAAAAACGGCCAAAATGGATGACGGAAGAAACTCTGAAAATTGCCCAGAAACGCAGAGAAGGTAAAGCCAGAGGAGAAAGAAAGACAATCGCAGAACTCAACAGAGATTTCCAACGTGCAGCAAGACAGGACAAGGAAAAGTACTACAATGACACTTGCAAGGAAATAGAAGCAGAAACTATTAGAGGAAGAACAAGATCGGCTTTCCTAAAGCTACGAGAGTTAAAGAAAAAGTTCCAGCCTCGAATTGGAATGTTACAAGATGCTCAATGTTCTATGTTGAATGATGCTGAGAAGATCAAGAAAAGGTGGAAGGAATATACAGAGTTTTATATGATAAAGATCAAGTGGACCAACAGCCGTTTCAACCTGTACCTTATGATCGGGAACCATTGGTGATGAAAGAAGAAGTTGAAGCAGCATTGAAAGCCTTATCAAAGAACAAAGCACCAGGCATTGATAGCATTCCCATAGAGGTATCGCAGCAATCTGATGCAGCTGTTACCGTACTTACAAGGCTCTGCCAAGAAATATGGAAGACAACATCATGGCCAACTGACTGGAAAAGTTCTGTGTTTATACCAATACTAAAGAAAGGTGATCCAACTGACTGTGGAAATTATCGCACAATCGCTCTGATTCCACATGCCAGCAAGATTCTCCTGAAGATTATTCAAAAGAGACTACAACCATACCTGGAACAAGAACTACCTGACGTGCAAGCAGGGTTCAGGAAAGGGCGAGGAACGAGAGACATCATTGCGGATGTGAGATGGATCCTTGAAAAGACTAAAGAATACCAAAAGGATATCTATTTGTGCTTTATCGACTATAGCAAGGCTTTTGACTGTGTAAACCATGAGAAACTCTGGGCCACATTAAGAAGCATGGGTATACCAGAACACCTGATCGTTCTCTTGCGAAATCTGTACATTGATCAAGAAGCAACAGCTCAAACGGAACAAGGAGAAACAGAATGGTTTAAAATAAGCAAAGGTGTAAGACAAGGCTGCATACTTTCCCCCTACCTGTTTAATTGATATGCAGAACAAATCATCAGAGAAGCAGGATTGTATGAAGATAACAGAGGTGTGAAGATTGGTGGAAGACTCATCAACAAACTTCGCTATGCTGATGATACCACATTACTGGATGAAAGTGAAGATGATCTGAAACATTTGCTTCTCACAATCAAAGAACATAGTCTCAAAATGGGCCTGCACCTTAATGTAAAGAAGACAAAGATCATGACAACTGGCATAATCAACAGGTTTATCGTTGAAGGAGAAGAAATTGAAATCGTGAACAACTTTAACCTACTTGGATCAACTATCAATAAAGAAGCAACAAGCAGTCAAGAAATCAGACGACGCATTGCTCTTGGCAGAATGGCTGTGAAAGACCTAGATAAGATTCTCAAGAGCAGAGATGTCTCTCTCCATACAAGGATTCGACTTGTTCAAGCCATGGTATTTTCAGTAACATCATATGGATGTGAAAGCTGGACAGTGAAAAAGACAGACAGTAATAAAATTGATGCCTTTGAATTATGGTGCTGGCGGCGAATACTGTGTATACCATGGACTGCCCGCAGAAGAAACCAGTCTGTACTAGAGGAGATCAAACCTAAGCTTTCTTTAGAAGCTCAGTTGACAAGACTTCGACTTTCATACTTTGGACACATCATGCGGAGAGAGAGATCATTAGAGAAAGACATCATGCTTGGCAAGATAGAAGGTCAACGGAAAAGAGGAAGGCCAGCAATGAGATGGATCGATACAATAACAGCAGCTATGGGTACCAGTCTGTCAACAATGAGCCGCCTGACTGAAGACTGAACACAATTTAGGATAGCTATCCAGAGGGTCGCCATGAGTCGACTCCGACTCGACGGCACTTAACAACAACAACATATACCGCACTATTCTGTATCAGTGCGGTTTACATTGAACAAACTGAAATTACATTGAACAGGGCATTATAACTTGGAGATAACTAGTTTCCTCCAAGGTGGAATACATCCCCCGTCTACCTCCTGCAAGCCAAATGTGCAGGGCTGTGACTGGAATCAGCCCTGTACATCTGAGTTCATGGGCCCACCTCCACCATGCCCATGTTCCTCCTCCGGCCCACCCCCCTCACGCCCCCATCCAGAACTCCCTGCCATCTCCTCTGTATGTGTGGGGAGCTTTGGGAACAGAATCAGCCGCAAGAAGTTGGTTGGGGATGTACGTCCAAAATAGATGTACATCCCCGTTAAATGCTGTTTGGGATGACCCCCTTCAGGCTTTTACAAGTCTTGTGAACTGTCAAACCTTGAACCTACATAGACCCCTATCCTATGGAATTTTCATGTTGCTGTTCTATGGCTGAAGATGTACAGGAGATTTGGGTTGGGAGGGGGGTTGAAGAGAAGAAAATCCCAGCAAGGTCTGTATATAGCTAGACAACAGTCATCTTCTTGATCTCACTGACCGAACTAGCATTCCAACTGCGGTCAGTCCAGATCACAAGCAATTGTCAGGTTCCCAAAAAGGTATACAGAATCCATGCTGCTTATCCCAGAGCAAACAGTGTGCTTCCTTGGTCTTCTTCAATAATGGTTCATGGACATTTTCTCCAGGAACTTGTCTAAACCTTTTTTAAACCCAGCTACAATAACAGCCTTTATTACATCCTCTGGTATTGAGTTTCAGAGTTTGATTACGCATTGACTGAAAAAATATTTTCTCCTATTAGTCTTAAATGGGCTATATTGTAGCTTTTCTGCATGTCCCAGAGCCTTTCTATTTTTTGAAGCAATAAACAACCAATCTATGTTTACCCGTTCCATTCTATTCATTGTTTTATAAACCTTTATCATATCTCTTCTCAGCCATTTTTTTGCCAAGTTGAAGAGCCCTAACCTTTTAAACCTTTCCTCATAGGGGTATCCTTAACATGTTGGCGGCTCTTCCCTGTACCTTTTCTAGTTCTACTATATCCTTTTTAAGATATGGTGAACAGAATTGCACACAATATTCAAGGTGCGGTCGCACCATGGAACAATACAGAGGCATTATGACATCCCTTGTTTTATTCTCCATTCCTGTCCTTATGGAAAGTGCAAATAATTTCTGGATATTTGGAGTCTGAAAGGTTCTCCAGCCCAGAGATTAGGAATAAAAGTGATCACTGATGTCATAAAGGGGAAAATAATGCTAACTATGGATACACAATATTTTGTTCTTAGGTTCATCTGTGCTTCTCAAGGATAAGATATAAGAACTTTTGACTTATGTGCAAGACAATTAGACTTTTATCATAGACTAACAAGTAGAAATGTCTAGCAATATTTGCGATGATGGGTGAATAGTTAAAAGCAAAAATTGACTTGGTTCTCTAAATCCAGGATGGTCCTTTTATTGAAAATCTCCAAAAATTCCTCAAAGAGTCACAAAGAGAGTCATTGGAAGAAGCAGCACATCTACTGGCTATTTCCCTGTAGTTGAAAGAGAAGAGGATTTTTCCTTCTTCTGTAGTTTTGATTTATGCATTTTCGAGATTATATCTTCAATAACAATTGAAGGTCAAGTGCATGCCTACTTGACTTTATAAAATATTAGCAGAAGTTACAGAGAATGTGTCTGAAATTAAGGCACAACCACACCAGCCTTAGATCTTGAGACCCACACTATACAGAATGCAATAATTGTAGGCAGCACATTAGCAGAGAGGAGCTGATGGGCCATCTCACAAACAATGACATGCAGCATAATTTGCTAAAACAATACCCTTTCAGGCTTAGTATGAAGAAGGGCACTGATCCTATGTGGGGGACTTCATTCAGGAGCAGAAATAGCAGTGTTGAGCAAGACACAGGAAGAATGAAATCTCTTTCCTAAACAGAGTCCCTAGCCTCTTCCACCAGTCAGATCGCATAGAAACAGGTCTGATGCATATCGAAGCAAATCACCATAGAAAACATGGAGTGATGTTTATTAGCAGTGTCACAGTGAAGGCAGCAGGCAGCATCAAAGGTGGTGACCCAGTGCATTGGAGAAATTGTAACCCTGAATGACCATCCCCTGAAGATGGTTGAGAAGGTGGGGTTTACGAAGCTGCCGTATCTCTTAGATCACTATTGCAAAGTGTCCTGCAGGACAACTTAGAGTAGGCAGGAGATCCCCAATTTGTGTTGCCATCTACAGACAGAACTGGCAAAAGCAGAGGCTGGTAGTAGCGTGCATTTCACCACTGATATCTGGACTAGTCAGATCTCTATGGGCCTGATATTGACCCCTAACCCTGGATATTCAATTCCGGGGTCATATGAGGCCCCGGCATTGAATATTCGGGGATCACTGTTGATACCGGAAGATGCAGTAGCTAACCAGTCAGCAGCGATATTGCATGCCACCTGGTTAACTCCTGCGTCTTAAAGATAGGTGAGGGTTTTCCTTGCCTATCTTTAAGGTGCAGATCACTAGCTGGGCAGCATGCAATATCGCTGCTGCTTGATTAGCGCCTGTCGCTGCCTTTGCTCCCCCTGGAAATGCTTCTGACATGCCCTGATGCTAACTGGATAACATCAAGGCAAGTAGTGGAGTTAGGAGGGGATATTCAAGGGCACTTACCATGTAAGTACCCTTGAATATCTCTATTTAGGGCATTTAGAAGGTTTACTGGGCTGAAAACGGAGTAAATGCCTTTCGAATATCAGGCCCTACATATTTACTTCTTCCTGACAGCACACTGGAGATAGCCAGAAGAGGCTGTAGCTCTAATGGGGGGGAAGGGGGCAACAGGAGGAGGAGGTCACTGGTGGGCTGTGCTGTACATACATGGATCCATATCTTAGTAGAAATAAGGGCAATAACGCAGGGCTGATACACAGAGCATTTTACCACCTGTATTATCTGAGTCCTGGAGAAACCAAACCTGGCATGGTCAGGGAAACTACCAGCCTACCTCTGCCAACGAGTCTTGAACCCTCCCTCTTTAAAGTTCTTTTCAAATTTCCATGATTTTACTTGTTTGGAAGTTCGTGCAGGGGAGCTCAGCTACTGCTTTATCCTTGAGTGAACAATAGTATTTGGTGCCAAAATAACTTTACTACTTTTCATTCCAGCAAATGCTGGATATACTACAGGTAGAGTCATTGTGTTTTTTAGCTTCTTTGATGGCTCAATTTTAAACCCTTCGCGGCTACTAACTGATGAGATTCTACCACACAAAATAAACATCGGTGAGAGAGTCCCAAAAAATGTTTTTAATATAGTCATAACAGATTGGTAGTATTTATTTATTTTATTTAAAAGTTTTTTATACCACCTTATCAGTCAATCTAAACGGTTTACAGATAACTCAAACAATTACATCATAACAGGGTTAACTATATACATCAAAAGAGTCAATAACTACGTACAGGGTAAATAGTTGCATTAACAGTGCAACTAGTGGCGTTTACTAACATTCGGTAGCTATTTACATTCGAAAGTGAGGGCAGTATCTGCTGAGTCGGGTTTGTATCTAGTTCTGTTTAACATGTGCTATAGTGTTCTGTGAAGAATAAAGTCTTGATGCCTTTGCGGAAGTCTGTAAGGTCTCATATGTTCCTTAGAGTTCGTGATAGGGTTTTTTTTTTTCAATTGGAGGTCCCACTTCCACCAAGGGAACCCTAAAAGCAGTAGCAGGGCAAGGGCAGGCCGGGTGATGAACTGGCTGGAGACATGGAGGTAAGATGGGGAGATGCTGGGCATGGGGCAAAGGACAAACTGGGGGGGGGGAAGGGGAGGGGGAGGGGGAATGCCAAATGTGCAAGTCACACAGGGCACATTTATGGCTTGGTATGGCCCTGCTCAGATGTATCCCATCTGGCCCCAACACTTTGTCTACTTTTAGTTTAGCTAGTTCCTCGTGAACACAGTTTTCTGTAATTCATTCAAGATCTCCTTCACTTCTGCTCCTGTTTGTGTGTGTTTTCTGAGGTCCTGCTCCTGGCTCTTCATCTCTAAACATAGAACAAAAATATTTGTTTAGCAATTCTGGTTTATCCTCATCAGCTTCTACATATTCCTCTTCTTCCCCCTTGAGTCTGACAATACCACTTTTGCACTTTCTCCTCTCGCAAACATATCTGAAAGGTGTTTTTTCCCCATTTTATCGCATTGGCTATCTCTTATTTTTGTATCTTTACTTTCCTGACTACTTTCCTAGCTTCTCTTACTTTTTCCAAATATTGATGTTTGCCTTCCTCTCTCTGTGATTCTTGTATTTCATGAAGGCCTCCCTCTTTGTCTTCTTTAAAGCTACTTCCTTCTACATGTATTTGTCTGGGTATATATGTTGCCTTTAAAATATCCCCTTTCAGTTTTGCCCATTGCTTTTCTACTTCCCCCAGCTGTTCCCATCCCGCTAGCGACTCCTTGAGGTATTGTTCCATCTTAACAAAGTTCGTTTTCCTAAAGTTTAAGACTCTCACTTTTGAATGGACTTTATCAGCCCTAGTCCCAATACTGAACCACACCATATGGTGATCACTGGATGGATGCAAGATGATCTCCCACTATAACATAAGAACAAAGGAGATTTATTTATCTATGTATTTTATTTGTTTATTTAACACAGATTTTTATACCGCTTTATCCTAAAATCAAAGTGGTTTACAATGCAACTTGTGGGTTTACATTCTAATTCCACTATATTCCACTGAGGGAGGAGTGGCCTAGTGGTTGGGGCAAGTTACCTCAGGCTAGAAGGTCAGGGGTTCAAATCCCACTAAAGGACAGCAACCTTGGGCTGGAAGGACTGGGGTTTGTAGTCCCACAGGTGCTCCTTGTGGTCTTGGGCAAGCCACGTAACCCTCCATTGCCCATGTTCCCTGTAAGTATTAGTGTATGTGTCTCATATCCCCTCATGTTAAATGTATCCCCCAATTGCATTGTGACTACTTTGATTGAAGGAAAAGGTGGTATACAAAAAACTGTCAAAATAAATATCCTTTTAAAAATACGGTGACCAGAATTGCAGATAGTATTCAAGGGGTGGTCGCACCATGGAACGATGTAGAGGCATTATAATACCCCTGGTTTTATTCTTCATTCCTTTCCTTATGATTCCTAGCATTCTTCTTCTTTTTTATTTAATATTTATGAAGATTTTACAATAAATCAAGCAAACAAGCTTGGAAGCAAAGAATGACCATCCAAGAAAAACAACCCAATATATAACATATCAAAACAAGATAATATAACAGAAGGTCTTCTGTAGTCCACATTGAGGGGAGGAGAGGAAAGGAAAAACAGCATTCTATTTGCTTTCTGGACTGCCGCTGCACACTGGGCGGAGGGTTTCAATGTATTATCTACAATGACACCTAAATCTTTTCCTGGGTGGTTGTGTATAACTTTGGATTTGTCCACAATAAATTTCATCTGCCATTTAAATGTCCCATCTTTCAATTTATCAAGGTCCTCTTGCAATTTGTTACAGTCCTGTTGTGTCTTAACAACTTTGAATGATTTTATTTATTTATTTATTTATATACCACCTTCTCACATATTCGAAGCGGTTTACAGTGCAACATCAAATTGAAGGATATATTGAATATGGAGAGTATAACTTGGAGGTATATATGGGGATTTGCATTAGTTAACATAATAACAATGATAAACTACAAGTTAGTGTTTCAGTAGCGAATTTAAGGAGAGTCATCTGCAAATTTGATTACCTCACTCGTTATTCCTATTTCCAGGTCATTTATGAATTTGTTTAAAAGAAGCAGGCCCAGCATAGATCCCTGACACTTTTTACCCTTCTCCATTGAGAAAATTGGCCATTTAGCCCTATCCTCGGCTTTATGTCTTTTAACCAGTTCCCGATCCACATTAGTACACTGCCTCCTATCCCATGACTTTTTAGTTTTGCCAAAAGTCTCTGATGAGGGACCTTGTCAAAGGCTTTCTGAAAGTCCAGATACACTATATCAACCGACTTACCTTTGTCCACCTGTTTATTCACACCTTCAAAAAAACATAACAGATTAGTAAGACAAGACTTTGCTTGGCTAAATCCATGTTCACTTTCTCCCATTAAACCATGACTATCTACATGTTCAGTAATTTTATTCTTTATCATGGTTTTTACCATTTTGTTCAGTACTGACATCAGGTTTAGCAGTCTGTAGTTTCCTGGATCACCCTAGGAACCCTTTTTAAAAATTGGCATTACACTGGCCATCCTTCAGTCTTAAGTTACTACAGATGATATTAATGATAGTTCACAGATTACTAATTGTAGGGCTGCAATCTCATCATTCAGATCTTTCAACCATCTTGGATGTATACCATCCAATCCAGGTGATTTACTTCTTAAGTTTATCAAATAGTTGTAATATATCTTCCCAATTTATCAATATTTCTTTCAATTCTTTTGATGTATATTACCTTTAAATATCATTTTTGACATAGATAACTTTCTTACCTCTTCTTCAGTAAAGATTGAAGTAAAGAATTCATTCATTCTCTCCGCTATGCCCTTGTCCTTCCCTTAGTGCTTCTTTTATCCCTCTATCATCCAAACATCAGAAAAACTTTCCCCCTTGGTAAGCACCAAGTCCAGTATGGCCCCTTTATTTGTGGGTTCTGGTACCAGTTGCTGGAATATTTCTCCCTGTAAAGAATCTAGGATCTCCTTAATTCTAGATGACACTGTAGAAAGATGGTCAGACTCACCTGAACACAGACTTCCTTTCCTGGGTGGGGTTCCTGGCAGATACTCAATGGGGCATGGTTGAACAGAGGGGGTGTAATGGGGTATACAGAATGTTACCTGTCCTTCTACAAAAGGATTATCAACAGGCCTCTTTAAGAGAGTCTGCAGCCTAGAGTTCAGGGCTGAGAGGACATGGCTTCCAGGTAGAGAGAGCTGCAGGAGGGGGAGAGGCCCATGGAGCCAGAGGTCCTTCCCAGGTAAGCCATGTGAAGGTAGGAGCTTTAACTGGGGCTGGAGGAAGAGCCGGGAGAACCAGGCTGTTGAACAGCTGGGACAAAATAAAGTTGACATTGTTTCTTGACTGCTGCCTGTTCTGTCTTTTAAACAAAATCCCTTTCCACCACACGCTACACTACCACACCAACACATAGGATACATAGTTTTCAAATGGGCCTTGTCTGGGGGTTGAGCACTGTTTTACCCATGGAAAGGATTTAGATATCACTCTTAGCAGCGGAGTCTGAGAGATGGAAAGTTGGTTGTTAGATAGGTGACGTGAGACCGAGGATGACAGAGAGAGAAAAGGAGGAGGAGGGGGGGAAGAGAAGAAATGGAAAGATTAATATTGGAGACCAAGGGTAGATGAAATTTAATGTGGGCATGTGCAAAGTGATGCACTTAGGGAAGAATAACCCAAACTATAGATGCACAGTGCTAGGTTCCACATTAGGAGTCGTCACCCAGGAAAAGGATCTGGGTGTGATCGTAGACAATACACTGGAATCTCCAGAGTACGGCAGTGGTCGAAGAAAGAAAGAGATGGAGGCCAATGAAATTAGAATCAATGTCCAGATGGCAAAGGCCGGAAAAAAACCCCATTTTATTTACAGTTTAGCAATCAGAATATGTCAGCTTTGGGAATGTGCATCTGTCTTATCTTAGTACAGGATAAAACACATTTCTGTCTGTGTTTCTCCAGTATTGCACTGCATGCAGTCTGTCATCTTGGGGGTTTCCAGTTTAAATTATGGCTACATATTTCTGTTTCTAATTTGTGCTCATCTACTCTGCATTTGATCAGAGTCTGTGTCCTGTACGTGATTAAGACACTCTGCAAGCATAGAAGTTCTGTGTTGAGACTTCCACCAGTCCAATTTGTTCTGTGTCTCAGTAGAAGAATCAGAATATATTTACTGTGCTGCTTTTCCATAGGTAGGCTTCGTGCTGTGTGAGTTTTGGAATTAGTGCTGTTATGGTAGGGGAGGTTAGTGACCATCAAGCTCTCTTAATCTCTCCTCAAACCACCCGTACAGCATACCACTTCCTCTGTCAGCTTCAGTCTGAAATTTCAACACAGAGGACCCTGTAGTCTCACTGGTTCTCTGCATTTAGATCCCAAGTTGAAACCAGCAAAGAAGGCAGATGCAAGTGAGACACAATTTATCTTAACCACAGTAATTTCTGGTAAAATTCATCTGCTATTAAAATGCAAAGGTGGCAGCATCTGCTGGTCTCTGTCTCCTGGCAATTTACCTCTGGTTCAAAGTTAAGGAAAGTATTTTGGGGGTGTCTGGGCTTCTCTCTCCCTTTCAAGTGCTAATTGTGCTGCTGTGTTTTCGGTGGGTAAAGTTATTATTATTGGTGTTGGATGTAGCTCTTTGTATCTACCTTAACATTCTCCCCTCCCTCTTGATCATGTGCCGTGTTTTCTGGGGCCGAAATATTCTGATGCGCTGGGATGTCAGCAGTGAGAAGGACTTCACTGGATAATGCCTGATCACTTCTTATACTGAGCACTAGCTTTAATTTAAGAACTGCATACGCATAGATCAGTGTTTCTGGTAACAGTTTTTATGGCTTAGAGTTCACAAACTAGCTGCAAGCTCGGTTTTTATGCCAGAGAGACGGCCGCATATAATTCTGCTGGAACATCTCAAAATTCTTGTTTTCAAGCAACATGGCAGCTGTTAATATTCTGGTGAACCAGTAATTTAGTCACCCTGCACCTCTGTATTCTGCCCGGTGAGGTGGCAAGAGTCCAGTCTGGATCTGCCTGTCTCTTGGGACCTGCCTGAGCCACGCAATCCTAAGCGTGATCACATTGCCCCCCCCCCCTCCCAGTGGCAGGAATGCCGGCAGAGGACTCCCGTGCAGCGTCAAGCCGCTTACTGGAGACAATGGCTGTACCTGCTGCTCCATGCGGGTTATACCCCTCTGTGTTTGCGGCTGTACTCCTCACTCCATTTAGGTTATCCCCCTCCTTTTCTTGAAGTGTAAAAGTTATTTGTTTGCTTTGATTCCGTCCTCCTGCTATAAAAGGACCTTCTGTCTGTCCAAGACTTTTCGAATTCTCTCATTGTTTTTGCCCATGATGCCAAAGAGGTAAAGTGGTAAGAGACTCAGGAACTCCTTTGCCAATGGCCAGGGTGGCGGAGGAGGAACACCTCAGGGTAGAGTCTGTGGTGCTTGTCTGGACTCCAGAAATAGACTGGTAGGAGTTAGATACATGAAGCTCAGTGACATCTACACTGCTAGTGTTTGGGAGAGGGGTGATTTCACGGGAGTATCCATGGGATTAAAACCCCGGAAAGAGATGATGAGTGAGTAAAATGGGGAACAGCTAGTTATGCAGTTATGAAAGAGACTGTAAATAATTTCTACAATGCCCGCTATCAGGATTATTCTACAAAGTTAATTCTCTCTCAAGTTGGAGTTTCAGCGATATGTTACTGTGTGCTGTGGACTTATTTCTCAAATGTCCTTAGTGAGTGGGAGAGTGGACAGGAAAAACTAAACAGACAACGAGTGGGTAGCGGTACAGGACCTTTGAGAAGAGTTTCCCCTCCCCTCACTGTGCCTTCTGGATCCACAAAAACTGAGACTTGCTCTAGAATACCACTGAATCCGCTGGTTTAGAGTAGTTACTCACCTGTAACAGGTGTTCTCCAGGAGCAGCAGGAATCAGTCCTCACATATGGGTGACGTCGGCGCCGACGGAGCCCTCGCGGAGCAATTTTCCCCAGCTTTCAAAGAAAGCCTTTGGGAATTGCAACACGCATGCGCGGTCCCCTTCCCGCCCAAGGGTGCCATCTTGCTCAGTCTGATGACATAGCAAAAAGACAGCAAAAATAGCAAAAATAAATCATATGACTGCAACTCCAAGGGGAGGAGGGAGGGTTGTGAGGACTGATTCCTGCTGCTCCTGGAGAACACCTGTTACAGGTGAGTAACTACTCTTTCTCCAGGACCAAGCAGGAAGTCAGTCCTCACATATGGGACTCCCAAGCTTAAGGCTACCGGAGACTGTAAGCACAAAAATGAGCTCCCTCAAGCTCAACAGTACAGAAGGAAGGTTTCTTCTCTGAAGACGTCTCCAACCGGTAGCTCAACATCCAGGATGGAGGGTAGGAGTTGCCTAAACCGCAAAGAGATTACGGAGGACTGCCTGTCCGAAAGCACTGTCCCTGTGGGACTCCCTCTCCAGGCAGTAATGGGTCGCAAAAGTCTGGCTTGAAGACCAAGTAGCAGCCCGGCAGATGTCTGCCAACGGAACAGAGCGGAGGTAAGCCACTGATGTAGCCTTCGCCCGAACACGGTGAGCCATGATCCGACTCTCCAACGAGAGGCCGGCTGCGCCATAAGCCCAAGCGATACAGTCAGCAACCCAATGGACAGAGTACGCTTGGAGACAGGGAGCCCCAATGTATTGGGGTCATAAGACACGAAGAGCTGAACCGCCCTTCTGTGCTCCCGCATACGGTCAAGGTAGAAGGTTAACGCCCTCCTACAGTCCAGGGTATGCAGGACCATCTCAGCTCGGCTGGAGTGCGGCCTGGGAAAGAAGGTCAGAAGCACCACCTCCTGGTTGATGTGAAAAGGGGAAACCACTTTAGGAAGAAACTTAGGGTGAGTCCGAAGGACTACCCTATTCTTATAGAACCTAGTGTAAGGGGGATCAGACACTAGGGCCTGCAGCTCACTAACGTGTCTAGCGTAAGTGAGGGCCACCAAAAACAAGGTTTTCCAAGAAAGAAAACGAAGCGGACAGGTAGCCATAGGTTCAAAAGGCGGACAGGTAATCCGCTGTAAAACCACGTTGAGATCCCAGTCAGGGGCTGGTGGGCGCAAAGGTGGTTTAAGGAGAAGGAGGCCTCGGAGAAAACGAGCCATTGGAGGGTGGCTGGAAAGAGGCCTGCCATCCACCGGCAGGTGATGTGCAGAAAGAGCACTGAGGTGGACCCTGACCGAGTTGGATTTAAGTCCAAGATCGCAGAGGGAAAGCAAGTACTGTAAGACCACTGACACAGAACAGGCGAAGGGATCCTGAGTCTGCTGAGCACACCAGACGGAGAACCGACACCACTTAAGAGCGTAGGACTTCCGGGTAGAGGGTCGCCGGGAGGCCAAGACGACGTCTTCTACCTCTGGAGGCAGCAGGAGGGGAGCAAGGACTACCCTTTCAGCAGCCAGGCCATCAGATGAAGGGACCGGAGGTTGGGGTGTAGGAGAGAGCCTTGATCTTGTGTCAGGAGATCGGGCTGAAACCCCAGAGGTAGCGGAGTGTCCACTGCAAGTTGCATAAGTAGCGGGAACCAGGGTTGCCTCGGCCACCGGGGAGCTACGAGGATTATCGAGGCTTTGTCCCGGAGAACCTTGAAAAGCGTCCGAGACACTAGCGGCATGGGAGGAAAGGCATATAGGAGGCCTGTGGACCACGAGAGTAGGAAGGCATCCGCCGCTACCCGGAGGGGATGTGGTACCCGCGAGCAGAATCGGGGAAGTTGTCTGTTGAGAGGGCTGGCAAAGAGATCCATCGTGGGGAGACCCCACTTGAGGAAAATCTTCTGAACCACTAAGGGATCCAATCGCCATTCGTGTGGCTGGAGGATTCTGCTCAGTTTGTCTGCTAGGTAATTTTGCTGACCTGGGAGATAAACAGCTTTGAGGAGGATGCCCCGGCTGACGGCCCAAGAGCACAGCTTCTGGGCTTCCCGACAGAGAAGCAAGGAGCCTGTGCCGCCTTGTTTGTTGACATAGAACATGGCCACTTGATTGTCCGTCTGAACTAAGACAGACTGGTGAGACATGAGGTGGGAGAAGGCTTTGAGAGCCAGGCGGATCGCCCGGAGCTCCAGGAAGTTGATCTGCTGGGCAGATTCCCAAGGAGTCCAGAGTCCTTGAGTACATGTCCCTTGGCAATGGGCTCCCCAACCCAGGAGAGAAGCATCGGTGGTCAGGACCTGAGAGGGCGGAGGAGATTGAAAAGTCATTCCGAGCACTAGGTTCGGCAGATGAAGCCACCACTGCAGAGAAGAGACCAGCAGGTCGGAGATCTGCACTGAGTCCACCAGACTGCCCGTGGCTTGATGCCATTGTTTGCGAAGGCACCATTGAGCAGGTCGCATGTTGAGGCGGGCATTGTGGGTCACATGGACCGTGGAAGCCATATGGCTGAGCAGCCTCAGAAATTCTCTGGCAGAGATCAGAGCATTGCTGTGAAACTGGCTGGCAAGGTCTATGAGCCTGTTCGCCCTGTCGAGAGGGAGAAAAGCTCGTGCCTGAAGAGTATTTAGCCTTGCGCCGATGAACTCTAGATCTTGAGAGGGGAGCAAAGTGGACTTTGCGAAGTTTAGAACAAAGCCCAAGTGCTGTAGTAGAGCCACAGTGCGACGTGTGGTGTGAGTGGCTTCCTGTGAAGACGGTGCTCTGATGAGCCAGTCATCGAGGTACGGAAACACAAAGAGGCCTTGAAGCCTGAGATATGCAGCTACCACTGCTAGGCATTTGGTAAAGACCCTTGGGGCGGAGGATAGGCCAAAGGGTAGTACTCTGTATTGGTAATGATTGCCTCCCACCACAAACCTTAGATATTTTCTGTGGCTTGGGTGGATGAGGATGTGCGTGTAGGCATCTTTTAGATCCAAGGAGCATAGCCAGTCTCCCTGCTGGAGGTAGGGCAGCAAGATTCCAAGGGTAAGCATCTTGAACTTCTCCTTTTCTAGGAATTTGTTGAGGTTCCGCAAGTCCAGGATGGGTCTGAGGCCTCCATTTCTTTTTGGGATCAGAAAGTATCTGGAGTAAAACCCTTGACCTCTCAGGTGGTGGGGCACCGGTTCCACAGCCTGTTCCTGAAGAAGACTTGCCAACTCCTGAAGGAGTAAGTCCCTGTGCAGAGGGAGTCTGAGAGGCTCCCCTGGAAAGTAGGAGGGAGGCACCTGGTGGAAGTGCAGGAGATAGCCCTCTTGGACTATGCGAAGCACCCAGGTGTCTGTAGTGATGTTGGACCATCGGTGGGCAAAGTGGACCAACCGGCCTCCTGTGCTGAGTGGAACCAGCAGAGGGGGAGAGGCTACGCTGATGAAGTCAAAAACCCCCACCCTGCTGTTGGGCAGGGGCTGGTGGTGCAGGCTTGGGGGCTTGCTGCCTACGGGACCCATTACCCCGTCCCTTGGCCTGCTGACCCTGTTGGGGAGCTGTTGAGGCCTGATACTGAGGGTAGTGTTTATAGGCAGCTGCCTTCCTCGGGTAAAAGGGCTTTTTCCCCAAGCCCTTCTTTTTCTGAGAAGGGGCAGAGGTTTTCCTGGAGAGCCGAGTCCTGGTGAGAGTCTCGGACTCGATCTGTGCAGCCTTTTCCTCGAGGGGTTTGCCGAAGAGGTTTTCACCTCTGCAGGGGACATCGACCAACTTGTCCTGAACCCATGGCTCGAGGTCGGATGACTGAAGCCAAGCCTGTCGTCGGGCACCGATGCCGGCTGCGGCTACTCGAGCCGAGGCCTCGAAGCCATCATAGGCTGCTCGAGAGATAAATTTCGAGCACTCCCGAATACCAGTTGACAAGGTTTGGAACCTCTGCAAAGGTTCCTCGGAGACACCAGCAGAGAACCCGGCTATTTCCTTAGCCAGGTCTCGAAGATACATGCCCATATAGAGCTGGTAGGTCTGGACTCGACAAGCAAGCATAGAGCCTTGGAAGCACTTTCTACCGAGGGCATCCAGGCTTCGAGCCTCCCGGCCGGGAGGCACCGAGGAGTGCATTTTCTGACTTTTCAATCTATGCATGGCCGATTCCACCACCATGGAATGGTGCGGTAGTTGTGCCTTCTGAAACCCAGGACTCTTGCGGACTCGATAAATGGAATCGACCCGCTTGCTTAATACCGGCGACGAGGCCGGGCTCTCCCACATGCGGAAGAGAAGTCACTCCAGCATCGGAGGAACAGGTACAGTAAAGGCCTCCTTTGGGGGAGAGTCATACTGGAGGGCGTCGAGCTCTTCGGCTCGAGGCTCCTCCTCGGGATCCGCGGGGAATGCCAAGGCTTTGGCCATATCCCGCATGAAGTCCGAGAACCGGGTATCCTCCGGGGGGGGGGGGGGGACTGTCTCCGAGGTTCGGACTCGGGGGAGTCCGAAGGGACACAACGAGTCCGGAAAGAACCAGGTGACTCTTCGTCCTCGGACTCCCAGGCGGACTCCTCGGAGGAGGAGTCGGCGTGCTCCGGTCGGGCGGGCATCGATGCCATCTGCCCCGACGCCGAGGGAGTCGGCGTCGATGACCTCGGTCCCAAACGGGAGGCCGAAGGAGACCTAGACCGAGGATCGACTCGAGCCACCAGGGACTCGAGGGTCGGCTCGGTCTCCGGGGTCGACTTGGACATCAACGTCCCGGCGGTCAGGGCAGAAGCACCGGCGAGGCCAGCGATCTATGCCCGCTGCTGTTCCATGAAGGCAGTCAGACTGATCTCCAAGGCTGTCAACCTGAGTCTGAGCTCAGGAGACCCAGCAGCCCCCGACTCGGGTCCCGACGGCGTCGGACCCGACGTCGGCTCCTTTGGAGGCGAGTCCACGAGGACTACAGGACTTATGTGAGCAGGCGAGTCCTTCTCGAGTCGCGGATGTTTGGACGGCCTCTCCATCTCCAAGGATCCGGGACGGCTATCGGGGCTATGCGACCTGGCCCTCGAGGAACCAGGAGCGTCCACCGACGCCGCCCTCGCGGATTTCTTCTTCCGATGATGCTCCCGGGTAGGAGACCCCCTGTCAGAGGAACTTCGACGGTGCTCAGGGCCAGATTCCCGAGACGTCGAAGCCTCCGACGAGGTCCGAGTCCGGCCGGAGTCAGAGAAGAAACGTTCCCGCTGATGCTGCAGACTCCTCAAGGCTTTTGAGGACATTTTTCCACAGGCACCACAGATCAGTTCTTAAAGCCACTGGCAGCCATCGGGGGAAAAAGGGCCCCCGCGAGGTCAAACGTCCGGGCTGCCAGGGAAAAAAGGGAAAAAGCGAGGAAAAGAAAGAAAAATAACAAGAAAATCAACTTTTATGCGGGGAAATACAAACGATGTCTGTAGGGCTCCGCGGAAAAAAGAAGACTGAGCAAGATGGCACCCTTGGGCGGGAAGGGGACCGCGCATGCGCGCTGCAATTCCCAAAGGCTTTCTTTGAAAGCTGGGGAAAATTGCTCCGTGAGGGCTCCATCGGCGCCGACGTCACCCATATGTGAGGACTGACTTCCTGCTTGGTCCTGGAGAAACAAGGTTTACAAGCAAATTCATCTGGGGTTAACTTCTATAAAAGCTTCCTATCTATCAATTTGTAGCAGCACTATATGGATAGTGCCACCGAAAATTCCTTATAAACTCACCAGCATTATCTAGATAACGCTGAGGCAGAGTGGGGGCAGTGACATCCAGCTGCTTTCCATATACATAAGCAATATGTTTTTATTAATTACTTATCATTGTAAGTGCTAAATTGGAGAATAAGATCATAATACCCTACAGACACAGAAGCATAAAGGACAATAATACACCCAAGAAACTACATCTCAGTAAAGGCCTTATATGAGGAAAATGAGGATCCAATCCACAAAGGAGCAATCACATAACAAAATATCAGAGGAAAAACGTTGAAGCAAATAGGAGAGCGGCATGAGAATTATTACAATAACCACTTCTAACTAAACTAACGTGAGCCAGGAAACACTGGCAATATTTCCGAGAGGTGTAGCCCTGTTCTCCAAAAAGGTTCTCTAATGAGTAGTTTCCAAAATAAGTAACTATTACCTTGGTACATAACATTAAAAAGATGAGGATATTTCAGGGTAGCCCCTAGAGCCCACACCTCTTGCCTCATTGTAAGTAATAACTTGCATCTCACATGAGATGCCTTAGAAACATCTGGAAAAATATAAATGTTCTGACTCATAAAAACTTGCATCTCTATGTTTCAAAAAGACATCCTCAATGTTCACAGTGCATCTGGTTCTAGAGCAAATGTTACCAATAAAGTCTGACGCAGAGTCACATTATCTTGCATAGTTTATCTGTGAGATTTACTCTTCAGTGTTCTGGCCTAGAAAAGTCCATAATCTCACCATGGCTAGATATAACAGTAGGTATACAAAGAGCCTTAGAGAAAGGAGGGGCAGACTCCTCCGAAGCTTGCAGTATTTCCCTAAAATACCTTTTTAACATATAATAACGACGATTTAGGGAAATTTAGAAATTTAAAGTCAGGAGTTCTCGAGTAGTTCTCACAGTTCTCCAACATCTGTGTAACCGTTTTATCTTTAATAAGTCAAAAGACTGAAGGTCGGTAACCTCAACTTGAAAACAGCCTCCCAGATCGGAAGTGATGGAAACTGAGCATTTCAATTGGATGCTGTACTTGGGTCCCGGTGACGGCACTGCCCAGATCAACTGTTCTTTGGTGTTCTCTGTCCTGCTTTCTTACTCGATATTAGACTTCCTGTGTGTCCACAGCCTATGTTTATCTCCCCAGGACAGCTGGTCACAGAGTGAGAGGTGTTTACAATGGCTGAGACAGAGACTTCTTCTGATCTAAGATTTGGAAAGGGAAAAAGACCCAAACCCTCTGAGTCTCTCTCCACAGGTAAACCTGATCAGATATTGGCAGTGTATGAAGAAGGCTGATAGTTTCATATGCCCAGGGACAAATTTTATTTCTAAACTGTCATGGAAGGTTCTTTGGTGCAGCAGTGTGTGATACAGTGAGAAAAGGGATAGAAATGCCTGGGGATGGTCTTTATTATCCACAGTGTGTGATACAGTGAGGGAGAGGGATATAAATGCCTGGGGATGGTCTTTATTCCCTGCGGTGTGTGATACAGTGAGAGAGAAGGGATAGAAATGCCTGGGGATGGTCTTTATTCCCTGCAGTGTGTGATACAGTGAGATAGAAGGAATAGAAATGCCTGGGGATGCTCTTTATTCCCTGCAGTGTGTGATACAGTGAGAGAGAAGGGATGGAAATGCCTGGGGATGGTCTTTATTCCCTACAGTGTGTGGTACAGTGAGATAGAAGGATAGAAATGCCTGGGGATGGTCTTTATTCCCTGCAGTGTGTGATACAGTGAGAGAAGGGATAGAAATGCCTGGGGATGGTCTTTATTCCCTGCAGTGTGTGATACAGTGAGAGAGAAGGGATAGAAATGCCTGGGGATGGTCTTTATTCCCTGCAGTGTGTGATACAGTGAGAGAGAGGGATAGAAATGCCTGGGGATGGTCTTTATTCCCTGCAGTGTGTGATACAGTGAGAGAGAAGGGATAGAAATGCCTGGGGATGGTCTTTATTCCCTGCAGTGTGTGATACAGTGAGAGAGAAGGGATAGAAATGCCTGGGGATGGTCTTTATTCCCTGCAGTGTGTGATACAGTGAGAGAAGGGATAGAAATGCCTGGGGATGGTCTTTATTCCCTGCAGTGTGTGATACAGTGAGAGAGAAGGGATAGAAATGCCTGGGGATGGTCTTTATTCCCTGCAGTGTGTGATACAGTGAGAGAGAAGGGATAGAAATGCCTGGGGATGGTCTTTATTCCCTGCAGTGTGTGATACAGTGAGAGAGAAGGGATAGAAATGCCTGGGGATGGTCTTTATTCCCTGCAGTGTGTGATACAGTGAGAGAGAGGGATAGAAATGCCTGGGGATGGTCTTTATTCCCTGCAGTGTGTGATACAGTGAGATAGAAGGGATAGAAATGCCTGGGGATGGTCTTTATTCCCTGCAGTGTGTGATACAGTGAGATAGAAGGGATAGAAATGCCTGGGGATGGTCTTTATTCCCTGCAGTGTGTGATACAGTGAGATAGAAGGGATAGAAATGCCTGGGGATGGTCTTTATTCCCTGCAGTGTGTGATACAGTGAGAGAAGGGATAGAAATGCCTGGGGATGGTCTTTATTCCCTGCAGTGTGTGATACAGTGATAGAGAAGGGATAGAAATGCCTGGGGATGGTCTTTATTCCCTGCAGTGTGTGATACAGTGAGAGAGAAGGGATAGAAATGCCTGGGGATGGTCTTTATTCCCTGCAGTGTGTGATACAGTGAGAGAGAAGGGATAGAAATGCCTGGGGATGGTCTTTATTCCCTGCAGTGTGTGATACAGTGAGAGAGAAGGGATAGAAATGCCTGGGGATGGTCTTTATTCCCTGCAGTGTGTGATACAGTGAGAGAGAAGGGATAGAAATGCCTGGGGATGGTCTTTATTCCCTGCAGTGTGTGATACAGTGAGAGAGAAGGGATAGAAATGCCTGGGGATGGTCTTTATTCCCTGCAGTGTGATACAGTGAGAGAGAAGGGATATAAAAGTCTGGGGATGGTCTTTATTCCCAGCAGTGTGTGATACAGTGAGAGAGAAGGGATAGAAATGCCTGGGATGGTCTTTATTCCCTGCAGAGTGATGCAGTGAGAGAGAAGGGATAGGAATGCCTGGGGATGGTCTTTATTCCCTGCAGTGTGATACAGTGAGAGAGAAGGGATAGAAATGCCTGGGGATGGTCTTTATTCCCTGCAGTGTGTGATACAGTGAGAGAGAAGGGATAGAAATGCCTGGGGATGGTCTTTATTCCCTGCAGTGTGTGATACAGTGAGAGAGAAGGGATAGAAATGCCTGGGGATGGTCTTTATTCCCTGCAGTGTGTGATACAGTGAGAGAGAAGGGATAGAAATGCCTGGGGATGGTCTTTATTCCCTGCAGTGTGTGATACAGTGAGAGAAGGGATAGAAATGCCTGGGGATGGTCTTTATTCCCTGCAGTGTGTGAGAGAGAGAGAGAAGGGATAGAAATGCCTGGGGATGGTCTTTATTCCCTGCAGTGTGTGATACAGTGAGAGAGAAGGGATAGAAATGCCTGGGGATGGTCTTTATTCCCTGCAGTGTGTGATACAGTGAGAGAAGGGATAGAAATGCCTGGGGATGGTCTTTATTCCCTGCAGTGTGTGATACAGTGAGAGAGAAGGGATAGAAATGCCTGGGGATGGTCTTTATTCCCTGCAGTGTGTGATACAGTGAGAGAGAAGGGATAGAAATGCCTGGGGATGGTCTTTATTCCCTGCAGTGTGTGATACAGTGAGAGAGAAGGGATAGAAATGCCTGGGGATGGTCTTTATTCCCTGCAGTGTGTGATACAGTGAGAGAGAAGGGATAGAAATGCCTGGGGATGGTCTTTATTCCCTGCAGTGTGTGATACAGTGAGAGAGAAGGGATAGAAATGCCTGGGGATGGTCTTTATTCCCTGCAGTGTGTGATACAGTGAGAGAGAAGGGATAGAAATGCCTGGGGATGGTCTTTATTCTCTGCAGTGTGTGATACAGTGAGAGAGAAGGGATAGAAATGCCTGGGGATGGTCTTTATTCCCTGCAGTGTGTGATACAGTGAGAGAAGGGATAGAAATGCCTGGGGATGGTCTTTATTCCCTGCAGTGTGTGATACAGTGAGAGAGAAGGGATAGAAATGCCTGGGGATGGTCTTTATTCCCTGCAGTGTGTGATACAGTGATAGAGAAGGGATAGAAATGCCTGGGGATGGTCTTTATTCCCTGCAGTGTGTGATACAGTGAGAGAAGGGATAGAAATGCCTGGGGATGGTCTTTATTCCCTGCAGTGTGTGATACAGTGAGAGAGAAGGGATAGAAATGCCTGGGGATGGTCTTTATTCCCTGCAGTGTGTGATACAGTGAGAGAGAAGGGATAGAAATGCCTGGGGATGGTCTTTATTCCCTGCAGTGTGTGATACAGTGAGAGAGAAGGGATAGAAATGCCTGGGGATGGTCTTTATTCCCTGCAGTGTGTGATACAGTGAGAGAGAAGGGATAGAAATGCCTGGGGATGGTCTTTATTCCCTGCAGTGTGTGATACAGTGAGAGAGAAGGGATAGAAATGCCTGGGGATGGTCTTTATTCCCTGCAGTGTGTGATACAGTGAGAGAGAAGGGATAGAAATGCCTGGGGATGGTCTTTATTCCCTGCAGTGTGTGATACAGTGAGAGAGAAGGGATAGAAATGCCTGGGGATGGTCTTTATTCCCTGCAGTGTGTGATACAGTGAGAGAGAAGGGATAGAAATGCCTGGGGATGGTCTTTATTCCCTGCAGTGTGTGATACAGTGAGAGAGAAGGGATAGAAATGCCTGGGGATGGTCTTTATTCCCTGCAGTGTGTGATACAGTGAGAGAGAAGGGATAGAAATGCCTGGGGATGGTCTTTATTCCCTGCAGTGTGTGATACAGTGAGAGAGAAGGGATAGAAATGCCTGGGGATGGTCTTTATTCCCTGCAGTGTGTGATACAGTGAGAGAGAAGGGATAGAAATGCCTGGGGATGGTCTTTATTCCCTGCTGTGTGTGATACAGTGAGAGAGAAGGGATAGAAATGCCTGGGGATGGTCTTTATTCCCTGCTGTGTGTGATACAGTGAGAGAGAAGGGATAGAAATGCCTGGGGATGGTCTTTATTCCCTGCAGTGTGTGATACAGTGAGAGAGAAGGGATAGAAATGCCTGGGGATGGTCTTTACTCCCTGCAGTGTGTGATACAGTGAGAGAGAAGGGATAGAAATGCCTGGGGATGGTCTTTACTCCCTGCAGTGTGTGATACAGTGAGAGAGAAGGGATAGAAATGCCTGGGGATGGTCTTTATTCCCTGCAGTGTGTGATACAGTGAGATAGAAGGGATAGAAATGCCTGGGGATGGTCTTTATTCCCTGCAGTGTGTGATGCAGTGAGAGAGAAGGGATAGAAATGCCTGGGGATGGTCTTTATTCCCTGCTGTGTGTGATACAGTGAGAGAGAAGGGATAGAAATGCCTGGGGATGGTCTTTATTCCCTGCTGTGTGTGATACAGTGAGAGAGAAGGGATAGAAATGCCTGGGGATGGTCTTTATTCCCTGCAGTGTGTGATACAGTGAGAGAGAAGGGATAGAAATGCCTGGGGATGGTCTTTATTCCCTGCTGTGTGTGATACAGTGAGAGAGAAGGGATAGAAATGCCTGGGGATGGTCTTTATTCCCTGCTGTGTGTGATACAGTGAGAGAGAAGGGATAGAAATGCTTGGGGATGGTCTTTATTCCCTGCAGTGTGTGATACAGTGAGAGAAGGGATAGAAATGCCTGGGGATGGTCTTTATTCCCTGCAGTGTGTGATACAGTGAGAGAGAAGGGATAGAAATGCCTGGGGATGGTCTTTATTCCCTGCAGTGTGTGATACAGTGAGAGAGAAGGGATAGAAATGCCTGGGGATGGTCTTTATTCCCTGCAGTGTGTGATACAGTGAGAGAGAAGGGATAGAAATGCCTGGGGATGGTCTTTATTCCCTGCAGTGTGTGATACAGTGAGAGAGAAGGGATAGAAATGCCTGGGGATGGTCTTTATTCCCTGCAGTGTGTGATACAGTGAGAGAGAAGGGATAGAAATGCCTGGGGATGGTCTTTATTCCCTGCAGTGTGTGATACAGTGAGAGAGAAGGGATAGAAATGCCTGGGGATGGTCTTTATTCCCTGCAGTGTGTGATACAGTGAGAGAGAAGGGATAGAAATGCCTGGGGATGGTCTTTATTCCCTGCAGTGTGTGATACAGTGAGAGAAGGGATAGAAATGCCTGGGGATGGTCTTTATTCCCTGCAGTGTGTGATACAGTGAGAGAGAAGGGATAGAAATGCCTGGGATGGTCTTTATTCCCTGCAGTGTGTGATACAGTGAGAGAGAAGGGATAGAAATGCCTGGGGATGGTCTTTATTCCCTGCTGTGTGTGATACAGTGAGAGAGAAGGGATAGAAATGCCTGGGGATGGTCTTTATTCCCTGCAGTGTGTGATACAGTGAGAGAGAAGGGATAGAAATGCCTGGGGATGGTCTTTATTCCCTGCAGTGTGTGATACAGTGAGAGAGAAGGGATAGAAATGCCTGGGGATGGTCTTTATTCCCTGCAGTGTGTGATACAGTGAGAGAGAAGGGATAGAAATGCCTGGGGATGGTCTTTACTCCCTGCAGTGTGTGATACAGTGAGAGAGAAGGGATAGAAATGCCTGGGGATGGTCTTTATTCCCTGCAGTGTGTGATACAGTGTGAGAGACGGGATAGAAATGCCTGGGGATGGTCTTTATTCCCTGCAGTGTGTGATACAGTGAGAGAGAAGGGATAGAAATGCCTGGGGATGGTCTTTATTCCCTGCAGTGTGTGATACAGTGAGAGAGAAGGGATAGAAATGCTTGGGGATGGTCTTTATTCCCTGCAGTGTGTGATACAGTGAGAGAGAAGGGATAGAAATGTCTGGGGATGGTCTTTATTCCCTGCAGTGTGTGATACAGTGAGAGAGAAGGGATAGAAATGCCTGGGGATGGTCTTTATTCCCTGCAGTGTGTGATACAGTGAGAGAGAAGGGATAGAAATGCCTGGGGATGGTCTTTATTCCCTGCAGTGTGTGATACAGTGAGAGAGAAGGGATAGAAATGCCTGGGGATGGTCTTTATTCCCTGCAGTGTGTGATACAGTGAGAGAGAAGGGATAGAAATGCCTGGGGATGGTCTTTATTCCCTGCAGTGTGTGATACAGTGAGAGAGAAGGGATAGAAATGCCTGGGGATGGTCTTTATTCCCTGCAGTGTGTGATACAGTGAGAGAGAAGGGATAGAAATGCCTGGGGATGGTCTTTATTCCCTGCAGTGTGTGATACAGTGAGAGAGAAGGGATAGAAATGCCTGGGGATGGTCTTTATTCCCTGCAGAGAGTGATACAGTGAGAGAGAAGGGATAGAAATGCCTGGGGATGGTCTTTATTCCCTGCAGTGTGTGATACAGTGAGAGAGAAGGGATAGAAATGCCTGGGGATGGTCTTTATTCCCTGCAGTGTGTGATACAGTGAGAGAGAAGGGATAGAAATGCCTGGGGATGGTCTTTATTCCCTGCAGTGTGTGATACAGTGAGAGAGAAGGGATAGAAATGCCTGGGGATGGTCTTTATTCCCTGCAGTGTGTGATACAGTGAGAGAGAAGGGATAGAAATGCCTGGGGATGGTCTTTATTCCCTGCAGTGTGTGATACAGTGAGAGAGAAGGGATAGAAATGCCTGGGGATGGTCTTTATTCCCTGCAGTGTGTGATACAGTGAGAGAAGGGATAGAAATGCCTGGGGATGGTCTTTATTCCCTGCAGTGTGTGATACAGTGAGAGAGAAGGGATAGAAATGCCTGGGGATGGTCTTTATTCCCTGCAGTGTGTGATACAGTGAGCAAGAAGGGACAGAAATGCCTGGGGATGGTCGTTATTCCCTGCAGTGTGTGATGCAGTGAGAGAGAATTGATAGAAATGCCTGGGGATGGTATTTATTCCCTGCAGTGTGTGATACAGTGAGAGAGAAGGGATAGAAATGCCTGGGGATGGTCTTTATTCCCTGCAGTGTGTGATACAGTGAGAGAGAAGGGATAGAAATGCCTGGGGATGGTCTTTATTCCCTGCAGTGTGTGATACAGTGATAGAGAAGGGATAGAAATGCCTGGGGATGGTCTTTATTCTCTGCAGTGTGTGATACAGTGAGAGAGAAGGGATAGAAATGCCTGGGGATGGTCTTTATTCCCTGCAGTGTGTGATACAGTGAGAGAAGGGATAGAAATGCCTGGGGATGGTCTTTATTCCCTGCAGTGTGTGATACAGTGAGAGAAGGGATAGAAATGCCTGGGGATGGTCCTTATTCCCTGCAGTGTGTGATACAGTGAGAGAGAAGGGATAGAAATGCCTGGGGGTGGTCTTTATTCCCTGCAGTGTGTGATACAGTGAGAGAGAAGGGATAGAAATGTCTGGGGATGGTCTTTATTCCCTGCAGTGTGTGATACAGTGAGAGAGAAGGGATAGAAATGCCTGGGGATGGTCTTTATTCCCTGCAGTGTGTGATTCAGTGAGAGAGAAGGGAGAGAAATGATGGGGGATGGTCGTTATTCCCAGCAGTGTGTAATACAGTGAGAGAGAAGGGATAGAAATGCCTGGGGATGCTCTTTATTCCCTGCAGTGTGTGATACAGTGAGATAGAAGGGATAGAAATGCCTGGGGATGGTCTTTATTCCCTGCAGTGTGTGATGCAGTGAGAGAGAAGGGATAGAAATGCCTGGGGATGGTCTTTATTCCCTGCTGTGTGTGATACAGTGAGAGAGAAGGGATAGAAATGCCTGGGGATGGTCTTTATTCCCTGCTGTGTGTGATACAGTGAGAGAGAAGGGATAGAAATGCTTGGGGATGGTCTTTATTCCCTGCAGTGTGTGATACAGTGAGAGAGAAGGGATAGAAATGCCTGGGGATGGTCTTTACTCCCTGCAGTGTGTGATACAGTGAGAGAGAAGGGATAGAAATGCCTGGGGATGGTCTTTACTCCCTGCAGTGTGTGATACAGTGAGAGAGAAGGGATAGAAATGCCTGGGGATGGTCTTTATTCCCTGATGTGTGTGATACAGTGAGAGAGAAGGGATAGAAATGCCTGCGGATGGTCTTTTTTCCCTGCAGTGTGTGATACAGTGAGAGAGAAGGGATAGAAATGCCTGGGGATGGTCTTTATTCTCTGCAGTGTGTGATACAGTGAGAGAGAAGGGATAGAAATGCCTGGGGAAGGTCTATATTCCCTGCAGTGTGTGATACAGTGAGAGAGAAGGGATAGAAATCCCTGGGGATGGTCTTTATTCCCTGCAGTGTGTGATACAGTGAGAGAGAAGGGATAGAAATGCCTGGGGATGGTCTTTATTCCCTGCAGTGTGTTATACAGTGAGAGAGAAGGGATAGAAATGCCTGCGGATGGTCTTTATTCCCTGCAGTGTGTGATACAGTGAGAGAGAAGGGATAGAAATGCCTGGGGATGGTCTTTATTCCCTGCTGTGTGTGATACAGTGAGAGAGAAGGGATAGAAATGCCTGGGGATGGTCTTTATTCCCTGCAGTGTGTGATACAGTGAGAGAGAAGGGATAGAAATGCCTGGGGATGGTCTTTATTCCCTGCAGTGTGTGATACAGTGAGAGAGAAGGGATAGAAATGCCTGCGGATGGTCTTTATTCCCTGCAGTGTGTGATACAGTGAGAGAGAAGGGATAGAAATGCCTGGGGATGGTCTTTATACTCTGCAGTGTGTGATACAGTGAGAGAGAAGGGATAGAAATGCCTGGGGAAGGTCTATATTCCCTGCAGTGTGTGATACAGTGAGAGAAGGGATAGAAATCCCTGGGGATGGTCTTTATTCCCTGCAGTGTGTGATACAGTGAGAGAGAAGGGATAGAAATGCCTGGGGATGGTCTTTATTCCCTGCAGTGTGTTATACAGTGAGAGAGAAGGGATAGAAATGTCTGGGGATGGTCTTTATTCCCTGCAGTGTGTGATACAGTGAGAGAGAAGGGATAGAAATGCCTGCGGATGGTCTTTATTCCCTGCAGTGTGTGATACAGTGAGAGAGAAGGGATAGAAATGCCTGGGGATGGTCTTTATTCCCTGCTGTGTGTGATACAGTGAGAGAGAAGGGATAGAAATGCCTGGGGATGGTCTTTATTCCCTGCAGTGTGTGATACAGTGAGAGAGAAGGGATAGAAATGCCTGGGGATGGTCTTTATTCCCTGCTGTGTGTGATACAGTGAGAGAGAAGGGATAGAAATGCCTGGGGATGGTTTTTATTCCCTGCAGTGTGTGATACAGTGAGAGAGAAGGGATAGAAATGCCTGGGGATGGTCTTTATTCCCTGCAGTGTGTGATACAGTGAGAGAGAAGGGATAGAAATGCTTGGGGATGGTCTTTATTCCCTGCAGTGTGTGATACAGTGAGAGAAGCAATAGAAATGCCTGGGGATGGTCTTTATTCCCTGCAGTGTGTGATACAGTGAGAGAGAAGGGATAGAAATGCCTGGGGATGGTCTTTATTCCCTGAAGTGTGTGATACAGTGAGAGAGAAGGGATAGAAATGCCTGGGGATAGTCTTTATTCCCTGCAGTGAGTGATACAGTGAGAGAGAAGGGATAGAAATGCCTGGGAATGGACTATATTCCCTGCAGTGTGTGATACAGTGAGAGAGAAGGGATAGAAATGCCTGGGAATGGACTATATTCCCTGCAGTGTGTGATACAGTGAGAGAGAAGGGATAGAAATGTCTGGGGATGGTCTTTATTCCCTGCAGTGTGTGATACAGTGAGAGAGAAGGGATAGAAATGTCTGGGGATGGTCTTTATTCCCTGCAGTGTGTGATACGGTGAGAGATAATTGATAGAAATGCCTGGGGATGGTCTTTATTCTCTGCAGTGTGTGACACAGTGAGAGAGAAGGGATATAAATGCCTGGGGATGGTCTTTATTCCCTGCAGTGTGTGATACAGTGAGAGAGAAGGGATAGGAATGCCTGGGGATGGTCTTTATTCCCTGCAGTGTGTGATACAGTGAGAGAAGGGATAGAAATGTCTGGGGATGGTCCTTATTCCCTGCAGTTTGTGATATAGTGAGAGAGAAGGGATAGAAATGCCTGGGGATGGTCTTTATTCCCTGCAGTGTGTGATACAGTGAGAGAGAAGGGATAGAAATGCCTGGGAATGGACTATATTCCCTGCAGTGTGTGATACAGTGAGAGAGAAGGGATAGAAATGCCTGGGAATGGACTATATTCCCTGCAGTGTGTGATACAGTGAGAGAGAAGGGATAGAAACATCTCAGGATGGTCTGTCTCCACTTTGGCTTGATAGAATGATATGAGCACCGAAAAGCCCAGGGGTGATCGTTATTCCATGTACTGTATGTTACAGACATCTGAGACTTTTGGATGCATATTTGGGTCATTTCTGATCTTACTTATTTTTTCTCAGTGCACATGTAGTGTTCTGATAAGGGCTACAAGCTCCTAAATTTTGTTCTTGTTAGGACGGGGAAGTTTGTGCTTCAAGACCATCAAGCTCCCTGTCACTGTTCTTCTGATGAAGTAATACTGATTCTTGGGCCCCTGAGTTCCTATCATTCTTGTGGGGATGGGGTGAAGGCGGGGGGGGTAAATGTTGTGTTACATGCTCCGGAGCTCAGCATAATTGCCATCTCATATTCTGCTTTTAGTCAGGCCTTTCTGCGCTTTGTACTGATGCCTGAGATGCAGTATGTTGTTCCTGTCACTTTCTGTGTAGGAATCTGTAGCATTCTGAATTGTTCTTGGATAGAGACTTTTAAATATCTCTGTGGCATAAGTGCACAAGAGGAGAGCCTCTTTCAATTGAAAGCAAGTGTGGGGATATAGGATGAGGGTGAAGGGGGATAGATTCAGGATAGATGCGGAAATATTTATTTTATTTTATTTATTTATTTAAATCTTTTTTATACCGCACTCTTTGGTATCAGCGCGGTTTACAGGAAACAATAAACTTGTACAATGCAGGATAGCATATATTGAAAATTTATGGAAAGAGTGGTGGATCCGTGGAATAGTCTCCCAATGGAGGTGGAGCGATGAGGACAGTAGCTGAATTCAAAGAAGCATGGGACAAACACAGAGGATCTCTAAAGGCAGTTGATATGGAAGAGAGGAGTGGCCTAGTGTTTGAGGTACGTTGCCGAGGGTCAGGTGTTTGATTCCTGATGGAGGATAGAAACCTCAGGCCAGAGGGACTGGGGTTTCTGTCCTACAGGCCCTGCTGGTGGCCTTGGGCAAGCCACCAAACCCTCCATTGCTTCAGGTATTAAAACAGATTGTGAGCTTTTTGGGGACAAGGGAAATATATACCATACCTCAATGTACACTGCTTTGACCTAGTGAAAAGCGGTATATATGCATTAATAAATAAATATGGAAGGGCAAACTAGATAGGCCATGTGGTCTTTCTATGCCATCATGTTTCTATGTTCTGTTGTTTTCCCATTTAGAAGTATACTGAAGTTCTAATCCATGGGGTAGTAATTGCAGTGCTGTCTTTTCTTAGGTAGGGTTGGTGCTATGTCAGCCTGTATTGTTTATTTATTTATTTAGACAGATTTGTATGCCACCTTATCCTTCAATCAAGGTGGTCACGTCACATTACAATTGGAGGGTTACATTTAACATTAGGGTACGTGTAAACATTTAGACAGAACAATTACTCAACACCATTTAGACAGTACAATTAAAGGTAACATTTAATATTAGGATATTTAATAACGTGGTATGATAAACTTGTGTGTGTGGATAGGATGGTGCGTGCTTAGCTGGCAGCATAAGTGGTATTTCAGTATGGATATGAGGCGTTGCCTGGATGCTCATATGTTTCTATAAATAGAAATGTTTTGAGGTCTTTGCGGAATTCTGTGAGGTCATCTAATGCTCTCAGGCTCATTGGGAGGGAGTTCCATAATGTGGATGCCAGTAATGATGGTTCCATAATGTGGATGCCAGTAGTGATGGTGCTCTTTTTGAAGTTGTTTGTTTGCTTTTGTGATAGCCTGCAGGTGTACCGATCATGTTGTCGTTATTAGTTCTTCTTGGTCTATTGCTGATATCCCTTGTTATGACGTTTTGGAGTATGTCCGCTGAGAGATGGTGAATAACTTTGAAGATAATCATGATTGTTTTGTATTTAGCTCTTGTCACCATTGGGAGCCAGTGCAGTTGCTGTAGGACGGGCGTGATGTGCTCGGTCCTTGGTGTGTCTGTAATGATGCGTGCTGTGGCGTTTTGTACCATCTGTAGTGGGTGGAGTGTCTGCTGAGGAAGGCCTTGATATAGTGAGTTTCCGTAATCAAGCAGTGGTGTGATGAGTGCTTGGCACACTGTGCGGAAGTGGTCCTGGCGGAGCATTGGTTTGATTTGTCTGATTGTTTTCAATTGTTGGTAGGCCTTGTTTGCGGTTTTGGTGATGTGGAATTTCAGGTTTAAAGCTCTGTCTAGTGTGATGCCCAGATATTTAACTTCTTCTTTGACTACTATATGTTTGTCTAGGATGCTGATAGTTTGTGGAGGTATGAAGGTGAGGTTCCTGGGGAGGAACATTGCCTCACTTTTATCGTAGTCGACTGTTAAGTTGTTGGCTATGAGCCAGTCATTCATGTCTTCGAGGCATTTGGTTATTGTTGTGGTGTCTAGTGCTAGTAGGTTGACTGGAGCATACAACATAATATCGTCAGCATAGATGTGATAGTGAAGTTTGTGGTGCTTGATGATGTTGCATATAGGCTGTATGTAGATGTTAAAGAGCATGATGATAGGGCTGAGCCTTGAGGTATTTCCTGCATGACAGGGAATTGTAATGATTTCTTTTGGTCGCAGTTGACTTGTTGCGTTCGCCCTTCCAAGTATGATGTAAACCACTTCAGGGTATTCTTGCATAGTCCTATCTGTTGTAAGCGTTGCAATAGCTTGGTATGGGACACAGTGTCAAAGGCCGCTGAGATGTCCATGAACACTAGCAGGAAGCCGTTTTTATGTCGTCCATGCCTCTTAGGAGGTTGTCAAAGAGGGAGGTTAGTAGTGTTTCCATGCCATGTTGGGGCCTTAATCCATGCTGATGTAGGTCCAGTGGGGCGTTTATATCAATATGGTCCTGAAGTTGCCTTTGCACTGCCCTTTCTACAATTTTTGCAAGGAATGGAAGGCTGGAGATGGGGCGGTATGATTTTGGTTCAGAGGGGCTCAGATTGCTACTTTTAAGTATTGGTCGTATCATTGCGTGCTTTAGGGGTTGCAGCATGTATCCTTGTTGGAGTGAATCTTTGACTATTTTTTGAATTTGATGAGAAAGTTGGCTTTTTGCAGCTTTGAGTCACATCACTGGGCATGGGTCTGATGATGATGTTGCTGTGTTTAGTTCAGATATAATGTCTTCTACTTGCTGCTTTGTTGGTATGTTGAAGCTCTCCCATGTTTGATGTTGTTTTTTTTATCATGTGATCGTTTGTTTGTGGTGTAGTAGAGCATGTTTGGTTAGTGTTTTTTGACTTCATGTAGTCTGCATATTTTTGTGGGTCAAGATGGTGGGTGCTTTGTTGCGTGTCATCTTTGGTGAGCTTTTGGACAATGCTAAAGGGTTCTCTTGGTCTATTAGTAGCTTTCATGATTAGGTTGGTATGGTGTTGCTGTCTACGCTCATTTATTAGATTGTTATGATCCCGTTGTTTGTCTCTGTATTTGGTTAGGAGGTTGTGTGATTTGTTCCGTCTCCATTTTCTTTCCAGTCTTCTGAGTGTGCGTTTTGCAACTCTGATTTCATGTGAGTTCGATGGGGCGTTGGATCTCTTGCGTGTTTGTGGTTCTTTGGTGGCTGGGGCAGATGCTGCATTGGATATTATTGAGTTCCATTCTTCTATGTTTAGGTCCAGGGTATTGTGCTCCTGTTGAAGTTGTGGAGTGATTTCGTTTATGAATGAGTCTCTGTTAAATGTTTTGAACCGTCTAATTATTCTTTCATCTTCTTTGCGTTGGGCAGGATTATTCAGGGTCATGGTGAATTCAATCACATGGTGGTCTGACCAGGGGACTGGTGTGATTATTGGTTTTGTGGTCTTGTTCTGTTCCACTAATTGCATTGGCATGAAGACCATGTCCAGCATTGTACCATGGTGGTGCGTTGGGGCATTAATTGTCTGGCAGTATTTTAATGACTCCATGGCTTTTAAGAACGTTGCGATTTCTCTGGTGGATGCGGATGTTAGGTTGTAGTCTCCTAGTGCAATGAGAGGTTTGTATCATCTGTTATGTGCGCATATCGTTTTGATTACTGTGGATAGGTGTTCAGTTGTGGTTCCAGGTGGTCTGTATGTGAAGGAGATGCTTAGGTACTTGTTGGCTATAGTGAGTGTGTTAGATTCCATTGTGTTAGTGGTGGTGATTGCTTTGAATCTGTATTCTTTTTTTGGTAAGTATTAATACTCCTCCTTCTCTCCTTTGTGTTCTGATGCAGTTAAATGCCAAGTATCCTGTCGGTGTTACTTGGTTTAATATGACCTGATCTGAGTCGTCTAGCCAGGTCTCGATGACGCATATTATATCAAGCTTCTTGTCATGGATTAGGTCAAGGATAGTATTTGGGAAGATGTGCAGTTACAGTCGTTGATATATATATATACCAATCGTTTGCAATCTGTGGCTCACACATGTGCTGTGGTCACAGAAGCAACCGTCTCTTGGGTCTCACAGCAGAGTGAAAACCAGTCTGCTTGTCCTATAGTCATGATTATAATGCAATGCAATGCAATGCATTGCGTGCCTTTGAGTCAGTCCTGACTCCTGGTGACCTAGAAGCTCCTGGGTTTTCTTGGCAGTGTCACTGGAAGTAGATTGCCAGGCCTTTCTTCTGAGGCAATGGAGAGTTAAGTGACTTGCCCAAGGCCACAAGGAGTGCTAGCGGGAATCAAACCCTGGTTGCTTGGATACCAAGCCAGTGTTCTAACCACTAGGTTACTCCTTCACTCCCCACTAGGCTACTCCTCCATGCCACTTATAATGAGTATGGTAGAAATATATATCAGCAAGAATGGAGCCATGGGTACATGATAGAACGCAGACACTGCACAAGTCTGGACAGAAGAATGAGGAGGGTTTAAGAAAACATCCGTTACAAACATCGAGCTGTTGTCTAATGTGTCCAAACACAGTGCTCTAACCATAATGCTCAACCTAAACGCCATCTGCCATGGCATCAATGACCAGTAAAGGGAATGTATGTATCTGCCTGCAATGTAGAACCAGGATGATACATCCACATCGCCCCTGTAGGATGTAGCGGCTTGTTCTGTATATATGTGACCAGTAAAGGGAATGTATGTATCTGCCTGCAATGTAGAACCAGGTTGATACATCCACATCACCCCTGTAGGATGTAGCGGCTTGTTCTGTATATATGTGACGGAGGCCCAGACCAGTTCCCACAGTCAGGATGCAGTGTCCCAAGCCTGTCCACTGTGTTGGTTGTGCATCTGCTGGGGTCACATTACAAACACACTCCAATGGGCCACAGCTGAGGCAACACACTCTGGCTATCTGATAGCCTGGATTGAAAAGAGCATACTTGAAATATAGTAGCTCACACTGAATAGGCACAAGGGTGCCTGGGGCTTTGCAGAATCTGCGCCCTCTTGGGTGGTATTTGGACAAGCCCAGAACAAAATGAACAGAAAATAACCTGTGGGCATTGAACTGATGTGGCCAAACACAGTGCTCTAACCACTATGCTAACCTTGCATAGGAATGAATATATGCATGCATCTGCCTCCAATGTACTGTCAGCTCATTCTCAACAGACTGTGATTGACCTGCGTGTTGTGCACATATCTGTGGTGGTTCAAAGTACCTGACATCATGGGTTGGGTATGAGACCTGACACATGTTAAATGCATGTGTCAGATATCTGCTGCCCTCACACAAACAACCTTGAGCAATCTCCCAAACCTCACCCAAAACAGAAATGGCCTCAGATGCTTGTTTCTGCCCTCTGCATGTTATGAAAGAGATCACAGGAAATGACGTCTGTTGGCAAGTACATACAGATGCAGCATGTTATTTTGCACTGCATGCAGTGGAGTCGATCGCATGTTGCATACCAACAAGTGTAATTTTCAATGGGCAGTGCTATGTACAAGGCAGTGCAAGAACCTTGATGCTAGGAACCTAAAACTTTTAACCATGAAAAAGCAACAAACAATGCAACAGCATGAGCCAGCCTGCAATGTGTGAACATATCGGCACCTCCCCGTGTCAGCTGTTGATGGACTGGTGTGCAGTGCAGATATGGGAAGGACACACAGTATGTTTCCCACAGGTCCCATGTATATTCATTGCTATGTCCAAAGCTCATCCCCAGGAGAGATCTGGTGTAGGAGCTACATCATTTGCATTGTACTGTATGCCCCTCATTGCAATCCTACAGTCTGCAGGCCTGAGTGTCATGAGCCTGTGTGTAGATAGTATATGGGTTATTTTGAGGCACCCGCACCAACACTGATAATCTATTCCATGCCCTATATCACATTCCTGACTGTTAATTTAACTATGCCAATCCAGCACATGCATACCTTGTACCAATAGTGGTGGTGTATGGAGAGCGCCAGATGCGCTTGGGATGGTGTGTGTACAAGGAGCTGCATGTGAGATCTATCTGTCATTCACCAACCTTGATGCCCATTGCTGCATTTGTCATAGGCCATCTATGTCCTTGGTAAGCCTGTCAGATGGGGATGCTATTTGACCTACACGTTGCCCAAAGTCATCTTGGATGTGACGTAATATCTGTAATTGCACTAAATAGATCTGCATCACGTCTGAGGTGTATATTGTAGATCCCATGATGTCACAGAGTTGCTCCATGGACAAATCTTCCTACGCCTGAACATTGGGCTCATGGGTGCTGTGTTCCTTTGTCTCCACTGTTGATGTGGAGGTAGCACTGATCCCCATTTGTTGAGCTTAGGTAGATGGATGTTATTTGGTACTTCAGAAATCTGGGTGTTATTCTGGTGGAATGGACTAATATATATGGCTGCATGTTAAAACAGAAACATAGAAATATGATGACAGAAAGAGACCACAGAGCCAGTCTAGCCTGTCCTTCCATATCAACCACTACAACAATCCCCCTTTTAACTTTAGAGATCCTCTGTGTTTGTCCCATGCTTCTTTGAATTCAGATACTGTCCTCATCTCTACCACCTCCACTGGGAGACTATTCCATGGATCCACCACTCTTTCCGTAAAGAAATATTTCCACATATCACTCCTGAATCTATCCACTTTCACCCTCATCCCATGTCCACTCGTAGCAGAGCTTGCTTTCAATAGAAAGAGGCTCTCCTCCTGTGCATTTATGCGGCGGAAGTATTTAAACGTCTCAATCATATCACCTCTATCCCGCCTTTCCTCTAAGGTATACATATTAAGATCCTTAAGTCTGTCCTCATATGCTTTATAATGAAGACCACTAACCATTTTAGTGGCCACCCTCTGCACCGACTCCAACCTGTTTATATCCTTTTGTAGATACAGTATCCAGAATTGCACACCATACTCCAAATGAGGTTGCACCAAAGACTTATAGAGAGGCACTATCATCTCCTTTCTTCTGCTGGCCATTCCTTTGCCTAATCACCCAAGCATCCTTCTAGCTTTTGCTGTCACCTTTTCTACCTGTTTAGCTACTTTAAGATCTTCAGACACAATCACGCCTAAGTCTCACTCTTCTTTACTGAACAAAAGTATTTCACCCCCTATACTATATTGCTCCCTTGGATTGCTGAAACCCAAATGCATGACCTTGCATTTCTTAACATTAAATCTCAGCTGCCAAATTCTAGACCATTCTTCAAGCTTAGCTAGATCCCTCCTCATGTTATTTACACCTTCCTTGGTGTCTACTCTATTGCAGATTTTGGTATCATCCTCAAAGAGGCAATCCTTACCCGACAGTCATTTCACTATATCACAACAAAGAAGTTAAAAAGAATCGGACCAAGGACAGATCCCCGGGGCACACTACTGGTAACCTCCTTCTCCTTAGAGTGAGCTCCATTTACCTGAACCTTTGTCACCTCCCACTCAACCAATTTCTCACCCAAGCAGTAACTTTAGGGTCCATCCCTAGGGTATATAAGTTGCCTGTGAAGAACGGTGTCAAAGGCTTTACTGAAATCTAAATACACCACATCTAGGGCTCTCCCTCGGTCCAACTCCCTGGTCACCCAGTCAAAGAAATCAATCAAACCTGCCTCTGGTGAATCCATGCTGCCTCAGATTCTGTTATCCGCTAGACTCCAGAAACCTCACTATTTTCTCTTTCAGCAGAGTTTCCAATAATTTACACACCACCGAAGTTAAACTAACCGGCCTGTAGTTTTCAACCACATCCTTACTTCCGCTTTTGTGTAAAGGGACCAAATGTGCCTCTTTCCAATCCTTTGCCACCACTCCCTACTCCAACGAGACATTGAAAAGGTCAGTCAGTGGAGCATCTAGAATGTCCCCAAGTTCCCTCAGTATTCTAGGGTGTATCCTATCTGGTCCCATCGTTTTGTCTACTTTATGTTTAACTAGTTTCTCATGAACACAGTCTTCTGAAAACTGCTCAAGATGCCCTTCGCTTCTGTTCCAGTTTGTGGGTGCTTTCTGAGGTCCTAGTTCTTCATCTGTGAAAACAGAACAGAAATATTTGTTAAGCAATTCCGCTTTATCCTCATCAGCTTCTACATATTCGTCCCCTTCACCCTTGAGTCTGACAATACCACTTTTGCCCTTCCCCTTCTCACTAACATATCTGAAAAATGTCTTATCCCCCCATTTTTTTGCATTTCGTATTTCCTCCTCTTTTTGAATCTTTGCTTTCCTGACTACTTTGCTAGCTTCTCTAGGTTTTTCCAAATATAGATGCCTGTCTTCCTCTCTCTGTGATCTCTTGTATTTCATGAAGGCCTCCCTCTTTTTCATCACCCTTTCAGCTACTTCTTTCAAAAACCATAGCGGTCTCCTTTTCCTTTGACCTTTATTTACCATTTTAACTGAAAGGTTGGTTGCCCTTAAAATATCCTCTTTCAGTTTTTCACACTGTTTTTCTACATCCCCCAACTGTTCCCATCCCTCTAACAACTGCCTGAGGTATTGGCCCATCTTGGAAAAGTTAGTTTTCCTAAAGTCTAAGACCCTTGCTTTTGAATGGATTTTAACGGCCCTAGTCCTAATACTGAACCACACCATCTGGTGATCACTGGATGCAAAATAATCTCCCACTATAACATCAGAAACACTGTCATCATTGGTAAGCACCAAGTCCAGTATGGCCCCTTCATGTGTGGATTCTGTTACCAGTTGCCTGAATAGTTCTCCCTGTAGAGAATCCAGGATCTCCTTACTTCTAGATGATACTGCAGCAGGAATGTGCCAATCAACATATAGCATATTGAAATCTACTATCAGTAGCACTTCCCCTTTCCTAGCAATGCTGCGTATGTCTTCAATTAACCCTCTGTCCACCTCTTCCTCCTGTGAGGGAGGTCTGTATATCACGCTAATGCAAATAGATTTCTTGTTCCCTCTTTCTTATTTAACTCACAATGCCTCCTCTTTCCCCTTTAAGCTTGTAGTTCTAAAGTTTTAATATTATTTTTTACATATAGTGCCACTCCTCCTCCCCTACTTCCTATTCTGTCCTTTCTGAATAAAGTTTGGACTGGTATAGTTACATCCCAGTCATGGTTTTCTGTGAATCATATTTCTGAAACTGCCACTAAATTCAAGTCAGCCTATCCCATTAAAGCTTCAATATCTTGGATCTTATTTCCCATGCTACGGGCATTTATACACACCGCTTTCTATATGTTGTCCTTTTTATCCATTTCCATAAAGGTATTTAGAGTTTCACTTACCTGGGGGCTTTCACTTACCTGGGGGCTGTGATAAGGAAGCTTATCAGAGCCCAGAAAATACTGACAAAGGAAGGGAATTTACCCTAATCAAGGGACCTGTTATGTCAGGGCAGAGGAATAAAATTGCATGTTTTCTTAAAAGACAGGTTATTCCAGGCTGCAATGACCAGCAGAAAGCCCCTAGTGGAGATGAGGAGAAGGAGCATAAGCCCAGATTGAGAAACCCTTACGTCACTCCTAATTACTCAGCTGCCAGGAGGGAGTGTGACCACCAACACCTGGGGAGTGCAAGGGAGGGGTTGGAAACTGGGAACTTTAAAACTAGAACAGAATGTTCAGAGAGACGGAGAGAGAGAGGGAAGGAGAAGGCAAGAGGAGCTCAGAGAGACTCATGTTCTTGGAGAGATTCCTGTGAGAAGCCATCTTCAAGGGATTGGAGAGATCCAGAGGTTTGGAGAACTTCAGCCAGGAATCCTAAAGCAGCAGCCGGTAAGAGGACAGAAGCAGCTGCAGGGAGAAGGAACACGAATACCTTTTGGAAGAGGTATAGAGCAGATGCCCTGAGGTCCAGGAATACAGACTGCAGGACAGGTCACAAAAGCTCAAGTGCATACTGGCCAGGGTATCTAAGAGGACAGCCTAATGCCAGCTTTAACTCAGGTATGAACTTTGGACGTTTATCTAACCTAGAGCAATGCAAGCTGCTTAGGAACAGTTTCTGTCCTAATAGAGGTCAGTCTGTAGAACCCTCTGAGCCAGATCCTGATATAGAGCCCATGCAGATAGAAGAACAATTTATAATTGGTGAGGAAGACAATTCTTTCATGGACTGTTCTTTATGCAAAGTGGCTAGCACAGAGAAATCCTGAAAGAGGGATCAAACATAAAAAGGAAACGTTCTAGTAAATGGTACACCAGAAAGTTTGTGCAGAGCAGGAGAAAAGCTGTTGATTGAAGCTTGTTACCCAGCTGTTATCAAAGCAGAGCACAGCTCAGGTTGTCCACAGGTTGGATATAAAAAAGTTCTTTGAATGTGAAAAGCTGGTTTGTACAGAAGCTTTTATTCTTGATACCAGCACTGCTGAGCAGGTTTGTCAACAGTGGCTGAAAGAAGGACTTTCTGTTGTTTGATGGACTTTATAAGTTACATGCCTAAGCTTTCAGTTGTATTATTATTATTTTGAATATAAATCCTGGAGAAGATATCCAAAGGTGTTACCAAGTGAATCTGTGTGCAATTTGATTTACCTCATAAATAAAATTCTGTCAATGCCTTATCACTCGAGCCACCTACCTTAGTCTTCATTTACCTAAAAGGCAAGCACCACATGACTGGACTACGAATACCATAATCCTTTGCAAGATAGTCAGTCTGGAACATTGCCAAAGTGGTGAATCCTATATATCAAGCACGCCCCTCCATGCATATGTAAGGGGCTATGGGCGTGACAGGGCTTTCTTCGCCCATCCCCAACGAATCTAATTTAAAGCCCTCTTCAGTAGATTATCCAGTCTGCTACTGAAGTCACGTCTACCTTTTTTGGACAAATGGACACCATCTCTGCTCTGCAGGCTTGAAACAGCATCCCATGGTCCAGTAAATCAAAACGCTCTTGATGACACCATCCATACAGCCATGCATTCATCTCCAGGATGCGAGCTTCTCTGCCTTGGCCTTTACCCTCAACAGGGAGGATTGAAGAGAACACCACCTGCGTCCCTATCTGCTTCAACCTCTGTTCCAGTGCCATGAAGTCACTTTTGATATGCTCAGAGTGATACCTTGAAGTGTTATTTGTGCCAACATGGATGAGCAACATTGGGTAATAGTCAGTGGACTTGATAAGTCTTGGCAAACTCTCTGTAACATCTCGGATTTTGGCACCTGCCAGACTGCATACCTCTCTGGATATTGCCTGGTCAGCATATGGACACCTCAGTACCCCTCAAAGAGAGCCACCAACCACCACTACCCTTCACTTCCTTGTGGTCACTGATTCTGCAACGTTGGGGTACTTGAACTCTGGTTCTTCCATTTCCAGGATGCTTTCACCTCCTCCACTTCCAGGACTGCATAATGGTTCTTCAATTCAAGGGTTGGAGAATTTGGATTGGAGATTCTGCTGGCCCTGATGACTTGTGTTCAATCTTCATCATTCTGTAGGCTCCCATCTTCTCCTCTGCTGGAGAGCTTGGATGTTGCAAGAAGCATCTCATCAATGGCACCATCAGCATATGCATGGGGCTACTGGTTTCCATTCCTGACCTGATGTGGCAGGTAGCTACATACTCATATGATGTATGGTGGTGCATTTTGGGGCATGTCTAATTGTGGTAGGTGGTAAAGTGTAGCCTGTGGCTACACCTGGTCAGAGGTGTCGCACTGTGCTGTGGGTCACTCTTTTTTTTTTCTTTTTTTTTTTACTTTTCTTCATACAAACTTGACAAAGAAAGTATACAGGCAATATTCAGCAATGAAAAACATGAAAAAAAAAATTTAAACAAAGAAACATAAAACAAATCCTTACAGCCCACATATAGGGGAGATATAACAAAGTAATTTTCCAAACAAGAGAAACACCGAGAAAAATCGCTCAACTTATGCCAAATATAACTTCCACCATTATCCCTCATCGATCCCCCGGACCCTCCCTATCCGACAAAAAGGTCTCCAATTGTAAAGAATCAAGAAAGGTATACGTAACCCATTGCAGTGTTATCACACACTTACAGGGGAACCTAAGAAAAAAAGATGCACCCAGTGCTAACACCCTGGGCTTAAGGGACAGAAAAGCCCGCCTACCCACCTGAGTTGCCCTGGATACATCTTGAAACAGTTGTACTTTAGCACCACAAAATTCCACATCTTTATGCTTAAAATAACTTTTAAAAACTAAAGCTTTATCAAATTCAGAAACAAATGAAGCCACCAAAGTGGCTCTGGTTACTATGGTATCTTGTGAATCTTCCAGGAATTGGGTAAGATTAGCCAAAGATTGAGGTTGTAATACATCATATCCTCCTGGAGTCTCACGTGAGATCAATCGTGAAGAAATATAAAACATTTTTGAAAAGGAAATTATATCTGAGTTTAATAATTCCAACACCTCTTTCAAATATTTACAGAGTAATATTTCTGGAGATATCAAATGTGTAACAGGAAAGTTTAACAAACGAATATTTTTCATCCTATGAGCACTTTCCAAATATTCTAATCTACGATGAATAATTAAACTATCTTTAACTGAGGAGACACTCATTGTCTGAAGGGAAGCATACCGGGAATCACATCTCTGTACCTGTGTAAACAAAGAATCCATCCGCTCCTCAACTGCCTCGTTTTGTCACAGTTCCCTGGGAAAAATGACAAAGTTGGGCTACTGTGGCTGCCAAAGTAACCTCAGTACAGGTAACCACCCTCCAGATGTCCAACAAGGAAACCTGAGAATCAGGAATATCCTGTGAGACAATCTGGGGAGGCAGCCAGGTAACCGGTAACAAAGACCCACCACTATGAAGAGGAGTACTTTGTTGTATCGGCAAGCCACTAGCCTGCTATTCCGGCGGGGTTATTAATGATGGGGGAAGTGGAGGAGAGCGCTAAGGGGAGCCCAGTGAAGCTCCCTCCAGAGGGTGCAAGTGAACCACAGTACCTGCAGGGGGAAGGATCTCATCACCCCCGATCTTCACGTGGCTATCCATAGGACCAGTCTCTCCAGGTGCCAGCGGAAATATTTTCTTCCTTTTATTCATACAGATTCAGGCAAACAAACCCAGCTCCTGAGTGGCTCCTAAGAGGGCTCCCAAGGGGCCTATCCTCCCCTTGTGGCACGCCGCTTAGGGCTCGCCACGGCCGAGCGCCTATGGAGACAACAAACTTCAAGCCTCCAAAATTGCCTGGGGCAGACCCCGCCGTAGCCTGCTCACCTGGGAATCCTCCGACGCTGTGCGACTGGCTCCAACAGCTCTCCCAATGTGCACAGAGAACAGCAGCGTTCTTAAGCCCCCAAAATCACCTGGGGCAGTCCCCGCCGCAGCCTGTTCACCCGGGAATCCTCCGATGCTGTGTAACTGGCTCCAACAGCTCTCCCACTGTGCACAGAGAACAGAAGCGTTCTTAAGCCCTTGAAATTGCCTGGAGTAGTCCCCGCCGCAGCCTGCTCACCCGGGAATCCTCCGACGCTGTGCGACTGGCTCCAACAGCTCTCCCACTGTGCACAGAGAACAGCAGCATTCTTAAGCCCCTGAAATCGCCTGGGGCTGTCCCCATCGCAGCCTGCTCACATGGGAATCCTCCGATGCTGTGCGACTGTCTCGAACAGCTCTCCCACTGTGCACAGAGAACAGCAGCGTTCTTAAGCCCCCAAAATCGCCTGGGGCAGTCCTCGCTGCAGCCTGCTCACCCAGGGGATCCTCCGACGCTGTGCGACTGGCTCCAACAGCTCTCCCTGTGGGTCACTCTTTATGCACATGCAGCATATTACCTGGTCATGGTCCGGTTTTGTCTGGGTTTCCCAGAGATGCCAGTAGAGTGCCTTGTTAGGCTATTCATCCCTTCGGGATATGACCATTTTTGTTTGTGTACCTACAACTTGTGGTGTGATTGTAAGATCATTTTGATGTTCCTGCTTGGCCCTGGCAATATTGACCACAGTGGTGGAGTGGAAAGGCATATAGACACTTTGTATATAACATTGGCATATTGCTATACAGAAACATTTCAGGGCTACACGTAGTCATCCCTTTTGCCACCCCTATATACAATCCGATCCATACAGTTGTCCACTAGATGCACATATTTCTGGGTTACACTCCACCTAGGTGTAGTCTGTGTCACCTGCACAGTCACTTGCTACCTATATGTGGATACCTTATATGACATGCCCCTGACTCTGCACCAACACTACACAGGCAACATGCTGATCACTGTGCACTCCATACAGGTCAGGACAAGGTTGTGCAGACATATGAATTCAGGGTTGGGTTGGGAAAACATCTACCAACATCTTATAATCCCACACTCCAACATTACGTCCATGCTCACACACTGGAAATAATGTGGCAACATACAAACACGGATCACAGGGACATGCACCAGGACCCACAGACCAGGCAGGGAGGTCATTGTTGCACAATGCTACCAGGACACCAAAGTTACCGATGAATAGACTGCATGGATTCACAGTAGAGATGGGAACTTGTTTGTAAGAGCGCTTTGGCCCATAGACTTCACAAGCTGGTACTTTAGGGAGGCTCTCATATACATTTCAAACATTGCACAGGGAGAACCATAAAACTGGATGGAACACCTTTGGGTTTACACAACAACTTGTGGTGAACCCCCACACAATGGGAGTGGACTCTCTTGTCATCTGTGAAACAGAGGTGGAACAGTTGACCACCAGCGCCATCATGCATATCACCCATGTGCAACAGTAACCCCACACTTCTCATCACCCCACAAACAACATTCTGACAGTACAGCATGATGGTTACAGCAGCACGCTGTGGAGATGTTTCTTATCAGTGGTGACAGGCAAACTGGTCAGGTTTGTTGGAACACAGGCTGTCAGTACATAAGGAGCCATTTTGTAACAAACCTGTTTTACTCTGCCTGAGCATTGTGACTGGGGCAGAGGTTCACCTTCCTGCACAACAGTGATCCTGCACATACATTTCAACCGACTTCAATGGGAGACATATGAATATCTTGTGATGGCCTAGGCCAGGCTCCAATCTTACTCCACTGCTATGAGTTGTGGCCTGCTGTACCCCTATGAGAACCATTTAACTTTCAGGAGTTGCAACAGTTTTGCCCTGAGGACTGGATGTGGGAGGCTGATGGAGACATACCCCAATGGTCTTGCAGCTGGCATTGCATCAAGGGTTGCCTCAACAGCCTCATGACCCTGGATAATGTATACATATGCACACATGATTTTTATTTTTTAAGGATTTGTATACTTGCAATTATGGTAGTGACAAAGTAAGGGATACATTGCACTTTATCGGTAATGACAATGTTGTGTACTACACATATTGTTATCCACTTAAATGCAAATGTAAATCTTTGTCATGCTGCATAACAGGACAAACATCAAGGGGATGGATACTTTGAAATGGCACTGTACATGTTACCATTAACTCTCCCCTATACACGTTACACTGTCCTGTACAGATGGTCAGCTCATAGAGCAGAGAGTAGACTCTCTGTGTGTATGGTGTGCCCATTAGATGATATGCGTTGCCCCCAACCTGCTATATAGAGTTAAGGTGGGTTTAGTACCTGTCCTCATGTACTTATAGTTCATGGGTATTCTGCCTCACTGTTGTAGCATCATTTCAGGTGCACCCAGGAAGTGTCACCTGGAACAGGTTCTTCCGGATGCTGGAAAGAGCCTTCCCTGCCTGTGGCAGATCAGCCTGCCCAGGAAATGTGGGCCCATATCACTGAAGTGGGGCTTTCATGATCTGGTGGCCATCTTTCCTCATGGTGTTACTGGAATGCGTGCTGACATCAGCAATTTGCAGGATCTCCAAGTCACCTTGCTGTCATTCGCGCTACGGCAGGTTGCAGCAAGGTGCCTTATGGTACAGTGTGGGTGCCCAAAAACTCTTTAAGGTACCTTACATGACATTTGGATGCCCAACATGAGTGCATGGTGCCTTTTGTGTCTGTAGGTGCCTTTTATGACTTGGCCACCCAATATGTGCGCACAGCACTTTACCATAGTACACTGATGCCTTACGCTTACAGGCCCATGGAATCTATTTCTGACCCTGTGAGGTGTTTGCATACCCACCAATATGACATGCCCAGGGTCATGAGGAGTTTCAGTGGGAAATGAACTCTTGATCTGTTGTGTACTAGGTAGTTGCTGTTACCACTGAGAAGGCTGCATGGGCATTTGCTTTTTGAGGCTATAGTTTGGATATATGTGGGTTGGCATAGACAACAGTGCATGTGCTGGGGCCCAGGAGACATGTGGAAATAGGCTTTGAGGAACAGGTGGTGAGTTAGTTGGCTGGAGGGCTGTGTGTGCCTCTCTCCTCATAGATCTTAGTAGAGGGGTCAAGAGAACAGCGGTAGGAGGGGGGGGGGGTTGGATATGAAGGGGGAAAGGTGTGGACTTGGCAGACCTCATAGTAGCTGAGATGGGCCTTGTGAATGTGGTGAGCCATGCTTGCTGTGGTGGGGGGGGGGGAGGGGATGTGACCCACTGCTTGTGAGCCTGGATGGTATGTTGATGTAAAAGGAATTGAGGCTAGCAATGGTAATCCACAGACTGGCCTTGAACCTCCTACCCTGCACACTATGATCTTAGGATTTGTGCCACAGACCTGGCAAATACATTGGACCATGCACACATACTTAGGTGTTCAGTACAAGGTGCGTGTGGATATGTGTCAGTGTATTCCTATGTTCAATGTGGATCAACCTCCAGAAATAAAATGACTACAATGCATGAAGTGTATTCCTATGTGCATTTGGCTGTCGGCTCTGTGACACGATGGCAGGCTGCATGGAGATTTGCTTTGTGGAGATATAGTTTGGATATGTGTGGATTAGCATAGTCAACAGTGCAGGTGCTGGGGCCTAGGAGACTGTGGAGATAGGGTGTGGGGGACAGGTGGTGGGTTGGTTGGCAGGCGGACGGTGTGTGCCTCCCTCCTCAATGGTCTTGGCAGAGGGTAGGAGGGTAACAGTGGAGGGGAGTTGGTTGGACATGTGGAGGGGGAGGTGGCAGACCTCATAGGGATTGACGTATGCTCTCGTGGGTCTTGTGAGGAATGCTGACAGCCAGAGCCAGCCCATCATATTCAAAGTGGGTTGGGTTCACCATCTGAACTGCTATGCAGGGAGAGGGATAGATGTGCATCTACATGCCATCACACTGTCAGTGAGAGCTGCAGGTTGGCACCTATCCAACCCACCATAGTTCAACAGTTTCCATCTGCGGGCTACACACACTGCAGCACACCCACACAGTCACACAGCACTGACAATGGCTGCATGGTGTCAGTGATGCTGGGAGCATTGACATCTGCCTGCAGCTACATGTCTTTGTGCTCCCAAAGTCTCAGCAGCGTGATATCATGCATCTTAGATGTGCGCCCTGGGCAGCTGCCCTGTCACCCTCCTAGATGCTTGGCCCCCATGGGGCCGCACACCTGTCACTGCCTTTCTTATACAGCAGCATCCTGCGTCACCCTCTTTGCCACATTAGCAACATCAACCTTGTGCCCTGCCATAATTGGGCACTATGCTGTTGCTGCTAACGAAGCACTACTATCACTAACTTGGGCTCCCCTATCTGTCTGCCACATTGCACACATGAATTGGTCTCTTTCCCCGAATACATGTGCCTTTTCTGCGAGGTTTTGATATGCATTAGGGTTCTCAGTGTTAAAGCATCTTTTGACAGGTTGTGCAATTGGCGTTAAAGGAGCGTGCCTTGTTCACACTCACTCCGCTCCCATTGACCCCCACTTTTCACCCTGTGAACACCTTATCTCCGCCCACAGGGTGCTTTATGCTGCTGTTACCATTAGCGCATGCTAAGGTGGCTTTTTGGCTGCTTTAAGGGCGCAGATGTGCCGATAGTGCGCGCTAACGGTGCACTTGCGCCTTTAGCGTGATTTAGTAAACGTACCCCTAAGTCTGTTCAAGTATTAGCAGGGGGAAGGTTGAATGCAGAGCAAAATAGATGAGTTTTCAGAAGAAACTTAAATCTAGGAAAAGTCGGTTCCAGGTGGAGGGTAGTGGGGAGGGAATTTCATAAGGAGGGACCTAGAAGAAGAAGGTGGATTGTAGGTGAGCACGGGATGGTGAAGGGAGATGTAGACAGTTAATATGAACTGAATGAAGGCTGCGTGTGGGGGTGTGGATCTGGAGAGAGTCTGCCAAGTATTATGGGGTATGGTTGTATATGGCTTGATGCACTAATATAAGAATTTTGTAGCGGATGAGATATTCTATGGGAAGCCAGTAGAGTTGAATGGTCCTGATGAGTAGCATGTGTGATGATTCTGGCTGCTGTGTTTTGTATCAATTGAAGATGATGAAGTTGAAAGTGTGGGACACCTGCAAGGGCAAGGTTGCAGAAATCTAGATGAGACATAACTAAAGAAAAGAGAAGGGTAGTTAGTGACTGAAGGGAGAGAAAAGGATGGATTGTGCGGATTTGGTGAGCAGTGAAATATGGTTGTGAAATAATAAGTCCGAATCAAGAGTTACTCTGAGGTAGCATAGAGAGGATACCAGGGGCATGGCGGAGTTGAAGAGGACTGGAGCTACTGAGGGACAGAGACCAACGAATGTAGACCATATAGCCAATGTCTTGGACAGGTTGAGATGAAGACAGTTAGTGGTTAACCACATACATGTAGAGATCATCCTTTTGCCAAATGTATGTTAAAGGTTTTCTCTGAAGAGTTCTGTTGTGCGTTTTTTATATTTAGTCTTCAACAAGACTTAGTAAATTATGCAAATGAGAATTATTTCTCCTCTCTGTATCCTCTCCTCAGCTCACAGATATGAATCGCCCTTCTGCTTCTATGCTGCAGCTTTCCTGCTGATCCTATGTCTTTTCCTATTGGTTGTGTCAGTAAGACTGGGGGCTCTCTGTAAGTATAATAAAAAAACATGACCCTTACAGTAATGCCGGGGATCTCTATAAGTACTGTATAAGATACAATTTCCTTGTGTTATACTCATACAACTAAACCTGTGAAAGATACCAGTCACAATTTTCCATTAAAAAAGAATCAAAACATCCCAACCAAAATTCAAATTCCTCACAAATAAATAAGAAGCTGAACACAATTTAGAATGTGCTGATCTTGGTAAGTCAAATAGCACTAAATAAGTGCTTAGTACTAGTGATAAGCACATCTGGGCGTTTTCAACTGGCTGTAATGACACAACAAGAAAAATACTCTATGAGGCCCGTTTACTACTACTATTAATCATTTGTATAGCACTACAAAGCATACACAGTCCCTGCTCATCTGAGCTTTCAATATAATCAAGATGAAAAAACATCTTAAAACTGGGGACTAGAGTATGGCAAAATGCAGGTTGACACTAATATGAGCTGTCAGACTACCACATAGGGTTGGCCCAAGTGCTTTTGGTGCCTTAGGTAGCCGCACCATGCTGTTCCCACTCTATCTCATCTGGGAGAGGGGGGCAGCATGACACGGCAACTCCCACATGCTGGGTTTTTTTTTATGAGCGGCAGCTTTCTTGCACCACGGTGAGCTTTAAAGTGCCCTCACTGCCTGCTGCTCCTACTCCCCTTTCAATGCGACTTCCTGTCCCATCAGACAGGAAGTTGTGTCAGAAGGGAGCAGGATCGGCATGCCACGAGAGCACATGCAGACACTTTAAAGCCCACCGTGGCAGCGGAATCCTGCAATTTTAAAGTTTGGACAGGCTGGGGGTCACCATGCCTCCTACTGGGGCTGGCTGCCTTGTCCACCTGTCTAGGGAGCCATGTAGCGGTGCATACATGCACCTGGGGGGCTAAGCCATTGCCATGGATTATGTTCCTATTGGTAAATGGCCTCTCACCCTGGTCAAAGGAGGACGTGTGTTTGGCCTATCAGCTCATGACCAGGTGCTGCATTCCTATCACTGAACATAGGCTTGCTCGAATGGAGCTCCCTGATCACTGTACTCCCCCTAAATGAGGGCAATATAGTTCACAGAACTGAGGAGCTAATGTCCCTGAGAGCCACTTGAGGTTTCCTGTCTCAATGAGGATGTGAAGTCCTGCAGTCGCTCCCCACAGCTTTGACCATGGTGGGAGTGTCTGGTAACTGTACTGAGACCAGAGTGGAGGAGCAGCCTAATGGTTAGAGTACTGGTTTAAAACCCAAAAGGCAAGCACATAATTCCCATTAGTACTCCTTATGGCCTTGGGCAAATCACTTAACTCTCCATTACCTAAAAAAAAATCCAAGTTATCTATGTCCCTGTTTAATGTGCATTACTACATTTAAATTACAATGTAAACTGCTTTGACTGAAAAGATAAAGCAGTATAAGAACCCTGTTAAATAAATAAATCAGCTCAAGCACCCCTCCATGGGAGCAGCACAGTTCACTAGCAGGAGTTTTGTGCCAGAAAAATAAGGGATGTAATAGGGAAAGGTCCCAATCCCCTCTCACACTAGAGGTCTGGTAACATTCAACTGCAGACTAAGTAACTGGGCGCTCTGGATGCTTCAGGGCGAGGGGTTTACATATCCATTCCACATGGCCGAGTGCATCAAAAAGGTTAGAAGAAAGTGGGAGATGCTGTTGGTAGGAGATTTTAACCTGCCAGATGTGGATCAGAGTATCCTGCTTTTAGAATCGGTGTGAGAGGGAGATGTCCCTCAAAGTTTCTGTCCTGACAAACGGGTGGAAGCCATGAGGGAAGGGCGATACCGGACCTGATGGTCACAAACAGTGACAATGTCTTTAATGTCCAGGTAGGTGTCCACCTGACCAGTGGTCTTCTAACATTATGGTTGCATATTGCAAGGAACATGAGGATCACATAAATCTTAAAGCTCTGAATTTCAAGAAGTTACGAAGACAGCATGAATGGTGGCATGGTTAACCTGCTCTGCTGAAATTTCTTCTTCTAAATTTTCCCCGTTGATCTTCTTTGGTTTGCCAATCAAAAGAAAAGGAAGGATGAAAACCTACCCCTCAGAAAATGCTACAGCAAGCCTAAGACACAGTGCAGGAGCTCACAGTCAGGACTGCAAAGTGCACATGTGAGAGGAGAGGAGCGACCAGCAGGTAGTGGGAGAACTAGGATACTAAAAGCACACGAAGAACTAGGAATGGAGCACAGAGGGGGGGGGGGGGGAGAGGGACCAGGACTCAGGTACAAGAGGGAACAGCCTGGACTGCAGAGTGCACATCTGAGAGGAGAGGAGTGACCAGCAGGTAGTGGAAGAGTCGGGATACTAAAGGCACATGCAGAACTATCAATGGAGCACAGAGGGGGAGGAAGAGGGACCGGGACTCAGGTGTAGGAGGGAACAGCTGACGTTAGCTAAGAGTCGGCAAGTGACGGTGAGTCAGAGAGGTGCAGGGAGAAGCAGGACTTCTCCTGAATGAAAAAGAGCACAAAGAGCCATACACTCTATGCTATCCCACAGTCTGTCTTATTTGTCTATTAGTCTGTCTCTGTCTCGCCCAGCTCTAGCCATCAGCATCTATCTTTATTTTCTGTAGTAACAAACCGTTACCCTTCTGTCTTTTTCCCCTTGTTCAACAGATCACACGTGTCTGAAGGATGCAGATTTGACCCTGACCCATGCAAGACTGGATTTACAGGATGCAGTGGAGAAGTTGCAGAGATGGGAGGTCCTGAGAGGTACAGTGTAACACAGTATGATGTGTCTCCTACTCCAAGCATGAGGGAATAATAATTTTTCACCCACAAAGAGTAAAGGGTGAAATGTTTGTACTTTGGTTGTTTTCTTCTAATAAAACAGAAACATTTTCAGTATTAAAATCCGTATTTAATAGGACATTATATCTTTTTCAGGTATAGGCCCCAGCTCCTTTCTCGTAGTTTTATCTTAGTTTCTGGGCAGGAGTCCTTCCCTCACAGACTTCTATGCAATGCTGTATGTGGCTGATGCTTCAGTACTCACAGTCCTACGAGCCTTTCTGTATGCAGGCTGTATGGATCCACAGAGCCTAAGAGATTTTTAAAACTCAGCTTTGGCTGAGGTTGAGATTAAAATACTAATTTTCGCCTGTGACTCTTTGCTCTGTCTTTTTTGGGTTCCTTTTTCTCTCTCACTATATGTTCTCTCTGGTTTTAGGCCACATCCAGAAAGCACGTGAGATTTTTAAAAGATTCCTTTATCTCTGACCCATTCTTTTCGGTTCACACCCCCCTCTTCAGTTTTCCTAATGGTGAATTTTCATAGAAACAGAAAATGATGGCAGATAAAGACCATACAGTCACTTCGGTTTACCCATCCATCCCCACCAACTGCTAAGCTCTACAGTCCCCTCCCCTCGAGATTCTCTGCACTTGTTCCATGTTTCCTGGAAGTTTAACGGCACATTTTACATAGCAGATGGAGAATAGAACTGAGATGTAGGGTCAGCATGTGGACTATTGTGCCAGTATTTTAGAAATGGCTCTGCTAAACACGGAGCTGATTCTAAATTACACAACTGCATGCAGCGGTTCGGGCCATGGGAAATATTGACAGGGTATAAGAGCCAGTATTTCAGAACAACCTCTTGCAAATGTCCCCACTGAAGTGTATCTGAGCCAATTCGCAAATGCAGACATGCAGTCTCTCTTAATCACCCACAGAGGTCCATACCTTTTTCCTTATTTCAATTTGCAGGGGGAAATAAACATTGGGTGCTGAAGGAGATATTCCGACCCCCCCCCCTTTAATCCCTCCTCGAAAGGCTTAGCTGAAATCCCTATTCGCATCAGGAGACAGGTGTAAATCTGCATCTGGGCAATTTTTGGTTTACATATGCATTGCCTCCCTCACTTGGTTTGCAGCTTGTCGTGTTGTGAGGACTTGTGTGCATCAGTGATGCTGAGGGCTAAGCTATCGGTAGCTTAACTACTGGCAGGGTCTCCCAAGATGGACAGGCCTCAGCTGAGCTGCCAGACTAAGATAAACCACTCATCTGAGCAGCAGCAGAATGGGATGGTGTTGTAAGCAGAGGATCATATTTCTGTGATAAATGCAATAACACTGGAATTAACTGCGCGGAAGAAAGGCTTGGCAAATCTACTTCTGTATCTTGCCACAAAAACCCAATGAATAGTCACAAAACAAATTGCACTATAGTGCTGGAAGATGAGACTCCCAGGTTGGAAGGCACTCAAATAGCTACTGAAGATAAGCTGAAGACTTCTCAGAGTAAAGCCAGCATTTATGATGTGGCTGGATCTGCTGATGTAGCTGAGCATGAAAAGAGAGTCAGAAGTTGCAAAGATGTCTTACACATATTGGGACATAGAACATACAAAGCATGAACCAAGGAAAGTTGGAAGTGGTCAAGAATGAAATGGAACATGTACAACTCTATCTGTTGGGTGTCAGTGAACTGAAATGGACTGACTTTGGGCACTTTGCATCTGGTGTTGCATTTATATTTCAGAAGAAACTCGCAAGAACTGTAATGATATACAATGCAGTCAGTGAATGCTTAATTTCTATTCATCTAAGCTACGAGGAAAGCCCATCAACACAAATATAATTCAGGTATATGCCCCAACAACAGCTATAGAAGAGAAAGACATTGATGAGTTCTATGAACAAGTACAAGCTGAAATTGACAGAACATGCAAACAGGATATCCTGATAGCTATGGGTAACTGGAACGCAAAAGTTGTCGACAAAGAAGAAGGCAAAGTGGTTGGAAAATATGGACTTGGCAACAGAAACAAAGCTAGAGAAAGACTGATAGAATTCTGCAAGACTAATGATCTGTTCATCTCAAACACCTTCCAGCAACACAAGCACCAACTTTACCTGTGGACTTCACCCAATGGATTGTACAGAAATCAAATTGACTACATCTGTGAAAGACAATGATGGAAAAGCTCTGTAACATCAACAAAGACAAAACCTGGAGCTGACTGTGGTACAGATCACCAACTACTAGTATGCAAACTCAAGCTAAAGTTGAAAAAGAGCAAGCCACTCATGAATGTAGCAAGATATGACCTTGAGAATATACCACTAGAATTTAAAGACTGCCTGAATAATTGATTTGCTGATTTAGATACAAATGACAGAGTTCCAGAAGTGTTATGGGATGACATTAAGAAGGTTGTGTTGGAAGAAAGCGAGAAGACTCTACATAAGGTGAAAAAGCAATAAAGGCCAAAATGGATGACTGAAGAAACTCTGAAAATTGTCCAGAAACACAGAAAAGCTAAAGCCAGAAGAGAAAGAAAGACTCAGCAGAGATTTCCAATGTGCAACAAGACAAGACAAGGAGAAGTACTACAATAACACTTGCAAGGAAATAGAATCAGAAGCTATTAGAGGAAGAAGAAGATTGGCTTTTCTAAAGCTATGAGAGTTAAAGAAAAAATTCCAGCCTCAAATTGGAATGCTACAAGATGCTCAAGGATCCATGTTGAATGATGCTGAGAAGATCAAGAAAAGGTGAAAAGAATATACAGAGTCATGATACCATAAAGATCAAGTGGACCAACAGTCGTTTCAACCTGTACCTTATGATTAGGAACCATTGACGATGAAAGAAGTCAAAGCAACATTGAAAGCCTTATCAAAGAACAAAGCACTGGGCATTGATGACATTCCCATTGAAGTATTACAGCAATTGGATGAAGCTGTTACCATACTTGCAAGGCTCTGCCAGGAAATTTGGAAGAAAAAATTCATGGCCAACTGACAGTAAAAGATTTGTGTTTATACCAATACTGAAGAAAGGTGACCCGACTGATTGTGAAAATTATCATACAATCACTCTGAAACCACATGCCAGCAAGATTCTACTCAAGATTATTCAGCAGAGACTACAACCATACCTGGAACGAGAACTGCCTGAAGTGCAAGCAGGGTTTAGGAAAGGGCGAGGAATGTGAGACATTATCGCGGATGTGAGATGGATCCTTGAAAAGACAAAAGAATACCAAAAGGATATCCATATGTGTTTTATTGACAACAGCAAGGCTTTTGACTGTGTAAACCATGAGAAACTCTGGGCCACATTAAGAAGCATGGGTACAGCAGAACACCTTTAAATTTGTAAAGAAGCAACAGTTTGAATGGAACTAGGAGAAAGAGAATGGTTTAAAATCAACAAAGGTGTATAACAAGGTTGCATACTTTCCCCCTACCTCTTTAATTTATATGCAGAACAAATCATCAGAGAAGCAGGACTGTATGAAGACAATCGAGGTGTGGTGGAAGACTCATCAACAACCTTCGCTATGCTGATATTACGACATTACAGGCTGAAAGTGAAGATGATTTGAAACATTTGCTTCTCAAGATCAAGGAATACAGTCTTAAAATGGGTCTGCACCTTAACGTTAAGAAGACAAAGATCCTGAAAACTAGCAAAATCAATAAGTTCAACATTGATGGAGAAGAATTTGAAATAGTTAACAACTTTAACTTACTTGGATCAACAATCAATAAAGAAAGAACTAACAGTCAAGAAATCTGACAACATATTGCTCTTGGTAGAATGGCTATGAAGGACCTAGACAAGATCCTCAAGAGCAGAGATGTCTCTTTCCATACAAAGATTTGACTTGTCCAGGATGCAAAAGTTGGACAGTGAAAAAGATAGACAGGAAGAAAATTGATGCCTTTGAATTATGGTGCTGGCAACGAATACTGTGTAAACTATGGACTGCCCAAAGAACAAACCACAGTACTAGAGGAGATCAAACCTAAGCTTTCCTTAGAAGCTCAGATGACAAGACCTTGACTTTCATACTTTGGACATATCATGTGAAGAGAGAGATCATTGGAGAAAAACAATACTTGGCAAGGTAGAAGGTCACATAAAAGAGGAAGGCCGGCAATGAGATGGATCGATACAATAACAGCAGCTATGGATACCACTCTATCAACAATGAGCTGCTTGGCTGAAGACCGAACAAAGTTTAGGTCAACTATCCAGAGGGTCACTAGGAGTTATTTATTTTTATTTATTTATTTAAATTATTTCTATACCGCGCTCTTTAATATCAGCGTGGTTTACAGGTAACAACAATTTGTACAATGCAGCAGAGCATGCAATGCACTTACAGAGAACAAGTATTACAACTTGGGTTTAACAAGGGTAACTATATATAATGTAGCTGATTGTACACAGGTACGACACAGGTATGGCTGTGAGTTGACAGCGACTTGACGGCACTTAACAACAACAACAATAACATTGGCATTCCCTATATAAAATGGGGAACGCACATATAGATTTTGTCCTACCCAGGCCACATCCCTTTCAGACTTCTGTCACGCCCCCCTTCCCCCCCAGGGCAACTTGGATGTGGTATTGACATCCACATGTAAAATGGATGTGATTATACATGTGTAAATTTAAAACAGGGCTTCTAATGTAATCCCCTTAAGTTTTAATCATTTGATTGCCTGCCTAATATTAAAAAGCATAAAAGTGGTCGACAATAATACTTAAAATTAGGGAAAAGGCAGTATGAAACCAACTGAAAACCATGGCCCATAAGAGGCACAAAACACACATGGATTCAGCAAGACTTGACAGAAAAGGACATTTTACATTAGGATAGCTAATACAGTATAAAATCTAGACTGCCTAAGAAAAACACACATGGTAAATGAAAGAGGTCAAAATCACTCCAGCTTCTCTACCAACCACTCACCCCTAGGAAAACGCCTGGATGAAAAATCAAGTCTTTGAAGTTGATTTAAAATTTGACATTTGAATTTAGATACAGACCTCACCTCCATAACTTCCTCTGGGAGGCCATTCAACGCATCCACCCCCCTTTCCATAAAGAAATATTTCCTTAAATTACTCCTGAGTGTATCACCTACATTGGCTGAATTGGGAAGAACCAGGTAATTTTGTCTGGTTAACTTTAGCCACATTCCAGCTATACCTAACTGATTAGCTTTGTGACTAAAATGATACCTAAATCTAGGCATAAGATAACGCTTTCTGCTAGTGTGACCAGAGTTTACTGCTGAAAATTTGTGTAGACCAATTAAATCAAAAACCTGTCCCAGAAATGCCCCCAGAGCCAGCTCCTCTGTGTTTCGCTATTTTAGCTGGAAATGTAGTCATTCGGAAGGGGGAAAATGTAAACTTTTTAGCTGTAATTGTCTAATTTCCAAAGTTAGCCTGTTAAGCCTTTTGAAAACAGATTTCCTAATTTTTCTCTTTCCTTACATGTTTCACACATAGATCAATTTTACTGTCCGGAGGGATGGCGACAGTGGAAAGGAAAGTGTTACTTTCTATCTAAGGAGATCAAAAACTGGAGTTCGAGCTCATATGACTGCAATTCCAGGGATTCTCATCTGGCTCGACTCAAGAACTTGTCAGATGTGCTAAAAGTGAATTTCTTTAATATGTCTGGCTACAGTGATTAATGTATTTGTGAGAGTCGGAGAATTCCTGAGACTCAGGAGCTCCACTTCCCGCTTTCTCACTGTTGAGGCTGTTTCCTTCACCTTTATTTATCCTACTGTAACTGATGAATAACAGAAATATTCCTCCTTCCACTCATCCTATTTGGAAGCTTCACTTTTAGGTAAATGCAGAAACTCTGAAGTGCAGCATTTTTCTGCACTCTGTATGATGCAGAAAGCAAGATAGCGCAGGAAAATTGCCAGAAAAACCACTAAGCTAAATCCAAGCATGCAATGTGTAATTTTGCCCAATGTAAAACACTTCACTGAAATCTAATGCAGTTTTTTATTTTATTTTTAATGCTGGATCTTTACATCAGTTTTGGACAGGCATAAAGATGCAGCCAGGGCAAAAGGATCATCTGAGACGGAGTTTGACACTTCACCTCTGACGATCCAGGCAGCAAGGAAGTCCGTGATGCTGTCCAGTACCCTCCCCCCCGGACACTGATCCCTGCCCCCCCAACTAGTACCAAAGTCATTGGTGGACCACGGGCCTTGATTCTACCTTTCCCTGCCATAAAAACATTGCTAGCTGTGGGCCCCAAAGGTACTGCAGGGGGTGTAGAGGAGTGTGGGAGGGCGGGGTTATGGGAGGCTCACAGTGCCACCAGTGACATTTTAGAGAGGCTGGGGAGGGAACTTTGTGGTTCATGGGCCATCAGTGATTTTTATGAAATGGGGGGGGGGGGGGATTGGGGATTGGGGTCCACAAGTCATCAATGATTTTGGTACTGGTGGTGAGGAGGGGGTACTAGCCCCTCCAATGCTGTGGTCAGTGGCATCGGGGGTGTATCCTAGTACCTGGATCATGTGAGGTGGTGTCAAACTTCACCTCAGATGACTCACTGGGAGAGCAAGCCAAAACATGTGTGATATACAGGTACTATTAACTCAGAACGTTTTGCGCTTGTGTTTGGCTTGGTCTCCCAGTTTAGTGTTGACATTTTGCGCACAATTAATTTGCATGCAGTTTGTTTGCAGCATTGCTGAACACAATGTTAGTGTTAACTTTGTGTATGAAACCCCACACTAGAGTTTTAAGCACTGGGATATAGTACAGAGTTTCTTCAACACTACCTTAGTGTACAGACCCGTGAACATCTGCAGATCATCTCACCCATGTGCAGATTGGCATAGATGTGTAAATCAAGGAAAGAAGAGGAGCAACAACCCTCCACAGAAATCACAGAAGCCACTAGAACAGCACGGGGAGGACAAGGCCACACCTCTTTAAAATAAAGAAACCTTTTAATTTGTAAAACCTTCAAAGGTACAGACCCGACTTGACCAAGTTTTGACAGTCAGCCAATTAAGATGCAATTGCATATATATTCCAACGGCAGTCAGGACATTGTAACAAGAGCTAGTAGTTGAAAGCTCAAAAAGCGCTTCTCAGGTATGCCAAAGGTGAGCGGGCTATGCACTGACGCGGCACATAGCCCAAATGAAAACTGGGCCCTACGTTTCTACCAGATGTGATGCTGTTTGAAGCCAGGTGATGTTTGTGTTTCCTGCTTTTGGAATAAAGACTTTTGTGTTCTGAACCTGGACTCAGTCCACTACTCACCTGTACAAATGGCAAAAACCTGTTAAAAAAACATGTAAAGAGGTTTTTGTTTTTTTTATTGAGCTTTATACAAATACATCAAAGCAGTAAATAAACTTTTACGCAGTAATACACTCCACAGATATATAAAAAAATAAATAAAAATAACAAGAATATAACTTTTAGGTTCTATAGTCCACAAGAAAAAAAACATGCAAAGAGGGTTTATATAGCTTTTAAGAGATATGCAGGACCTCTGAGTCACATTTATTACCTTAGGATGAAGTAATTTTGAGATTGAAGTTTAAATGAATCAAGGCCACAGTGACCAGGCCTCAGATTAGCTCTGTAAGATTCAAGGCATAAAGATTTATTTGGGTATGCTTGTTGTTTCCAGGAATCCTCTGATTATTTCTGGGTTGATTTAAGGCGGACAGATGCAAAGTGGAGGACCAATGCTACGTGGATTTGGCCGAGTAGTGCGATGCCAAGGTAAAATTATTCACTAGGGGCATATGTTCTAAAATGTATGTTAAAATGCTGCTTCTAAAGTATACCATGTGCACCTCCAAAGTGAAAGAACCATTTAAATAAGAACATAAGATATGCCATACTGGGTCAAACCAAGATCCATCAAGCCCAGTATCCTGTTTCCACCAGTGGCCAATCTAGGTCATAAGTACCTAGCAGTTTCCCCAAAAGACACAGGTTCCGCAATGCTTGTATTGGCTCAAGCAGTGGATATCCCGGGTCTCATTTAATAATGGTTTATGGACCTTTAATCAAGGAACTTGTCCAGACCTTTTTTAAATCTGGCTACATTAACAGATTTTACAACATCCTCTGGTAACAAATTCCAGAGTTTGATTACATGGTGAGTGAAAAAATATTTTCTCCTATTAGTCTTAAATGAGCCTCAATGATGTTCATTTTCAATTATCATAAGAACTTAGTCCGTTGTTTAATGCTGTCTTTTATATCCTTGAATTTATTTTAAAATAACTTGTGTTTAGAAAAGTACAGTCAAACCTCGGTTTTCATTTGCCCCGGTTTTCATACGCTTCGGTTTTCAACGTCTTTTTTGACTGAGATTTTGTCCCGGTTCTCATACATCGCTTCGGTTTTCAACATCTTTTTTGACTGAGATTTTGTCCCGGTTCTCGTACATCGCCTCGGTTTTCGTAAAGTACAGTACTGTAAATACATACACCCTCGCACTGCACACCGGTCTGTATACACTGTCAGAACGCCCACCCGGTCCCGGCAGCACTGCCCCCCGGACTCACCAATCGCCAGCGTGATGAGAAGCGAAAGCCAGCTGAGCACGTAAATGAAACACATCCTCGAGCCTGGTCAGAGTTAGACAGGCAAGGATTGCGCAGAGAGGAAGGCCCCGATCTCGTCCACCGCCTGCCCGTTCTCTGGAGTGCCCCCTCAGGCTCAGAGGTAGCAGGGAAGAAAAGCTGTCAACGTAAGCAGGAGATGTTGCATGAATGTGGGAGGCAGTTCTTTCTCTTGCAGGGTACGTCTGAAGCTATATCATTAAGATTTTCTGCCATTCTGAAGCATTGAGCAGATAATGTAAAGGTATTTTAATGGGCTGAATCAAATGTGATTCCAAAGAGAGCTGGGCACAGCAGCTTGTCAGGGGTGGCTAAGGCCAGATGTTAACATACTGTACTGTACAGTACTGTACTTAGCTTGCTTTCAGTGATGTTAAATGTTCATTTATCCATTTCATTAGTCATTTATATTTATTTCTCATTGTTTTCTGTATGTAAAAATATAGTTATTCTCTATAAAATGTATTTTTTGTGAATATTTTTGGGTGTCTGGAACGGATTAATTGGATTTACATTATTTCTTATGGTAAATATTGCTTCAGTTTTCATACGTTTCGGTTTTAGTCAGACTTTTTCGAACAGATTAATCATGAAAACCGAGGTTTGACTGTATCTCATTTTGCTTCTAAGTAAAATAACCTCATTAACAGTTTAATATAGTTTAACACCTTTAACTATATCCATTATTGTTTCCTTCGGTCTTTTATATTCTTAAATTGTCTCTAAGTAATCTTTGTTTAGTAAGTATCTCATTTGTTTCTAAGTATAGATCAACAATACCAGTCTAAACAGCTTAAACAACTTGAATTATATCCATTATCTAAGTATATTGCATTACAATTACTTCTATTGTTCAAGTTTCATCATGATCACATCTACACTAACCTATATATTCCTCTACATCCTTTCTAATATCCTCCATAACAGTAATGCTCTCACATCTAGTTCCAAGCCTATCCCTATATATCAAGGCAGGAACAAGAAATCTTATCAAGATCATTACCAACCTCCACATAGCTCATACCACAGAAGACAGTCACACTTACTCTATGTATCCCTTGACTCAATGAAAACCAAAAAGTCTAACAATTCAAACTCTAGACAAGACCTAAAATGTGCTCTCATTAATGCACGTTCAGTCCGCAATAAATGGCCAGCCATCACAGATCTAATAACCAACCATAAACTTGACATGTTTATGATTACAGAAACCTGGTTATCTGATACTGATAATGTTCTATTAAACCACCTTACCCCACCTAACTTTTCCATTTATACATGTAACAGAGAAAATAAGAGAGGAGGAGGTGTCTGTATAATAGCAAGAACTCTATTACAATACCAGATTACTCTAACCAGGACAACACACCTCCTTAATACACTAACTATTTCCAATAAATTCAATATTATCAATCTTATTTACAGAGCACCAAATGCCCCTACTGATGATCTCTCAGACATAATTGATCTCGCTTGCAATCCTGATTCCCCCCAAAAACCTAACTTACTTCTTGGTGACTTCAACCTTGCATCCTCACAACCCTTCTTATCTAACACCTTCCTTGAAGCAATGAATAATCTACATTATAGACAAATTGTAAATCTCCCCACCCACCAATGAGGTAACCTACTTGATCTCATTTTTGTCCCAGCCATAGATACCTATACGACAAGTCAACTTGATCTTACAATAACTCCTGTTCCCTGGTCAGATCACAACCTTATAACATTTTCAATTCCATCTACAGATAATTCAAAAATCGCACAATTATCTCCTCGCCCATTAAAAAATCCTCATGTTTTAAACCATTTGATAAAGATGAGATCATTTCCCAAGTTATCCCAAACCTTTCTAAACCAGCTGGAACTATCAATGAAATGGTATTAAACTGGAATGACACCTTCAGTCTTTATGCCTATAAATCCACCACATCCAATCAATCTTCATTCAACAAGAAGACATCAAGAAAACAGAATGCACCATGGTACACCCCTGATTTACGAGCCTCTTTGCTTCAACTGAGGAAACTAGAGAGGAAATGGAGACGTGCTATAAATCCCTCCAATCAAGACTCTTACCTAGTTCAATTAAAATCCTACCGCGAACTAACCTTTGCAAAGAGAAAAGAATTCCATTTGTCACTACTTAATCGTTCTCTTAACAAGCCACGTGAACTCTTCCAACTAGTAAAATCCTTATCCAGAGAACCTTTCATACCTCAACAAGAACAAATACAGCCTCAATTATATGCTAATTATATTCAATCAAAGGCAATCAAAGTTACATTATTGTCAAAAGAAATCTCTCATCCTCCCAGCATTCAGTTTCCACTAAACAAATTTACATCTCCTTCTCCAAGTACCATTGAAGACATTTTAGCCACTATTAATACCACCACAGCTCCAAATGATCCATGTCCAGCTCATTGGATCAGAGCTTTGAAAGTGGAACTTAGCTCATACATAGCATCTATAGCAGACAAATCATTCACCACCGGTGTTTTCCCAGCAATCCTCAAGCAGACATCAATTTGACCATTGCTGAAAAATAACAAACTTGACCCAAAGAAGGAGGACTCTTATCGTCCAATTTCTAGTATTCCCCTATTAGCTAAAATTCTAGAAAAGGTGACCTTGAGACAGATCCAACAACATATCGATACTGAAGCCCCTTTAGACTCAAGCCAACACGGTTTTAGGGAAGCACATGGAGTTGAGACTCTACTTGCCTCTTTAATGAATTCCCTTATCATTGCTATAGATAATATCAACACCGGAGTTGCATTGGTCTTCCTAGATATTGCAGCAGCATTTGATTCAGTTAATCATGAACAACTTCTAGTCCGCCTCCATGAGAAGGGAATACAAGGAATTGCATGGGACTGGTGACCCTGTTATAATGTAAGCAAAGGATTGTTCCAATGCAAAACTTTGTTAACTGTAAACCGCGCTGGTACCAAAAAGTGCGGTATATAAGAACTGTAAATAAATAAATAAATAAATAAATCTATTCCAACAGAAACAAGGTGTTCCACAGGGTTCCTCACTATCAGCATTGCTTTTTAACATCTATATGCAACCAATCTGTAATATTGCCCGTACCTTTGGTATATCTTGTCTTATTTATGCTGATGATGTGCTGTTGTTCACACCTATTAATGTGATTAGCCCTGATTACACAGTTTTAACTGTTTCAATTCAATAACCGATTGGCTGCTCACTCAGAACCTTCGAATAAATTAAAAAAAAACTGAAGTCCTTATCGTTACAAGAAACAATGACTTCTCTTCACCACCTTCATTAAGAGTACGAGACGCTGATTTACCTATTAAATCCACCATTCGATACTTAGGTGTCATTCTCGACCAGCGACTTGAATTTAATGAGCATATAAAGTCCACAGTAAAATCCATTTATCACAAGATTAATACTCTACGACACCTAAAACCCATGCTAGACCCCGATGATTTCCGCACAATATTCCAAGCGCTAGTCACCCCACATTTTGACTATGCGAATATTATCCTGCAAGGCCTACCTAAATCTACGCTTAATCCATTACAGCTTGCTATGAATGCAGCAGCTAGATCACTATGCGGAATTACAAGGAGACAACACATAACCCCCATTCTAATGGAGCTTCACTGGCTCCCAATAATTTGTAGATTATCTTATAAAACACTTCTTATGACCTTCAAAGCGTTCCATAATATTTCACCTCCTTCAATCTCTGATCTACTCATTCATACCCAAAACAACAGATCATGAAGATCTACAACTGAAAATACTTTAGTGATTCCAAATGAATTAGTAAAATGTACTCAAACTACCATTAACAGATCATTTTCATCCTTTGCTCCGAGGTGCTGGAATAAGCTTCCATTAAACATCAGATTGATAAAAGATATATCGCAATTTAGAAAAGCTTTAAAAACCCACCTTTTTTTACAACACTTCTCTTACATCAATATTTCCCCCCTCTCACCCCACTATCTCAACTCAGCAATAATAGTTAAATGATGATGTTAGACCATTCCATCTTATGATATTTCACTGTATATACCTGCTCTATTAAATGTTATTTATGACATGTCTCTATACCCACTCAAGATCTCTAGTCTTATGTAATTGCTTTTATTTAATTATTTATATGCTATTCCCCAGTTAATCCTTGTTTTATTCCCCTGTTACCTGTAACTTGGACAAGTTCTCTAAATCTGAGTGTATTTTGTTTAATGTAAACCGCACTGATGTCAAATAGCGCGGTATATAAGAGCTGTTAAATAAATAAATAAATAAATAAATAGGTTACCCTGTAGCTTCATTGCATGTCCCCTAGTCTTTCTATATTCTGATAAGGTAAACAATCGATCTACGTTTACCCGTTCCACTCCATTCATTACTTTATAGACTTCTATCATATCTCCCCTCAGCCGTCTCTTTTCAAGGTTGAAGAGCCCTAACCTTTTTAGCCTCTCTTCATAGAGGTATCCTCCAATCCCCTTTACCATTTTGGTGGCTCTTCTCTGTACTTTTTCTAATAATGCTATATCCTTTTTAAGATATGGCAACCAGAATTGCACACAATATTCAAGGTGTAATCACAACTTGGAATGATACAGAGGCATTATAATATATTTTGTTTTATTTTCCATTCCTTTCCTTATGATACCTAGAATTCTATTTGCTCTCTTGGCCACTGCTGCACACTGGGCGGAGGGTTTCAATATGTTATCCACGATGACGCCTAAATCTTTTTCCTGGGTGGTGGTTCCTAATGTAGACCCTTGCATTGTGTAACCATAGTTTGGGTTGTTCTTTCCTAAGTGCATAACTTTGCACTTCTACACATTAAATTTCATCTGCCATTTGGATGCCCAGTCCTCCAGTTTATCAAGATCCTCTTGAAAATTTTCACAATCCTCATGGGTTTTAACAACTTTGAATAATGTTCTGTCAAGTGCAAAATTGATTACCTCACTCATTATTCCCATTTCCAGTTCATTTATGAATATGTTAAAAGGTAGTGGACCCAGCACAGATCCCTGGGGTACTCCCCTATTCACCTTTGGGAAAGCTGGCCATTTGTTCCTATCCTGTACTTTCTATCTTTTAACTAGTTTCTGATTCACAATATTACACTGCTTCCTATCCCATGACTTTTTAATTTTGCCAAGAGTCTCTCATGAGGGACCTTCTCAAAGGTTTGCTGACAGTCCAGATATGCTATTTATTTATTTTTTCTTATATACTGCCCTTTAGGATATCAAGGTGGTTTACATTGAACAAACTGAAATTACATTGAACAGGGCATTATAACTTGGAGAGGACTGTTTTACAGGGGACATGGGCAATGGAGGGTTGAGTGGCTTGCCCAAGACCATGAGGAGCACCTGTGGGACTAGAGACCCCAGTCCTTCTGGCCCAAGGTTGCTGTCCTCTGCTGGGATTTGAACCCCTGACCTTCTGGCCTCGGGGGGGGAGGGGGGTAATGTGCCCCAACCACTAGGCTACTCCTCCCACTGAATTAATTGACTCATCTTTGTCTACCAGTTTATTCACACCTTCAAAAAATATATAACAGATTAGTAAAAAAAGACCTTCCTTGGCTAAAGCCATGTTGGCTGTTTCCCATTAAGCCATGACTACATGTTCAGTAATTTTGTTCTTTATAATGATTTCTACCATTTTGCCCAGTACTGATGTCAGGCTCACCGGTCTATAGTTTCCTGGATCACCCCTAGAACCCTTTTTAAAAACCTGGCGTTACATTGGCTATACTCCAATCTTCAGGTATTACAAATGATTTAAATGATAGTTCACAAATTACTAATAGCAGGTTTGCAATCTCATATTTCAGTTCTTTCATCCCTTGATGTATACCATCCAGTCCAGGTGATTTGCTACTCTTCAGTTTATCAAATAGTTGCAATACATCTTCCTGGTGTATTGATATTTCTTTAATTTCTTCTGTGCAACACCTTTAAATACCATTTCAGTCATGGGAAACATCCCTATATCTTCCTCAGTAAAGACTGAAGCAAAGAATTATTTCACTGTGGCCTTGTCCCCACTTAGTGCCCCTTTTACCCCTCTATCATCTAATGGTCCAACTGACTCTCTCACAGGTTTTTTGCTATGAATGTACTTGAAAAAGTCTTTATTATGCGTTTTTGCTTCGACAGCAAGCTTCTTCTCAAATTTTCTCTTTGCCTGCCTTATAAATGCCTTGCATCTAACTTCCCAGTGCTTATGTTGTTTCCAGTTTTTGTCATTTGGCTCCTTTTTCCATTCCCTGAAAGATGTTTTTTTGACAACAACAGCCTCTCTGACCTCACCTTTAAACCATGCTGGCAGTTTTTTGGACTTCCTTCCACTTTTCTTAAAGCGTGGAATACAGCTGGTCTGGGCTTCCAAAAGAGTATTTTTAAACAATCCCCATGCTTGATGTAAGTCTTTGACCTTTGCAACTGCTCCTTTTAGTTTTTTCTTAACTATTTTCCTCATTTTATCATAGTCTCCCTTTTGAAAGTTAAATGTAATACTGTGGATTTCCTTACTGTCCCTCCTGCATTTATTAAATCAAATGCGATCATGCTATGATCACTATTGCCAACTTGAACCAACACTCTTGCACGAAATCTTGTGTTCCACTAAGGACTAGGTCCAAGTTGGTTTCCCCTCTGGTCAGTTCATGAACCAGCTGCTCCAAGAAGAAGTCATTTATTTCATCTAGAAACTTTATCTCCCTAGCATCTCCTGCCGTGTCACTGACCCAGTCAACACCAGGGTAATTGAAATCACCCATTATTATTACTATGCTATAACCTTTCTTAGCTTCCCTGATTTCTTTGAGCATTTCATCATCCATTTGTTCATTCTAGCCAGGCAGTCGATAGTACACCCCCATTGCCATCGCCTTCCCCTTTTCACATGGAATTTCAAGCCATAGAGATTCTCCAGTGAATTTTGTTTCCTGAAAAATTGTAATCCTTTGTGACTCAATGACCTCTCTAACATAGAGCGCAACCCCTCCACCAATTTGATCAGCTCTATCATTACGATATAGTTTGTACCCAGGTATCACAGTGTCCCACTGGTTGTCCTCCTTCCATCATAAGTTGGCAATGGGGGATCTTATTTCCCCTCCCCTCACAAAGGCATGTCAGCATTCCCAACCCAAAGGCCAAGTTTTCTCTGTTCCCCCACTCTCTGGGTAGAATCTATGGGCCTTGGTGTCCTGGTATCATCTCATCCCTGAATGTAGAGTTAGGGAATCTCGGTGCTAGTACCCACCTCCTCCTGTCAGGTAGCCCATTGGTTCTTTTTCCTTTCTTCATGGTTGAACTTATTGAATTATGCATATTTCATCTTATCTGTATATCATCTATTATCCCGCAAGATCCCTCAGGGTTCAGTATTGGTCTCATTTCTGTTTAGTATTTTCCTCAGCCTCTTGGCTATTCTTCTCCAAGACTAGAACGTCAGTGGATTTTTCGACACTGATGATGTTTTGTTAATTACATCTACTAACTTCCACACGCCTGACCTTACCCAACTCACAGATATGTAGCTGCCATTTTGCTTTTGCTATCCACCAATTGTCTGAAGCTGAATCCAGACAAAAACATTGGCATCATGGATCACAGGCAGAGCATTGCGACTAGGATGAACACCTTCCTTGCAAGGTGAATCAATCCCCCTTGTCAAGTCTTTCAGATATCTAGTAGTCATATTTGAAGCACAAGATCTGAGCAATTGCCAGTTCCGGTTTCATACACTATGTTGGCTCTTACCTGGACAATACCTCACAACACACACACTACATGCATGCAATAGTCACCTCCTGCTCAACTACTGTAATACTGTCAGATATCAAGCACCTTCAAACAATACTGGACACATGAATAAGGGTGCTGTATCTCACATAGGAATATGATCACATCGCCCCTCTTTTATACAGAAATCATGGCTTCCCATCACATTTTGGATTAGGTTTAAGGTACTTTTACTGACTTTCAAGGCTTTACGGATAGGTATTCCTCTCTCTCTCACACTCTCATCCGTGATTTCCCCACAAGTCTCCTCCTCTTCACTTTGATCACAATAAGATCACTTTCTTGTGCTCCCACTATATGCTAGAGACAGACTTGAATCCACATGACACTCCACCATCTTTTTCTTAGCCCCCTCACAATACAGCTCACTATTATCTTCTCTTCTTTCTGAATCCACTCTTAAGAAGCCCAAGACAGATCTAAAGACACATTTCTTCACCACGACTTATCCCAGCTATGGGGGTGGTTACTCAAGTTGCAGCTGACATGACACTTTCAGGCACCTATACATTATCCTTCACCCTCTTCTTACCTATATATACTGCCCTATTTTTAAATTGAGTTCCTTTCTTTTCTATTATGTTAATGTCTATTCAAAATTTACCATACTGCCTCCCACTGTTAGTACTGAAGCGGTTGAAACTGACTTGTAAATTGCTTTGCTATTTGCAAGTGAACGGTGCTATATTAAATGAAATAATAAACATAAAAATTAGAAGGGATATGAGAAGAGGCTGGAGGTCTAAAATATGTGTTCCTTGAAGAACAGAGGAGATATGATTCAGTCCTTTAAATTCTTGAAAGGTATTACAGAACAAATAAGTTGGGAAGTGTATATAGCTCAGTTTTACACTGTTTTTGTACATAGTTCCACTGTGTGTACATAGTTATAGTTTTATTACCCCCTGTTCCAAGTTTAATTTCCCTGTTATAATGTAAGCACACCAGTGTTTTCTGATTGTGCAGATCTGTTACTTGTAAACCGCACTGAAAACAAATAGCGCGGTATATAAAAAATGTTAAATAAATAAATAAATAAATAAATACTCTAGCAATGTGACACAATGCAGTGCTTTGCCCATTTCCAGAATCAGGCATCTTGGGGATTCATATAAGTGTTTCATAGGAAGGGTCAAGGGTCTAAGTGTGCATGTATTTGTGTTGAGGGGTGCATGTGTGTCAAGTGTTGCATGTGTGTCTGTCACTGGGAGTGTCAGGGGGTGCATGCATCTGTGTGTCTGTATCATAGGGAGTGTCAAGGGGCTGTGTGATTCATGCGTGCATACAGTATGTGTGTCTCATAGGAAGTGTCGTGGATTGGGTGTATGTGTGTCTCTCTCATGACCCACCCTCCCAGGTTTCTTCTACTCTCTCTCATAACCTCCCCAGCTTTCCCTGAGTCTCTCTCTCTTTCTCTCTCTCCCTCCACTAACCCCCCACCAGCCTTCCCCCAGTCTCTCTCTCTCTCTCTCTCTCTCTCACTCTCATAACCCCCTATCAGTCCTCCCTCAATCTGTCTCTCATGACCTCCCCTCCCCAGGCTTTACCCAATGTCTCTAACTCTTTCTCTCACTCATAATCCCTGGGTTCACTCAGCAAAGCAATCCCACTAAAAGATACACTGACTGCTGCCACCGGGAGAGGGAGTCAAGTAGAGGAGCGGTTACGTGCACTCTGTTGGAGAGGTGGCCTGGTGCCTGATGCCACTGAGTGCAGAGGGTCCACAAAAGGGAAGATGAAAATCCCCTCACATGGAGAAAAATGGCCATGACTGCTAGACACTTTGTGAAAACTCTGGGAGCTGATGCTAGACCAAAGGGAAGAACCCTGATTTGGAAATGACTGCTGCCAATGATGAAATGGAGGTATTGGTGCAGGGGGTGAATGACAATGTCGGGCATCATTTAGATCTAAGGAGCATAGCCAATGACAATGTCGGGCATCATTTAGATCCAAGGAGCATAGCCAATGACAATGTCGGGCATCATTTAGATCCAAGGAGCATAGCCAATCTCCCCACTGGAGGTAGGGCATCAACGTTCCCAAGGATACCATCTTGAACTGATCTCTTACAATGGGCCAATTTAGATTGTGAAGATCCAGAATGGGTCAGAAGCCATCTGTCTTTCTGGAGACCAAGAAGTACCGGGAGTAGAATCCTCTACCTGTCTGAGATTGCGGAACCAGTTCCACTGCCCTGGTTTCCAAAAGGTTGGCTACTTTTAATCAGAGAAGTTCCTGATGGTGATGTTCCAGAGGGCCTTCTCATGGAAAGAATGGAGGGGAGTCTGCTTGAAGTGTAGGAGGTAACCCTCCTTCATTATATGTAATGCCAAGGTGCCAGTTGTGATGCTGATCCAATGGTGGGCAAAGAACTGGAGATGCTCCCCAATATGCTATGGAACTGGGCCTGAAAGGGGAGGAAAGGTTGTGGTCCAGAAGTCAAAATCCCCCCCACCCCCACAGGCTGCGGCTGAGGCACTGGCTGGGGGTTTGGGGTCTTTGGCCTACACTGCTGTCTTTGGCCTTGGCCCTAGAGTGGCTGCCCCTTTGGGTGTTCTTGAGTGGTACAGGGGGGTATGCACCGTAGACTTTCTTCTTCTTTGGGTAGAAGGATTTTTCCCCTGAAGCCTTCTTCAGGGAAGGGTCAGCAGTCTTCCTGGAGATCCTGGTGATGATGAGTTGTTCTGTTTCCAACTCAGCAGCCTTCTCCATCATGGGTTTGCTGAAGAGCTTCTCTCCTGGCATGGGACATCAGCCAACTTGTCCTGAACCCATTGCACCATGTCCGAGGACTGTAGTCATACCAGGAGGTGGGCACCAGTGCTCAACGCAGTCACTCTGGCCATGGACTCAAAGCCGTCATAGGCTTCCCGAGTCATAAATTTGGGGCATTCTTTGGTTTTACTAACCAGGCTCCAGAAATGCTCGAGATGCTCACCAGAAAGCCCAGCTGAAAACCTGGAAAGTTCCCCTGCCAAGTCTCTCAAGTACATGCCAATGTTGAGCTGGTATGCTTGTATACAGGTCACAAGCATCGAGCCCTGGTAACACTTCCTGCCAAACCCATCCATGGTGCACGCCTCCCGACCCAGGGACACCGAGGAGTGCATCTTAGTGCTCTTTATCCAGTGTATGGCTGACTCCACCACCATGGAGTTGTGAGGCAGTTGTGTTTTCTCAAAGCCTCAGCTCTTGCAGACCTGGTAAATGGAATCGAGCTGCTTTCTCACCATAGGCACTGTAAGCAGGGTCTTCCACATCCTCAGAAGGAGTCACTTCAGAATGGGGTGGATAGGAACCATGATGACCTCCTTTGGTAGAGTGGATATTGAGCTCCTCAGCTCGAGGCTCCTCTTATGCCTCCAGGGGTGAAAGGCAAGGCTTTTCCCATATCCCTCACAAATTTCTGAAAAGAGGGGACCTTTGATGCTCAGGATAAGGTGAGGGATCTGAGGGCACATCCTGGTGCCTCACTGTCTTTGGAGACTCGTCCTAAGTCTCCCGGTCAGAGTCAGAGTCACTGATGACTTGAAGTATTGATGGGATCGAGGACTGCGTTGATGACTCAAAGGGGTCCTCGGTTCTTGGTGATCGGAACTGGAGGCACCCGAGGAGACTGGCTGCACTGACCAGGAACAGTCTTGGGAACCGGAGGAAACTGCAAAGCTTTTGAGGACCGGTTGCACCTCAGGTGGTGAGACTATCACCAGCGCTGAGGAAATGGAGCGACCCAGTCCTTGAGGGGGGGGGGGGTGTTTCACCATGAAAGCAGCTAGCCTTTGTTTGAGAGCCAGTATTCTCTCTGCAAGGAGGGAGGGCTCCGCAACTGTTGGTGTTAGCACCGGCGTTGGCACCAATGAAGCCAATGCTGGCTCCTTCGGTGGGGACTCCATGAGGGTTATAGCCTCAGAAGCCCTGCGCCGAATCTCAGAGGTCTCAGGAGGCTCCTCCTGCTGGTGCAGCTTTTACCCTCGGAGCCAAGTTGAGGGCTCCACTGCAATGAGCAGGGGTTTTCCTCTTGGCATCAGCATCGTCCTTTGACACCGACTCAGATGGTGTCCGTTCCTTCTGGGATCACTCCTCATCAAAGGAGAGCAGCCGGTCTGATGCACCATGACCTCAAGGTTCAGAGGTCACTCAGGTCCCCCTTCAGAGCCTAGGCCTCAGACAGGCCCTTTGAGGGTGTCAAAGCCGAGATGGATGCCGGGGACAGTGCCGAGTCCTTGCTGCTTCTCCCAGTTCTTGAGCCCCTTGTGCATCATCTGCAAACAGAGAGGACAAGTTGAAGGCTCATGGTCAGCCCCGAGGCATTGAAAACATGAACTGTGGTGGTCGGTGATTGAGATGGTCTACCCACATTAGGTGCAGTTTTTAAAACCACTAATTGGGTTTGACATGGTTGGGGAGATGGATCCCGCCAAGTCAAAGGACTGCAATGTCCTCACTAACCAGAAGGGCGTGAGAAAAATCCATGTACCGAAAAAAGTAAAGGAAAAGAGAACCCCCAAAAAATGCAGCACTGATGCACCAATGCTCCTTGGGAACATCGAAGGTGGGAAGGGAGATGCGAATCAAGACAAGATGGTACTGGAATAGCAAAAAATCGATGGTAAAAAATATCAACTTATCTGCGGGATTCAGCTGGATGCCTGAATGGCTCCACGGAAAAAAGAAGACTGAGGTAAGTTGGCTCCTTTAGGCGGGAAGATTGGCATGCATGAATGAAGTACCTTCCAAAAGCATCCTTTGGAAGCTGGGAAGTGTTCCCACGTGGGCTCTGTTGGAAGCGTCACCCATAATTGAGGATTGACTTCCTGCGTGGTCCTGGAGAATATGTGGAAAGAGTGGTAGATGCGTGGAATAGTCTCCCAGTGGAGGTAGTCGAGACAAGGACAGTATCTGAATTCCAGAAACCATAGGACAAACAAAGAAGATCTCTAAAGGGAAAAAAGGGACTGTAGTAGTTGGTATGGAAGGGCAGACTAGATAGGTCATGTAGTCTCTTTCTGCCATCATGTTTCTATGTTTCCATTCCAAGTACATACATACTTAACTTTATAAATATTAGTGTAAGTGGCAGAAGAGGCACCTTGATCACTTACACCATCCCTAGAGCGACTGTAAATGGTTGCACAGAAATGCTTCAAGTCCATGTGTAAATTATCGTATTTTATATTTTACGTGTGTACTTGCATGCATCACCCACACTCTGCCCATGTGCACACCCACAGTGAAAGTACACACAACGCAAACAACACAAGTACTTTCACACTAGTCAGCATTTTATAATAGATCATATATGCACATATTTGGCCACTTCTGTGCATAAATGACTAAAATAATGGCATTTAGGTGCATTGTTGGGGCCTAAAAATAGATAGTACCTCATAAAATTACCCACTTAGGGTGGAATCCAAAATGGTATCTGGTTAGAACGTGTTTTGTTTCTCTGCTTTTTTGGCTAACTTTTCTCCTGGATTTTGACTTTGTTATTTATTTTATTCTATACCAAAGTGCAAGGTTAAGCCTAAAGAAGCACACCACCCCAAAGCCTGAGTTCCTTGTGGCCAGGCAGAGAATGATGGACACCTACACATTAGATGTCAATCATACCTGCTGTTGGGGCAGGAAGAGCCACAACTTGGGGAGCAATGTTTCGCTCACCCCGCTTGACCCAATGAGTCCTCCTGATCTGTCCGTTGTGGCCCTGTTGCTGTCAAGCTCTGGAGCAAAGGATTAAGCTCTGGTTGCGGTGGTCAAGGAAGGCCTTTGTGCCACATAAGATGGCTTTCCTGTCATCTTAAAGGAGTCCTTTCAGAGCCATATCCTAGATGCTGAGACAGTGGAGGAAGCAACAATTTTGGTTTCTTCATTCTAATTGCTGCCTGGACAGACCTAAGGAGATGACTCTTTGCGTTGACCTGGAGTCCATGTACAGGGTCTGTGCTGGCTTCATTCAAGCTTCTTCAGCAAATTTGGTAAATATAACAAAGTTAGAGGCCACAGTGACTGAGCAGAAGAAAGAATTGGATGTAGTAAGGATTTCTGTAAACCAAATTGAAAATCAAACTAGGGATCTGAACTTGCGTGTTTTGAATTTTCCTCTGTCAATACGCTTGCTCCTAGGGAGTTATTTGCTAGGTTTCTCAGGAAAGTTCTAAATTATCCTGAGCTTGGCTTACCTCAATTACAGAAGATATACTATCTTCCTTGTAAGTATTCTAAGGGCCTGGAACAGAGCTTTCCTCAGATAGTGTTGAGATCGCTAATTTGACTGATTTTGGGAGAAAACGCAGGAGGAGGAAGAAGCGGCATCTACTTTACTACTATCACTACTACTGCTACTACTGAGCATTTGTATAGTGCTACAAGTCAAACGCAGCACTGCACAGACATGTAAAAGACAGTCCCTGCTCATCAGAGCTTACATTCTAGTCAAGACAGACAACACAAGGGAAGCACAAGGGGATCAGGGGAGTCAAGATCCGAAAGCGGCAGCGAAGAGGTGAGTTTTCAGCCTGGATTTGAAAAGGGTCAGAGAAGGCGCCTGATGAACAGACTCTGGTAGTTTGTTCCAGGCATAAGGTGCAGCAAGGTGAAAGGAGCAAAGTCTGGAGTAAGCAATAGAAGAGAAGGGCGCAGATAGAAGCAATTTGCCCGAAGAGCAGATTTCCCGAGAGAGGGTGTAAGGAGAGATAAGAGAGGAAAGTTAGTGAGGAGCTGCAAAGTGAATACACTTATAGGTCAGTAGGAGAAGTTTGAACTGGATTGGAAACACATAGAGAGCCAATGAAATGACTTTGAGAAGAGGGTTAATATGAGCATGACAAGGCTGGTGGAAGATTAGCCGCACAGCAGAGTGTTGAACAGATTGAAGAGGAGAGAGATGATTCAAAGGGAGACCAGCAAGGAGTAGGTTACAATAGCCAAGACAGGAGGTGATTAAAGAGTGCATGAGTGTCTTACTAGTATGTTCAGAAAGGAATGGGCGGATTTTGTTGATGTTAAAGAGAAAGAAATGGCAAGTCTTAGCTATCAGATGGATGTGTGTGGAGAAGGAGAGAGAGGAGTCAAAGACAACCCCAAGATTGTGAGCCAAGGAAACAGGGAGGAGTAGATAGTTATCCATAGAGACTGAGAAAGAAGGAAGAGGAGGTTTTAGGGGGAAAAATAAGAAGCTCGATAGTCGAGGAGGAGGCAAGATGGCGGCGGTGATTAACCTCGGATGATCCGGCCCCCCCGGAGGCATTCTGATTTTGGCAGTTGTGTACCTTCAGTGGGTGAGATGGGATGAAGGAAATGTAAGCAAGCTTCCCTACCCTTGGGTGAGGCTCTTACCGGTGCCGTCGGGCAGAAAACGCTGCCGATGTGTCGGTTCATGACCCCAGGAGTTGGAGCTGCATTCTCAGCAGGTCTGGCGTCTTTTCCGGACCTGAGCACATCAGGGTAGTGCTTTCCCCTGAACAGCGGGCCCCCCGCCATGCCCCAGTAGTGTTGCAGCAGCCTCTGGAGTGCTTCCCGACTGCGTGAAAACAAGCACGCTGATGCAGGGGAGTGAAGAGGGCTCCGTGGCTGGCTGTTCTCACTTGATTTCGCCGTCTGGAGTGGGATTAAGAATGGAGGCTGCTCCCATTTCAGAGGGCAGCCCAACCCAGGCTGGCTGTGCCTTGGTGTCCATCGGTGGAGCTGGTGTGTTGGTGAAGCCTCAAAAAGTTACATTGGAGATGCTATGGGATGCTATTTTCACCATGAATTCCTCTCTTGTGGCTATTTCAACTTTTGTAAGTACTGAGACTGATTTCCTATGTACACATATTCAAGAATGTTCCAGAGTCCAGCAGGAGTAAGTGGGAAAGTTGGTGAGGCTGGAAGGAGATCTTGAGCAGCTCCGGAAGTTGCATGGTGCCCACATTAAAGATAGGAATGTGACTTCTAGGAGATTGGAATATCTTGAAAATCAAGTCCGGAAGAACAACTTGAGACTGATTAACTTTTCTAGATCCCCACTACACTTGCCCATGGAGATGGTTCGTAGGTATTTCCAGGAGGTCTTGAAAATCTCCAAGGATGACCTACCACCCTTGACCAGGGCTCAGTACCTTGATGTGGGCCATGGCAATCCGGGAGCTGTTGGTCTAGGTCCAGTAGAACCCGGAGACCTTACTGGGTTTTTGGAGAGCTCTCTGGAGCTGGTTACGGCTCGCACCACTCTCCTTGTTACTCTGGCTCTCGAATCTGATAAATCGTTAATTCTTCGTTTATACTTTAGAAATTTCAGTGAGCAGTTTTTGGGCTCTTATGTTCGCATTTTCCCCGATCTTGCTAGGGATACCCAGCTAAGGAGAAAGGAATTCCCGCGGATGAAACCTAGGGTCCTTTTTATTGGCGGGTCTTTTTTGTTGAAATTTCCTGCTAGATGTTATGTTTCCTATAAGGAGAAGTTATATTTGTTTTTTGAACCCAAACAGCTAATGGAATTTCTTGTGGCTAGGGAGGATCCCGTGGTTGTTATTAGCTCCCATATGGCTGATGCATAAGTCTGACACTGCTATGTATTGATTCTTTTTCTATGTGTCCTGATGCCTCCTTCTCTTTTTCTTAACAATTGTGGGCTAATTTTTGGCTAATGTTGTATTTCCTTTAATCAATGGTGTTTAGTATTTTCTTTGTTTTGCCATTTTTCCTCATTCAATTTCATGAATGTATTGGAATATTTAATAAAAGATTTAAATGATAAGAAAGAAAACAAAAGAAAAATAAGAAGCTCTTTTTTGGCCATGTTCAATTTCAAGCAGCAGTGAGACATCTAAGCAGCAATGTCAGAAAGGCAGGCAGAGATCTGAGTCAGGATTGCTGGATAGATTTCAGGTGTAGAGAGGTAGATATGGGAGTCATCAGCATAAAGATGGTACTGAAAGACATGGGAAGAGATGAGCATGCCTAAGGACTGGGTATAGAGAGAGAAAAGGAGCGGACCCAAGACAGATCCTTGAGGTACACCAACTGAGAGTGGGATAGCACAGAGGAGGATCCACCAGAACAAACACTGAAAGAGCGATGGGAGAAATAAGAGGAGAAGCAGGAAAGTACAAAGCCCTTAAAACCAACTGAGGACAGGGTATCAAGGAGAAGGTTGTGGTCAACAGTGTCAAAAACATCAGAAAGGTCAAGAAGGATGAGGACAGAGTAAAGGCCCTTGGATTTTGCCAGGATCAAGTCACTAGAGACTTTTGCAAGAGTCGTTTCAGTAGAGTGTAAAGGACGAAAGCCAGATTGAAAAGGATCCAGGAGGGCTTGAGAGGAGAGAAAGTCAAGGCAATGGTGGTGAACTGCACATTCAAGTAGTTTAGAAATGAAGGGGAGGAGGGAAAGGGGTCGATAATTAGAAGGACAGGTAAGATCAAGTAAGGGTTTCTTGAGGAGAGGTGTAACTATAGGTTGAAGGCTGCAGGGACAGTTACAGTGGAGAGTGATAGGTTGAGAATGTGAGAGATGGAATAGACAACAGTGGAGGAGATGAGGCTTAGGAGATGGGTGAGGATAGGATCAGAGGAGTAGGTAGTGAGTTTGGATGAAGAGAGAAGGTGTGCAGTTTCCTCTTCAGACATCACTGAAAAGGAAGAGAGGATAGCAAAGGTAGAGGGGGAAAGCTGGGAGTGAAGAGGGGGAGGAGGGGAAGGAGCTGACTTTGTGAGGAATTGAAAGGTGATCTTGTGGATTTTGTCATGGAAATAATCAGCCAGGGTTTGGACAGAAAGGGAGGGAGGGGTCATAGATAGAGGCATCTTGAGGAGAGAACTGAGAGTAGGAAAGAGACAGCGAGGGTCAGAGACAAGAGAGTTAGTCAGATGTTCATAATAGTCTTCTTTGGCAAGTGCTATGGCTGATTGGAAAGAGACAAGCATGAATTTGAAGTGTAGAAAGTCCGTAAGGGAGTGGGATTTGAGCCAAGCACGTAAAGCTGATCAGGCACAGGAATGTAGATAGCGGGTAGTGGATGAAAGCCAGGGCTGTGGTGCAGTGCGCCTCACAGGATGTGGCATGGGCGGAGCAAGAGCATCCAGAGCAGAGGAGAATGCAGCGTTATAGGAAGCTACTGCCTTATCAACAGACTTGGATGACACAGTGGAGGAAAGAGATGATGAAACAGTGGAGGAAAGAACCAAAGGGTCAATGGCATGAAGATTTCTAAATAGGTTGGAGGAGACAGGACAAGGTTGAGGCGGCGGGTGATGAAGAGTGAAGCTTAGCAGGTGATGGTTAGATAAGGGAAGAACTAAGGTACAAAAGTTTGAGGGTAAACAATTATTTATTTATTTATTTCTCTTATATACCGCACTATTTGACATCAGTGCGGTTTACATGGAACAATAATATTCTTACGGTGGGGGATTATATCGTAAGTTACAAGTAACAGGGAGCACAACTTGGATAACCAGAGTAACTATTTACACATATATACAACACTTTGCGGGATAATTAAAGGGTAGTCATGGAACTTTGTAGTGAGTGGGGTGAGTTGGTGTTCCTTCCTCTGGGTAGTACTTGAGGAAGAGGTGGTGCTTCAATGCCCTCCTGAATTTAGATAGGTCTGTGATTGCACGAATGTTGGGAGGTAGGGCGTTCCAGGAGCTGGGTGCGCAGAGACTAAACGCCCTTTGTGCAGTCACATGTGTGCAGTGGGTCTTTGTTTTGGGTATTATCAGTGTGTTTATTGCTGTTGGTCATCTGGCCCTGTTGGGGGGGGGGGGGGGTAATGAGCATAAGTCCTGCTAGTGATGAGGGGGCGAGCCCATTGATGGCCTTAAATGTTAGTAGCAAGGTCTTGAAGGCGATCCTACAGTGGATTGGGAGCCAGTGGAGCCTTTTGAGGATGGGTGTTACATGGTCTCGCCTGGAGGCCCCATCTAGGACTCTGGCTGCAGAGTTCATGGTGAGTTGAAGTGGGTTAAGGGTGGATTTTGGGAGCCCTTGCAAGATTGCATTGGCGTAGTCTAGATGAGGAATGGTTAGAGCCTGAAAGATTGTTCTGAAATCCTCCGGTTGTAGCATGGGGTGTAGATGCCTGAGTGTCCTGATCTTATGATATGTTGCCTTTACCATGTTGCTAATGTGCGTTTTCATGTCCAGTCGTTGGTCTAGTGTGACTCCCAGGTAACGGATTGTGGGTTTGGTTTGTAGCTCTGCCTCCCTGACTTTTAGGTAGGCTGGAGGGGAAAATTTTTGGTTTCTAGTGATGAAAAGAACTTTTGTCTTTTTGTGCTGTATCCGGAGATTCTGATTTTGGAGCCAGTTGGCCACCGCGTCAAAACAGTTTGTTAGTGCGGAGAGGTCGATCTGGTCAGTAATGAAAGGCATGTAGAGCAGAAGATCATCCGCATATATCATGCATTCAACGTTGAATGAGCGTATGAGGTCGCAGATGGGCTGCATGTAGATGTTGAACATCAAGGCTGATAGGGAGGATCCTTGCAGAACGCCTTGTTTCTGGTGGAATGATTCAGACGTTGCGGTCTCTGTTCTCACATGATGCCATCTGTCGGATAAGTATGATTTGCACCAAGTTAGTGCTAAGTCACAGATGCCCTTCTCTTCTAGCCGTCTCAGGAGAGTCGTGTGGCATACTGAGTCGAATGCGGCGGCTATGTCTAAAAATACAAGGACAGCCCCGCGGTGGATGTTATGAATTGTGTTGAGTATGTTGCTGAAGAGGGTGGTGAGTAACGTCTCTACCCCATGAGATTCTCTGAATCCATGTTGGCAGGGGTCTAGGGGTGCGGCGTCATTGACATATTGCTTTATCTGGCATTGGACCTCTTTTTCGATTATTTTGGCCAAGAGTGGAATGCTGGAAATTGGTTTGTATGAATCGACTTTCTGGGGGTCGAGCTTTCTGTTTTTCAGCAGAGGTCTGATGGATGTGTGTTTTAGACTCATGGGGAATGAGCTTGTAGTGAATGATGTGTCGATGAGTCTAGTTATGAATGGGCTAAACTCTGTCTGTAGATCCTTTATCCAGAAGGCGGGACAGGGATCAGATGGAGATGTAGTGGTGTTGATTGTGGAGATGGTGTCCTTGATTTGCTTGTTGGATGGGGTGGTGAATGTGGTTAGTTGAGTTGTGTTTGTTGGTTTCTTGGTGGTGGTGGGTGAGTCGGACTTGATGGTTTGGCATAATTTTGATTAAAGGAAGTCAGCATAGTCTTGTGGGTGGATCTCAGTTTTTTGTTTCTGTCCTGGTTCTTTTGTTAGGTTCGTCACGAGGTTAAATAGGTCGTGAGGTTTTCTTAGCGACCGCCTTAGGGTGTCAGCGTGTGTTTGTCGCATTTTCTCCGTTATTGCATTGCGGTGTTTTGCCAGTTGGAGGTTATAGGCAACCTGATCTTCCGTGGCTCGTGATCTCCGCCATCACCTTTCGAGTTTTCTTAGGATGAGGAGCGAAGTCCGAAGTTCATTGGAGTACCAGGGCACAGCGGCCCTTTTCCTTGGAGCTTTGTTAGGTACTGTGCGATAGTACTAAGGCTGTCATTCCAGCAGGTGACCAGCATATCAAGGTTAGTTGTTGTCATGCCGAGGAGTGGTTGAGTGTGGTTCATGATGGTTTCCTTGTTGAAAGGTTGGAAACTTCGTGATGGCAACCTCATGGAGTTTGTCATACTTCCAGGGGGCTTCCTGCGCTGCTTTTTCAAGGGAATTTGGAATAGGATTAGCTTATGGTCAGACCATGGTACTGCATTATAGGTTGGCACGGTGATGTGGGCCAAGTCCAGGACAGATAGTGGGGCAAAAATCAAGTCCAATATGTTTCCCTTTGTGTGAGTTGGTTTGTTGATTAGCTGCTGATAATCTAGGTCTTTAAGTGAGTTAAGAAGCGCCGATGCTTGAGAGTCTTGTAGAGTTGGCAGGTTGAAGTCTCCTAGTATCCAGTTTGGGGTAGACAGGTTTGGGGTATTGCAGGCTAACTCAATTATTGTGGCTAGGTCATCAGGGGATGATGTTGGAGCTCTGTACAATAGGCTGATGGAGCAATGATTATTCGCTATGACTGCTATGTCAATGTTGGTTGTGTTGGTGGTGTTAGACAGGTGGAAATTGAGGTCAGTTTTAACGAGTATGAGTACTCTTCTGACCCTTTTGTTGTCTCTGAATTAGAGAAGAATTAGAAGAAGAATTAGAGAAGAATACAAGGTCGAGGCAGTGGCCATGCTGGTGAGTGGTGGCAGTAGAGCAAAACTGGAGGTCGAATGAGGAGATAAGGGAAAGGAGCTTTACAGCATAAAGATCAGAGGGGTTATCAACATGAATATTCAAATCCCCAAAAATAAGAGTGGGGGAAGAGGAATCCAGAAAGAAGGAAAGCCATGAGTCAAAATCAGTGAGAAAGGTAGAGGTGGACTTGTCAGGAGGTTGATAAATAACAGCTACCCAGAGAGTTAATGAAGTGAAAAGGCAGATGGAGTGGACTTCAAAGGAGGAAAAGGAGTGGGACTGAGGCAGAAGGAGGGGTTGGAATTGGCAGGAAGGAGAAAGTAGAAGCCCAATACCACCACCACGGTCAGTGGGATGAGGTGTGTGGGAGAACTAATAACCACCATGGGAGAGCAGCTACAGATGTCTTCTGGGAGGAGCCAGATCCCAGTTATAGCAAGAAAGTGGAGAGCATTAGAGATAAAGAGATCATGAGTAAAAACAAGTTTATTTGAGATGGAGTGTGCGTTCCACAAGGCCATGAGAAAGGGAGAGAGGAAGTGGAAAGGCAATGGATATGAATAAGATTAGAGGTGTTGTGTGAAGATCTCTTCTCAGAGTGTGACAAAAGTCTAGGGGGGCCAGCGTTGATATCTCCGTATGAGAGAAGGAGAAGGAGTAGTAGAGTGCGGGGCAGCGAGGAGACAGTACGGCGGAAATGAGGTTATCTTAGAGAGAGAGGAGATGGCTGAATGAGAAGGAGAAAGTGGTGAAAGCTCAAGAGCTGATGACAGGGTAGAGGACAGGTTGGTGGGAGAAGTGAGAATGGTAAAGGGGAGATAAGGAGGGGAAGAGTGAAGGTATTGGTAGGAAGGGAGACAGTTAGGGAGTATGAAGAATAGGAAGATAAAGTGATGAGGAGCTATAGAAGAGAGATGGAGAGGAGAACAGAGGCCAGAAGAAATAGATAGGTGGGGGATAGCCCCCAGGGGATTAGGTGCACCTGTGAATGGGAGAGGTAAGGAGTAGATGACAGGGACTGAGTGCTAGGGGGTGGGTGGATAGAGGGAAGGGGGGAAGGGTATAAGTTATTCAGCTCAGAAAAGGTGAACACAAGTACAAAAAGGTACAATGAGGTAAGAGAGCACACTAACAAAGATAAATAACAAAATATATAGAGACAGACAGACAGGACTCACAGATAGCAAGCAGATATACTCACAAAAGCAAATAGAATTCACCTTCCCAGCAGAGCTTCCCAGAGGTGAGGCAGGCAAACTTTGATGGTTCTTTTTATGTTTCTTCAAAATAGAGGCTGTTTTGTGTCTTTATTTTAAGAAGTCAGATGCTTTATGGGAGGAATAATACAAATATTTCCAGATGTTTCAAAACGGATTCAGCGATGGAGGAAAAGGTTTTGCGTCATTGCCTTGAAGATCTCACACTTGGAGCCTCTTTGAAGTTAAGGTTTCCTTGTAAATGTATGGTGCATTATTAGAACAAAATGTTTCATTTCCTTGAACTCACTCAACTCCATTTCTGGATGCTAGACCGCTGAAGGGCTAATTCTAAGAGACTTGGTCCTGTTTTGTAACTATGAGACTTAGGGGTATGTTTACTAAACTGTGTTAGTGTGATTCGCGTTAGGAGCCGCGTTAGTGGAAGAAATGCCAAAAAAGGACATGGGCGGTACATCGTTAGTGATAACGCGCGTTATAACGCGCCGCGCAGCAACGATCGTTACAGTGCACGTTACTGCACGTTAAGCGTAAGAAGGCGCGCAGACACCCAAATACAGAAACAAAGCTGTAGCACAATGGTTACTACACAAACCGATGGTACAAGGGTCATGGGTTCAATTCCCCAGTGTGCCTAATGAATAAGGCTGGCTGAGGCATCATGTGTAACCCTTTGAAAGCCTACTACAATATTTTAATCCACAGTCTGCAGCAGGGTTAATGTTTGCATATGTCAGGAAAATTGTACCCGTCTTATTCAATATGTCCCAATAGTGACGTTCCCTATGCCATGGTCATGTATTATATACCATTTGATAGGAATATTTAGGCAGAAGTTTGGATCCCGAAAGTTTTGGGCTTGGCCTGGAAAGGGTTAAGTATTGGGCTGTGAGGAAGTTTAGTTGTACTGTAATAGTGCTGCCAGCAAACACACCCTCACAGTGGCGTAACCTAAGGTGCCACATAAGGCACCCTAGAAGGCACTCCATAGGGCACATTATAAAGTGCGCTGTCTGCCAAGGCACCCTATAATGTCCCCTATAGGACAGCATGTAAGGCACCTTATAAGATGCTTTATAGGGCGCCGTATAAGGCGCCCTATAGGGCACCTTATGAGCCACCCTAAGGTGACAGTACCCTGAGGGTGGTTCTGCTGGCAGCACTAATATAATAAAAATAGACAATGCCTAAGACAGCCCTATCGATGAACCCCACTGTGGATTGTGAACCCATGACCTCTGGCTCCATGGGCAGTGAAGCAACCAGTGGGCTAGAGCTGCTAATAAACACCTGGCTGGCTACAGGAGGACTGCATGGCACCACACCCACATTCTGCTGTGGTTACCAGGGAGATTACATACCACCACCCAACCCACCCTCTGGGGCTGAGGGTGGGGGACAGGATCTCCCGCCCACAGATCCACTTTCTAACCCCCTGCAATGGTGGCAGTAGAGGGGACCATCACCCCAGTCCTGCTAGGGATCAAACACCCTACAGGGCAGGCAATGCAGAGCAGTACACATCCATAACACAATAGCAGACCGAGGGCAGGTCTGGAAATGCTCAGCTGCCCCCCACCATTATCTGACATTCTCCAGCAGCAAGCCTCCAGCCGCTGCACCCTGCACGGTGATCCAGCAAGACTCATACTAGCTGCAGACAGTCCACCAGCTAGTCCATAGTGCATGGTCCTGGAGGAGATGCATGTACCCAGAATGGGGATATCAGCATACACACCAAGCAGATAAGTCAGTGATTGGACCCCAAAAAGAAACCCATAAATATCACTCAAGAAAAATGCTATATAGCACTATGGGGGAACCTAGCCATGCCATGGTCACTGCTCAGTCAGGGTGAGAGTGACCTCCCAGCAGGACATGCTATGGCCACCCTGTCTGTGCAGGTGGTACCGGGCACTACAATGTCCGGCCATTGCCCTATGCCCTGTGCAGATGCAGCCAGGCCAGGCCACCCTTTCCAGGCTATTCCCATAATGGCTTGCTCCTCATTATGCACATTGGCAGGCCAATACTGGCAACAGTGCTAGCAGTGTGGGCTGTGGAGGGTGTTGGCAGCCACCACACACTGGATAGACAGACACACACTCCACACACCTTTGCCAGCATTGTGCAACTATAGAGGTGTTGGGCAGCCCAGGCCACCACAGCAGTCCTGGGCACAGTGCAGGCATGACTATGGTACGCAATACTGTAGGAGTCACCCCCCAGATTGGTAAACACTGTCAGACACAAGACCTGTAGCACACTCCACAGACATCAGAAAGGTTGCTATGATGCAGCTCACTCATAAAATTGTACTTAACCTAGGAATTGCTATCTGCCAATAATCATAGCAACCTTTTGATAGCTGTGTACCATATTCCCAGGTTTAGGGTGGCATTACTAAGGTATGCAAGTGCTAGTATTGGGAGATGCATGCAGAGCCCAAAGTCCTGCCTCTCCAGGAAGCTTTGGATAATGGGGCCTGTGGGTGTGGGTGTGTCTGCCCCTGTTGGCTGCTGCTTTACGGCAGAGGTTCCCAACTCCAGTCCTGCGGTGCAAAACACTGTTTGGGTTTTCATGCTGTCCCTCATGAATATGCATGAGATATATCTGCATACCATCGGGGGGTGGCGCATAGAAATTCAGCACAGGCATCTTTATCAGAGGCAGCATGAAACCTGAATGGTGTTTGGCCCTCCAGGACTGCATTTGGGAGGCTCTGCTCTAGGTAATGTGCATGTTTATGGTGTCTGTGCTCTGTAGGGTAAAATGTAGGTGTTTTGGGCATGTTTACGTCATCTGCAAGAAAGTTTCTGTCTGTATTAGCATGTTATAGTAGTGGGTAAGATATGAGGACTGGGTTGGTGGAAACCACAGCTGGGACTTGAACCTGTGACCTTCTGCTTCTGAATACACTGGTTTTGTGCACTGCACCACCATGTTATCACAGAGATGGTGCATTCCCTGGTGATACCATGACTGTTGGTCAGACAGGGCCTGTCTGTTGCAGTGCATGGCACCCACCTACACAGGGCTAGGCCACGGTCTGCTCTGGGCAGCTGCCACTGCCCCCTCCACCACCAGTATCCCTCAGCCACCATGCTGACATGCCCTTCTGCTGGTGGAGCTGGTGGTGCGCAGTCTCAGGCCATCCAGTGTGCGGGTAGGCGGCTGCCTATGGTGCGGGTTCTGGGGTAGGGGTGCCTGCATAGACGTCCACGCTCCCCCCCCCAGCCCCGCCTGCCAATGTTCCGTGCCCTTGGGGGTAGCTTTTGGGTACTATCCCCTGTGACACTTTGGGAAACCCACTCGTGCCCATGTTGGACCTTCAGCAGTTGCTGTCTGGCTGCTCCACTGTTTAAGCATTCATATGGGCCACCTAGGCATCACCCTAGTCCGCACTGTGGCCCAGCTCCACCACAGCATGTGCCGCCTGCGGCCCTCTGTATCCCCTTCTCTGGCATCTGTACAGTTGCCCTTCCGACATGCCCGCCCTGATGTTGCGGGACATGTGCACCTGTTTGATGGTGGGGAAAACCCTGAGCAGCGCTATGTCACTGTGGGCTCATTCACCTTGTATGGGGACGGCGTATAGACCCTTCCACGATTTATATCTGTTCTATGGAGCTTACTCGGGGGGGGGGGGGAGGGGTTGATGTTTTCTTTTTTTTTTTTTAATTCTTTATTTTCGTTTTATAACAACAAAGGAAAAGGAAGACATACAGCTAAAAGAGAAATACAAAATGTAATACATACACCAAAGTAAACCCCTACCACCCCCCTCCCCCCTGCTTCTTCTCCAGAAAACTAATCATTCCCGAAGCGGGCGTGTACTTACATTATTGTGTTACAAATCTAACGGTGACCGGAAACATGATGAGTGCACATTAAACAGGCATGTTGGAGCAATGAGCAGATTGTACATAATCATTAAGCATCTGCCATTTAGACAAGCGAGAGTGAGGTTGGGCATGGGGAATAGCTCTCCGAGGTATCTGCTCATATTTACTATATAAGCAGACAAGGTTCCACCATTCATTGACAGTAAGTCGAGAGCTATCCTTCCAATTCCTCGTGATTAAGCATATGGCTATACCCAGCATGAAATCAAGGAGAAAGTGACCCTTCTTAGGAAGAGAGGGGATCTCCGCCACAGAGCGGAGTCCCACGATCTTCCAAGAGAGAGGTTCGTGAAGATGTAAGATAAACTGAATACGACCCCAGACCCGCCCCCAATAAACCTGTAGTTGAGGACATTCATAAATAACATGAGCGAGGGTTCCCACAGCAGTATGACAAGACCAACACTGGTCCCTAGCATTTGTGTTCCATTTGGCTATTTTTTCTGGGGTATAAAAGCATCTGTGTGCAAAGAAGAAGAGAGTTTGGGTAACAGAGGCAGACCGGGAGACCCGCACTACTTTGCTCCAGAAAACGCTCCATTGCACAGGGGTTAAAGTGGTTTGCAGTTCGCGCTCCCAGGCTTGTTGGGCTCTAAAAATGGCTGTGTCTGTACCCTGACATAATATTTTATAAAAGTTAGAGGCTACCCCATGCGTACTACCAATAGAGTGAACTATCTCTAATAGCCCGTCCTCAGTAGCGACAGAGGGCGGCATGATTCGAGCACTTTTGAGGCAGTGTTGAAGCTGCATCAATTGAAAGTAGTGTTTCGCTGGTAACGCAAATTCCTTTTGTAAATCAGAAAAGGTTTTCCAACAAGCTGCGGAGAAAAGCTGTTGGGGTGTCCAGATCCCCCTTGAGTACCAGGGTTTCCATGCTATCGTTCTATTTAGGACTTGAATTCTGGGGTTATTCCATAGCGGGAGTCCGTCCGGAGGACATACGTTCGGGCCCAGTGATAGAATGAGAGTGTTAAAGGCCGCAAGAGTATCGACAATCATTGGTGGATGGCGGGTGTCTACTTGATAGGACATACCGGGGAGATGGGTCAACGGAATTGGGCTACTAAGCTCCTCTTCTATGTCAAGCCAAACTGGTCTGCTGTCTGTTGAGGTATCTAGCCATCGGGCACCTTGCTTAAGTAGGAAGGCTTGATGATATCTTAGAAAATCAGGAAATCTGGTACCCCCACTTTCCTTTGCAGACTGTAATTTTTGTTTAGCTATCCTTGGTGGCTTGCCCTGCCAGAGATAACGGACGAGAAGGCCCTCAATATCTTTATAAGTATGTAGCGGGAGTAAGCAAGGCAGCATTTCTAAAATGTAATTCACTTTGGGGACTATCATCATTTTCACAGTTTCTAAGCGACCCCACCATGTAAGAGATAAGGGAGACCAACGATTCGTGAGCTCACGGACCTTGGAGACTACCTCTTTGGCATTAAAACTAATAGTGTCTTCTAAAGGAGAACAGTAATGGACCCCAAGATACTTCACCATGCGGGATTGCCAAAGGAAGGGAAAGGCCTGCATGTCAGCCTCATGTACCCAGCGGTTCAGTGGGAATGCTACAGATTTGGTCCAGTTAATTTTATAGCCCGATAATTGTGAGTATCCGTCAATTAGATCCAAGACAGCTGGAACCGAATCGAGGGATACGAAAAGCATAAGGTCATCTGCATATGCAGATAGTTTAATCTCCCTACGACTGAAGGGGACACCTCGAATACGTGTGGATTGTCTAATAAGGAGGGCTAGGGGTTCAAGAGCTAGATCAAAGAGCATTGGTGATAGGGGGCAACCTTGACGCGTGTCTCTTTGGAGATTAAATGGCTGAGACTTGATGGCATTAACACAAATACTGGCGACGGGTTGAGTATACATGACTTGGAGATATCGGAGGAAGCCCTCCCCAAAGCCATACCATCGGAGAACTGCAAATAAGAAAGGCCATTCTAGACGATCAAAGGCTTTTTCGGCATCCAGGGAAAGACCCACCCATGGAAGATCTAGATTGGCAGCACTGGATAGCACATGGCACAAGGTCCGAGCATTGTCAGCAGTTGATCTGCCGGGTATAAAACCGCATTGGTCGGGGTGAATTAGGGTGGCCATCCTGTCAGATAGCCGGGTGGCCAAGATCGTTGCGAAGATCTTATAATCGGCATTAAGTAGGGAGATTGGACGGTAGTTGGCGGTTAGTAGCGGGTCTCTGCCTTCTTTCTCAAAGACTACCACATTAGCTGCAGAAAAGGATCCCAAAGAGGATGTATCTACCGCAAGGGCAGTAAAATAGAGTTTTAAATAGGGAACTAGATCTGCACTGAACGTTCTGTAGAATTCGGTCGGGAGACCATCGGGCCCTGCGGCACGGCCCGAGGCTGTTCGTGTTAGGGCAGATTGGATCTCTGAAGAAGAGAAGGGTTCATCCATCGCATCCCTATCATCTTCAGAGAGGGTCGGCCGCTGAATGCCAGAAAGCAATCGCTCGAATGTCTCTGACGAGAACTCACATTCAGATTGATATAGGCGGGTATAGAAATCCCGAAAGAGCTCTACAATGTCGGAGTCTGTGGTTACTATGCCCCCTCCCTGTGGAGCTCGAAGGGCCGCTACGCGTTTGGCTTCTTTTTGACCTTTCAAGGCGTTGGCTAAGAGTCGACCGGCTCGGTTATTTTCACGATAATAGGTCCCTCGCTGAAGCTCAATACTCTTAGAAGCTGCAGTTGAGAGGATTGAGTTATATTGAAAACGGAGACGCTGTAATCGAATTAATACACATGGATCAGTACGTGAAGTTAGAACTCGTTCGCCTGCTTTTATTTGTTGGTCTAGTGTGAATAGCTGCTGCTTGCGTTGTTTCCGCAGGCGAATTTGATAGCTAGTGATCGTTGCTCGAATGGCCGCTTTGAAGCCCTCCCACCAAGCCCAATTCGCAGTATCCTGGGGTAGATTAAAATGGAAGTAATCCTGTATGGCTGCTCGAATTTCTACCTGGAACTCTGGCTGAGTTAACAGGGCTCTATCAAAGAACCAGGCCCCCGTATTCCCTTGGGGTGCAGTAGTGTGTAATTGAAAGGAAATGGCGGCATGATCTGAAATATGTTGGGAGTGAATCTTTGCAGTATCTACCTGAGGAACTAACAGTTTTGATATTAGAAAGAAATCTATGCGAGACTGGGATTTATGAGGGGAAGAGAAGAAGATGAAGTCAAGCTCATTGGGGTGTAGTAACCTCCATAGATCAACTAAAGCAAGATCTTTGATCAGGGAGGTAAGCGTGGTGTGACTCTTGGGGGGACCACTTGTCCTAGGCGGCTCTTTGTCAATCAGGGGATCAAGGACTAGATTGAAATCCCCCCCAATTATCAATGAAGTATTAGCAGAGGCCTGTGCAACCTGAGCAATGGTAACAAAAAAGGCAGGGTCATCCACATTAGGAGCGTAAAGGCATATACATGTAACTTCAAGGCTACCTATCTTGAGGTGAACTCTGGACCATCTACCTTCAGTATCTGAGCTAGTCGCAATAATAGTAGCATGCAAAGATTTCCTAACCAGTATGGCGACCCCACATTTCTTAGAAACGGCTGGGGAATAGGCGGCCACCATGTAAGGTTTAATATTGAGTTTAAGAGTTTCCTTCGAATTTAAATGCGTTTCTTGGAGAAAGATCAGATCCGCGGCTTCCTGACTTAGGTAGCTTAGGATTTTCTTCCGTTTTATCGGATTATTGATTCCTTTTACGTTCAATGAGAAAATCTTACATGGTGCCATCAATCGGTAATAGACATTTGAGGTAAGGGCGCTTGAAAACATACAACATAATCAGAATCTGTGCAACAATGACATAATCACCAAGTAGTCTGACTAATACACCCCATATTGAAAAGTATGTACCAAAGTATCTTAGAGAAGAAGCAAAACCCCCAAAGAATATGGTGACCATATGTCTGCGGGAGGAGGCCCTAGAGAGGGAATAGAAAGACATGAAACAAAGAAAAGAAACACCAGAGTCCATAGTTAACACTGTCTCTGATACTCATCGAGGCTACTGTGGGTAGATGGAGTCGGGTCACAGATATCATCAAAAGTAAGGCAGCAAATTGCCCTCGCCAGACTCTTTGCTGGGTTGCGGCAGATCCAATATGGCGGGTGTAGCGGATATGAGAATACTTGCAGGAATATTCTGGAAGTCAGCGCATCAAGTCGGCTTCTTTGGAATCCAAAAACTCCGCTAGTAGATCAGGGTCCTCAAATGTTCTTGTCTGATTGCGAAGCGTGACTCGGAACTTGGCCGGGTACATCAGGCCATAGCGTGCTTGTAGTTGTTGAAGCCTCGGCCGGAATTCCAGAAAGCGCTTTCGGCGGTCGATCGTGGGTTTAGCCAAGTCGGGATAGAAGGAGATCTTGTGGCTCTCAAACTCCATATGGCCCTTTGCCCGAGAGGCACTTAGAATTTGCTCAACGTGTTGATATCTCAGAAGTCGAAAAATGATAGGCCGCGGGGTCTTCCTGTTGAGCGTTATGCTTGTGGGCACACGATGAGCGCGATCGATCTCCAAATCTTTGGTAAAAGTGGTTTGGAGCAGGGAAGGGAGGATTTTGCATAAAAACTCTTTCATGTCTCCCGATTCCGCTCCCTCCGGTATGCCCACGAGTCGAATGTTGTTGCGGCGCGCTCTATTATTGCCATCTTCCACTTCTTTCTGCAAGGCCCGCACCTGGCGTTCAACTTTGTCGAGTTTGGACAACCGGGCCGCATGGGAGTCCAATATGCTCTCCATTTTGTCCTGACGCGAAGAAAGCCCTTCTAGCTTGCTTTGCAGCACACCAAGATCTTCCCGCAGCGCTCGGAGTGCCTCCCCGTTTGACTGCACGAGGTCTTTGACCCCTCTAATCTCTGCGAGGATTTCCTGCTGCATTTCGGGGCCCTCGCGCAAGGCCAGCCCCTTCTGCGGGGACGGAGGTTCAGTTTTGGATCGTTTGCCGTGAGAAGCCGCTGGAGATCCAAATTCCAGGTGCGTGGGTTTGGTCCCCGCCATCTCACCAATGTGCCCCGGCAGGATCAGAGTAGAAGTTCCAAGTGTTTACGGTGTTAATTCAGGATTCTGAGTAGGCCTCTCGGGAGCCACAGCGTTATGCGACCATCCCGCTGGACATCAGGCTCCGCCCCCCCTGGTTGATGTTTTCATTGATACCACTATTGGCCAGCTTGGTTATTGTTTTTTTCCAGTCTGTTGGGGTCATTTTCAGTGTTTCTGTGCCCTTTTGTTCTGTGCACATGTATCACACTTATCACTGTTGTTTGGTTTCACTGCCTGGGCTGTACATTGCTGACACTGAAATGGTTTCTCTCCCTTGTAATGTGCCTTTAACGGCAGGTTTTCATTCGCGTTGGAATTCAGCCCTGAAATTCAGCGCGTTAGTGTGAGGGGAGCCTCTCCCCTCCCACTCTCCTCCCATTGACCCCTTCTCTCCGCACTCTCTCCACCTTCTGCGGTGTTTTACTGCGCCGCGGAGCATTACGATCGTTAGCGTGTCATAACGCGTGTTATGATGCGCTAACGATCGTTAACGTTACATAACGCACGTTATGTACGTTTACCGCAGTTTAGTAAACATACCCCTTAGTATCCAACTTGTTTCTTGTTTGTTTTCTTATTTTCCATCTTTCCATGGATATGTTGATTCTTTGATCCCGTCCCCTTTCCAATTTTGTGGAGTATTTAACCTGAGTTTTTACCTTCCTTTAATGATTGCTGTTTGTATTTGGATGTATTTCTGTCTCAACGTTTTGAATGCTTTGATGTATATTGCAAATTTTTGAATAAAACAAAAATATCTGCTTAGTGCAGACTGTAAGGACATTTTTTGGCAGCTTGATGTACGAAAAACAGGGGCCACTTTCTCAGATTTTTCCAAAGGAAGAGCATCCCAAAAAGTGTGAATTAGAGGGAGACTTGAACATCTTTCTGATTCTGACAGCCATACACTCTTGTTTTCTTTCAATGCTCTGCCAGGCAGTATAAATACAAATAGTGAAATATTTTTTTATCATTTTCTCACTAGAAACCCCCAGACAGATCCCTCTTCACCCTGTGTAGCCGTGTCTACTGACGCACTGTATCCTGTAGACTGTGACACACAGCTTCGCTGGATCTGTGAGAAATCTGCTGTTCACTTGCAGATGGAACAGGATCACAACCTTACAGTGGTATCAATTGATGGTAAAAAATGCACGGAGGTCGCAACAGAAAAGACGCATATATAACAGCAGAGTCCGAGAAGAAGAATCACACCTCTTTGTGACCCCTCTCAGCACCAGTTGTATTTTAATTGCTGTCTGCCATGTATTTAGATTTTACGTTTGATTAGTTACCATTCAAAATCCCAGCTTAAGGCAAGTTACTTTCAAGTACAGTAGGTAATTCCCTGTCTCCTGGGGGGGGGGGGGGGGTGGGTCTACTCTTTTGAAGATTTTGGTATCATCCGCAAAGAAGCAAACCTTACCCGACAGCCCTTCTGCTATATCACTAACAAAGATGTTAAAAAGAATCTGACCAAGGACAGATCTCTGGGGCACACTACTGGTACTCTCAGATTGAGCTCCATTTACCTGTACCTTTTGTCGCCTCCCACTCAACAAATTTCTAACCCAAGTAGTAACTTTAGGGTCCATCCATAGGGTGCTCAATTTATTTATTTATTTATTTCTCTTATATACCGTGCTATTTGACATCAGTGTGGTTTACATGGAACAATATTATTCTTACTGTGGGGGATTACACCATAAGTTACAAGTAACAGGGAGCTCAACTTGTTCATAAATCGCCCTTGAGGAATGGTGTCGAAGGTTTTACTGAAATCTAAATACACCACATGTAGGGCTCTCCCTTGGTCCAGCTACCTGCTCACCCAGTCAAAGAAATCAATCAGATTTATCTGACAAGACCTGCCTCTGGTGAATCCATGCTGCCTCGGATCCTGCAATCCTCTGGACTCCAGAAACCTCACTATTTTCTCCTTCAGCAACGCCTCCAACAATTTACTCACCACCGAAGTTAAACTAACTGGCCTGTAGTTTTCAACCACATCCTTACTTCCGCTTTTTTCTAAAGGGACCACATGAGCCTCTCTCCAGTCCTCTGCCACCACTCCTGACTTCAAAGAGGCATTGAAAAGGTCAGTCAGTGGAAATGATTGAATGTCCCCAAGTTCCTTTAGTATTTTCATATGTATCCCATCTGGACCCATCGCTTTGACTACTTTTAGTTAAACTAGTTTCCTCAGTAACAAGGTCTTCTAAAAATCATTTGAGATGCCCCTTGCTTCTGTCCCTGTTTGTAGGTATTTTCTGAGGTTCTGCTCCTGGTTCTTCATATGTGAACACAGAACAGAAATATTTGTTAAGCAATTCTGCTTTATCCTTATCAGCTTCTACATATTCCCCTCCCCCATCACCCTTGAGTCTGACAATACTACTTTTGCCCTTCCTCTTCTCACTAACATTTCTGAAAAATGTCTTATCCTCCCATTTTATTGCATTGGCTATTTCCTCCTCTTTTTGAATCTTTGCTTTCCTGACTACTTTGCTAGCTTCTCTAAGTTTTTCCAAATATAGATGCCTGTCTTCCTCTCTCTGTGATCTCTTGTATTTCATGAAGGCCTCCCTATTTTTCTTCACCTTTTCAGCATATTTCTTTCGAAAACCATAGAGGTCTCCTTTTCCTTTTACCTTTATTTACCATTTTAACAAAAAGGTTGGTTGCCCTTAAAATATCCCCTTTCAGTTTTGCCCACAGTTTTTCTACGTCCCCCAGCTGTTCCCATACCGCTAATGACTCCCTGAAATATTGGCCCATCTTGGCAAAGTTAGCTTTCCTAAAGTCTAAGACCCTTGCTTTTGAATGGATTTTAACAGCCTTAGTCCTAATATTGAACCACACCATCTAGTGATCACTGGATACAAAATGATTTCCCACTATATCGTCAGAAACATTTTCACCATTGGTAAGCACCAAGTCCAGTATGGCCCCTTCACATGTGGGGTTGGTTACCAGTTGCCTAAATAGTTCTCCCTGTAGAGAATCCAGGATCTCCATACTACTAGATTATACTGCAGCAGTTATGTGCTAATTAACATCTGGCATATTGAAATCCCTTATCAGTAGCACTTCCCCTTTCCTAGCAATGCTGTGCATGTCTTCAATTAACTCTACGTCCACCTATTCCTCCTGTGAGGGAGGTCTGTATATCATGCCAATGCAAATGGATTTCCCTTTCCCTCTTTTTAGTTTAACCCACAGTGCCTCCTCTCTCCCTTTTAACCCTGGAATTACCTAGATTTTTTGCACACACTGAATACTGTTGGGGTCATAAATGACCCCACGATGAATTTTAATTGTTAACCATGAAAATTTTAAACTAAACAGACAAAATATTATTCCAAATTAATTATTTATTATATGAAGGTTAAATGTTTTGAAATTTAATGCTTTATCATAAAATTACATGAAGAAGAGTTGCCATGAAAGCAGTTTTTGCATGCACTTGATGAACAGAGTAAAGTACTACAGTCATTTGCATGAGACACAGACAATTTCTGAATGTTCTTTGCAAACATTGCGCTTTCAAGAGGTGCAAACTATGTTGCTTTTCTTGTCTTTTTCTCTGGAACAGCAGTGACACCTTGCCCTTTTCTTTGGGATCCCGACATTGCAAACAGCATCAGTGGCTTCTTCAATGCTGGAAGAAGTCTCGCTGCAATTACTCTGAAGCAGCTGCTTTCCTAATTCCAAGAGGAATAGACGGCGTCTGTGCCTTGACTTGGACTGCCATTCTGGATTTAGTGACATCCAAACAATGAAGGCGTTCAAAGCACTGATGTCCAACATGTTGTAGAAGATTGTCACTGGCCAGCGTCTTGTCATTCGTTTTGTGGTATACGTGTGCAACATTTGATCTCCTGTATCTACTCCAGCTTTCCTAGAATTATAGTCCAAGATCATGCGTGGTTTTTTGTCTGGACATGTGTTATCTACTTCTTCTTGATCATGCAAACTGCTCAGAAGAAAAACCACCTTTCCTTTCTTCGGGCAATAGGAAACCAGAGTGGCATCATCGCGAAAGGCAAACACTTATACTCAATGATACCCTAGACACCCCCAAACTAAAGAAAATGTTCTATGTTACCTTCAAGTTGACCTCCCTGTTTAGTGTGTAATGTTCTGTGACAATGTAAACCGCTTTGACTGTAGGATAAAGTGGTATAGAAAAACTGTTAAATAAATATAAATTAACAAAGAGCAAAGTGAGGCATGATGCAAGAAAATAAGGCAAAATTGTACAATGTGTCAGTTTTTGTAAATAAAAGGAAGTGCTACAGAGAGCAGAAAGAGGTTATTATGGGTGACTGTTCAAGTTTGTAGTGTCATGACTGCCTCTCTAAAGCTTTAGCAGAACTTGTTGTCTAACTATGTGATGTGTTTTTATTTCTTCTCACTTGCTCTGGGATCAGAGTAAGAAGACAAGAGCTGAGTAAGGATTCCTTGCCCTTGGCTAGGAACTCCAACCTGCAACAAAAGGAAAGAAGGGGTCAGAGATGAAGGCACTTTGAGGAGTTGAGAGTGGTAAAGAGACAGCAAGGGGTCAGAGGCAAGAGAGTTAGTCAGATGGACAGTTTACTCTTGCTTGGCAAGTGCAATGGCAGACTGGAAAGAGGCTAGCATGAATTTAAAATATAGGAAATCTGCAAATATAGAAAGCTGCATGATTTGAGCCAAATGCACTCAGCTGAGCAGGCACAGGAATGTAGGTAGCAAGTTTTAGTGAACAGCCAGGGCTGAGGTACAGTATGTCTCACAGGACGTGAAGTGAGAGGAGCAAGAACATCCAGAGCAGAGGAGAGAATAATGTTATCAGAAGATATGGCCTCATCAACAGACTTAGATGATATAGTGGATGAAAGGTGTGATGAAGCAGCAGAGGAGAGAGCTCATGGGTTGATAGCATGAAGATTCCTAAAGATGTTGGAGGAGACTGGGCGAGAGTGAGGTGAGGTGAGGAGTGATGAAGAGTGAAACTTAGCAGGTGATGGTCAGGTAGGGGAAGAAATGAGGTGCACAAGTTTGAAGGCAAACAGAGAAGAAGACAAGGTTGAGTAGGGGCAGTAGAGCATAGCTGGAGATTGAATGAGGCAATAAGGGAAAGGAGCTTTAAGGCATGAAGGTCAGAGCGGTTATCAGAATGAATGTTAAAATCCTCAAGAATAAGTGAAGGGGAAGATGCACCCAGAAAGAGGGAAAGCCAGTGAGAAAGGTAGAGGTGGACTTATCAGGGGGGTCAATAAATGACAGCTATCTGGAGAGGTAGTGGAATAAAAAGGCGGATGGAGTGGACTTCAAAGGAAGTAAAGAAGTAAGGCAGAAGGAGGGGTTGAAAAATGGCATCTGGCCAAACAGGATATTCAATACTGTTGGCTGGATATGATCGTGGCTTTGAATATCTGTGTCTAGCCAGTTGCTTTATTAGGACTGGCCACCACTGTTGAAAATGCCCCCTCCCTCCTTAGTACTTATGAACGGCTCATTGGTGTGGGGTCTTTGATAAAATAAGTATGTTGTTGTGTGCCATGAAGTCAATGCTAACTCCTGGCACCCCTGTGGATAGTTGTCCATGTTGTGGCTATCACCGTGATTTTCTTGGGGAGATGCAACTGGAAGTAGATGGCCAAACCTTTGTTTTGCACAGTGAGCCTACAACACCTGGTATTTGAAGGTGGTCTCCCATCCAAGTTCTAATCAGGCCTGACCCTGTCGCTTCCACAGTGAGACAAGAGTAGGCTCGCTCAGGGTGCCATGATCATAATTAACTAAGTTTAGAGCTGCCAAAAAAGGTGTGTATGTGGTGACCTGCACATCAGACAGAGCCATTCTACAAAAGAAAATTTTCAAACAAAGTGCTGAATCATTCAGGGCTTTTCACGGGTAAGTAGAAAAATTTACATAAGTGTGAGGCAGGTGGTGATACATGTAGGTAGTGTCACTTAAGTGATAGATTTTGCAAAACTGCTTTTCTAAGGAGAACCAGTTAAGGAGCCTATGTTGTCTTTATAAAATATGCTTAAAACAGGAGCCTTTTTGGTTTTCCCACATAGGCGTCCTGTTAAAAATCAGACCCTTAGTTACACTTATAAGCATAGACTAAATTCAAACAAAAATAAATGGAAACAAAAAGTAAGTAAAGTAGTGCTGAGGCAGACCAAGATTCATCAAACCCCACATCCTGTCACCAATAGTGGTCTGTCAAGGCCTCATATAACCCACCAGATCGCAAAAAATAGATCTATTTCTTAAAGCTAAATTCCAGGAATGAGCGATGGCTTTCCCAAGCCTAACAATTTTTTATGGACTATTCTCCTAGAAACTTGACCGATTTATTTTGAAGCCCTGTACTTTAATCACCTTCACCAGGTCCTCCATAAGAAAAGCTTTCCACAGTTTGTTTTCAGTTTGTGGAAGTTACTGTCATGCAATGTCTTCTTATTTTAGTATTGAAAGGTTTTTCTATTTCACTGTTCCACTCTGCTTATGAGTTTAAAAACTTCCATCATATCCCATTTTTCAGGAGCGACGGAAGTCCCTTTTCTTTGGGGGTTCCAAGTACCACCCCAAGTTACTACAACTACTATTAATCATTTATAAAGCAGTACAAGACTCCACCCTAACTCTGCTCCAAGTTCCGCCCCATGGGCAGAGATTCTTCCTGTTCTGCCTGCGGGGATCCGATCTCCCATGGGCAGACAGGAAGGATCTTTGCTGTAATTGTGGATTCTCTTCTTCTTCTGCCCACGGAGGATGGGATCCCCATGGGCAGCCTGCTGCCTGCTGGCTGCGATCATGGCAAAGAGCCTTCCTGCTCCGCCCGTGGGAATCTGATCTCCCGCAGGCAGATAGGAAGGGTTTTTGCCACAATCATAGCTTCTCTTCTTTTGCCCATGAGGGATGGGATAAGTGTGAGCAGCCTGCTCCCTACCATGCCGTGATTTTTGGTGGGGCCAGGACCCATGTAGTACACTCCTCACTCCTTCCCGATGCCTATGCCATCTGTTATCTCTTCTCCAAGCTGAAGAGGTCCTACCTGTTTAGCCTCTCTTTGGAAGCAGACCCACTTTTAATTATGGGCAAAAGAGGCAACTGCCTTAGGCCTTTGCACAATGGAGACCCTACTGCCCATGGGTCACAGCGACCCTGTTCTTGCCCCCACACCCATTCCCACCACTGCCCCCTCTCTCCAGGATGTGCAGCAGCCATTAGAAAGCCACCACAGTGCCAGAGTTTCCTTCTCTTCTGGCGCTGTGGTACCATTCATACTTCTGTTTCTGCCTGGAAGAGAAGGTAACTCCGGCATCATGGTGCCTTCTAATGTATTGTTACCACTGCAGGTCCTGAAGAGGGCCCATGAATGGAGGGGGGCCTGCAAATAGAGGGGAGCCCATTGGAAATGTTTGCCCTGGGCCTCATCGGGCTTGAAGTGGCCCTGTTTGTAAGTGGGGTGTTTTATTTAACAAATTTTGATATACTGGTTTTCTACAAGTCAAAACGGTTTACAAAAACTGAGTTGATACGGTGAATGGCTGAAAAAAACAATTGACAATAAATGTTGAGAACATTACAACTGTGATTAGTGAATGAATAACATTATAAAGCTCAAACATTTGCTCAAGGTCATTTGTAAATTATGTACAGAGGGAAGTAAGGGTTGAGAGTGTGAGGAGTGTGAGGAGTGTGGGGTGGCGGAAGCTTTATGGGGGTGGCATGGGGAATGAAGTGTCGGTTTGTAAATGATTGTTTTGTACAGTAATTGGTTAGTGTCCATCTCCGAAGTGTCCCAGGAATAGATTGGTCTTTAGTTGTTTTTTGAAATTCAGTGATAGACTTGATATTGTAAATTGAGGGGGATAGTGAATTCCAGAGGATGGGGGCATAGACAGAGAACACTCTTATTGTGGTTTGAATGCAGTTGCAAAGCTGCGGTGGAAGACTAAGGAGATTTTAGGTGCTCTTTCTTCTTGGTCTGTCAAAGTTTGATGTGTGAATTATTGTTTGGAGGTGCTCTGAAGATTGTTTGTCTAGGATTTTGTGGATGATGGTTAGAACTTTGTAATTTATTCTAGAGCTTTTGGGAAGCCAGTGGAGGTATTTGAGAATAGGAGTGATGTGGATTTGTCTTGAGGCTTGGAAGATGGTTTGAGCAACGTTATTCTGAGCAAGTTGTAATGGGAAGAGTGCGTACTTAGGTAAGCCTTGGTAAATGGAGTTGCAATAGTCGAATAGAGGTGTGATGGTGGCTTGGCAGACTGAGCGGAAAGTATCAGTAGAAAGGAGAGTGCATAGATTTCAGGGAGTTTTAAGCTTAAAGTATACTGCCTTGGTGATGCTGATAAAGTATGATTCTGGGGTATTTTATCTGGGAGCTGACTCGGATGTCATTTTTCCTAGTTCTGATGGAAGCAGAGGGTTGAATTTGGGGCCCTTTTGATGTGGAGGAGCTCTGTACTATTAAGATTGCCTTATAGATTGTGGAGGTGAAGCCATTTGATTACTTCAGTGAAGCAATTTGAGATCATGGAGCAGTCAGGTGCAGATATAGAGAATGATGTGAAGATCATTATGTCATCCATGTATATCAAGTACTTAACTAGGAACGGACATCTGAGAGGAGAGGGATGATCCTTGGGGCACTCCTTGGTGTAGAGTGAAATCGTTTGATGTTTGTGATTGAACTTTTATTTGTTGATTATTATTGGAGAGATTGGACTGGAACCATTTGAGGAGGGTGCCATGGACTCCAATGTGGTGGAGTTGGTTGAGGAGGAGTTGATGGGATACGGTGTCAAAAGCAGTGGAAATGTCTAGCAAGAGCAGAATGAAGCCTTGGGTGATTGTTTCAATGTCCATTAGGGGTGAGTTTAGTAGGGAAGTCATGAGTGTTTCTGTACCGTGGTTGGTTGGTTCAGAAACCATGTTGATGTGCGTCTAGAGGTGTATATAGAACAATGTGATCTTGGAGTTGGGTTTAAACAGCTTTTTCAATGACCTTGGAGATAAATGGTATTCTTGTTATGGGTCTGTAGGAGGTTGGTGAGTGTGGATCAAGGTTTGGTTTCTTTGGGCGCGGTCTTATTGATGCTTGCTTGAGGGAGGGAGGTAGGAGTCCTTGAGAGTGGGAGAAGTGGACAATGTCAGAGAGGATTGGTAAGAATTGGTCTTTTGTGATTTTAATTCAGGAGACTGGACATGGGTTGAGAGGAGAGGTTATGATGTTGATATTGCTGACTATGTTATTGAGCTCCTCTTGTGTTAAAATGTTGAAGGTGGTCCAGTGGCGGTCTTATAAGGTCTCTTCATTTGAAATTGGGATGGTAGAGCTGCAGGAAGGGGTGGCATTGTACTTGGCCAGTAGATAAAATGCCATGTTCTGTGGGTTGAGGGTGTGCTTCTGGTTTGTCTGTGAGGATTCTTTGGTGCGTGATTTAACAATATCAAAGAGTTCTCTGGGTTTATTTATTTATTTATTTATTTACAATTTCTTATATACCGCACTATTCGGCATCAGCGCGGTTTACATGGAACAGAGAAATCAGAACGTGAAACATAGTTCTGAGTTTACATATAACAGGATAGTAAACTTGGATAAACAGGGGAAACTATTTACACACGGGAGTCATAGATTAAATATCATGAGAATTATGGACAGGACACCTGGTTAGGAGTGTTCCCTGGTTGAATAGGCATGTTGGTGTAGCTACAAGTATTCAGTGTATGTGATTCAATGTTCTCTGGGAAGTATTTGAGGAACAGGTAGTGTTTGAGGGCTTTTCTGAACTGTACTAGGTTAGAGATCGATCTGAGGTTTAAAGGTAAAGCGTTCCAGAGTCTTGGGGCACAGAATCTGAAAGCTTTATTTGATGTTGTCGCTGTGCATCTCGTTGATTCTCTCGGAATTGTTAATATGTTTATTGCTGCAGATATTCTTGATCTATTAGGGGTTATGGCTTGGATGAGGTCGGTTAGTGATGAGGAGGAGAGGTTATTTACCGCTTTGAATGTCAGTAGTACTGTCTTGAAGATGATCCTGGCCTGTATAGGAAGCTAGTGTAACTGCTTCAAAAAGGGCATCACATGGTCTCTCCTAGATGCTGCATTTAGAACCCTCGCTGCGCTATTCATTGCGAGCTGTAAGGGGTTCAGCGTGGATTGTGGAAGTCCTTGTAAAATGGCGTTGGCGTAATCAAAATGTGGTATTATAAGAGCCTGGTAAATTGTGCGAAAGTCGTCTGATTCAAGCAAAGGGCGAAGATGTCTGAGGGAACGGATCTTGAAATAAACAGCTCTGACAGTGTTGGCTATGTGTGCCTTCATGTTAAGGTTTTGATCCAATATAACACCCAGGTACCGAATTGTGGGTTTTGTTTGTAGATCAGCTTCTTTTACCTTCAAATATTGTGGAGGGTTGAAATTCGGGTTCCTCGTAATGAAGAGCACCTCGGTCTTCTTATACTGAATTCTGAGGTTTTGTGATAGGAGCCAATCAGATATGGCATTGAAGCAATTTGTCAAAGGGGAGAGGTCTAATTTATCTATGGAGAATGGCATATAGAGCAAGACATCATCGGCGTATATCATGCAACTGACATTGAAGGACCGGATGATATTACAAATGGGTTGCATGTAAACGTTGAACATCAAGGCAGAGAGGGAGGATCCCTGTGGAACACCCTGACCTTGATGAAACGGTTGTGATGTTGCTCCGCCGGATCGTACGTGTTGCCATCTTCCAGACAAGTATGATCTGCACCATTCAAGGGCTGTTCCACAGACGCCTTTCTCACTTAGTCGCCCTAGGAGAAGCTCATGGCTTACTGAATCAAAGGCTGCAGCAATGTCTAGGAAAATGAGTGCAATCCCCTGATGGATGTTGTCAACACCGGTGATTATATTATTGGAGAGGGTGGTAAGGAGTGTTTCCACTCCATGTGACTCCCTGAATCCATGTTGACATGGGTCTAGTGGAGCAGCTGAGTCAATATGGTCTTGCAACTGTCTTTGCACCTCCTTTTCAATTATCTTTGCAAGTAAAGGTACACTTGAAATGGGTCTGTAAGAGTCCACCTTTTGGGGATCTAGCTTGCTATTTTTTAGTAATGGTCTGATAGATGTGTGCTTGAGTTCAGACGGGAAAGATCCGGTTGAGAAGGATAGGTTCATTATCCTGTTTATTATTGGGCTGAGGTCACTGCGCAGTTCCTTTATCCAGAAAGCTGGGCAAGGATCAGTCTGAGCAGTGGTGGTATTGATGGTCATGATCGTGTTTTCAATGCTCCTCCTGTCAGGGGTCGAGAAAGAGGCTAGATATGTTGGGCACTCTAGGTCTGTGGAAGTAACCTCTGTTGAAGGTTTATTCTTCTGACATACTTTGGATTGTAAGAAATCGGCGAACTCTTGAGGGTGGATTTCAAATTGGTGTTCGGGGGCTGGTTCCTTGGATAGAGACTTGACTAAGTTAAACAGATCATGGGGTGTGTTTAAAGAGCGCTTCAGGGTGTCGGTGTGGTATAGCTTCATCTTCTCTGTGATAGCTCTGTGGTGGATGGTTAGCTGATGGATGTATGCTGACTGGTCTCCAATGACGTGTGACCGACGCCATCGTTTTTCAAGTTTCCGTAGTCGGGTGAGTGAAGATCTCAACTCTGCTGTGTACCAAGGGGCTGTTGTTCTTTTCCTTGGTGACCTGTTAGGAGGTGGTCGTAGGGCTACCGCACTGAGACTACTATTCCAGCAAGAGATCAAATCTTCGAGGTTTAGGGTGGTCTCATTAAAGAGTGTGTTCGTTTCCGCAAGGATAAGATCTCTATTGAATGGACGGAAACTTCTAGCAGGTAGTCTGTTAGTTTTGCTAGGCACTCTGTTGATCTTTGATTGGCTGTCTTGTGTGGGAATCAGGAAAATGATGAGTTTGTGATCTGACCATGGTACATCAGTTATGGACATCACAGCATCATGGAATTGGTCACAAACCATCTGTGGGGCGAATACAAGATCTAGCGTATTTCCCTTCATGTGGGTCGATTCCTTAACTAATTGTTTGTATCCTAGAATCTCCAGAGCTTCGAGAAAGGCCGATGAGTGGTTATCCTGGAGTGCTGGCAGGTTGAAATCGCCTAGTATCCAATTTGGTGTATTAGGATTCTGGGTGTTGGTTGCAAAGTTTATTATAGTTGGGAGGTCATCCGGAGAGGCTGAGGGAGCTCTATACAGCAGGTTTATAGAGCAGCGCTTGTTAGAAATTGAGACTGTCTCCAGGTGGGTTGTGCTAATAGAGTCATCCAACTGGAAATGGAGGTCTGCCCTGGCTAGAATGAGCACTCCACCTCCTCTTTTGTTTTGTCTATGGCTAGTAAAGGTGGTAAAATTTAAGGGGAGAAGTTGGTTGAGTATAACGTTGTCTTCTGGGGATAGCCATGTTTCAGTAACCATGAGAATATCGAGGGTATGGATGGATATGACGTCTGAAATCACGGGCCACTTCTTACGGATTGAGCGGGCATTGATGAGGGCACATTTTAGGCTTTGTGGATACAAGCTTTTGTCTTTTTTTTCTTGTTTAGCTTTCGCAGAGTGTTGGAGTGCAATATGTAATAAATGGGGGTGGTGGGAACGGGTATTCCAGTTTGTGTTGTAGTTGGATGTACCTGCCCATCTTCTCCCATGGCTCGCTAGGATTGGAATTTGATTGTAAGCAGGGGCTAGGGCTAAAGAGTTTGGGAGCCAAATATTGAGGAGGAGGTAAAATCCAAGCATGGTGGCGATAGGGGCCCCTTTCTTGGAAAGCTAGGCACTGTATTCAGGACAATGAGCTGGCTAAGGTATGGAGAGAAATTCAGAGAAATACTAGGGGGATTGGATACTTTGTAAGGACATATAGGGGCATGTTTACTAAAAGCCGTACAATTGCGTGCCGCACAATAGCGCACGGAAACGCGGCACTCAAACGCTCAGAAACGCTCTTAAACGCCCCGCACAAGTGCGCTTGGGCCCCGCACAATTGCGCGCCGCACTAACGTGCCCCGCAAAAGTACCCGGCCCGCAAATGTCCGATAGAGGCGTGGAAAGGCATTCTGAGGGCGGAGGAAGGCTCCCGAGGGGCGGAGGGACGGGGTCAATGGGTGGAGAGTGGGAGGGGAGAGGCTCCTCGCACAGTATCGGGCCCGAATTTGCATGTAAAAACTACCGCGAGTGAAACACTCGCGGTAGAAAGCATTTAAAGGGAAGAGAAACCATTTACGTCAGCAATGTACAGGAAAACCGGGGAAACCAGCAAAACGTGAGCAGTGTGATATATGTGCACAGCACAAAAGTGAAAATAAAAATAGAAAATGACCACAACAGAACTATTAAAAATAGTAATTCAGCTGGGGAACAGTTATAGTGATGGGCAAATACAGAAATCACACCCAGCAAAGCTCCAGAAAAAAGAAATGACGTTTGGAAGGGTCTACTGAGAGGAGACTCTTCCAAAAAACATTGCCACGTATTGGAGCTTTCCTGGGAGTGTTTGCTATGGTTGCCCATTAATATCACTGTTGCCCAGCGTGGTGATATTTTGTCCCACATTTTCCGTGGTCATTTCCGGGGTTTATGTGCACGTTTGTCACCAGACAGGGTGCATATGCCCACAGTAGAATTGCGTAGAGCAGGGTTTGTGACTCCATCCTGCCAGGCTTACTGCCTCCAGGGGCTGCACTGTCTCTGTGGCCAAAGTGTGGTACAGCGGACAGAGTCATTACCTCTAGGACCAGAGGGCAGAGGTTCAAAACCCAGCTGGGGCACCTGCCAGCCCAGTCCCTATATTTACCCACCACTAAATAAAGATAGCGCAGACACCCCTGTATGCATGGGGAAAACACCCATATTTTACCCAACACCGCACACACACCACAACAATGGGCATTACCTACAGCCAAGTCCCCCAAATGCAGTCCCATACTGCCACATTGCAATCAGGTCAACTGCTTTTTCTGAGAGAAGTTCATGCCAGCATGTTGGCGGACAAGTACATGTGGTGCAGGGGGCAGTGGCTGCTAACCACAGAAGACAGAGGCCTAGCCATGTGCAGGCTGGCACAGTCCACTGCAACAGACAGGTCCTGCCGGATCCACAGTCATGGACAGTCCAGGGAATCCAACCAATCTGTGGCTACACAGTGGTGCAGTGCACACAGACAGTGCATACAAGAACAGAAGGTCACAGGTTCAAAGCCCAGCTGGGGCTACTGCCAATCCTGCCCACATATTTTTCCCACAACTAAACAGTGATAGTAAGGACACACCTTTCATGGCGGGGACATATGCAATGGTAAGACATCTATCTTTTACCCCACTGAGCACAGACACCATGAACAGGGGCAGTACCTAGAGCAGAATCACCCAAATGCAGTCCTGGTGGGCCACACACCAGTCAAGTTCCATGCTGACACTCATACATATGCCTGTGCTGTATATCTATGCACCACCCCCATGGCATGTAGATGTAGCCCATGCATATTCATGAGGGATAGCAGGAAAACCCGAACAGTGTGATGCAAACCTGGACTGGAGTTGGGAATCTGTGCCGTAAAGCAGCAGCCATCAAGGGCAGACACACCCACACCCACAGGCCCCATTGGCCAATGTCTCCTGGAAAGGCAGAACATTGGACCGTGCATGCAGCACCCAAAACGAGCACTTGCATAACTTACCAATGTCACCCTACACCTGAGGTATACGGTACACAGCTCGGAGACGTTTGCTAGGAGCACAGGCAGGCAGTTATCCATACGTTACGTACATACTGCTAGTTGACCCCATCCAAACAATCTGTTAGGTGTTTGCAGGGCATGCTCCAGGCCTGGCCTCTGACGGTGCTTACCACCCTGGGGAGTGACCACCAGCTGTAATGCGTACCATATCCATGCCTTGCCGTGCTCAGGACCGGTTTGGTGGGCAAGGCTACTTACCCCCTCAATCGTAGCACCATGATGGCAGAGGTGTGGAAGTGTGTGTCTGTCTATACAGTGGGTGTTGGCTGCAAGCCCCTTCAACAGCCCGCACTGCCAGCACTGTTGCCAGTATTGGCCAGTCAATGTGCATAATGAGGTGCAAGGTACCATGGGTATAGCCAGGGCAGGGTGGCGTGGCCAGGATGCATCTGCACTGGGCATAGGGCCCTGGCAGGGACATTGGCTGGGATATTGTAGTGTCCGGCCACCACCTACACAGACAGGGTGGCCAAAGCATGTCCTTCTGGGGGATCACGCTCACCCTGACTGTGCAGTGACCACAGCATGGCTAGGCCCCCCCATAGTGCTGTATAGTAGTTCTCTCATGTGATAGATATGGGTTTCTCTTTGGGGCCCAGTCACTGATCTATCTGCTTGCTGTGTATGCAGACAGCCCAGTTCTGGGTGCATGCATTTCCATTGGGAACATGCACTATGGACTAACCAGCAGACTGTTTGTAGCTGGTAAATGTCTTGCTATAATGGCTTGCAGGGTGCAGTGGCTGTTGGCTTGCTGCAGGGGAATATCTGGTGGTGGAGTGCAGCTTACCATACCCTGGGCTTATGTCTGTCTGCTATTGTGTTATGGCTGTGTATGGAGCTGCCTGCCTGGGGGGGGTGGTGGTGTTCCTCAGCAGGACTGGGGTTGATGTTGCCCTCTACTGCCACCTTTGCAGGGAGGTAGAGTGTGGATCCCTTGATGGGGACCATGTTTGCCACTGGGGGGGGGGTGCCTGATGGCAGCAGACAGGGATATCCATGGTGTTTGTGCAGAAACTAGCTATCTTACACATTAACACTGCTTTGGAACGCCCGCTTGGCCTCCAGCAGCCATGGCAGGTGTTGTTGACCTGGTCCTGGCCACCTCATTGCACACTCAGGGTGAGCACAGTACCCGCACGATGTAACGGTGTGTGGCTACTCTGTGCCAGTAAAACACCCGGTCAGTGCCCCCTACTAGGCCAAGGTGCTGTGTGGGTGCACCCGGTCACTTCCCCCAACAGGGCCGAGGTGCTGTGGGGGTGCATTCCCCATCTTGTGTCCATCGGCGGACAGCTAATTTGCATGTGCAGTGCATCATGGGTACGGGTGGCCTAACCCTATCCTGTTGACACCAGCAGACTGTCTGTGAGGTGACGTGTAGGCTATCTGCAGCCAGCCAGGGGCCTGCTTACAGCTATGGAGCTGTAGCGCAATGGTTACATCACTGCCTGTGCAGCCAGAGGTCATGGGTTCAAACCCACAGTGGGGCCCTTTGGTAGGGCTGTCCACAGCTTTATTTTTATTTACTGTACATATGTCTATGCCGGCAAGACCACCCTCAGCTTACTATACCCATTAGGTGCCTCTGAGGGTGCTTCATAGGGCGCCCTGTAGGCCACCTTATGGTTGCCATCCCTATAGGGTGCACTATACATTATCCTGTGTCGCAACATACATGCTGCCCCATAGGGGTCATTCAAGGGTGCCTTGGCGAACAGTGCACTGTAACATGTGCCTTATGGGCCGCCGTATGTTAACATGCTGGGAGAGTGCGTTTGCTAGTAGTGATAACAAAATAAATTTATACAGCCTCCTACAGCATAATACATACTGCCTCAGCAGGCATTTTTCACTGGGCATTGTGAGGTGTTGAACCCCTGATCCCTGCACCATTGGTCAGTGTTGTAACCATTGTGCTGTGGCTCTGTTCCTGTGCTTGTGCATCAGCGCGCCGCCTTGTGCCTATCAGCGCGCCGCCTTCTGCCGCCCAAGGGGACCAGTGCGCCGCCTTCTGCTGCCCAAAAATAACTGTGCGCCGCCTTCTGCCGCCCAAAAATAACTGTGCGCCGCCTTATGCCGTTCCAAATTAATTTGCCTCCTAAAACAATGTTAATCATTACAATTACTGCCTCAGCTGACCTTTGTCGTTGCGCACACTGGGGGATTGAACCCATGGCCCCTGCACCATTGGTCAGTGTCTTCACCGTTGTACCACGGCTCTGTTGTTTTGTATACTCAGCAGCGTGCCACTTTGCCTTTCCACGCGCTAATGTCGACCCCCGCACATTAGCGCGACGCACACACATCCGGTTGCTTACTACCGTTTTTTTTCTATTTTCTGCCTGAACCGCCCACTCCTTATATGGCACAGGCACACTAGCACGGCCCCGCACGTTAGGAATGTTTAGTAAACAGACCCCATAGACAGTTTGTATTGATGTATGAACAGTATTGTATTGACATCCAGATAGTAATCAGATAGGTAGCATATAGATGCTTTGTTTGTTGATGGAATGTGAGAGGTTGTTATTGTAGTACTCTTTTTTGGTGTTGATAGTTGCATTGTGGTATAACTTTAGTTCCTCTAGATAATGCGATTTGATTTCATTGCTTTGAGACTTCCTCCACTGTCATTCAAGACGTCACAGGTTGAGTTTCTGCGATTTTAGGTCTGCAGAGTACTAGGGGACATGTGGCTGCTTGGGGTTCTTATGTTTAGAGGATGGAGTCTTTGGGGTTCATTATCTGTATCTTGATGAAGCATCCATACTTTCTGTCATGGTGAGAGCTGGAAGGGTGCCATATGTTTGGTAGTCTGTTTGTATGTTTGGGAATTAGGGGACTGGAAGGTAAGCGCAGAGGACTGCGATGGAGATAAGAAGAGGATACTTAGGATGGTTAGCCAGTAAAGTGAGTAAGTCATGTTGTAGTATGAAAGGGGGGGGGGTGCCTTGTTTCCTGTTGCTGAGAGCTGGGTTAGTTGGGGTGGTTGAGCGACTGAGATTCGGGTCAGGAGGTGTCGTATGCTTTGTTTATGGATGTTTATAGGTGTAGGTTGGGAGCTTATATGCTGAGGTTGTCTAGGTGCTTCCAAGATTTGTTAGTGCTAGCTTGGTGGTAATTTCTATCCCCTTTATCATTTTTGCTACTTTCTCTGGACCTTCTCTAATTCTACTATAATTTCTGACCTGAGGCAACCAATGTTCCCCACAGTACTCATGATGTGGACATACCAGGGACCTATGAAGGAGCATAATGATATTCTCACTTCTGTTCTCCATTACTTTTCAAATATTCCCTAATATTTTATCTGCCATTTTTTTTTGCAGCTATGACACACTGGGCTGAACATTTCAACATATTGTCCAGAGTCCACAATGAATTGAGATCTTTTTCTTGGGTGGTGACTCTTTACTCAGAACCAAGCATTTTGTACCAGCAGTTGCGATTATTTTCCTAAGTGCATCACTTTGTACTTGTCCAAATAAATGTTATCTGTCATTTAGAAGGTGAGTCTTCTAGTCTTAAAAGATCTTTGCGCAAATCTTTGAAATCCTATGCCACTTTCATGACACTAAATAATTTCGGGGCACATTTACTAAGAAACGCACTGGTAGCACATGTTGGGGGCCAAATGTTAACATGGACACCCGTACAAGTTTGGGTTTGTGTGCATCCATCCTCCATATTCCCATCACACAGACTCACTGACCCATCTATCACATGCCCAATGACATTCACACTTCCACCACAAACTATAAGTGAAAGTATCCAGACTCCATTAGTTATATAAACCATGACTTATTGTAGTGTCCATTAATACTGCTCCATCTGGGGCCACAAACTGCATACCTTCACCCAGACCATCCCAATGCCTGCCATCCATGTGACCCATAGTTCTTATTTAAAAAACAAATAGCAATCGCTGTTGCTTCAGTAGATCCTGCCAAACAGCTGAAGATCCAAATGGTGGAGTCGTTTATGTAAAGATGGGCCTGGAGGCATAGATAAGACTCTTCTTCATTATCAATAATACTGCCAGACCCAGCCACAATCCTACAATGCTGCACCACCCAGTCTTCTGACACATCATTAATCCTTTCACAGGTATAATAAATATTTTCCAAATCTTTCAGTAGAAAAATAACACAGGTACACTAAAAATTTTTTTTTTTAAACTGCCTCTAATGTTTCAAATGATTTTTACGTTTTTTGGTGCACTGAATCCAAATCTGGTAACCAATTTGCTCCATCACGTACAGATTTTTTGCTACATTGGGTTAGCAGTTTGAGGTGAACGTTTCAGATTGAGTGCGATCGAGATAAAAGTTTCTTGGATGAATTCTTTATACTAATTGTTTAGTAGTTATTCAAATAAGAATAAAGAAAATTGTAACAAGGCAGCACATAAGAATAGAGTAATGTCAACAAAACACACTGTGATGGTAGCAAAATTGTCTGCACTTAAAACAGCCACATACATGTGCACAAACATTGAGCATATAAGAGCGAGGTTAGACACAAAGCAAAGCAAAGAAATGTGCAAAAAATGTTGTACAGGTATGTATGTAAGAATAGAAAACGCAAACCGCACCATTGCAATACATGAAGACAAACACCCGATGGTGTGAAAATAAAATTCTAATAAATGAGATCCGACACTGTGGTAATAACTAGCAAATTTTTATTTCAAAGTTTAGTAAAAACACGATATTTGTCAACACAGTTTAGATTTTAAAGTCATTCTTGGGTCAATCAATCTCCTGGTGGGCCCGTTTCTTCTTCCCCCGAATGCTTCTCTTGGTGCGCTGCTTGGCGTATTTTTCATCTGGGGTTTCCCGCAGCAGCAACCAGCAGAAATCAGCCATCATAGTGGTGTTCCATCTTCCTTGGTACCTTCTCTCTGCGTCCTTGATGTCCTGGTGAAACCTTTCACCTTGTTCTTCACTGTACGCCCCCAAGTTTTCGGGAAAGTAGTTCACATGGGAGTGCAAGAAATGGACTTTCAGGCTCATGTTACAGCCTTGTTCTTTGAAGGCATTGAGCATCCTGGCAACAATATCCTTATAGTTCTCATCCCGCCTGTTCCCCAAGAATTTGAGAACAACATCCTTGAAGGAATCCCAGGCTTCTTTTTCCTTCTCAGACATCGTTTCAGCGAATGCTCCATCTGAAATGAGTTTCCTTATATCAGGGCCAACAAACACTCCTTCCTTTAGCTTTGCTTCAGAAAGTCGGGGGAACTTTGAGCAAAGGTACCGAAAGCACTCACCATCTTTTGGAAGGGACTTGATGAATTGCTTAATGAGACCCAACTTAATGTGGAGAGGTGGTAATAGAATTTTATCACGAGGTACCAAGCTCTCATGAAGAACATTTTTCTCACCGGGTCTCAAATACTCCCGAATTGGCCAGTCTTTTTTCCCCCAGTGTAGGTCGCGGGCCCGGCTATCCCACAAGCAAAGGAAGCAGGGATATTTGGTGAAACCGGATTGCTGCCCTAATAGCATGGATAGAATTTTAAAGTCTCCACAAATCATCCACTTATGCTCATCATAACGAATCTTCTGAAGAATCAGGGCCAAATTCTCGTATTTTTCTTGGAGAATAACAGAGTGAGCAATAGGAACTGAAGCGAATGTGTTGCCATTATGAAGAAGAACACCTTTTATGCTGTCTTTTGACGAATCAATGAACAGCCGCCATTCAGCAGGATCATACTTGAGTTTAAACTTTTCCATCACTCCGTATATATCGTTGCAAAATACCAAATCTTCCTCTTTGCTGAAATACTTCAAAAATTGTCTCGCGGTTGCGGTACCAATAAAAAGTTGTTCCTGGTGACAATAGATTTTTCTGTTTAAGCCGAGAACCTAGCAGTTGGGCAGCATCTTTTGGGAGTCCTAAATCCTGGACTAAATCATTCAATTCAGCTTGAGAGAAAAGTTCAGGTTTCGGATCTGGTTCAGTTTCAAACTCGGAAGTACTGGACTCATCGGGAAAAGCCATCTGATGAGTCTCATCATGATCAGAACCGTCCACACAAATATGATCCAAAGATTTTGGTGGTTCAGGCACAGGTACTTCGTTGCTATGAGGCATAGGCCTAATTGCTGAGGGAAGGTTGGGGTAACTTATTACGTTCTTATTTTTTAAGTTGTATCCCTTCACAATGCAAGAGCAAAAATAGCGGTCACTGCTGTGGTCTCTTTGTTCACGCCACATCATAGGTATTCCGAAACGAAATACTTGTTTTTTACCTTTCATCCATAAGCGTAGATCTTCCTCACATGTCTTGCACACTTTGTGAGGAGCCCACGGTTTGTCTTGATCGCCTAACTTCAAACCGAAATAGGCGAAATATACTTTTTTAATAAATGCAGAAATGTTCCTCTGCCGCTTTTTCATGGTATATTCCCCACAAATAAAACAAAAACTGTCCGGAGAGTTGACGCAACCTCTGGCTCTGTGAGCCATCACAAATACACAGCACTGCAAACTACAACTGTAGTGAACCACTTCGGAATAAAGCTGGATTACGACTGAGCAAACAAAAGGTAATAATGAACTTGCAAGAAACTGAAATTTGACAGGAACGTTCATGTCGCAACCACCGTGTTTGAGCGAGCGCGAACGAGGCGAGGCGAACAGGAAAGAACATGCGCCAGCGCGAGTACTGGATTTAGCCCCCCGCCTCCCATTTGTCCTGTTAATGTATAAAATGAATACAAAACACTCTAAAATATCATGAGGGAGTGTTTCTAGTTAGTTAACCATTACAACCTCTATTTTGGGCCAAGAAAATAAACTGCAGTCGGCTAAAAAGAAATTATGTGAACATTCCTTATATGGGTAAGAAATCTAATTTTGCAAGAAAACGTGACGTGATGGAACATTTTGGCTATTTTTCCTGGATTCAGCTCCCCAAAATCTATAGGAATCAGTTGCAAAACTGGAGGCAGTTTTTTGGTAGTGTACCTGTGTAATCCAAAGCCAGCAGACATCAGTACACCATCAACAATAGATCTCCATCCATCAGGACTGGACTTTATATTCAGTACGCTGCCCTGCTATACAGCAAACTGCTTAATCTGCTGCAGACTCTAGTCCTCACTTTGTCTCCATTGCTGTGGCCGCAGCCTCAGCCAGAAGGGCTGCAATGCATCAGGGTCCTCAAAAGCTTTCTTATGTTATTATTAATCACCCTCATACAGGCTGGATGAGGCATACCATTCTATGTATCTACTTTTTTGAGATGTCCTCTTAAAGCCAGCAACTGCTTTCATCATCACTATGAGGAATAATAGAAACATGACAGCAGAAAAAGACCATATGGCCTATCTACTCTTCTTCTCCATATCAAATACTATAGTTTTTTCCTTTAGACATCTTCTGTGTTTGTCTCATGCTTTCTTGAATTCAGATACTGTCCTCATCTCTTCTACCTTCACAGGGAGACTATTCCACGGATCCACCACTCTTTCTTTAAAGAAATATTTCTGCATATTACTCCTGAGTCTATCCCCTTTCACCCTCATCCCATGTCCCCTCTTTGCAGAGCTTGCCTTCAATTGAAAGAGGCTCTCCTGTGCATTTATGCCTCGGACGTATTTAAACATCTCTATCATATCTCCCCTAACCCATCTTTCTTCCAAAATATACATATTAAGATCTTTAAGTCTGTCCCCATATGCTTTGTAATGAGGACCACTAACCATTTAGTAACCACCCTCTGCACCAACTCCATCCTGTTTATATTCTGTTGAAGCTGTGGTCTCCAAAATTGCTCGCAATGCACCAAATGAGATCACACCAGAGACTTATACAGAGGCACTATCACCTCCTTTTTTCTGCTGGCCTTTCTTCTCCCTATGCTCCCAAGCATCCTTCTGGCTTTTGCCATCATCTTTTCTACCTGTTAAGCTACTTTAAGATTATCAGAAACAATCACACTCAGGTCCTGCCCTTCTTTTGTGGACAGAAGTACCTTTCCCCCTATACTGTACTACTCCCTTGGATTTTTGCAGCTCAAATGCATGATCTGCATTTCTTAGCATTAAATCTCAGCTGCCAAATTCTAGACCATTCTTCAAACTTAGCTAGGTCCCTCCTCATGTTATCTATTCCTTCCTGGGTGTCTACTTTATTACAGATTTTGGTATCATCAGCAAAGAGGCAAAACTTACCCGACAGCCTTTCCACAATACCATTGACCAAGATGTTTAAAAAAATCAGATCCAGGATAGATCCCTGTGGCACATCATTGGTAACATTCTTCTCCTCAGAGTGAGCTCCATTTACTTGGACCCTTTGCCACCTCCCACTCAAACAATTTCTAACCCAGTCAATAACTTTAGGGTCCATCAATAGGGTGCTCAATTTATTTCTAAGTTGCCTGTGTGGAACTGTGTCAAAGGTTTTACTGATATCCCAGTACACCACATCTAGGGCTCTCCCTTGGTGCAACTCTCTGGTCACTCAGTCAAAGAAATCAATCAGATTCGTCTGACTTCCTGTCTCTGCTAAACCCATGCTGCCTCGGATCCTGCATTCCACTAGATTCCAGAAACCTCACTATCCTCTGTTTTAGCAGAATTTCCATCAATTTACTCACTACAGAATTCACACTAATTGGCCTGTAGCTCTCAACCTCATCCTTACTTATGCTTTTGTGTAAAGGACCACATGTCGTGTCTCTCCAACCCCGCACTTGCATGCTGGCCTGATCCCCCTCTTCTGACGTATGCTCATATCAGAGGAGGAAGGGACCAGGCCAGCCATTCAAAGGTGGGTCTTTGCAACTCCATGTTTGAATACCTGGTCTGATCCTTCCCTCCTCTGACATGAGCATACATCAGAGGAGGGGGATCAGGCCAAAATGCAAGCAAAGAATCAGAGAGACCCACGTGTTTTTTTTTTTTCCAATTGGAGGTCCCACTGTCGCCAAGGGAACCCTAAAAGCAGCAGCAGGGCAAGGGCAGGCCGGTTGGTGAGATGGCTGGAGACATGGAGGTAAGATGGGGGGATGCTGGGCATGGGGCAAAGGACAAACTGGAGGGAGGGGGAGGGGCACGCCAAATGTGCAAGTCACACAGGGCACATTTATGGCTTGGTACGGCCCTGCTCAGATGTATTCCACCTGGCCCCATCACTTTGTCTACTTTTATTTTAGCTAGTTCCTGATGAACACAGTCTTCTATAATTCATTCAAGATCTCCTTCACTTCTGCTCCTATTTGTGGGTGTTTTCTGAGGTCCTGCTCTTGGCCCTTCATCTGTAAACACAGAACAAAAATATTTGTTTAGCAATTCTGCTTTATCCTCATCAGCTTCTATATATTACTCTTCTTCCCCCTTGAGTCTGACAATACCACTTTTGCACTTTCTCCTCTCGCAAACATATCTGAAAGGTGTCTTGTCCCCCCATTTTATCGCATTGGCTATCTCTTATTTTTGTATCTTTGCTTTCCTGACTACTTTCCTAGCTTCTCTTAGTTTTTCCAAATATTGATGCTTGCCTTCCTCTCTCTGTGATATCTTGTATTTCATGAAGGCCTCCCTCTTTTTCTTCTTTTCAGCTACTTCTTTTGAGAACCATAGTGGCCTCCTTTTCCTTTTACATTTATTTGCCTAGATATATATATGTTGCCTTTAAAATATCCCCTTTAAGTTTTGCCCATTGTTTTTCTACTTCCCCCACCTGTTCCCATCCCGCTAGCGACTCCTTGAGGTATTGTTCCATCTTAGCAATGTTAGTTTTCCTAAAGTCTAAGGGGTATGTTTACTAAACCGCGCCCACGTGCGCGGCGCACAGTAGCGTACGCTAATGATGCACTTAAGTGCTCTTAAGTGCCCCGTACGCGTGCGCGTCACATTAACAGGCCCGCGCACGTGTGCGGGGCGCTGATGTGCGATAGAGGCGGGGAAAGGCATACGGAGGGCGGAGGAAGGCCCCCGAGGGGCGGAGGGACGGGGTCAATGGGTGAAGAGTGGGAGGGGAGAGGCTCCCCACACAGGAGCGTGGCTGAATTTCGGCAAAAAAATACCGCGAGAGAAAACCTCGCGTTAGAGTCGATTTAAAGGGAAGAGAAACCATTTCCGTCAGCAATGTACAGCAATACCGGGGAAACATGCAAAACGTGAGCAGTGTGATACATGTGCACAGAACAAAATAGCAAATATAAATTGCAAATGACCACAACAAATTCCAAATAAATTATAATCCAGCTGGGCAACAGTGATATTAATGGGCAACCATAAAAAACATTCCCAGGAAAGCTCCAAAAAAAAGAAATGATTTTTGGAAGGGTCTACGCTCCGTAGATTCATTCAAAAGCACTGCATTTTAATGGAGCTTTCCTGGGAGTGTTTTCCAGGTTGCCCATTGATATCACTGTTGCGCAGCTTGGTTTTGGTCTTCTTCCCCTTTTTTGGAGGGCATTTGTGAGGTTTATTCGCACCTTTGTCCCCATGCAAGGTAAACGAGCCCACAGTAAAATTGTGCAGAGCATGGTGTCTGACTCATGCGGCCAGGTTTCCTATCTCCAGAGACTGCACTGTCTCTGTGGCCACAGTGTGGTGCAGCGGACACAGCCAGTGCCTATAGGACCAGAGAGTCACAGGTTGAAATCCCAGCTGGGGCTCCTGCCAACCCAGTCCCCATAGTTTTACCCACCACTAAACAGTGATAGTACAGACACTCCTTTATTGCAGAGAACATAAGCATGGTTAGAACACCTATATTTTACCCTACACCGCACACAAACCATAACAATGGGCATTACCTACAGCCGAGTCCCCCAAAGTCAGTCCTGGAGTGCTAAAACTCAATCAGGTCATATGCTCTTACCCAGATAGGGACATGTCTGCATGTTGGCGGAAGGGTACAGGTGGTGGAGGGGGCAGTGGCTGCAAACCACAGCAGACAGTGGCCTAGGCCTGTGCAGGCTGGCACCCTCCACCGCAACAGACAGGCTCTGTCGGATGTACAGTCATGGACTCCCCAGGGAACACAGCATATCTGTGGCAACACGGTGGTGCAATGCACACAAACAGTGTGTGCAAAAACAGAAGGTTACAGGTTCAAAGCCCAGCTGGGGCTACTGCCAATCCAGTCCACATATTTTTCCTACAACTAAACCGTGATAGTACGGACAAACCTTTATTGCTGAGAACATACGCATGGTTCATACGCCTATATTTTACCACACCAAACACAGACACCATAAACAGCCGCATTACCTAGAGCAGAGTCTCCCAAATGCAGTCCTAGAGGGCCCCACACCATTCAGGTTCCATGCTGCCTCTAATAAAGATGCCTGTGCTGCATATCTATGCACCACCCCCATGGTATGCTGATGTAGCTCATGCATATCTATGAGGGACAGCATGAAAACCCGAACAGTGGTTGGAACACCAGGACTGGAGTTGGGACACTCTGCCGTAAAGCAGCAGCCAACAGGGCCAGAAACACCCCCACACACCCCCACAGGCCCCATTGGCCAATGCCTCCTGGAGAGGCAGGACATTGGGCCCTGCCTGTATCTCCCAATAATAGCAGTTGCATACCTTAGCACTGCCACCCTACACCTGGGTATATGGTACACAGCTATCAAACGATGCCCATGATAACTGGCAGATATCAATTCCTACGTTAAGCACATTTTGCTCATTGATCTCCACCATAACAATCATTGTGATGTCTGCGGTGTGCGCTGCAGGTCTGGTCTCTGACAGTGTTTACCACCCTGGGGAGTGACCCCCAACAGTAGTGCGTACCATATCCATGCCTGTACTGTGCCCAGGACTGGTGTGGTGGGTATGGCTCTGGACTCCCCTATAGTAGCACAATGCTGGCATAGGTGTGGGGGTGGCTGTCTGCCTATCCAGTGTGTGGTGGCTGCAAACACCTTCCACAGCCCACACTGCCAGCAATGTTGCCAGTATTGGGCTGCCAATGTGCATAATGAGGAGCAAGGTACCATGGGTATAGGCCGGACAAGGTGGCCTGGACAGGGTGCATCTGCACAGGGCATAGGGCACTGACTGGGACATATTAGTGCCCGGCCACCACCTACACAGACAGGGTGACCTCAGTATGTCCTGCTGAGAGATAACTCTCACCCTGACTGTGCAGTGACCACAGCATGGCTAGGCACCCCCATAGTGCTGTATAGTATTTCTCTCATGTGATAAATATGGGTTTCCTTTTGGGGCCCAGTCACTGATTTATCTGCTTGCTGTGTATGCTGATGTCCCAGTTTTGGGTGCATGCATCTCCACTGGGAATGTGCACTGTGGACTAACTAGCACACTGTTTGCAGCTGGTATGTGTTGTGATGGAGCAGCTTGCAGGGTGCAGTGGCTGATGACTTGCTGCAGGAGAATGTCAGATAGTGGTGGGGTGCAGCTCACCATATCCAGGCCTAATATCTGTCTGCTATTGTGTTTATGGATGTGTATAGAGCTGCATTGACTGCCCTGTGGGGGTGTCTGCTCCTCAGCAGGACTGGGGTTGAAGGACCCATCTACTGCCACCTTTGCAGGGAGGTAGAATGTGGATCTATTGATGGGGTGCATGGCCCACTGGGGGGGGGGGGGCCCTTCCATGGGGGGCTGCACATGACTGAGTCAGACAAAGATATCCAAGGTGCTTGTGCAGGAACTATCTATCTCACATATTAACACTGCTGTGGACCTCAGCCATGGAAGGTGTTGTGGACCTGGTCCTGGGCGCCTCATTGCACCCTCAGGGTGAGCACAGTACCCGCACAATGTGACGGTGTGTAGCTACTCTGTGCCAGTAAAACACACGGTCAATACCCCCTACCAGGCCGAGGTGGTGTGTGGGTGCACATGGTCACTTCCCTCTACCGGGCCGAGGTGCTGTGGGGGTGCATTGCCCATCTTGTGTTAATCTGTGGACAGCTGATTTGCATGTGCAGTGCATCATGGGTATGGGTGGGCTAACCCAGAGCTACTCAATTCCAGTCCTGGAGGTCTGCAACCCTGCAGGTTTTTGAGATATCCCTATTTATTTATTATTTATTTATTTATTTATTACAATTTCTTATATACCGCACTATTGTCAGCGCGGTTTACATACAACAAAATGACCATAACAAACTGTTTGGCTTCACATAGAACAGGAGAAAACAACTTGGATAACATGCTTATGCTTTACATAGAAGAGGAGTAATAACTTGGATAACATGCTTATGCTTTACATAGAACAGGAGTAATAACTTGGATAAACGGGGAATGCAAACTAAACTACTTACATATGTACAATATATCCCTAATGATATGCATGAGATATATATGCATTAGAGATAGCCTGGGGTTTTTTGATAGCGTTTTCCAATGCATTTTTTTTAGTGTACATATTTTGATGCCAGCAAAAACACCCTTCAGCGTACTGTACCCATAAGGTGCCTCTGAGGGTGCTTTATAGGGCGCCCTATAGGGCACCTTATGGTTCCCGTCCATATAAGGTGCACTATACAATAACCTGTGACGCAACCTATAGGGTGCCCTATAGGGGACATTTTAGGGTGCTGTGGCGGACAGTGCAATTTCTAATGAGCCCTATGGAGTGCCTTATAGGGTGCCTTATAAGGCACCTTCCATTACGGTACGTGAGGGCGTGTTTGCTGGCAGCAATTAACAACATAAAATTAAAGTGCTGCAGGACAAAATATGTACAATGCAAAGCTGATGCCACAGCCAGCCTTACGTATTAGGCACACTGGGGAGCAAACTCATGACCCCTGTATCAGCAGTCAGTGCCTTAACCATTGTGCTCCACTGCTGCTCCTCCTTGCATGTCAGCGCACCTACTTATGCTTTTCATTCCTTAAACTGCACAGTGCTGCCATCAAAAACAGTACTCTGACCTTGCGGTACCTCATACGGCACCCTATAAGGCGCCCTATAAGCAACATTCTAGGGTGCCTTGGCTGACAGTGCACTTTAAAATGTGCCTTATAGGGCACCTTATGTTAACACGCTTTGGGAGTGCGTTTGCTAGTAGTGATAATTAAAATGCCTCCTAAAGCAATCTTCCCATTAATATGTTCTGCCTCAGCCAGCCTTGTTTATTGGGCACCTTGGGGGATTGAAACCCTGATCCCTGCACCATTGGTCAGTGTCAGTGCATGTCCCCTAATCTTTCTATATTCTGATACGTAAACAATCGATCTACGTTTACCCGTTCCACTCCGTTCATTAATTTATAGACTTCTATCATATCTCCCCTAAGCCGTCTTTTTTCCAGGTTAAAGAGCCCTAACCTTTTTAGCCTTTCTTCATAGGAGTATCCTTCCATCCCCTTTACCATTTTGGTGGCTCTTCTCTGAACCTTTTCTAATAACTCTATATCCTTTCTAAGATACGGCGAGCAGAATTGCACACAATATTCAAGGTGTGGTCTCACCATGGAACGGTATAGAGGCATTATTATTATCTCCCTAGCATGTCCTGCCGTAACACTGACCCAGTCGAGACCGGGGTAATTGAAATCACCCATTATTATTACCACGCTGTAACTTTTGCTAGCTTCCTTGATTTCTTTGAGCATTTCATCATCCATTTGTTCATTCTGGCCAGGCGGTCGATAGTACACCCCCACTGACATCGCCTTCCCCTTTTTACATAGAATTTCAATCCATAGAGATTCTACAGCAAATTTTGCTTCCTGCAAAACTTTAATCCTTTCTGACTCAATGCCCTCTCTAACATAGAGTGCAACCCCTCCACCAATTTGATCAGCTCTAACATTACGATATAGTTTGTAAGCAGGTATCACAGTGTCCCACTGGTTGTCCTCCTTCCACCATGTCTCTGATATTCCAATCATATCTAACCTCTCATTTAGTGCTATATATTCTAACTCTCCCATCTTATTTTTTAGACTTCTAGCATTTGCATACAAGCATTTTAGAGACTGTATTTTATTCATATTAATTTGGCTATTGGTAGACATGGGTAATTTGGGATCTTTAAGCTCTGTCTGCTCCATACTCGAGGGCATTTGGGCTACATTACTCTTTTTTGGAACCTCTCTGCTTTTGGTAGTATCCTTCAAGGATACATTCTTCCGAACCATCTGCTCTTGGGCGACTGTCTGCTTTCCCCTATTATCTAGTTTAAAAGCTGCTCTATCTCCTTTTTAAAGTTTAATGCCAGCAGCCTGGTTCCATCCCAGTTAAGGTGAAGCCCATCCCTTCGGAAGAGCCCCTCCTTTCCCCAGAATGTTCCCAAGTTCCTAACAAATCCAAAACCCTCATCTCTGCACCACTGTCTCATCCACTGTCTCATTGAGACTCCGGAGCTCTGCCTGCCTTTTGGGCCCTGCACATGGAACGGGAAGCATTTCGGAGAACGCTACCCTGGAAGTTCTGGATTTCAACTTCCTACCTAAAAGCCTAAATTTAGCCTCCAAAACCTCCCTACCACATTTTCCTATGTCATTGGTACTGACATTTACCAAGACAGCAGACTCCTCCCCAACACTATCTAAGACCTTATCTATGTGGCGCGTGAGGTCTGCTACCTTCGCACCAGGCAGGCATGTTACCATGCGATCCTCACATCCACCAGCCACCCAGCTATCTACATGCCTAATGATCGAATCACCAACTATAATGGCTGTCCTAACCCTTCCCTCATGGGCACATGGCCCTGGAGAAACTTCCTCGGTGCGAGAAGGTTTTACATTACCTGGAGGACAGGTCCTAGTTACAGGATCACTTCCTGCCACACCAGGGTGATGCTCTCCTGTCACGTGACCTCTCTCCTCCATGGCAACAGGGATGCTGCCAGACTGGAGGTGGGACTTCAGGACTATATCCCTGTAGTTCTCGTCTATGTACCTCTCTATCTGTCTTATGTTTTCCAAGTCTGCTACTCTAGCCTCTAGAGAACGGACTCTTTCCCTGAGAGCAAAGAGCTCCTTGCACCTAGTGCACACGTAAGACCTCTCACCAACTGGGAGAAAATCATACATGTGACACTCAATGCAAAAGACTGGAAAGCCCCCATCTCGCTGCTGGACTCCTGTCTGCATCTTAGTTTTTAGTTTTTGTTTAGATCTTTAAGTTCTTTACTTACTAACGGTTGCTATGGATATTTATACCAATAAAACTGTACCTAATACGTTTAATATACTTTGTTCACCTGAAGCTTAATTGATCTCAGGTCCTTAGTGTATGACTGATTTGGGTAATGAGCTTCACCTGAGAGCACCTCCTGTCTTTTAAGATGTGTTAGTACCTATAAAGCTACAATTATCCCAGGGGTGGGCGGGTATGGGGAGGGAGGGAGGGAAATAACACTTATTAAAAGAGGGCTGCTACACAGTATCCTGTCCTGTGATGCTGAGGTAAGCTATATTCTTATTTGATTTAAATTATAGCTGTTTGCTGCTGCTAGGCTTTAACTTATTATGAAATTTAAACTACAAGCTCTCTGCTGGGTTCTAAATTTAACCAGAAAGCTCTCTTCTGTATTTTAAGTTTAAACTAAAAGTACTTTGCTGATGCTAGGCCCTGAGTGACTATTAAATATAAACTACAACTCTCTGCTGAGTTCCAAATTTAACCAGAAAGCTCTCTTCTGTGTTTTTAAATTTAAACTAAGGGGTATGCTTACTAAAGTGCGTTAAACGTGACTAACGCGCGTTATACGATGTTAACGACCGTAAGTGCCGTATAACACGCGTACCGACGCGCTAACAACCGTTAACGTGTTACTACGCGCGTTAAGCATAGATAACGATCGTAAAGTCCCGCGGCGCGTTAAAGCAGCGCAGAAGGTGGAGAGTGGGCGGAGAGAAGGGGTCAATGGGTGGAGAGTGGGCGGGGAGAGGCTCCCCTCACACCAACGTGCTGAATTCCGGAGCTCAATTCCAACGCGAATGAAAACCTGTCGTTAAAGGCATTTAAAGGGAAGAGAAACCATTTCCGTCAGCAATGTACAGAAAAACCGGGGAAACCCACAAAACGTGAGCAGTGTGATACATGTGCACAGAACAGAATTTCACATAAAACGTTAAAAATGACCACAAGAAACATGTTAAAAAGCATAATTCAGCTGTGCAACAGTGATAGCAATGGGCAAAAAGGAACAACAGTCCATGCAAAGCACCAAATAAAAAAGAAATGTGTGGAAGTGTCTACGCTCCGCAGACCCTTTCAAAGACCATCTCATTGTAATGGAGCTGTCCTGGGAGTGTTGTGTAATGTTGCCCAATGATATCATTGTTGCCCAGCTTGGTTAGGGGTGTGTGCCCCTTTTATGAGGTCTTTTCAGAGGTTTATGTGCACCTTTGTCTGCATACAAGGTAAATGAGACCACTGTAAACCTGTTGCAGAACAGGGTTTCTGACTCGTCAGGCCGGTTTAACTAACTCAAGGGACTGTACTGTCTCTGTGGCCACAGTGTGGTACAACAGACACAGCCAGTGCCTGTAAGACCAGAGGGTCACAGGTTCAAATTCCAGCTGGGGCTCCTGCCAACCCAATCCCCATAGTTTTACCCACCACTAAACAGTGATAGTAAAGACAACCCTTTATTGCAGAGAACATACGCAAGGCCTATATTTTACCACACCAAACACAGACACCAGAAACAGGCACATTACCTATAGCAGAGTCCCGCAAATGCAGTCCTGGAGGGCCCCACACCATTCCGGCTTCATGCTGCCTCTAATAAAGATGCCTGTGCTGCATATCTATGCACCGCCCCCATGGTATGCAGATGTAGCTCATGCATATTTATGAGGGACAGCATGAAAACCCGAACAGTGTTTGGAACACCAGGACTGGAGTCGGGGAGCTCTGCCGTAAAGCAACAGCCAACAGGGCCACACACCCACCCACAGGCCCCATTGGCCAATGCCTCCTGGAGAGGCAAGACATTGGGCCCTGCCTGTATCCCCCAATACTAGCAGTTGCATACCGTAGCAATGCCACCCTACACCTGGGTATATGGTACAAAGCTATCAAACGTTCCCTATGATAACTGGCAGATATCAATTCCTACGTTAAGCACAGTTCGCTCATTGAGCTCCACCATAACAATCATTATGATGTCTGCGGTGTTTGCTGCAGGTCTGGTCTCTGACAGTGTTCACCACCCTGGGGAGTGACCCCCCAACAGCCTTGTGTACCATATCCATGCCTGTACTATGCCCATGACTGGTGTGGTGGCTATGGCTGCTGACCACCTCTATAGTAGCACAATGCTGGCATAGGTGTGGGGGTGGCTGTCTGTCTCAGTGAGTGGTGGCTGCAAACACCTTCCACAGTCCACACTGCCAGCAATGTTGCCAGTATTGGGCTGCCAATGTGCATAATGAGGAGCAAGGTGCCATGGGTATAGGCCGGACAGGGTGGCCTGGCCAGGGTGCATCTGCACAGGGCATAGGGCAGTGACAGGCACATTGTAGTGCCCGGCCACCACCTACACAGACAGGGTGACCTCAGTATATCCTGCTGAGAGATCACTCTCACCCTGACTGTGCAGTGACCACAGCATGGCTAGCCACTCCCATGGTGCTATCTAGTGTTTCTCTCATGTGATAAATATGGGTTTCCTTTTGGGGCTTAGTCACTGATGTATCTGCTTGCTGTTTATGCTGGCATCCCAGTTCTGGGTGCAGGCATCTCCACTGGGCACTAGCAGACTGTTTGCAGCTGGTAGGTGTTGTGATGGCGTGGCTTGCAGGGTGCAGTGGCTTGCACCAGGGGAATATCAGATGGTGGTGGGGAGTAGCATACCATATCCAGGCCTAATGTCTGTTTGCTGTTGTGTTATGGCTGTGTACAGAGCTGCATTGACTGCCCTGTGGGGTGTCTGTTCCTCAGCAGGACTAGGGTTAATGTTCCCCTCTACTGCCACCGTCAAACTAGCTATCTCACACAGTAACACTGCTTTGGACCTATGCCATGGCCTCTTTCAGCCATGGATGGTGCTGTGGACCTAGTGCTGGGCGCCTCACTGCACCTTCAGGGTGAGCACAGTACCCGCACAATGTGACGGTGTGTAGCTACTCTGTGCCAGTACAACACACGGTCAGTACCCCCTATCAGGCCGAGGTGCTGTGGGGGTGCACATGGTCAGTTCCCCCTACCAGGCTGAGGTGCTGTGGGGGTGCATTCCCCATGGTGTGTATCTGTGGACAGCTGATTTGCATGTGCAGTGCATCATGGGGGTGACTGCCACATTCCAACCCTGTGAAACCGCAGCACCTGCTCACAGGCTCTGATAAACCATGGGCCATCACATGTACATCTGGTAGCATAATGCATAGGTGCAAGACACCCTACAGAGTCTGTAATATAAAATGTCCACACTGGTAAAAACACACATACCCACGCACGTAAGAACACACGTACCCACGCACGTAAAAACACACATACCCACGCACGTAAGCACACACGTACCCACGCACGATTCTACGCGCGGGGCTACGCACGTACCAACGCACGCACCAACGTACGTGGCTAGGCACACTCCGAGGGTGTGTTTCTGACACCCATACTCAACGTACCGAAAAACAAGCCTCCTCATTCCCTCTGTAATGTACAGGGTGATGCCTGGGGACAGCCTTCGGCGTTAGACACACTGGGGACTCGAACCCATGCTGCCTGTAACAGCGGTCAGTACCGTAACCATTGTGCTACAGCTCTGTTTTAGTGCTTTGTGTCTGTACGTATTCTTACGATTAACACGCAGTAACGCGCCACCGCGCCCGGTAACACTCGTTAATTTTGTGAACGCGCGTTAGTGGTGACGATGTACCGCCCATGTCATTATTTGGGGTTTCTGTTACTACCGCGGCTCCTAACGCGAATTGCACTAACGCGGTTTAGTAAACATACCCCTAAAAGTACTTTGCTGATACTAGGCCCTGAGTGACTATTAAATTAAAACTACAAGCTCTCTGCTGGGTATTTAATTTAACCAGAAAGTTCTCTTCTGTGTTTTAAATTTAAACTTAAACTGCTGCTACTAGGCTCTGACTGATTTAACAAAAAATAGTGCGTTCACAGATTAAATAGCTTTAATAGAAAGAATTCCTTTCAGAAAATTCCCAGAAATATATACTCACAATTGCAGATATCTTTCCAGAAGTAACAGTTGTGTTTTTTTTGTGGAGAACCTCTGAAGGAGGGATTGTAGGAGGGTGGGTGGAGAGGTGTGAGTATAGTGCTTTGTCTGTTAGCAGCAAGGTTTTATAAGAGCATAAGAACATAAGATAAGAACGTAAGATATGCCATACTGGGTCAAACCAAGGTCCATCAAGCCCAGTATCCTGTTTCCAACAGTGGCCAATCTAGGTCATACGTACCTAGCAGTTTCCCCAAAAGACACAGGTTCTGCAATGTTTGTACTAGGTCAAGCATTGATATCCTGGGTCTCTTCTTAATAATGGTTTATGGACCTTTCCTCCAGGAACTTGTCCAAACCTTTTTTAAACCCAGCTACACTAACAGCCTTTACTACATCCTCCAGTAACAAATTCCAGAGTTGGAATACACGTTGAGTGAAAAAATATTTTCTTTTATTAGTCTTAAATAGTTTACCCTGTAGCTTCATTGCATGTCCCCTAGTCTTCCTATATTCTGATAATGTAAACAGTCGATCTGCGTTTACCCGTTCCACTCCGTTCATTAATTTATAGACTTCTATCATATCTCCCCTCAGCCGTCTCTTTTCCAGGTTAAAGAGCCCCAACATTTTTAGCTTTTCTTCATAGAGGTATCCTTCCATCCCCTTTACCATTTTGGTGGCTCTTCTCTGAACCTTTTCTAATAACGCTATATCCTTTTTAAGATACGGCGACCAGAATTGCACACAATATTCAAGGTGCGGTCTCACCATGGAACAGTATAGAGGCATTATTATATCTTTTGTTTTATTTTCCATTCCTTTCCTTATGATACCTAACATTCTATTTGCTCTCTTTGCTTCCGCTGCACACTGGGCTGAGGGTTTTAACATGTTATCCACAATGACGCCTAAATCTTTTTCCTGGGTGGTGGTTCCTAATGTGGAACCTTGCATCGTGTAACCATAGTTTGGGTTGTTCTTCCCTAGGTGCATAACTTTGCACTTGTCCACATTAAATTTCATCTGCCATTTTGAAGCCCAGTCTTCCAATTTATCAAGATCCTCTTGCAATTTTCCACAATTCTCTTGGGTTTTAACAACTTTAAATAGTTTTGTGTCATCTGCAAATTTGATAACCTCACTCGTTATTCCACTTTCCTGGTCATTTATGAATATGTCAAAAAGCAGCGGACCCAGCACAGATCCCTGGGGTACACCACTATTCACCTTTCTCCATTGGGAAAATTGGCCATTTAGCCCAACCCTCTGTTTTTAGTTTTGCCAAAAGTCTCTGATGAGGGACCTTGTCAAAGGCTTTCTGAAAGTCCAGATACACTATATCAACCAACTCACCTTTGTCCACCTGTTTATTCACACTTTCAAAAAAACATAACAGATTAGTAAGACAAGATCTTCCTTGTCTAAAGCCATGTTGGCTGTCTCCCATTAGGCCATGACTATCTACATGCTGAGTAATTTTATTCTTTATGATGGTTTCTACCATTTTTCCCGGTACTGACTTGAGGCTCACAGGTCTGTAGTTTCTCGGATCACCACTGGAACCCTTTTCAAAAATTGGTGTTACATCGGCTATCCACCAATCTTCAGGTATTAGAGATGATTTTAATGATAGTTCACAGATTACTAATAGCAGGTCTGCAATCTCATATTTCAGTTCTTTCAACACCCTTGGATGTATACCATCCGGCCCAGGTGATTTGCTACTCTTCAGTTTATCTAATAGTTGTAATACATCTTCCCGATGTATCGATATTTCCTTCAATTCTTCCGCACCTTTAAATACCACTTCAGTCATGGGTAACATCCCTACATCTTCCTCAGTAAAGACCGAAGCAAAGAATTCATTCAGTCTCTCCGCTATCGTCTTGTCGTCTCTTAGTGCCCCTTTAACTCCTCTATCATCTAATGGTCCAACTGACTCTCTCACAGGTTTTTTGTTATGAATGTACTTGAAAAAATCTTTATTTCACATTTTTGCTTCCGCAGCGAGCTTCTTCTCAAATTCTCTCATTGCCTTCTTTATCAATGCCTTACATTTGACCTGCCAGTGCTTGTGCTGTTTCCAGGTTTCATCGTTTGGCTCTTTTTTCCATTTCCTGAAAGATGCTTTCTTGGCAACAACAACCTCCCTGACTTCACCTTTAAACGTAAGATGGCAGTTTTTTGGACGTCCTTCCACTTTTCTTAAAGCGTGGAATACAGCTGGTCTGGGCTTCCAAGATAGTATTTTTCAACAACACCCAAGCTTGATGTAAATCTTTAACCTTTGCAACTGCTCCTTTTAGTTTTTTCTTAACTATTTTCCGCATTTTATCATAGTCCCCCTTTCGAAAATTAAAAGGTAGTACTGTGGATTTCCTTACTATCTCTCCTCCACTAATTAAATCAAAGGCGATCATGCTATGATCACTATTGCCAAGTGGCCCCAACACCCTTATCTCTTGCACTAGATCTTGTGTTCCACTAAGGGCTAGGTCTAATATGGCTTCTCCTCTCGTCGGTTCATGGACCAGCAGCTTCAAGAAGAAGTCATTTATGTCATCTAGGAACTTTATCTCCCTAGTATGTCCTGCCGTGACACTGACCCAGTCGATACCGGGGTAATTGAAATTGCCCATTATTATTACCACGCTGTAACTTTTGTTAGCTTCCTTGATTTCTTTGAGCATTTCATCATCCATTTGTTCATTCTGGCCAGGCGGTCGATAGTACACTCCCACCGCCATCGCCTTCCCCTTTTTACATGGAATTTCAATCTATAGAGATTCTACAGCAAATTTTGTTTCCTGCAAAACTTTAATCCTTTCTGACTCAATGCCCTCTCTAACATAGAGCGCAACCCCTCCACCAATTTGATCAGCTCTATCTTTACGATATAATTTGTACCCAGGTATATGTATTTATATGTATATAGGTTAATATGTATTTAGTTCCCCTGGTTTCCTTCCCATGTTCAATTTCCTGTTCTTTGTAAACTCAATGTTGTTTGTATACATTGTAGTATGCTTGTTTGATGTACACCGCGCTGATTTTAATAGCGCGGTATAGAAGCAAATGTTAAATAAATAAATAAATAAATAAAATCACAGTGTCCCACTGGTTGTCCTCCTTCCACCATGTCTCTGATATTCCAATCACATCTAACCTCTCATTTAGTGCTATATATTCTAACTCTCCCATCTTATTTTTTAGACTTCTAGCATTTGCATACAAGCATTTTAGAGACTGTATTTTATTCATATTAATTTGGCTATTGGTAGACATGGGTAATTTGGGATCTTTAAGCTCTGTCTGCTCCATACTCAAGGGCATTTGGGCTACTTTACTCTTTTTTGGAACCTCTCTGCTTTTGGTAGTATCCTTCAAGAATACATTCTTCTGAACCATCCACTCTTGGGCGACTGTTGGCTTTCCCCTATTATCTAGTTTAAAAGCTGCTCTATCTCCTTTTTAGAGGTTAATGCCAGAAGCCTGGTTCCATCCCAGTTAAGGTGAAGCCCATCCCTTCGGAAGAGCCCCTCCTTTTCCCAGAATGTACCCCAGTTCCTAACAAATCCAAACCCCTCATCTCTGCACCATTGCCTCATCCACACATCTAATTCTGCTTATGAGAGGCGGCCAGTGGAGCTGCTTTAGGATAGGAGTAATGCGGTCAAACATAGTAGCTTTCTGGATTGTGCATGCGGCTGTGTGGAGTGCAGATTTATGGGGGAGGAGGATGGCCTGTGGTAGTCCTTGGTAGATCTTATTGCAGTAGTCAGCATGAGGGATATTTGGAGTACTGAACAGATGTCTTCTGGTTCTAGGTGTGGAAGGAGTTGTTGAAGGGTCTTAGTTTTGAGTTATATTGTGTTGGCTGTTTTTGTTATATGAGTTTTGAAGGAGAGTGGTTGGTCAAGTGTTATCCCTAGGTATTTTAGCGCTGGTACATTTATCTGGATGTTGTTTAATGTGATTGTGGTTGGGGGGCGGGGTGGTGAATGAAGGGTCTATTGTTCATTGTGAGCCAGTTGGAGACTTCTTTAAAGCAGTTATGGATTGGTGTTTAAGATGGTTGTTTGGTTTGTAGTGGACAATATAGCATGATGTCATCAGCATATATGTGGAAGTGGATCTTGTGTTTTTTGATGATTGAACAGATGAGTTTGAGGTATATGTTGAAAAGAGGTGCGGAGAGTGTGGAACCTTATGCCATACTAGGTCAGACCAAGATCCATCGAGCCCAGTATCCTGTTTCCAACAGTGGCCAATCCAGGTCACAAGTATCTGGCAGGTTCCCAAAAAGACACACAGGTTCCACAATGCTCATCCTGGGGCAAGCAGTAGATTTCCTGGGTCCTCTTTAATAATGGTTTATGGACTTTTCCTCCAGGAACTTGTCCAAACCTTATTTAAACCCAGCTACACTAACAGCTTTTACTACATAGTAACATAGTAACATAGAAAATGACAGAAGATAAAGACCAATATGGTCCATCTAGTCTGCCCAGTAAGATGGCAAGAGTAGGTGCACCTGTTGCTACGTGCTGGCCACCCCGCCTATGTCTTTGTTTAGGGGTGAACCTACCGCTCCGTGTAGGACACCCCTATTTGTTGAGAAATTAGATAGTTCAGTTTATTTTGATTTTATCCTGTCGCTGTAAAGGGATCCACTGTGTCTGTCTCATGCCATTCTGAATTCTGTCACTGTATTTGCCCCCCACCACTTCTATCGGGAGGGCATTCCAAGCATCTACCACCCTTTCAGTGAAAAAGTATTTCCTGACATTTTACCCCCTTGCAGCTTCATGTTATGCCCTCTAGTTTTACAGTTTCCCCATTTTTGGAAGAGGTTTGTTTGTTCATTATTTCTCTTTAAGTATTTAAAGGTCTGACTCATATCTCCCCTGTCTCTCCTCTCCTCCAGAGTGTACATATATAGGTCTTATTTATTTATTTATTTACATTCTCTTATATACCGCGCTATTCTGCATCAGTGCGGTTTACATTGAACAAGTTTTCAAGTCATTTCTCATAAGGCTTCTGATGCAGGCTCCAAATCATTTTGGTTGCCTTCCTCTGAACAGCTTCCAGTCTTTTTACATCCTTTGCAAAATATGGTCTCCAAAACTGAACACAGTATTCCAAGTGAAGCCTCACCAGTGACTTATACAGTGGCATTAGTATCTCTTCCTTTCTGCTGGTAATTCCTCTTTGTATGCAACCTAACATCCTCCTGGCTTTTGCCACTGCCTTGTCATACTGTTTTGCCACCTTGAGATACTCAGAAATAATCAAGGTCCTTCTCCTGGTTCTTGCACACCAACCTCTCGCCCCCTATCGTGTACATTTCCCTTGGATTTCTGCTTCCCAAGTGCATAACACTGCACTTCTTCGCATTAAATCTTAACTGCCAAACATTAGACCATTCTTCCAGCTTTTGTGGATCTTTCCTCATCTTATCCACTTCGTCAGGGGAGTCCACTCTGTTGCAAATTTTCGTGTCATCTGCAAAAAGACAGACTTTTCCATTCAGTCCTTCAGCAATATCACTCACAAATACATTGAACAGTGCTCGGTCCAGGACTGAACCCAGGGGCACCCCGCTAATCACCCTCCTTTCATCCGAGTGAGCTCCATTTATCATCACCTTCTGTCGTCTGTCAGTCAACCAATTTCTGATCCAGTTCAGCACCTTGGGATCCATCCCCAAACTACTGAGTTTATTGATAAGCCTCCTGTGAGGAACAGTATCAAAGGCTTTGCTGAAGTCCAGGTAGATGACATCCATTGCATGCTCCTGATCTAGTTCTCTGCTCACCCAGTCAAAGAACTCAATCAGATGTGTTTGGCAAGATCGTCCTTTTGTAAAACCATGTTCCTCGGATCATGCAACTTGTTGGTTTTGAGAAAGTCTATTATTCACTCTTTCAGGAGCACCTCCATTACTTTTCCTGCCACCGAGGTAAGGCTCACCAGCCTGTAGTTTGTCACTTCTTCCCTGTCACCACTTTTGTGAAGAGGTACCACATCAGCCCTTCTCCAGTCCTGAGGAACTTCTCCTGTTTCCAAGAATCTGTTGAAAACATTCTTTAATGGCCCTGCAAGAACCTCTTTGAGCTCTTCCAGTATCCTGGGATGTATCCCATCCGGTCCCATGGCCTTTTCCACTTTCAGTTTTGCAAGTTGTTCTAACACATCATCTTCTGTGAATGGTGTGGTATCTACTTCAGTCCCATTTTTATATCCTCCAGTTACAAATTCCAGAATTTGATAACATATTAAGCAAAAAAATATTTTCTCTTATTAGTCTTAAATGGGTTATGTTGTAGCTTTGTTGCATGTCCCCTAATCTTTCTACTTTTTGATGGTGTAAACAATCTACCTACATTTACCCGTTCCATTCCATTCATTAATTTATAGACTTCTATCATATCTCCTCTCAGCTGTTTCTTTTCCAAGTTGAAAAGCCCTAACCTTGTAAACATTTCCTCATAGGGATATTCTTCCATCCTCTTTACCACTTTGGCGGCTCTTCTCTGTACCTTTTCTAATTTCACTATATCCTTTTTAAAATACGGCGACCAGAATTGCACATAGTATTCAAGGTGTGGTCGCACCATGGAACGAGGTAGAGGCATTATAATATCCTTGGTTTTATTCTCCATCCCTTTTCTTATGATTCCTAGCATTCTATTTGCTCTCTTGGCTGCCGCTGCACACTGGGCAGAGGGTTTCAATGTATTATCTACAATGACACCTAAATCTTTTCCTGGGTGGTCGTGTATAACTTTGCATTTGATCCACAATAAATTTCATCTGCCATTTGAACATCCCATCTTTCAATTTATCAAGGTCCTCTTGTAATTTTTTCACAATCCTATTGTGTCTTAAAAACTTGGAATGATTTTATTTATTTATTTTCTCTCACTTGGTTTGCAGCTTGTCGTGCTGTGAGGGCTTGCGTGCATCAGTGATGCTGAGAGCTAAACTATCGGTAGTTTAACTACTGGCAGGGTCTCCCAAGATGGACAGGTCTCAGCTGAGGTGCCAGACCAAGACAAACCACCCATCTGGGCAGCAGCAGAATGGGATAGTGTTGACGGCGGAGGATCACATTTTTGTGACAACGGCAACAACACCAAACTTAAACTGCGCGGAAGAAAGGCCCGGCAATCTACTTCTGTATCTTGCCATGAAAACCCAATGGATAGTTACAACAAAACAAATTGTGCTATGGTGCTGGAAGATGAGACCCCCAGGTCAGAAGGCACTCAACTAGCTACTGGGGAAGAGCTGAAGACTTTTCAGAGTAAAGCCAGCATTTATGATGTGGTTGGATCAAAGCCCTCAGGAAGTCTGACTGCTGATGTAGCTGCGCATGAAATGAGAGTCAGAAGCTGTAAAGATGTCTTACACATTGGAACATGGAACGTACGAATCATGAACCAAGGGAAGTTGGAGGTGGTCAAGAATGAAATGGAACGTGTACAACTTGATCTGTTGGGTGTCAGTGAACTGAAATGGACTGGCATCAGATGATCACATGGTCTACTATGCTGGAAATGAAATACAAAGAAGAAATGGTGTTGCATTTATAATAAAGAAGAAACTTACAAGAACTGTAATGAAATACAGTGCAGTCAGTGAACGCTTAATCTCTATTCGTCTACGAGGATTGCCTATCAACATAACTATAATTCAAGTATATGCCCCAACAACAGTTGCAGAAGAGAATGAAATTGAAGAGTTCTATGAACAAGTACAAGCTGAAATTGACAGAACATGCAAACAGGATATCCTGATAGTCATGGGTGACTGGAACGCAAAAGTTGGCAACAAAGAAGAAGGCAAAGTAGTTGGAAAATATGGACTTGGCAACAGAAATGAAGCTGGAGAAAGACTGATAGAATTCTGCAAGACCAATGATCTATTCATCTCAAACACCTTCTTCCAGCAACACAAGCAGTGACTGTACACATGGACTTCACCCAATGGATTGTATAAAAATCAAATTGACAATATCTGTGGAAGTCAATGATGGAAAAGCTCTATAACATCAACAAAGACAAAACCTGGAGCTGAATGTGGTACAGATCATCAACTACTAGTATGCAAATTCAAGCTAAAGCTGAAAAAGAGCAAACCACTCATGAATGCAGCAAAATATGACCTTGAGAATATACCACTGGAATTTAAAGACTGCCTGCAAAAATCGATTTGCTGCTTTAGATACAAATGATAGAGTTCCAGAAGAGTTATGGAATGATATCAAGAAGGTTGTGTTGGAAGAAAGGGAGAAGTCTCTACAAAAGGTGAAAAAGCAAAAACGGCCAGAATGGATGACAGAAGAAACTCTGAAAATTGCCCAGAAACACAGAGAAGCTAAAGCCAGAGGAGAAAGAAAGGCAATCACAGAACTTAACAGAGATTTCCAACGTGCAGCAAGAGAGGACAAGGAAAAGTACTACAATGACACTTGCAAGGAAATAGAAGCAGAAACTATTAGAGGAAGAACAAGATTGGCTTTCCTGAAGCTACGAGAGTTAAAGAAAAAGTTCCAGCCTCGAATTGGAATGTTACAAGATGCTCAAGGTTCTATGTTGAATGATGCTGAGAAGATCAAGAAAAGGTGGAAGGAATATACAGAGTTTTTATATGATAAAGATCAAGTGGACCAACAGCCATTTCAACCATTAGTGATGAAAGAAGAAGTTGAAGCAGCATTGAAAGCCTTATCAAAGAACAAAGCACCAGGCATTGATAGCATTCCTATAGAAGTATTGCGACATCATGGCCAACTGACTGGAAAAGATCTGTGTTTATACCAATACTAAAGAAAGGTGATCCAACTGACTGTGGAAATTATCGAACAATCGCTCTGATCCCAAATGCCAGCAAGATTCTACTGAAGATTATTCAAAAGAGACTACAACCATACCTGGAACAAGAACTACCTGAAGTGCAAACAGGGTTCAGGAAAGAGCGAGGAATGAGAGACATCATTGCGGATGTGAGATGGATCCTTGAAAAGACTAAAGAATACCAAAAGGATATCTATTTGTGCTTTATCGACTATAGCAAGGCTTTTAACTGTTTAAACCAAGAGAAACTCTGGGCCACATTAAGAAGCATGGGTATACCAGAACACCTGATCGTTCTCTTGCGCAATCTGTACATTGATCAAGAAGCAACAGTTCGAACGGAACAAGGAGAAACAGAATGGTTTAAAATAAGCAAAGGTGTAAGACAAGGCTGCATACTTTCCCCCCTACCTGTTTATATGCAGAACAAATCATCAGAGAAGCAGGACTGTATGAAGACAACAGAGGTGTGAAGATTGGTGGAAGACTCATCAACAACCTTCGCTATGCTGATGATACTACATTACTGGCTGAAAGTGAAGATGATCTGAAACATTTGCTTCTCACAATCAAAGAACATAGTCTCAAAATGGGCCTGCACCTTAATGGAAAGAAGACAAAGATCATGACAACTGGCATAATCAACAGGTTCATCGTTGAAGGAGAAGAAATTGAAATTGTGAACAACTTTAACCTACTTGGATCAACTATCAATAAAGAAGCAACAAGCAGTCAAGAATTCAAACTCCGCATTGCTCTTGGCAGAATGGCTATGAAAGACCTAGATAAGATTCTCAAGAGCAGAGATGTCTCTCTCCATACAAAGATCCGACTTGTTCAAGCCAAGGTATTTTCAATAACATCATATGGATGTGAAAGCTGGACAGTGAAAAAGATAGACAGGAAGAAAATTGATGCCTTTGAATTATGGTGCTGGTGGCGAATACTGTGTATACCATGGACTGCCCGAAGAACAAACCAGTCGGTATGAGAGGAGATCAAACCTAAGCTTTCTTTAGAAGCTCAGATGACAAGACTTCGACTTTCATACTTTGGACACATCATGCGAAGAGAGAGAGATCATTAGAGAAAGACATCATGCTTGGCAAGATAGAAGGTCAACGCAAAAGAGGAAGGTCAGCAATGAGATGGATCGATACAATAACAGCAGCTACGGGTACCAGTCTGTCAACAATGAGCCGCCTGACTGAAGACCGAACACAATTTAGGATAGCTATCCAGAGGGTCGCCATGAGTCGACTCCGACTCGACGGCACTTAAAAACAACAACATTTATTTATTTATATACCACCTTCTCATATATTCGAAGTGGTTTACAGTGCAACATTAACTTGAAGGATACATTGAATATGGAGAGTGTAACTTGGAGGTATATATGGGGATTTGCATTAGTGAACATAACAACAATGATAAACTACAAGTTAGTGTTTCATTAGTGAATTTAAGGAGAGTCATCTGCAAATCTGATTATCTCACTCGTTATTCCGATTTCCAATTCATTTATGAATTTGTTAAAAAGCAGCAGGCCCAGCACAGATCCCTGGCACTTCTTACCTTTCTCCATTGAGAAAATTGGCCATTTATCCTTATCCTCTGCTTTCTGTCTTTTATCCAGTTCCTGATCCACAGTAGTACACTGCCTCCTATCCTATGACTTTTTAATTTCGCCAAGAGTCTCTCATGAGGGAACTTGTCAAAGGCTTTCGGAAAATCCAGATATACTATATCAACCGGCTCACCTATGTCTACCTGTTTATTCACACCTTCAAAAAACCATAACAGTTTAGTAAGACAAGACTTTCCTTGGCTAAATCCATGTTCGCATTCTCCCATTAAACCATGAATTTCTACATGTTCAGTAATTTTATTCTTTATCATGGTTTTTACCATTTTGTTCAGTACTGACATCAGGTTCACCAGTCTGTAGTTTCCTGGATCACCCTAGGAACCCTTTTTAAAAATTGGCATTCACTGGCCATCCTGTAATCTTCAGGTACTACAGATGATATTAATGATAGTTCACAGATTACTAATACTAGGGCTGCAATCTCATCATTCAGATCTTTCAACACCCTTGGATGTATACCATCTGGTTCAGGTGATTTACTTCTTCAGTTTATCAAATAGTTGTAATATATCTTCCCAATTTATCAAAATTTCTTTCAATTCATTTGATATATATTTTTGGCATAGGTAACTTTCCTACCTCTTCTTCAGTAAAGATTGAAGTAAATAATTCATTCAGTCTCTCCGCTATGGCCTTGTCCTTCCCTTAGTGCTTCTTTTACCCCTCTATCATCCAAACATCAGAAAAACTTTCCCCATTGGTAAGCACCAAGTCCAGTATGGCTCCTTCTTGTGTGGGTTCTGGTAACAGTTGCCGGACTATTTCTCCCTGTACAGAATCTAGGATCTCCTTACTTCTAGATGACACTGCAGCAGGAATGGTCAGATTCACCTGAACACAGACTTCCTTTCCTGGGTGGGGGTACTGTCTGAGGCAGGTACTCAACGGGGCATGGTTGAACAGAGGGGAGGGGTGTAATGGGGTATAAAGAATGTTACCTGCCCTTCTCCAAAGGGTTTATCAACAGGCCTCTTTAAGAGAGTCTGCAGCCTAGAGTTCAGGGCTGGGTGAGCATCTCTGCCAGGGAGAGAGGGCTGCAGGAGGGGGAGAGGCCCGTGGAGCCAGAGGTCCTTCCCAGGTAAGCTATGTGAAGGTAGGAGCTTTAACTGGGGCTGGAGGAAGTGCTGAGAGAACCAAGCTGTTGAACAGCTGGGCCAGTATAAAGCTGACTGTTTCTTGACTGCTGACTGTTCTGTCTTTTAAACAAAACCCCTTTCCACCACACGCTACATTACCACACCAACATAGAATACGTGGTTTTCAAACGGGCCTTGTCTGGGAGTTGAGCGCTGTTTACCCATGAAAAGGATTTAGATATCACTCTTAGCAGCGGAGACTGAGAGATGGAAAGTTGGTTTTTAGATAGGTGACATGAGACCGAGAATGACAGAGAGAGAAAAGGAGGTGGGTGAAATCTACCTATAAGTGGCTAGAGATGTGGAAGGAGAAGAAAGGGAAAGATTAATACTGGAGACAAATGGTGGACGAAATGTGATGCGTGTAGGGAAGAACATAAGAACATAAGATATGCCATACTGGGTCAGACCAAGGTCCATCAAGCCCAGTATCCTGTTTCCAACAGTGGCCAACCTAGGTCATACGTACCTAGCAGTTTCCCCAAAAGACAAGGGTTCCGCAATGCTGTACTGGGTCAAGCATTGATATCCTGGGTCCCTTCTTAATAATGGTTTATGGACCTTTCCTCCAGGAACTTGTCCAAACCTTTTTTAAACCCAGCTACACTAACAGCCTTTACTACATCCTCCGGTAACAAATTCCAGAGTTTGATTACACGTTGAGTGAAAAAATATTTTCTTTTATTAGTCTTAAATAGTTTACCCTGTAGCTTCATTGCATGTCCCCTAGTCTTTTTATATTCTGATAACGTAAACAATCGAACTACGTTTACCTGTTCCACTCCGTTCATTAATTTATAGACTTCTATCATATCTCCCCTAAGCCGTCTCTTTTCCAGGTTAAAGAGCCCTAACCTTTTCAGCCTTTCTTCATAGGAGTATCCTTCCATCCCCTTTACCATTTTGGTGGCTCTTCTCTGAACCTTTTCTAGAAGAACCCAAACTATAGTTACACAGTGCTAGGTTCCACATTAGGAGTCGTCACCCAGGAAAAGGATCTGGGTGTGATCGTAGACAATACACTGGAATATTCAGAGTCAGCAGTAGTCAAAGAAACAAAGAGATGGGGACCAATGCAATTAGAATAATAGTCCAGACGGCAAAGGTCGGAAAAAACCCCCATTTTATTTTTAATTTAGCAATCAGAATATGTCAGCTTCGGGAATGTTCCTCTGTCTTATCTTTGTTCTTTATTCAGAACAGGAGAAAACACATTTCTGTATATGTTTCTCCAGTATTGCACTGCATGCTGTCTGTCATCTTCGGGGTTTCCAGATTAAATTGTGGCTGCATATTTCTGTTTGTCATCTACTCTGCATTTGATGAGAGTCTGTGCTCTGTTCGTGATTGAGACACTTTGCAAGCATATAAGTTCTGTGCTGAGATTTCCACCAGTCCAGTTTGTTCTGTGTTCCAGTAGAAAAATCAGAATATTTGCTCTCCTTCTTTTTCATAGGTAGGCTTCGTGCTGTGTGAGTTTTGGAATTAGTGCTGTTATGGTAGGGGAGGTTTACACTATAGATCATTAGTGACCATCAATCTCTCGTGATCTCTCCTCAACCCACCCATAAAGCATACCACTTCCTCTGCCAGATTCAGTCTGATATTTCAACACCGAGGACCCTGTAGTCTCACTGGTTCTCTACTATTACTACTATTGAACATTTGTATAGTGCTGCAAGACATATGCAGCACTGCACAGACACATGTAAATGTCAGTCCCTGCTCATCAGAGTTTATAATCTAGCAAAGACAGACAACACAGTAGCTGTAGACATGGGATACATCTTGGGGGAATGATGAGGAAACACTAAGGAGATCAGATGAGTCAAGATCCAAAAGCAGCAGCGAAGAGATGAGTTTTCAGCCTGGATTTGAAAAGGGTCAGAGAAGGCGCCTGACGCCCAGTCTCAGGTAGTTTGTTTCAGGCGTAAGATGCATCATGAGATGCCTTACAAAACATCTGGAAAAATATAAATGTTCTGACTTATAAAAACTTGCATTTCTATGTTTCAAAAAAACATTCTCAATGTTCACAGTGTATCTGGATCTAGAGCAAATGTTACCAATAAAGTTTTAAGCAGAGTCACATCATCTTGCATAGTTTGTCTGTGAGATTTATGGGTATGTTTACTAAACTGCGGTAAAGTTACATACCATGCATTATATAACATTAACGATCGTTAGGTAACGTTAACGCGCGGTATGTAATGTTAACGCACGTTAACGTTACTTCCCCGGCCGTGGTAAACACCGCAGAAGGTGGAGAGAGGGCGGAGAGAAGGGGTCAATAGGCGGAGAGTGGGCGGGGAGAGGCTCCTTTCACACTAATGCGCTGAACTGAAGGGCTGAATCCTACCGCAAATGAAAACCTGCCGTTAGATGCACATTTGCAGGAGAGAGAAACCATTAAGTGTCAGCAATGTACAGCCTAGGCAAGAAGCCCAAGAAATGTGATAGTAGTGCTCCATTTTCAGCAACACCATAGTGACAAAGTATGAATGGCCACTATGGCAATGGTGCAAATGGAGCATAGGGGGCCGCAGGCGGGACATGTAGCATGGGCAGCTGGGGCACAGGGTGGACCAGGCAGGCACCTATATGGCACAAAGGAACACAGAAACTGGAAATCAGCAAGACAGCAGCTGACCAAGGCCAAACACAATCCACCTATATCTACCTGGTTCACCCTAGCCAATAGTTGCTAGGGCACTGACCTGACATCCCCCCAGCTATCCCGCCCCCATGTGGAAGGGACATAATATTGGTAGGCAGTGATGGGGGGGATGTGAGGATGTTCATGTATGCCCCCCCACCCCGGGATCTGCTCCGTAGGCGGGCGCCTACCTACACAGTGGATTGCCTGGGACTGCGCACTACCAGCACCGACAGCAAATGGCCATGTCAGCTTGGCAGGGGGGTGTGTGCCCGTGGTGGAGGGGGCAGTGCCACATCCCTGCAGTGGACTTAGGCCATGCCCTGCATCAGTATGTGGTGTGCAGTGCAACATAAAAAGTCTGGCTGAGGAAAAGTACAGGTAGCCCCAGGGACTATTGTGCATCTGTGACAACAGTGTGGTGCAGTACACCCAGCCAGTGTGTCCAGAAGCAGAGGGTCACAGGTTCAAGTCCCAGCTGTGGTTCCTGCAGAGCATGTCCCTGTGTTTTACCCTACAATGCAGATACAACAGCAACATGTGTAAAGCCCAAAGCAGCGGCGAAGAGGGGTACAAACACCCACCCACACAGGCTCCACAATCCAAAGATGCATGGAGAGTCAGGCTGTTGGCCCCAGCATTGAGCTAAAGTTATCACCAGAGCACTACTTCTACCCCCTGCACAGTTTAGCAATGTCAGCACTGTGATCAGGACCAGTGAGGCGGGCAGGGTTGCCAACCACCCCTATCTTTGCACAATGCTGCAATAGGTGTGTGTGTGTGTGTGTGTGTCTATGTCTATGTCTATGTCTATGTCTATCTATTGCTCTGTGGCTGCCCACCCCTCTCTGGGCCCAAACTGTCCCACTGTTAACAGTATTAGCCTGAATATGTGCATAATGAGGAGCAAGGTGTTGTGGGTATGGCCCAGACAGGGCGGATTGGCCAGGATGCATCTTTACAGGGTGTGCAGCAATGGCTGGGACACTGTAGTGTCTGACCACCACCTGCATGGACAGGGTGGCCATAGCATGGCATGCTGGGAGGGCGCTCACTCTGACCGAGCAGTGACCATGGCAGGTCTAGGTTCCCACATAGTGCTCTACACTATCTACTTCCAGTGATACTTTTGTGTTCTTAGTACTGGTGGTTCTAATCACAGAACTGCCTGCTGGGGCACATGGTTTCTCTTTCAACATGCACTATGGACTGGCTCAAAGTCTGACTGTATGTTAATCAAATGGAAAAGAAGACACAGCATGTCATATTCCTTGCCAGAAATCAAGTACAGCGGGAACCTAAAAAGCAAGACATGATGGAGAAACTAAGCAAAAAACAAATCCCAGACAAAAAAGGACTTTGACAGGAAAACATAGAAACATGATGACAGAAAAAGACCACATGGTCTATCTAGTGATCTGTCCTTCCATAACAACTACAACAGTCCACTTTTTACCTTTAGAGATCCTCTGTGTTGGTCCCATGCTTTTTTCAATTCAGTTACTGTCCTCATCTATACCACCTCCATTGGGAGACTATTCCATGGATACACTACTCTTTCCGTAAAGAAATATTTCCGCATATCACTCCTGAATCTATCTCCCTTCACCCTCATCCCATGTCCCCTCGTAGCAGAACTTGCTTTCAATTGAAAGAGGCTCTCTCCCTGAACATTTATGCCACGGAGGTATTTAAACATCTCAATCATATCATCTCTATACCGACTTTCCTCTAAGGCAGGGGTGTCCAAACCTGTCCTGGAGGGCCGGAATCCTGGCTGGATTTTGGGATAGCCCTAAAGAATATGCATGAGATATATATGCATTAGAGATATCCTGCCAACCTGACTGGTTTGTGGCCCTCCAGGACTGGATTTGGAGACCCCTGTCTTACATCTCTGTCATTTAAGATCGTGAGTGGGCAAGGTACAGATGTCCTAGACATCGAAAGGGTACATAGAATGTGTCACATTCCTCCTTGATTCTCACCACCACCAAAAAGTTGTCTTTATTCATGTGTTTGCTTTCCTGATTAGCATGCCCCACCCCCTTGTACTTTGGCCCAGTGCTCTGAGTTGTTCAGCAGCATATGCCTATTCCCAGGTCATCTCTCTCTATCCTTCACCAGCCACCAGCCCCTGTTAGTGGGGTGGGGACCCAAAATTAGTAAACATGTTCCTGAGAGACCTATAAGCAACAATAAAACCCTTGGATGAATAAAAACCTCATGTAAAAGAAGATCCTGATGACTGGCAAAATAAATAAGTTCATCATTGATGGAGAGGAAATTGAAATAGTGGACAACTTTGATTTGCTTGAATCACTATCAATAAAGAAACAACAAGCAGTCAAGAAATCCGACAACACATTGGCCTTGGCAGAATGGTTATGAAGGATCTTGACAAGATTCTTAAGAGCAGAGATGTCTCTCTCCATACAAAGGTTTAACTGCTATTTTCAATAGTATCATATTGATGCAAAAGTTGGACAGTGAAAAAGGACAGGAAGAAAATTGATGTCTTTGAATTATGGTGCTGGTGACGAATAGTATGTATACCATGGACTGCCTAAAGAACAAACCAGTCAGTACTAGAGGTGATCAAACTTAAGTTTTCTATAGAAGCTCAGATGACAAGACTTTGACTTTCATACTTTGGGCACATCATGTTAAGAGAGAGATCATTAGAGAAAGACATCATGCAAGGCAGGATAGAAAGTTAATGCAAAAGAGGAAGGCCACCAATAAGATAGATCGATACAGTAACAGCAGTCACTCTATCAACTGTGAGCCACTTGACTGAAGACCGAACCTAGTTTAGGACTAATCAGAGGGTCACCATGAGTTGACACCAACTCAACTGCACTTAACAACAACAACAACAACAAAACAATACTTATAATTATTTGATAACATCAATCAACCAGTGCTGTTATATGGAGTGAGGTCTGGTGTCTGTCATTAGCCCTAAACTCTACTGATTGGGACATAACCCCAACAAAAATTCTGAAGATGCTTTGTATGCAGTGAAACACCCTCTATAGCGGAAGCAGAAAAGAATTAAGACACTCCCCCCAGTACTCATTGTACTAAAAAAGATCATACAAATTCTGAAGTTATCTTACAACAGTGGCACAGTTTGGAGGTATTTTCCCCTCTGGTTTTTAATTGATTGTGGTAATAGATTCTCATCTCCTATGTGAATATCAAAATAGAAAATTTGTTTGGGTATTTATTCTGGTAGGCTATTTTGGATTACTGTAGATATTTCCTCACTTTACTCTCTTCTTTTTGTTTTTTTGTTTCATACATGTGAAATTTTAGAAAGGGGTGATGACCCTGTGATGATGCATGCCACATTTAGGGGTATGTTTACTAAACACCGTTGCTGTGCGGGTTCCCGTTAGTGTGCTGGTGCCATATAAGGAGTGGGCGGGCCAGGCAGAAAAAAGCAAAAAACTGGACCGCACGTGTGTGCGTCACGCTAATGTGCGGGGCCCACATTAGCGCGTGGGAAGGCTAAGTGGGGCACTGCTGCAAAACCAAACAACAGAGCTGTAGTACAATGGTGAAGACACCAACCAATGGTGCAGGGGCCAAGGGTTCAAACCCCCATTATGCTCAACAAAAAAGACCAGCTGAGGCAGCAACATTAATGGGCATAAGTGGTTAGGAGGCATATTAATTTAAGGCGGCGCACTGTTATTTTTATTACGGCATGAGACGGCGCACTGTTTAGTGTGGGCGGCAGATGGCGGCGCATTGTTAAGTTTGGGCGGCAGAAGGCGGTGCGCTGATAAATGTGGGCAACAGAAGGCGGCGCGATGATGTGTGAGGGGGCAGTCCAATAGTGGGAGGGATAAGTGGCGCGCTGATGTGCAAATAACAGGAACAGAGCCATAGCACAATGGTTAAGACACTCACCACTTGTGTAGGGATCATGGGTTCAATTCCCCACAGTGCCCATTGAAGACAGCTGGCGGAGGCATTATTTTAGGGGCATTTCCATGTTGTGCGGCATAAGGCGGCGCGCTGTTAATTTAGTGCGCCACAAGATGGCGCGCTGATGGCTACAAGGCTGCGCGCGGATGCACAAACACAGGAACAGAGCCACAGCACAATGGTTAAGACACTGACCAATGGTGCAGGGGCCAGGGGTTCAACCCCTCACAGTGCCCAGTGAACAAGGCTGGCTGGGGCAGTATGTATCATGGTGAGGAGTGCTGTAGGAGGCCTTCCATTTATATTTTATTTCCCACCACTAGTAAACCCGCTCTCACAGTGTGTTACAGTGCACTGTCCGCCAAGGCACCCTAGAATGTCCCCTATAGGGCACCATGTATGTTGCGCCACAGGATAATGTATAGTGCACCCTATATGGATGGCAACCATAAGGTGGCCTATAGGGCGCCCTATAAAGCACCCTCAGAGACACCTAATGGGTATAGTAAGCTGTGTGTGGTTTTGCCGGCATAGACATATGTACAGTAAATAAAAATAAAGCTGTGGACAGCCCTATCAAAGGGCCCCACTGTGGGTTTGAACCCATGACCTCTGGCTGTATAGGGAGTAACGTAACCATTGGGCCACAGCTCTATAGCTAACAGCAAGCCCCTGGCTGGCTGCAGAGAGCCTGCACGTCACCCCACAGACAGTCTGCTGTTGTAGACAGGATAGGGTTAGGCCACCCGTACCCATGATGCACTGCACATGCAAATCAGCTGTCCACAGATGCACACAAGATGGGGAATGCACCCCAACAGCTACCCGGCCTGGTAGGGGGAATTGTCCATGTGCACCCACACAGCACCTCGGCCTGGTAGGGGGTCCTGAGCGGGTGGACTACCAGCAAAGAGTAGCTACACACCGTCACATTGTGCGGGTACTGTGCTCACCCTGAGGGTTTGATGTGGCAGCCAGGACCAGGTCCACAACACCAGCTATGGCTGGATGAGACAGAGCTCTAAAACAGTACTAACCTGTGAGATAGGGAGGTGCTGGTCCTAGACGTCAAAAGGGTAGCTAGAATGTGTCACATTCATCCTCAATTCTCACCACCACCAAAAAGATGTCTAATGGACAACATTTTGGTGGTGGTGAGGAGGAATGTGACAAATTCCATCCAACCTCTTTGATGTCTTGGACATCTGCACCTTGCCCACTCACAATCTTAAATGACAGAGGTGTAAAGCAGTGGTCTCCAAATCCAGTCCTGGAGGGCCACAAACCAGTCAGGTTGGCAGGATATATCTCATGCATATCCATTAAGGCTATCCCAAAACCTGGCAGGATTGTGGCCCTCCAGGACAGGTTTGACACCTATGCATTAGACTCTGCATATATATCTCATGCATGTTCATTAGGGATATCCCGAAAACCTGACTGGTCTGCGGCCCTCCAGGACCGGAGGTGCCCACCCCTGGTCTATCCAGTGTGTGGTGGCTGCAAACACCTTCCACAGCCCACACTGCCAGCAATGTTGCCAGTATTGAGCTGCTAATGTGCATAATGAGGAGCAAGGTACCATGGTTATAGGCCAGACAGGGTGGCCTGGCCAGGGTGCATCTGCACAGGGCATAGTGCAGTGACAGGCACATTTTAGTGCCCGGCCACCACCTACACAGACAGGGTGACCTCAGTATGTCCTGCTGAGAGATCACTCTCACCCTGACTGTGCAGTGACTACAGCATGGCTAGGCACCCCCATAGTGCTATATAGTATTTCTCTCATGTGATAGATATGGGTTATCCTTTTGGGGCCCAGTCATTGATTTATCTGCTTGCTGTGTATGCTGACATCCCAATTCTGGGCACATGCATTATGGACTAACTAGCAGACTGTTTGCAGCTGGTATGTGTCTTGATGGAGTGGCTTGCAGGGTGCAGTGGCTGATGGCTTGCTGCAGGAGAATATCAGATGGTGATGGGGTGCAGCTTACCATATCCAGGCCTAATGTCTGTCTGTGTACAGAGCTGCAGTGCCTGCCCTGTGGGGTGTCTGTTCCTCACCAGAACTGGGGTTGATGTTCCTCTCTACTGCCACCTTTGCAGGGAGGTTGAAGGTAGATCTATTGTTAGGGGACCGTGCTGGGGGGGGGGGGGGGGGGTAACACCTGACTGCAAGGTGTTTGTGAAGAAACTACCAATCTCACACATTAACACTGCTTTGAACCTATGCAATGCACGGTGCTGTGGACCTGGTGCTGGGCGCCTCACTGCACCCTCAGGGTGAGCACAGTACACGCACAATGTGACGGTGTGTAGCTACTCTGTGCCAGTACAACACACGGTCAGTACCCCCTACCAGGCCGAGGTGCTGTGGGGGTGCACATGGTCAGTTCCCCCTACCAGGCTGAGGTGCTGTGGGGGTGCATTCCCCATGATGTGTATCTGTGGACAGCTGATTTGCATGTGCAGTGCATCATGGGTGTGACTGGCACAATCGAACCCTGGGAAGATCCAGCGCCTGTTCACAGGCTCTGATAAACCATAGGCCATCACACGTACATCTGTTAGCATAGTGCATAGGTGCAAGACACCCTAAAGTGTCTGTACTATAAGGTGCCCACACTGGTAAAAACACACGTACCCATGCACGATTGTACGCACGTACCAACGCACGTAGCTACGCACGGGGCTACGCCCGTAACAACGCATGCAGCCACGCACGTACCAACGTACATGGCTACGCGCACTGCGAGAGTGTGTTTCAGTAACCATTACTGAACGTAAAGAAAAACATGCCTCCTCATTCCCTATGTAATGTACAGGGTGCTGCCTGGGACAGCATTCTGCGTTAGGCACACTGGGGACTCAAACCCATGCTGCCTATAACAGCGGTGAGTACACTAACCATTGTGCTACAGCTTTGTTTCAGTGATTTGTGTCTGTACGCCTTCATACGATTAACGTGCAGTAACGCACCACGGCGCCCTGTAACGCTCGTTAGTTTTTGGAACACGCGTTAGTCGTTACGATGTCCCGCCCATGTCCTTTTTTGGCTTTCCTTTCACTAACGCGGCTCCTAACGCGATTTGCACTAACGCACTTTAGTAAACATACCCCTAAGCATTTGTATAGTGCTACAAGATGTCAATGTCCACGTTTAATGTACATGACCACGTTTAAGTTACAGTGTAAACCACTTTGACTAAATAATAACACCATATAAAAAACCTGCTAAATAAATAAACAAAGTTCAGAAATTTTACAAGCTGGTTTTGAACACCAGAAAACCACCTCACTAACTGGGCTGATTTTGCAAATTGCCATGACATCTAATTTCTATAGTTCCAATTAGATTATGCAATGTAATTTGGTATGTGCCAATAATTCATGCATATACATAATACAAAGATCGCTTTTGGTGTATTATGCTGTATTAAGATATTCATTTTTATGTTTTAAACTTCTTTGGGTTCTTATTTTAGAGAAAAGGCTTCTGATTTTAGGTTTTAAACATTAAACACTGATACTACACCTTTGATTGTAGAAAATGAAAATAGATGCTCATTGGAAAAACAATGGAAGAAATGCCACTTCCCCTGATATTCTCACCCCTCCCCTGGCTGGTCTTATATCCTCTCTTCAGGTTTTGTGCCCTTTCTGTGCTGACAACCACCGAAATGTGTTTCTTCCACAAGGGGACATTTTTCATTAAGGCCTCTGCAGTTTGGATTTCCACCGGTGGCATGGTGGGCTGGATTAGCTTAGTATATTTTTAGCAATTCATGAGAAGAGTTTGTAATAGCTTGGGGGTCATGGGACAGTGTCTAGATGGTAAATTGTTTTGCTGGCCTTTGTGGTTGACTGACTGATATTGTCATACAGTACGTGGGTGTTATGACTGTCTGCCTGTCCATCCATCTGCCTGTTCTTTATGTTAGTGAAAGTGGGTCAGTTGTCTGTCAGTAATTTGCAGTGAGATGTGGAAAATTGTCCTCTTGGGAGGTAGACGTGGATTCTCTTTTGTGTTCTAAACAGTAATGAAGACCAAGCAATTGACGGATGCACTCTAGTATTTTTAAGCTAACATCATTTTAGCGTATTTCAGACTGATATATAGGGCTTCCGTTCATAAATTTTAAATTTAGGTGTTTTTTTCAGTTATTTATGTTTTTCCAGGGTAGAAAAATATCATTGTTATTGGTATTTTTGCAACACGGGTACTAGTCTTTGGTGTCTTTTTTGGTGAAATCAAAAACGAACGAGAAAGGAAATGTTACAAAGGTGACATTTTACATATCAGATAACGTCCTTTCCTTGAGTCCTGCTAGGCTAGTCCAGACAAGTGGGTTGTGTTCCCATACCAGTACCCTGGCAGATACGAAGAACCAATAAAAATCCCAGATTTCAGTGACATCACTCCCGTGCCTCTATCCATCTCAGCCACTACAAGTCTCTTCAGTATTCGTCCCAAAGCATATGGGAGAACATGGCAAGCCTCACACAACCTCAATGTGGCCAACAATGAATAGAGTTGAGTACTATGTATAGGAAAGCATAAAGAGAAGACTATCCATAGAAAATGAATCTGCAGAGCCAAGTACATAAATCATAGCAGAGCCAAGGGTACTGACTCAGAAGAACAGAGCAACTTAGTTCCAGAGGACAGGTGCTGGATTGATCTAGCAGGACTCAAGGAAAGGTCATTAACTTGTAAGTAAAATGTCACCTTCTATATTGTTCTGCTAGGCCAGTCCAGACAAGTTGGAAATACCAACGCTATGCCTTCACTGGGTGGGAAGAAGACACAGCAGATCACAAAACCTTAGAGCCAAATGCCGTGTACATCTAATCATGGATATCCAAGCAGAAATGCTTGACAAAAGTGGAAAACTATGCTCATGTTGCTGCCCAACAAATATCTGTAGGGGGCTACACTGCAAAACTATCTGTGACACAGTAACTCACACAATCTTACAACACTACACCCAACAGAAATCCACAAAATGGGCTCCCTCAAAGTAGCTCTCGCTATATTCTACCTCCTTCTCACATCACATCAATTAACAATCACACTCTCTCTCACCACAGACACCTGTCACATCCCCATCATACACACCACACCCAGATATAAATTAAACACACCACTATTCAATGCAGCATACCAAACTTCACTCCGCCCAAGAGGATATTCGAGTAGAATGTATCTTTGAAGGAGACTGACAAAATAGGGAAGTTAGGACATCCAAACAGAGATAAAAGCCAAGGTGGAATCCAATCACAGCAAACTCAAAGTCTTAGGGGTATGTTTACTAAACATCGGTAATGTTACCCGCGTTAAGTTCCCCGGTAATGCTACGGATGCCCATATAAAGGAGTGGGCGGTGCATTGGTAAAGCAAGCCAAGTCAGGTAACGCGTGTTACAAGGTGCATAACATGCGTTACACTGCGCGGTACGGTGTGCCATGGACCCACCGCACGTGAACACCGCAGCCAACGGGAAGCAGCAGTGCATCCGAAGGGGATGCAATCTAAGGCATGCTGACAGTAGAAGACATGCTGAGGGATGTGCAGACGTGGTGCCACATGAGAAACAGAGCCGAAGGTGTAAGGCCATAGACCGCAGGCAGCTGATATCACAGTCTGTAATGGGGACGTGAGCCACAGTTAACACATTCACACACACCATGAAATGGTGTGCAGTGAACCCAGCTTACAGAGGAGTAAACAACGGTAATGGAAAGGGCATCAGGGGTCGGTCTGAAGGGCCAGATGTGTTGAAGGTGTGTGTATAAGGGCAAAATGGGCAGGAAAACCAAAAAGGAGTAAGAGGGAATTGAAACGGCATACTGAAGAGCCCAAACACAGCTCACCGACACCCATACCAAACCACTGAGCCACCTGCCCACCCAGACAACCTGAAGAAAGGGAGCATATGTAACAGCGAGCATGTGATGGATAGGCTGCATGGAGGGGACACTGCAGTGTACATTGAAGAGAGGGAAGGGTGTGTAGAGAAGGGAGAAAGCTGGCGCCATTCTATGGTAAGGAGAGCAGAACAAACGAAAAGAAAGGAAAAGGAACCTGTAGGACCCAAATCCACAACCTATGTTGGCTCCACGCATGTCTGTAACCACTATCCCAAACAACCATCGTGTCTGCTAGATTATCACACAGTGGTGCATTCTACACACATTGCGTTGTACGCACGTAGCGGGGCGTCTGATGTGCAGCATGCACAAGAACGCATGTGATGTTACAGAGCTTTCTATGTGCCTTATGAGATACATCTAGGCGCCTTAGCACATGTGGTCAGATTACGGCACATAAGAGCACACATGCCAAACAGACATCACATGCATTCTTGTGTGCACTGCAACACGCATATGCTGCAATACTGCACACTACCTGGCCATTGCCCCTCCCCTGTGCTCCCCCCCACATTTCTAGAACTATAGCTGTTCCACAGCCCCCAACCATAGTCTGACATCCACCAGCAGCAGGCACAATCAGACTGTCCCAGCCATGCACGAACTAACCACGGACACTCCACTAGCCAGTCTATCCTGCATGCTCACAGTGGAACTATGCACACCCAGCAGGTACCCTAGTGACTAGCCCCGCCCCGCCCCGCCCCGCCCCGCCCCGCCCCCGCCCCCGCCCAAACAGGGGCATACATATATCACCTGAGACAAATATAGCATAGAACTATGTGGGAACATAGCCATGCCATGGTCACTGTTTGGTCATTGTGAGCGTGCCCTAACAGAAAGATGTGCTGTGGCCACCACATCCATTTAGGTGGTGGTTGGGCACTACAATGTCCCAGCCATTGCCCTACACCCTCTGCAGATGCATCCTGCCCAGTCTGCCCTGCCCGGGCCATACCCACAATACCTTGCTCCTCATTATGCACATTTGCAGGCTAACACTGGTAATAGTGGGACACTATGGGCCCAGTGAGGTGTAGGCAGCCACAAAACAATGGATAGACACTGTCATGAGGCTGGACCTAGAGAAGAAACAGTGTTGAAAAAAACTCCTGATTTTCATGGAACTCAGAAAAGGCAGAGAGTGCAGTTCCAGCGCAGCTCAGCCAGAGGGCGCATGAATAATTACACAGTACCTGAAGCAATGTGCTCTAGCAATGATCACATTAGTAACAAGCAGTTTCACCTGTCCTCAAACTCAGAACGGGCAAACCAGAAATCCCTTTATAAAGGAAACCAGATGATCAGAGGAACAGGAAGAGGCAGAGGCAGGAGCAAGATCCAGAGAGGCAAGAGCAAGAGCTGGGGAAGTGGCAAGAGCGAGGTCAGAAGGACCGGCAGCAGGAGCAGTGAGAGAAGCCTGGAACAGGAAGGCTTCCAGGTGCAGCCAACTCAAGGAGACAGAATCCAAAAGAGGTATACTCAAAGGGATAAAGTCCAGAGAGGCCAAAGGTATTGGAACGGAGTTCAAAGCCAAGCAAACCAAAGAAGCAGCTTGCCTGATGAAAGCAACTCTCCTAGCCCAAGTAAGTCTCCTATGCTAAACCAGAAAGGCACAAGGAAAGAAGATTCCTTCTACAGTAATCTTCTGCGCATGAAATGAGAGTCAGAAGCTGTAAAGATGTCTTACACATTGGAACATGGAACGTACGAAGCATGAACCAAGGGAAGTTGGAGGTGGTCAAGAATGAAATGGAATGTGTACAATTTGATCTATTGGGTGTCAGCGAACTGAAATGGACTGGCATGGGGCACTTTACATTAGATAATCACATGGTCTACTATGCTGGAAATGAAAGACAAAGAAGAAATGGTGTTGCATTTATAATAAAGAAGAAACTTGCAAGAACTGTAATGAAATACAATGCAGTCAGTGAACGCTTAATCTCTATTCGTCTATGAGGATTGCCTATCAACACAACTATAATTCAAGTAATTCAACTATAATTCAACAGCTGCTGAAGAGAATGAAATTGAAGAGTTCTATGAACAAGTACAAGCTGAAATTGACAGAACATGCAAACAGGATATCCAGATAGTCATGGGTGACTGGAACGCAAAAGTTGACAACAAAGAAGAAGGCAAAGTAGTTGGAAAATATGGACTTGGCAACAGAAATGAAGCTGGAGAAAGACTGATAGAATTCTGCAAGACCAATGATCTATTCATCTCAAACACCTTCTTCCAGCAACACAAGCGGCGACTGTACACATGGACTTCACCCAATGGATTGTATAAAAATCTAATTGACTACATCTGTGGAAGTCAACGATGGAAAAGCTCTGTAACGTCAACAAAAACAAAACCTGGAGCTGACTGTGGTACAGATCATCAACTACTAGTATGCAAACTCAAGCTAAAGTTGAAAAAGAGCAAACCACTCATGAATGCAGCAAAATATGACCTTGAGAATATACCACTGGAATTTAAAGACTGCCTGCAAAATCGATTTGCTGCTTTAGATACAAATGACAGAGCTCCAGAAGAGTTATGGAATGACATCAAGAAGGTTGTGTCGGAAGAAAGCGAGAAGTCTCTACAAAAGGTGAAAAAGCAAAAACAGCCAAAATGGATGACGGAAGAAACTCTGAAAATTGCCCAGAAACGCAGAGAAGCTAAAGTCAGAGGAGAAAGAAAGACAATCGCAGAACTCAACAGAGATTTCCAACGTGCAGCAAGACAGGACAAGGAAAAGTACTACAATGACACTTGCAAGGAAATAGAAGCAGAAACTATTAGAGGAAGAACAAGATCGGCTTTCCTAAAGCTACGAGAGTTAAAGAAAAAGTTCCCGCCTCGAATTGGAATGTTGCAAGATGCTCAAGGTTCTATGTTGAATGATGCTGAGAAGATCAAGAAAAGGTGGAAGGAATATACAGAGTTTTTATATGATAAAGAGCAAGTGGACCAACAGCCGTTTCAACCTGTACCTTATGATCGGGAACCATTGGTGATGAAAAAAGGAGTTGAAGCAGCATTGAAAGCCTTATCAAAGAACAAAGCACCAGGCATTGATAGCATTCCCATAGAAGTATTGCAGCAATCTGATGCAGCTGTTACCGTACTCACAAGGCTCTGCCAAGAAATATGGAAGACAACATTATGGCTAACTGACTGGAAAAGATCTGTGTTTATACCAATTCTAAAGAAAGGTGATCCAACTGACTGTGGAAATTATCGCACAATCGCTCTGATCCCACATGCCAGCAAGATTCTACTAAAGATTATTCAAAAGAGGCTACAACCATACCTGGAACAAGAACTACCTGAAGTGCAAGCAGGGTTCAGGAAAGGGCGAGGAACGAGAGACATCATTGCGGATGTGAGATGGATCCTTGAAAAGACTAAAGAATACCAAAAGGATATCTATTTGTGCTTTATCGACTATAGCAAGGCTTTTGACTGTGTAAACCATGAGAAACTCTGGACCACATTAAGAAGCATGGGTATACCAGAACACCTGATCATTCTCTTGCGCAATCTGTACATTGATCAAGAAGCAACAGTTCGAATGAAACAAGGAGAAACAGAATGGTTTAAAATAAGCAAAGGTGTAAGACAAGACTGCATACTTTCCCCCTACCTGTTTAATTTATATGCAGAACAAATCATCAGAGAAGCAGGATTGTATGAAGACAACAGAGGTGTGAAGATTGGTGGAAGACTCATCAACAACCTTCGCTATGCTGATGATACCACATTACTGGATGAAAGTGAAGATGATCTGAAACATTTGCTTCTCACAATCAAAGAACATAGTCTCAAAATGGGCCTGCACCTTAATGTAAAGACGACAAAGATCATGACAACTGGCATAATCAACAGGTTCATCGTTGAAGGAGAAGAAATTGAAATTGTGAACAACTTTAACCTACTTGGATCAACTATCAATAAAGAAGCAACAAGCAGTCAAGAAATCAGACGACGCATTGCTCTTGACAGAATGGCTATGAAAGACCTAGATAAGATTCTCAAGAGCAGAAATGTCTCTCTCCATACAAAGATTTGACTTGTTCAAGCCATGGTATTTTCAATAACATCATATGGATGTGAAAGCTGGACAGTGAAAAAAACAGATAGGAAGAAAATTGATGCCTTTGAATTATGGTGTTGGCGGTGAATACTGTGTATACCATGGACTGTCCGAAGAACAAACCAGTCGGTACTAGAGGAGATCAAACCTAAGCTTTCTTTAGAAGCTCAGATGACAAGACTTCGACTTTCATACTTTGGACACATCATGCGAAGAGAGAAATCATTAGAGAAAGACATTATGCTTGGCAAGATAGAAGGGCAACGCAAAAGAGGAAGGCCAGCAATGAGATAGATCGATACAATAACAGCAGCTACGGGTACCAGTCTGTCAACAATGAGCCGCCTGACTGAAGACCGAACACAATTTAGGATAGCTATCCAGAGGGTCGCCATGAGTCGACTCCGACTCGACGGCACTTAACAACAACAACAACAGTAATACTTTTGCCAAGAAACACAGAGAGTGGAAATCCACGTCAGGTTTTCCTGGTAACTCTGATTGTAGAGCAGTGCACAGAACAGCTTGTCAGCCTGAGAAGCTATGTCACAAGCTGAGTCCTGGGTGTGGCAGCCTACAGAAGCCAAGGTATGAAAAGCCTTTCATTATAAGGGAAAGTTTAAGTGATGAAAACCTTATGCAAATAGATAAGCCTCAGAAAGTTAGAAGAAATAAAGCTAACCTTTTAAAAGCACTTCCTAATAGTGTGCTAAGGAAGTTGTATGAGAAACAGAAGAACCTCTGTGAGGAGTTAACAGATACTGAAGACAGTCATAGCACGGAAGAAGGTAGTGACCCAGAATCAATGGACTTTGATTGTGAAACCAGTGTTCCCATTCCTCAGAGTGAACCAATGGAATGTAACTTTTGTTCAAGAACTAGCTTGATTGCCTTGCTAGATGTATAGAGAAAAGAGAACTCTGCATATGATGAAGTTGATAACCATTTGTTTCCTGATGTTAATTTCTATTGCTTTGAAAGAAGCCTTAATCCAGATAAACAGTTAATTGTGAAGCCTACAACCCTTAACTGTTTATATAATGGTGGAACCTTTTTGTTAGAGGAAAGAATTACTTTCATTTTCTTTTGTGTCCTATTGAACCTAAGCGTTGACCGGGGAAATAAAGCCTTATTACCCTACACTTTGGCGTAGATTGTTCTTTGTAAGGAGTTCTGCATTACAAGGACCAGAATCCTCTTGGTCCTTCAGCTCAACCACTCCTTAAAATAAATTAAATGTCACCGGATGCCCTTATTTCCTACGCCAGACGGGGCGCCTGGGGACAACACACACACACATACATTCCTATTGCAGCATTGTGCAAAAAAAGGGGTGGTTGGCAACCCTGCCCGCCACACTGGTCCTGATCATAGTGCTGACATTGCCAAACTGTGCAGGAGACAGTAATAGTGCCCTGGTGATAACTGTGGCTCTGTGCTGTGGCCAACAGCCTGACTGCATGGAGCTTTGGATAGTGGAGCCTGTGTGAGTGGGTGTTTGCACCCCTGTTAGTTGCTGCTTTGGGGATTGCATATGTTGATGTTGTATCTGCATTCAGGGTAAAATATAGGGACATGCTCTGCAGGATCCACAGTGGGGACCTGAACCTGTGACCCTCTGCTCTGGGACATGCTAGCTGTGTGTACTGCACCACACTGTTGCCACAAATGCACAGCACTCCTTGGGGCTAATTTACTTCTCCTCAGCCAAGACCTTTTCTGTTGCACTGCACACCACATACTGGTACAGGGCATGGCCTGGATGCACTGCAGGCAGGTGCCACTGCCCCCTCCAGCACCAACACACGCCACCCCTGCCATGCCGCCTGGCCATATGCTGTCGGTGCTGGCAGTGTGCAGTCCCAGACCATCCACTGTGCAGGTAGGCGGTTGCCTAGGAAGCGGGGTCTGGGGCAGGGAGGCATACATGGACATCCACACATCCCCCCATCACCGCCTACCAATAATATGTCCCTTCCACATGGGGGAGGGATGGCTTGGGGGATATCAGGTCAGTGCTCTAGCAAATATTGGCTAGGGTGGCCAGGTAGATGTAGGTGGATTGTGTTTGGCCTTGGCCAGCTACTGTCTTGCTGATTTCCAGTTTCCATGTTCCTATGTGCCACCTAGGCGACAGCCTAGTCCACCCTGTGCCCCAGCTGCCCCCACTGCATGTCCTGCTTGCAGTCCCCTATGCCCCATGTGCACCATCGCCATAGTGGCCATTCATATTTGGACACTATGCTGTTGCTGCAGATGGAGCACTACTATCACGTTTCTTGGGCTCCCTGCCTATGTTGTACATTGCTGACGCTCAAATGGTTTCACCCTCCTACATATCTGCAGCTAACGATAGGTTTTCATTCCCGGTAATGTTCAGCCCTTCAGTATCCCATGTTAGTGCTGCAGGAGCTTCTCCCCGCCCACTCCCTGCACACTGACCCCTTCTCTCCGCTCTCTCTCCTCCCTCTGCAGGACTTACCGCAGACGGTGACGTTAACCTGCGTTAGGTACCATTAACGCGCATTAACGTTACCTAAAGTGCGTTAACGAAGCCGCTGCTACGTTAGCGTGGTTTAGTAAACATACTCCTTAGATTTCAAAAACGGTGATTTCAGTAATATGGCCAAGTACTGGAAGGAGGAGTTGGTAGGATGGGAGGGGTTAACTCTAAGTAGATTGTAAGCTCCGATGAGCATGACTCTGACGGGCAGGGACTGTCTCATGTATGCTGACTACCTCTTGTAGGTTAGGTTAGCTGTGCAGCGCTGCGTGCGTGGTGCTCTAGAAGTCCTATATAGTAGTAGTAGTAGTAGGGTTAAGGGAAGTGCAATTGCAATTATATTTATTTATTTATAGTTTTTCTATACCGCGCTATTTACCATCAGCGCGGTTCACAGGCAACAAACTCGCACAGCAGGAAAAGCCATACTGCGTTTTACATTGAACAGGGAATTGAACACATTTTACATTGAACAGGTATTGAACATGGAACACAGGCTAACAATATACATCGTGGAACTATATACAACATGGGATTATATACAGGTTGATAACAGTAGTAAGATATCAACTAGGCATTTTTCATCGTAAACATGGCTTGAGGGGTACTGTCGTATGTTAGCATGTTAAAGGCTAATTTGCTGGGGGCACAGGAGTGATATTAAGGAAGAGGGGATAAAGGAGGAGTGAACAGTGGTTGGTTATGTGATTTCTTCAGAGTTGAGGAAGTGCTGAAGAAAGAGGTGATGTTTCAGCTCCTTCCTGAACTGAGAGAGGCTGTTTATAGCTCGGATGTTTGCTGGAAGCGCGTTCCAGCAATGGGGGGCATAGAGTGCAAAGGCTCGGTTTCCTGTAGCCTTATTACATTTGGTGAATGCTTTTGGGAGGCATAAGGTGTTGGCAGCAGCAGCTCTTCTCAGTCAATGGGCTAAACTAAAGAAAGCAATAAAAGATGCAACAGATACATACATAAGGAAAGTAAATAAAAATAAGAGGAAAAGAAAACTATTTGGTTCTCCAAAGAAGTGGCTGCTCAAATAAAGGCAAAAACTACAGCTTCACAAAAATCAGAAGCTCGCAAACAGAGGAACACAGAAAAGAATACAAAATCAAACTTAAAGAGACAAAAAGAGAAATAAGGATAGCAAAATCAAAGACAGAATAAAAGATGGCTAAAGATTAGAAGTGTAGCTACAAAACTATTTTCAGATATATTCAGGAGAGGAGGAAAATCAGAGGTGGAATTGCAGGACTCAAAAGTGCTGGGAACAGATTCGTGGAAAGTGACATTGAAAAAGCGAAAATAATAAACAAATACTTCTGCTCTGTTTTCACTAGAGGAAATCCTGGAGAAGGACCACCTGTGATTGACAAATATACAAATGGGAATAGAGAAGATACCACACCATTCACAAAAGATGATGTGTTACAAGAGCTTGCAAAACTGAAAGTGGACAAGGCCAAGGGACCAGATGGGATACACTCCAAGATACTGTAAGAGCTGAGAGAAGTTCTTCTTTAAAGGATGTTTTAATAGAACCTTGGAGACAGGAGAAGTTCCACAGGACTGGAGAAGGGCTGATGTGGTACCTCTCCACAAAAGTAGATCTGGCTCCAAAAGTAGCAGTCCCCTTTTGTAGTCCTTTTTGTCCACTAAAGAAGAGCAGGACCTAGGCATGATTGTGTCTGATGATCTTAAAGTAGCTAAACAGGTAGAAAAAGTAACAGCAAAAGCTAGAAGGATGCTTGGGTGCATAGGGAGAGGAATGGCCAGCAGAAGAAAGGAGGTGATAGTGCCTCTGTATAAGTCTTTGGTGTGACCTCATTTGGAGTATTGTATGAAATTCTGGAGACCGCACCTTCAAAAGGATAGTCAGTATAGAGAGTGGCTACTAAAATGGTTAGTGGTCTTCATTATAAAGCATATGAGGACAGACTTAAGGATCTTAATATGTACACCTTAGAGGAAAGGCGGGATAGAGGTGATATAATTGAGATGTTTAAATACCTCCATGCATAAATGCACAGGAGGAGAGCCTCTTTCGATTGAAAGCAAGTTCTGCTATGAGGGGACATTTTATTTACATTCTCTGATATATATATACCACGCTATTCTGCATCAGTGCGGTTTACATTGAACAAGGTATTATAACTTGGAGAAAACTATTTTACAGGGAACATGGGCTATGGAGGGTTAAGTGGCTTGCCCAAGACCACAAGGAGCACCTGTGGGACTAGAAACCCCAGTCCTTCCAGCCCAAGGTTGCTGCCCTCTAGTGGGATTTGAACCCCCGACCTTCTGGCCTGAAGTACATTGCCCCAACCACTAGGCTACTCCTCCACAGACATGGGATGAGGGTGAAGGGAGATAGATTCAGGAGTGATATGCGGAAATATTTCTTTACGGAAAGAGTGGTGGATCTGTGTAATAGTCTCCCAGTGGAGGTGGTAGAGATGAGGACAGTAACTGAATTCAAAGAAGCATGGGACAAACACAGAGGATCTCTAAAGGATAAAAGGGGACTGTTGTAGTGGTTGATATGGAACGACAGGCTAGATAGGCCATGTGGTCTTTTTCTGTTGTCATGTTTCTGTGTTTCTAAGTGCATGACGCACAAGCACTGGTTGACACCCTTGAGGTCCAGAATAGACCGGAATGCTCCTTCCATATCAGCACCACAAAACAGATAGAATACTTGCCCTTGCTCTGATCATTTGAGGGAATGGGCACCACTGCCTTCAGGAGGGGCAATCTGACCAAGGTAATCTGCACAGTAGCCCTGCCATTTGCAGACCCACAAGGGGAGAGGATGAAAGTGGCTGGGATTGCAATCCAAGACATAGCTGAACTGAATGGAGACTAGCACACGGTGATCCTTGGTGACCCAGGCCCATTCCTGAGAGAAGAGACAAAGCCTGCTTCCAACTGGAGAAACCATGGAATGGGCCCCCAAAACTTCATCACGCAGCCTGGGAGGGTCCTTCTTTGCATGGGGCTGGGTCTCTGGCCCCAAGCGCTCCACGAAGGGAATGAGAACGAATCCAAAATCCATAAGCAGAGGGGCAGAAAGGCTTTCCAGGCCAGTAGTAATGGGAGTCCTACACTCCCGGGAGTCTGACCAGGGTGCCCACGAAGAGTGACTGAGCTTTGGTAGATTAGTCCACTGCCCCATTTCAATGCCTAGCCAACATCAAGCAACCATTGACAGGGCACAATCCCTGGCCACTAGATGTACCAGACTACACACGGCTCAAGACATCCAGCCTGCACATCCTACCATCCAAAGAATAGCAGCAAACTGGTTCTTCAACATGAATCCATCTTTCAGTCCAGAGCATTCTTCCACAGGAATGATGGTCTGACAGGTAACTGCCCTGACCCACACATCCACCTTGGAAATAGCAAACCATACATTGCACTCCTCTGGGAGAGTGTGCATCTTTTTATACACCCATAGTTCCTAGGTGGAGAGTTGGGGAAATCCTACTCTTAGTAGAACAAGCTCTTGAGCACCTCTGGGAATGAGAAGACAGTAGCGGATTCTCATTTGGTTCCTGCTCCATGTCTGCAGTATCCGCCATGCCCAGGGTGGATAAACCCTGGGAATCAAAATCTCCAGTTCCTCCTTCCAGAACAGGCAGATCACATTGGCTTCTTCACAATCCTCTGAAGGCAAGCATATGTCTTCATCCACATCAGAGCCCAGTTCAAAGACATCTCATTCCAAATCAAATCTCCAACAGATTCCAGCTGATCCCCATCTACAATGGGATGCCCCTCGCTGGGAATGCTTATCCAAAGGCAGATGTACAGGGCTTCCACTCTCAGCTTGCCCCTCATTAGACTGCTTCTGGGGGCACCCAGAACCCACAGAGTCTGAATTTCCACACTAGAAGGACCACACCTGCTGTAAAAAGCAAAGGAATTCCAGGGAGGACAATCTGGAGTTCAGAAGCTGTCCTCTCGGAAATGTCTCCCCAATACCAGGGCGTAGCTACCACAGACTCCTTAGAGGATGAGGAGCAGCTCATAATATGGTCGCCAGAGCCGCAGCCGACTGGATATCCTTACCCATAATGCCATCTGTCCCCTCCTGTCTTGAGATAGGCAAGGCTGGACTACTTGCATTCCCCTGTTGAGAGGAGGGAGGCAGGTCTTCCAGGGTCAACTCAGAAGCTGCCATGCAAAAAGAGCAGAGTTCAGAATATAGAGATGAGGCACCTCACTTGCCACAGGCCATACTACATTTCCTGGAAGAAGACATAGAGAGGCAAGTATCACAACAGCATGCACTAAGGCCATGGCAACCCAAAGGGTGAGGGTTAACTGCACTTTTGCTGCAACACACGCTACAGGTGCTAGAGTAGAAATATGCATTGGAGCTGCTTGGGTGGAACATGCGCTAGGACTATGTGACTGCCAGGTGCACAATAGATAAAAACATTACTAAAACATGTAGAAAATAGTGGGAAACTCCTACACCATGCCAATGGTCAACAGCGGTCCACTGTAAATTGTGTCCCAGGCAGACAAATTCGGGAGCACCCAACAAGGACAATGACGAGTTAAAGCCTTGGTAATCACTCTCTGAAAGCACCTGACAGAGGATCCATGCCATACTCAGCTCTATTCCCCTGAAACTGTATTATTGGCTTTGCAGCAATGCATTTAAAGTGGCTGGCAGTCAGTTCTCTGAAAGTCTTCTGCAATCTTTGGGAGAGAGCAGAGGGGACAGAGGATGTTGTGTGAGGCTGCTACATTCTTCCAGATCCTTCCAATTTCTGGCTGCTCAACAGATTCTTATCATGATAAGCATGTGGAGCTGAACTAATGTTCCCTCCTCCTATGGCTACAGAAAAGACCACAGTGGAGCCTCCCACGTTACGTTCAAGTGAGAGAGTCACCCTCAAGGTGGTTGGTCACAAGCATTTAATCAATCTTTTCTTCTCAGTCTTCAGAGAGCAGAAAATCCATCTACCATCTGCTGGAGACAAGGAAATACTGAACAGACCTCTGGTGACTGAGGTGGATAAAGCATGGGAGTGATGTCATTGAAACCTGGCTTTTCATTGGTTCTTTGTCTCCACCAATCTGCTGGTCAGGGAACACAACCCACTTGTCTGGACTGAACTAGCAGGACAATATGGTGGATTTTGTGGTTTCTTGCTATTTTATGATTATTTATTTATCTGGTTTTCTATGCCACCTTATCTTTCAATCAAATCCATTTACATTATGTAATCACTACCAACAGGTACTGCATACATTTCCTTGTCCCCAAGGGTCTCACATTCTATGTGTACCTGAGGCAACAGAGGTTGAGTGGCTTGTCCAGGTCCACAAGGAATGCCTATAGGGCTAGAAACCCCAGTCCCTCCAGCCAGAGATTGCTGTCCCCAGGTGGGACTTGAACCCCTAGCACGAGGTACTGTGTCCCAACCACTAGGCCACTGACAATGTTGTGACACATTTGGGTTTGCTGGAAGTGCCTCTATTCCTTCTTTGGGTCTATGATTAGACCTTTGGGCCTAGAGGGCAAGTGGATGACGGATTAGTTAAGGATGCTCAGGGGAGGCGTGGGCTACGATAGGAAGGGTAGGGCAGGGCCAGCCCAACCATTAGTCAAACTAGACAGTTGCCTAAGTGGCAAGTTCTGAGAGGCAGCAAAAAGTAAGTCATTCAAAGCTAAACAATGGATTTTGACAGCTAAGGGGTGTGTGTGTAAAGTTTCAGATCTGCCTAGGGTGTCAACACCTTGAATCAACTCTGGAGCTTGTCCTGGGGTAAGGATGTGATAGGGATGTGATAGGGATGGTTGTTCGAAGTGTTTGAATGAGAAGCTTTGTGGAAGGTAGGGAAACAGATGGGGATGGGTAGGCAGTTGGAGGAAGGTTTTAATTGCCCTCTGCCATCAGCAACCTTGGATAGTTTTTTTGCAAGAAACCCATTTGAATGATTTGGAAAATGAAAAACTTAACAAGATTGGGGTTGACAGATGTTATTATGCTTCTGCTTCAAATTCAGGCAGGGTGAGGATAGGAGTTTTGATACACAAGAAGGTGATGTTTGTTGAGAAAAAGGTAATAAAAGATCCTGAGGGTTGGTACATTAGAGTATTGTGGGAATTAGGGGTGAGGAACTTTAAGTTGTGTCAATTTACGCCCCTAGTAGAATGTTCCCTTCCTTTTGTTTTTTGGAGATAAGGTCGCTGAGGTTGGGGCAGTAGCAGTTGTGATGACTCATAATTTTAACATACTTTTGCCAGCCTCGATATGCTCATGTCACCCCTCTTTCAAATAACTTCAATGGCTCCCTATCCATTTCCGTATCCAGTTCAAACTTCTCTTACTGACCTATAAGTGCATTCACTCTGCAGCTCCTCACTACCTTTCTTCTCTTATCTCTCCCTACAGCCCTCCTCAGGATCTTCGCTCTTCTGGCAAATCACTTCTATCTGTGCCCTTCTCTTCTACTGCCAACTCCAGACTTCACTCTTTCCACTTTGCTGTTCCTTATGCTTGGAACAAACTATCTGAGTCTGTGCATCAGGCTTCATCTGTGGTCCTTTTCAAATCCAGGCTGAAAACTCACCTCTTCGGGTTTTTTGGATCCTGATCTGCTTAGTCTACTATGTGTTTCCTTACCATTCTCCTAGATATATCCTTATCCTCAGCTGTTGTGTTTTGTCTTAGCTAGACTGTAAGCTCTGATGAGCAGGGATCATCTTTTGCATGTGTCTGTACAGCGCTGCATACACCTTGTAGCGCTGTACAAATGATAAGTAGTGGTAGTTGTAGTAACATTGTCTCAAGAACAAATTTAGACTGTAAGCCAGGGAACTAGCTACTGTACCTGAATGTAACTCACCTCAAACTACTACTGGAAAGGTCTGAGGTAAACTGATGGAAACAAACATAAATGATAAAGAAAGAGGGCAATCCCACCTTCTAAGGAAATGTGGAGCAGAGGCAGGAGGCAATGCATTAGTGGATGTGTGGAGAATGCTTATTCCAGGGGAGTGGGTGTAGATCCATGTTTCTACACCACATCCAATGCATTATATTTACTGTCTGAGCATCAACGACCAAGATAGAACAGTTACTCATTTCTGATGATGCTTCAATATCTATAAATTCTTATTCTTTCCAACCCAATAGAAGATGGAAAGAATTATGCCAAAGGGGTCAAGAATGTTTGTCTTTTTATGACCAAAGAAATGGAGAAGTAGCCAAGTGATCAAGGCAGCAGCCTAGCACCCAGGAGAACTGAGTTCAATTTCCTCTGGCACTCCTTGTGATCTCAGGGCAAGTCATTTTACCCTCCATTGCCTTGGAAGAAAAGGATTGGCAATCTACTTCTGATCATGAAGCAGCGAAGTGCAGACAATGAATAATTCCAGGAGTCAATTTACAGGGTCCAAGCCAATTTATTGTGCACAAGGCCCAGTTAGTCCCAGCTTCAAAAAGGACTGAGCAAAGTTTTTACAGAGACATATTCATTTATACATTTCTTTTCAGTTTGATACATGCAAACTCTCTATTGGTTCCAACGCCCCCTGCACCTGTCCAATCAGAGATCCCTCCTGGGCCTAGCACCCAGCTCCCTCCTCTAGGACTGTTCTAACAATGGTGCAGTTTCTAGGTTTGGATACTTCTCTACTGTGAGGTCGTCCCTGGCTCTAGGAATGCAAGTATTGAAACATTTCTATTTTCACAGCACAAGAGAATAATGAAAGATTTATGCATTCATGAAAACTTCTTATTAAGCAGTTTAAACAGTTTCCTCAAGCTTTGACAGACTTTGGTTCTTTACTGAGATGGGGGTTGGAATCCGGGTCTAACTTACAGGCCTTTCACATTTGCAGACTATTATCGGCCATAGCCTGCCACATTCCCCCCTTTGATTATTCTCACCCGCTAGTGAGAAAGGGTGAGAATTAAATCACATATTAAACTTGCGTAACCGTCTCGTCTTGGGGTATTGGGGAATATTGCCACATAGCTAATATTTTCGTAGCTGCCTTCCGTTCTACAGTGCTATCAATAACTGAGGTTATCATGCGTAAGCAAAGGGGTAGGAGACATGGGAGAAACAAGCAAACAGCCAATATGAGTAATACAATAAGCACAAGGGTGTTCATACCTCCTAACCATGAAAATGCTGAACCAAACCACCCATCAAGCTTTAGGCCATGCCAGGTCTGAACAGCCACAAATATTTGCTTTCTCTTCTGGATAGCTATAACTTCAACAGCATGCCCATTATTATCAATCTGCAAACATGAATTGCTTAAATTCAATTTTCCACATACTCCACCTTCAGCTGCTAGCAAATGATCTAGAGCTAAACGATTCTGATAAATAGCTGTACGCATCTGTGTACTTTGCTTAGCTAAAAGAGTTAGTGCTTTACTGGTTTCATTGGTTATTATTTCAACAACAGCTTGTAGACGTATAATACGATTTATCATATACACAGGAGTACGATATCCCCATGTACCATCTTCCTCCCATGTAGCAGGTCCATAATATGAGATAATTCTCTCAGGTGGCCACTCCTCCTCCCCCCATTTGTCCCATTGGCCTATTTTCAAGGCCTCTCGTTTCTGCCGACTTCTGTACACAGGATAACCCAGTTGTTCTCCATGGGATGTAGGCAAAAGGAAAAAGGAAGGTCGTATGGTTCCCAATGCACATGCTCCTCCCCAATGGTGAGGAAGCCTAGCATATGCTCTGGTTCCACAAATCCAGTACAGTCCAGGTGGTGCTTGCCAGGAGTTATAAGCTGCTAGATCAGTCCAGATGCTGGCAAGATTAGGGAAACAAACTAGAGGGTTGGAGGGCTCTGAAGCGTTGACTCCTGACCACCAAGACGTCTTCTTAGTGGTATTGTTGTAGAACTTTTGGTTGAGACAGACCAGCTGTCCAACCTCCATGTTAAACTGTGGTCCTGAGCGAGCAAAACACAAATTACCAACAATGGGGTGGGCCAGTACCCACTCACTAGTAGTGTTATGTAAGTCAGTCTGGTTGTAAGGAATAGAATAGTTCACTTCTTGCGCCTCCCAGGGCCACTAGTCTCCCATCTTAGTTCCTCCACAGAAGAGGCAGTCTGAAATGTGGAGACTAGATGCTACTGCTCTGGCAAGTTCAAGGGAGGTATGAGGAATCTCAAACTCTGCTTTCATGGCCTCATAAAAAGAGTGGTGTATTTGATAAGGTGCAGATATATGAGCCTTAGTATTCAACTGTATATGTATGATGGTTCCAGGATCTATGCCTCCTCCTGCTATATGCAATCCAAATCTGTATCCTTGCTTCCACTGGCTAGGGTCAAATATGAGGAGTTGTAGAGGATTGCAGGCACCCGTCTTGCATTTCTTGGGCTCAGGTAATCGGACCCTTGTTAGGGTACCTCTGCGATTATCTCCATCCCGCCCCATAGGTGCATTAGTCCAAGTAGCAAAGTATACGCATTCCCATTTTGGACAGAAGTAGGCATCTTTAGCTGCCGTGCTGTAGACGGTGGTTGGGGAATTCTTTCCAGTACATCGTCCCCATCTGTAGGCTCCTTCTGGACACATATATTTATCATCATGATAGTAATCTTGTTCCCATGACCCACACTTATGGTAGGCATTTCTGTTTATCACATCGCAGGCATCAAAGTCCAAATTAACATATTTTGTGGAGTCTGTAAGTGGGTGCGTGGCATTTATGAGGGCTCCATCCTCATCATTCCAACGTATCTCAAGTACATAGTAGGAGGGGTTCTGCCGGGGGTTGTAACAAGTCTTACTTTTCCCCTTCGTACAGATATATAATTCTGTGCCATTATAGATACACCAGCTGACTATACCAGTGCAAGTATAGTAGGAATGTTAAAGTAAAGTCTGAGTGACCTTCTGTCCAGTTCGGGTGGTAGTTATGCAAGCTGCACAAGGAGGTAAGGCAAAAGTCTTTTCCAGGAATCCCAGGACCACCACTCCCAAAAGATAATAGTGGAAGAACATTATGATTACAGTCTTTTGAGGTCAACTGGAATATCGGGTACATTGAGCTTGTAGAGTCTCTTCTTTTCTGCTCTGGCTGCCACTCTTGCGTGTCAGGGGTGGGATCGTAGATTCTGAAGATTCTTACAATGTTGGTTGTCTCCGCAATGTGAGTCGCAATGGAGTCTCTGGATCATTTACTGAAGTCCATTGACCAGGTTCAGGAGCAGCTGCTGGTTTCACTCGACTGTGATGGATCCAGGGTTCAAGTTCTGCGACTTTTACTGCAGTTGGAGTTGACAAGATGACAACATAAGGTCCCTTCCAATGCGGTGCCAGCGGGGTCTTTCTCCACTCTTTGATCCACACTGACACTCCTGACTTGAAGGGATGCAGAGGTTCGGTCAGATTGATGGGTAATCGATCTTGTACCCAGGTATGAAGACTCCGCAAAACAGAACCTAAAGCCAATAGTTCTTGTCTAGTTATTTCAGATCCTATTTGTTTCATATCTCCTTTAATTCCCTGTACAATGGGTGGAGGCCGCCCATACAAAATCTCGAAAGGGGAAACTCCCAAAGACTTGGTCGGGGCAGAGCGTATCCTAAGAAGGGCTATAGGGAGAACCTGGAGCCACTTTAGATGTGTTTCTTGACAAAGCTTGGACAACTGAGATTTCAGGGTTCTATTCATGCGTTCTACCTTCCCTGAACTCTGGGGTCTATAGGCAGTGTGCAACTTCCATTGTATCTGTAGAGCTCGAGCTAACTGTTGAGTTACTTGGGACACAAATGATAGTTAATGGTATTCCAAATCGAGGAATAATCTCATGGAGCAGTATCTTTGTGACTTCTGGAGCCTTCTCTGTTCGGGTGGGATGGGCTTCTACCCACCCAGAAAATGTTCAAACTAGAACCAACAGGTAGTGATATCCGTTTGCTTGTGGCATTTCAGTAAAATCTACTTGAATATCACTCATGGGGGCCACCCCTACTGACTGAACTCTTGGGGGTGGAACAGGACCTTGCCTAGGATTATTCTTGGCACATGTCAAACACTGCTGTGCCACTGAAGTGGACAGGGGTCCTAGTAGTGAAATGCAAAAAATGGGGTTTTAGGGCTCTCTCCATGGCCGTCTTCCCATAGTGTGTGGCCTTATGGAAAGCATGAACAAAAGCCAGCCCTAATGCTTCAGGAATGACTGTAGGACCTGGGGGTGTGCTTCCCTCTGGAGGTGGCAGCACTATCCAACCTTTTTCTGTTAGGACTCCTCCCTCCTTTCCACAGAAATAATCCAACTCTTGGGTAGTGTATCAGGGAGCCCATGAACTAAGGGGCACGGGGAACATGGCTGCTTGCACTGGAATGTCTTGGGTCACAACTCGTCCAGTTGTGGCTGCTTTTCAGGCAGTGGCATCAGCAAACCTATTACCTCGGGTAACTTCTCCTACTCCTGTCTGGTGACCTCGACAATGCATGACTGCAACTTTGTTAGGGGCCCATACAGCATCTAATAGTATCAATATCTCGGGCCCATACCTAATGGACTTGCCTCCTGAGCTGATCAACCCTCGCTCTTTATACAAGGCTCCATGTGCGTGTAAAGTGGTAAAGGCATACTTGGAATCTGTGTAAACATTTAAACGGAGTCCTTCTCCTAATATCAGTGCTCTAGTGAGAGCTATCAATTCAGCCTTCTGTGCTGAAGTCCCTGGGGCCAAAGCTGAGGACTCAACTACCAGATCAAGGGTCACCACTGCGTATCCAGCACAACGATGTCCATTGATGACAAGACTGCTTCCATTCACAAAGAAAGTCTGTTCAGGATCCTCCAAAGGAATATCAGTTAAATCTGGGTGACTCGAAAATACAGTGTCCATAGTCTCTATGCAGTCATGATCAGGGGGCCCAGGACCAATTGGAAACAATGTAGCAGGATTCAGAGCTTGACTAACTTTTAACTGTATCTGGGGATTTTCGCACAACATGCTCTGATATTTCAACATTCGTGAATTCGTTAGTCAGAAACTTCCTTTGTGTTCCATAAGGGTGAGAACAGAATGGGGTACAGTCACTTGAAGATTTTGTCCCAGGGTGAGCTTATCTGCTTCGTTCACTAAAAGGGTTGTTGCTGCCACAGCTCTCAAACAAGGGGGCCAACCTCCTGCTACCACATCCAGCTGTTTTGACAAGTAGGCTACTGGCCTTTGCCAAGATCCAAGAGATTGGGTCAGCACCCATAGAGCATTTCCTTGTGACTCATGGACATAGAGATGGAAAGGTTTCTGGACATCTGGTAGACCCAAAGCTGGTGATGACATCAGAGCATTTTTCAGAGATCGGAATGCTGCATCCTGTTCCGGTCCCCACTCCAGTGGAGACTTTTCCATTCCTTTGGTAACTTGGTACAATGGTTTTGCTAGCAGTGCAAAATTGGGGATCCATATGCGACAATATCCTGCAGCCCCCAGGAAGGCTCTCACTTGCCTCCTAGTGGCTGGAGTGGGAATACTGCATACAGCTTCTTTGCGTTCAGGTCCCAAGCGTCGAATTCCGCTGGACAACTGGAACCCTAGGCATTTAACTTCAGTTTGACATAGTTGCACCTTAGCTCGTGAGACTTTGTATCCAGCCTCATTCAGAAGGTACAGAAGTTCACTGGTGGCTTGCAGACATTCACTTTCTGAGTTGGTGGCTATGAGCAGGTCAGCTACATACTGAAGGAGAACCCTTTGTCCTGAGTTCACTGAGTAACTTGAAAGATCTTGATTTAGGGCAGCACTGAAGAGAGTGGGTGGATTCTTGAATCCTTGAGGAAGTCGGGTCTAGGTGAGTTGGCACCGCCTTCCTGTTATGGGATCTTGCCATTCAAAAGCGAATAAAAGTTGACTAGTGGGGGCCAGGCATACACAGAAAAAGGCATCTTTGAGGTCCAGGACGGTGAAATGAGTAGCTTCAGCGGGGATCAGTCCCAAGAGAGTATAAGGATTTGGTACTACTGGGTGTATAGTTTCAACTGCATCATTTACCCGCCTCAGATCATGTACTGGGTGGTAATCCCCTGTCCCAGGTTTCTTGACTGGGAGAAGAGGGGTGTTCCAAGGTGACTGGCACTCCTTGAGAAGTTCATACTTCAGCAGCTTCATCAGATGGCAGTGGATTCCTTCAATGGCTGGTTGGGGAAGAGGATACTGCTTCACATGCACTGGTTCCGCTCCTGGCTTGAGGGTGACAATGACAGGGGCTATGTTCTTCGCTAGGCCAGGTGGATTATCTTCTGCCCATACTTCGAGTGGGGCTATAAGGTTGGTAGGTATACAGGAACTGTTTGACTTAATTGGAAGTGCACTATAGAACCGCCACTCCTCTTCTCGGGGAACAGTTAGCACCATTAATCCAGCAGGCTTTGGGTTCACAGTCATTTTCATTTCTCCCCCTTCAGCAAAGGATATTTGTGCCTGAAGCTTTGCAAGCATATCTCGGCCCAGAACTGGAATAGGTCACTCAGGCATAAACAAGAACTGGTGCGTTATCTTCTGTCCCCCTAGTTCACACATACGGTTCTGCAGGAATGGCTTGGTGGCCCTGTTCCTGGTGGCCTCAACAAGAGTGACAGATCGAGAGGAGAGAGGAGCCACTGGCTTTGCCACCACGGAATGTTCTGCTCCTGTATCTACCATAAAGTCCATATATTGGTCCCCTACTTTTAAACTGACCATAGGCTCCTGGGGACCCAGGGTGAACTTGGAGCCCGGTCTGGCCTAGTCTTCATCCATTTCATCCATGTCATAGCCCATTGCTACTACCACTCCCTCAGTGGCTTCTTCTATCTCGCACTGGAACTGTGCTCGGTTCATTCCTCCACAATTTTGAAATCGGCCTCCTGCTCTCCAGGGGCTCCCTCCTCCCCTCCTGGGGGTGGAGTCAAGATGCGGGCATTCATTTCTCCATTGTCCTTCTTCTCTGCAATGGGCGCACTGATTCACACCCAAAGGAGGCCTACTACTTCCGCGGCCTCTTCCACGTTCTCTGGTCCTTTGGTTAGGAAAACCTCCTCCACGTCGTTCACTTAAAGCGGCAGCAAGAAGATCTGCTTTCTTCTTCATCTTTCGTTCACTTTCTCTGTCACATTCATTTTCACGATTAACAAATACTTTCTGAGCGACTTCCATTAACTGTGCTGTATTCATACCCGCAAATCCATCCAGTTTCTGCAATTTTAGTTTTATGTCTCTCTGGGACTGACTGACAAAGGCTGCATTTACCATGTGTAAATTTTCCTGAGCGGCGGGGTCGTATGGGGTATATAGTCTATAAGCTTCAGACCACCGCTCATAAAAGGCCGCTGGGCTCTCATCTGGATTCTGAATAACTTCAGATACCTTCCCGATATTCATGGCCCTCTGGCCCCCCTTCTTCAGACCTTGCAGCAAAGCCTGGCGAAATCGCGTTAGGGCCGCTGCCCCCCTGTCATCATTCGGGTCCCATCTAGGATCCTTATTCAGGAAAGCTGCAGCGGCTGCTTGTGGGAGATTCAGATCCCCCCCCCCCCTTCTATGGGATTTTCTTCTAACCAGCGGTTGGCTACTTGCACAATCCGCGCTCGCTCCTCAGTAGTAAAGAGAGTGGACAGGAGCTGGCGACAATCGGCCCAGGTAGGCTGATGAGTTTGCATTATACTAGACATTAATTCTGTCAACTCCTGGGGTTTTGCTGTATAGGATGCATAATGCGTTTTCCAGTTTAATAAATCAGTAGTGGAAAAAGGTACATAGACTAGACTGGCTGGTCCTGGGGCCATATGGCCCTGTTCATTTAGGATAGGTGCACCAGGTACTTGACGCAATGGCATTAGGTGCCCTGCTTTCTCCTTCTTCTTCGGGGTTATACTTCTTAAATCATACGGCTCCCGGGTATAAGCTTCCTTGGTTGGTGACCCTGAACTGGCAGAAGAGTCTCCGCTTTCCATCTCGTTGGAGGACCCTGGTTCCCCTGACGTACTGGGGCCAGACTCGGGGCTATCACTCGGGGAACTGGGCTTCTTTTGCTGCTGCAGCGGTAATTGCTGAGGTACCTCATCAGGTTCCGCCTCAGGTAGCAGAGCTGGGGGAACTAACCTATATGGGTGCCGGGGTAAACGGGCCAGGATTTCTGGGGACTCTGGGGCAGAATACACAGGTGGCTTCTTCTCCTCCACCTTTCGGGTCCCCCTAGTGGTTGCTACCAATATTCTACACTGGTCCTCATAGCAGCGCTTCATCCATGAGGGCTGCCTCTCGCAAGCACTTAACCAGGAATCTATGTAGAGGAACTGATCAGGGTGCGCTTTTTGTACAAGCTGATGAATACGAGAGACTATTTCTACCTCAAAGGTGCCCCCACGGGGCCATGAAGTAGCTAACACAGGCCACTCCCTATCACATAATACTCTTAATCTAGACAGAGACAATCTTATGCCGTAGTCTCCTGAAAATCCTTTACGGAAATTCATGATCATACATTCCAGAGGAGTTTGCATGGACTCCGTCCCTCCCATAATCGTAAGGACGTACACGTAATGACGTACAAGACGACAAACAGTAAGGGTAGGTAGTATGGCTGTAGGTAAGGGGTCCGTACAGCCCACAAAACACTGAGGGGAACAAACACCACACGCTTCCTCCTTTTCGTGACCTGGGCGCGGTCGCCCGGCCAGGAACTGCGCTACTCAGGAGTCCGCTCTCGCTCGGTCTGTGTTTCAAGACCTCTCAATCACACAAAGAATCATATCATCACAATAAATCATTTTTCAAAATGCCCAAGGTTTTCTGACTAACTGACTATTCCCAACCAAAGGGTCGTGGCTTCGGCGTCCGCTAACCCTTATGTGGAGTATACTAGGACCGCCCTTGAGAGGTGATCAAGCTCTCTTGTCTCGCGTACCCATGCAAGACGTCTCGCGCACTCATGCAAGATTTTCCCAGTTAGTCTATACCAAATCAGTCTCGCGCACACATGCAAGACTCTGTTCCCCAGGCTTCACTGACTTTTAAACAAGAAAATGTCTACTCACCGGATCCGGTTCCCGATACCAAGCCAGTTCTTGGGTTGGATCCTGGACTCCCCTCGGGTTCGGAGGTGTTGGCCAGCCGGACCCAGTGGCCCGCCGAGGCAAGGCGGAACCCTCTCCGATACAAAGGGATCGGTGCGCCCGAGGTTTCCCCTGCGGTCGGACAGACACGGTTCCGACCGGGCCAAACCTGGAGGCAAATTGCGTGGAGTATTCGCTTGACAAAATTCACTATCCACACATTCCCGGCCAACGCAGCAAGAATATAAAGCAGCGAAGTGCAGACAATGAATAATTCCAGGAGTCAATTTACAGGGTCCAAGCCAATTTATTGTGCACAAGGCCCAGTTAGTCCCAGCTTCAAAAAGGACTGAGCAAAGTTTTTACAGAGACATATTCATTTATACATTTCTTTTCAGTTTGATACATGCAAACTCTCTATTGGTTCCAACGCCCCCTGCACCTGTCCAATCAGAGACCCCTCCTGGGCCTAGCACCCAGCTCCCTCCTCTAGGACTGTTCTAACAATGGTGCAGTTTCTAGGTTTGGATACTTCTCTACTGCAAGGTCGTCTCTGGCTCTAGGAATGCAAGTATTGAAACATTTCTATTTTCAGAGCACAAGAAAATAATGAAAGATTTATGCATTCATGAAAACTTCTTATTAAGCAGTTTAAACAGTTTTTCTCAAACTTTCACAGACTTTGGTTCTTTACTGAGATGGGGGTTGGAATCAGGGCCTAACTTACAGGCCTTTCACATTTGCAGACTATTATCGGCCATAGCCTGCCACAATCATACCTTGCCAAGAAAACCCAGGGGCTGCTGAGTCACCAGAGGTCTGCACTTAAAAAAATGGGGTCAAAATAAGTCTCCACAAATTTAAGAGAATGGGACGAAATTGGCTTTGAAAGAAAAACCACTGAAAAGACACATCAGGTTAAAAAATGGGCCAGATCGGACCAGGAGTTCCAGACAGACAAGCTCCCTCCCAAAAATGAATTGGCCAGTTGGATTGGGCTGGTTTTAGGGTGAGGCAGTTGTGAGGAAGTAACTATTGGGGGGGGGGGGGTAGGCAATTGAAGGGAGTAGTTTTGGGAGTGGGGCCCTGGATAGTCACAGGAGTGGTTTTAGGAATGGAGGGGCAATTAAAGAGGTGTAATTTTGGGAGGTAGATTTTGTGGATGGGATCAGTGTGTGAGGAGGTGGGGCAATTGGGGTAGTTTTGGGGGGTGGGGCAATTTGTTCTGTAGCAGCAAAGCGCAGACAAGCCAATGATACCAGGAGTCTGTTCAGAAGGTCCAAATCATTTATTTGTGCACAAGTCTCAAGCAAGTCAATTTCAAAATGGCTGAGCAAAGTTTTCTAGCATTACAACAACTTTTATAGACTTCTGTTCCATTCTAGGTATAGAAAAACATTTCATTGGTCCCGGTACTCTCCTGTACCTCCCGTACCCCTTCCATTGGTCCCGGTACTGATAAGATTATCCAATTATGTTCCTTCAGTGGGCATGGCACCTGCATACCCCCCTTCTAGTCCCAATTACAATGGTCAGTTCATCAACTTGTTACTTTCATACTCTCAAGGCCATAGAGCCAATTTGTGCATGCAGGGGAGTAGGGCTCTGCAACTCATCTGTCAGCACTCCCAATTATATTCCTTGCAGATGTACTTTTTCTTATCAGTAACTTTTAAACATATTTTTCTGTATTTTTCCATCTCTCAGTTTTGCTTACCTAAGTTAGTTTAGTTCTCTTACAGAGTTCTATCCTACAATAGCAGCATATTGGGGGATGTGCAATTCCTATGAGCCTCTCCACAGGCTTCATTTACAGGTCAAGCTAGCTATGCTGGCCTGCTTATGTCAGACACCGTGGATCACAGGCCTGCACCTGCCACATTCCCCCATTTGATTAATCTCACCCTATTACTTAATAAGGTGTGAGAATTAAATCACCTTTAGAAGAATCACATCATGATTGAAGGATTTCGACTAGGACTGGCCTTATACAAAGCCATTATTTTAGTGGCGGTCTTCCGCTCTACTGTGCTGTCAATAGTGTTATGAATAGAACGCATACAACATGGGATTAAACATGGTAATAAGAAAACAACAGCAACAAGAATTAGTACTAAGATAATGAAAGTCTTAAATCCTCCCACCCATGAAAAGAGGTTAGCAAACCAGTTAGGGAATTTCAATGAGTGCCAAGTTTGCACTGGCACATAAGCATGTCTTTGCATATCTTTAGCAATTTCTTCAACTACTTGACCTTTATCATCTATTTTCAAGCAACAATTAGTTAAATTCAGTTTACCACATACTCCTCCTTCAGCTGCTAACAAATAATCAAGTGCTAAGCGATTCTGATATATTGCAGTGCGCATCTGAGTACTTTGTCTAGCTAAGAGCATGACTAGTTTCATTGGTTATTATTTCAACTACTGCTTGTAAGCGAATAATACGATTAATCATATAGATTGGAGTTCGGTAGCCCCACATACCATCATCATTCCAAGTGGCAGGCCCATAATACTCAATAATTCTTTCTGGTGGCCAATCATCACCCTGCCACTTCTCCCACTTGCCTATTTGTAAGGCTTCTCTTTTCTGTCTTAGTGCTCTTTTGTGTCGGTGGGTAGTGTATACAGGGTATCCTAATTGTTCTCCATGTGCAGTGTTTAAAAGAAAGAAAGAAGGTCTGATGGTTCCTAAGACACATGCTCCTCCCCATTGTGGTGGGAGTTGTGCATATGCTCGGTTTCCACAGATCCAATATAGGCCAGGTGGGGCTTGCCAGGCATGGACTTTGGCAAGGTTAGTCCATAAACCAGCAAGTTCAGGAAATCTAGCTAATGGGTTAGGAGGTTCAGGATGTTTAAGTCCTGACCACCATGACGTCTTTTTGGTTGTGGCATTATAGTACTTCTGGCTAAGACAGACCAGCTGTCCTACCTTTTGGGTGAACTGGGGTCCAGTTCTGGCATAGCAAAGACGTCCAACAATTGAGTGCGCTAAGACCCATTCACTGGTAGTCTTGTGTAATTCAGTCTGATTATAAATCAAAGAATAATTCAATTCTTGGGCTTCCCATGGCCACTGGTCTCCCATTTGGGTTCCGCCACAGAAATAACAATCTGAGATTTTAAGACTAGATACTACTGCTCCGGCTAATTCTAAGAATAAATTCTGTGAAGGGTGAGGGATCTCAAACTTATTTACATGCATGGCTTCATAGAAAGTGTTATGGATATGATATTTAGATGACTTGTGGGCTTGGGTATTCAATCTAATATACACAATGGTTCCTGGATCTATGGCCCCTCCAGCAATACGTAAACCAAACTTGTATCCTTGTTTCCATGCATAGGGATTGTGTATACGTAAGTGTAAGGGGTTACAAGCATCTTTCTGACATTTATCATTTGTGGTTGGCTTGGTTAAGGTAGCCATTCGTTTATCTATCTTCTCATCAACTATACCATTATTCCAGGTAGCATAAAAAACACATCCCCAATACGGGCAATAGTAATCTGCTGCTGGTGCAGTACTATAGCCTGATCCCGTTTTACCTGTACACTTCCACCATCCTGTGGCACCTTCCGGACACATGTACTTATGGTCATTTCGATATGCTTTCTCCCAAGTACCACAGGTGGAATAACTATCTCTGTTAATGGCATTACATGCATCAAAATTCAAAACAGCAGGTTTAGTAATGTCCTTAAGTGGTGGTGTAGCAGCTAGTATAGGTCCATCTGCATCCTTCCATCGTATTTCCATCGTGTAATAGGATGGATTCTGATGCGGATTATAGCATGCTCTAATTGTGCCATAAGTGCAAACATTTAGTTCAGTGGTGTTATAAATACACCGAGTCACTTTTCCCTTGCAGGTATAGTAAGAATGGTAAATCAAAGTCTGAGTTACTTTCAGTCCAGTTCGAGTAGAAGTAATGCAAGCAGTGCATGGAGGTAAAGCATAAGTCTGTTCAAAACCTCCAAAGAAGGCAACCAAAGCAAAACAAAAGTAAAGATGCATGTTGATGTTGATTGGAGTTCTTCTGAATCCTCAGCTTGCTGATCTTGATCACGACGTTCTCTGTTCTTCGTCCCATTTGCTAATGAAGCAATTTAACGGGTGCTGAGTGTTGATTGAAGATCCTCAAGTTGTCCAGTACACATTAACCAACTTATTAGCAATTCAGTTGGCTTGTGAAGTCTGGCTAGTCAATGTAGTGTCAAAGTAGTGTGCAGAATCATGCACAGATTGAGTTCGTTGAAACAAAACTGTTGCTGCATGGAAAACAGCAATCCTCTTCGAAAGACTTGGCTACTGCAAAGCACTGTGATGAAGTGTCTAAGTTGCTGGTTGCCGTCTCAGAGTAACTCGCAAGGGTGCATCAAGATGCTGCTCTGCTGTCCACTGCTCAGGTTCAGGATCAGCGGCGGGCTTGACTCTGCTGTGGTGGATCCAGGCGTCGATCTCGGCTACCTTTACTGCAGTTGGGGTAGACAGGATGACGGTGTACGGTCCCTTCCAATGGGGTTCCAACGGTGTCTTCTTCCAATCTTTGATCCACACCGAGGTACCAGGCTGATAGGGATGCAAGGGTTCCGTCAAGTTGATAGGCAACTGGTCTTGGATCCACGCATGGAGAGTCTGCAGAACAAAACTAAGAGCTAGGAGTTCTTGTCTGGTTACTTCTGAACCAATTTGGGCTAAACGTCCTTTGATTCCCTGCACTATTGGTGGGGGTTTACCATATAAAACTTCAAAAGGGGAAAATCCTGTTGACTTTACAGGAGCTGAGCGTATTCTGAGTAAAGCTATCGGGAGCACTTGGGGCCACTTCAAGTGTGTCTCCTGACAAAGCTTGGACATTTGGGCTTTTAGGGTACGATTCATTCGCTCAACTTTCCCTGAACTCTGGGGTCTGTATGCAGTGTGGAGTTTCCATTGTATCTGCAAAGCTTTTGCTAACTGTTGAGTAACCTGGGAGACAAATGAGGGTCCATTGTCTGACCCTATTACTGCTGGAATTCCGAACCTAGGGACAATCTCTCTCATTAAAACTTTGGTAACTTCTCGGGCTTTCTCAGTTCTGGTTGGGAAGGCTTCTACCCACCCAGAGAAAGTACAAACTAATACTAATAGGTAATGGTATCCATTGGCTCTTGGCATTTCGGTAAAATCAACTTGGAGGTTGTGCATGGGGGTTACACCTCCTGACTGAACTCGGGGTGCCGTTATAAGGCCTTGCTTGGCATTATTTTTGGCACAGGTTAGACATTGACGTGCTACTGAGGCTGATATGGTTGTCAATAGAGGGATGTAAAAATGTGGTCTGAGTGCTTTTTCCATAGCACTCTTCCCATAGTGGGTGGCTTCGTGGAAGGCTTTGACAAAAGATGGTCCTAACAGTTCAGGAATTACTATTCGTCCAGGGGGTTGACTGCCCTCTTCTGGTGGCAGCTCAATCCATCCATCTTTCAGTACTCCATCTTCTTTGTTACAGTAGTAATCCAATTCTTTGGTGGTATATCGTGGTGTCCATAAATTCAAAGGTACTGGAAACAATGCTGCTTGCATTGGCATAGCTTGTGGGGCAATCTGTCCTGTCATAGCTGCTTGTCGGGCTGAGGCATCTGCAAACCTATTTCCTCGGGCAACTTCTCCTTTTCCAGCTTGATGTCCTCTGCAATGCATGACAGCTACACGTGTTGGGGCCCAAACTGCATCAAGTAACATCAATATCTCGGGACCATATTTGACTGATTTTCCTCCGGATGTGATGAGCCCTCGTTCTTTATAGAGAGCTCCATGGGCATGCAGAGTGGTGAAGGCATATTTGGAATCTGTATATACATTTAGCACGAGTTTTTCTCCTAACAGTAATGCTCTGGTGAGTGCTATCAATTCGGCTTTCTGGGCTGATGTGCCTGAGGCTAGAGCTGATGATTCAACTACTTCGTGTTGAGTGACGACTGCATATCCGGCACAACGTCGTCCATCGAGGATGAGACTGCTCCCATCAACATAATAGATCTGGTCAGGATTGTCTATGGGCACATCTGTCAAGTCGGGTCGACTGGAGAACACAGTTTCCATGACTTCGATACAGTCATGTTCTGGGAGTTCTTCACTGATAGGTATCAAAGTAGCTGGGTTCAAGGCATGACTCACTTCGAGTTGTATCTGTGGGTTCTCACATAACATGCTCTGGTATTTCAACATTCGGGAATTGGTGAGCCAATAATTTGCTTTTTGTTCCATGAGGGCAAGGACTGCATGTGGCACAGTGACTCGTATGTTCTGTCCTAGTGTGAGTTTGTCTGCTTCACTCACTAGTAGTGCTGTAGCTGCAACTGCTCTCAGGCATGGTGGCCATCCTTTGGCCACAGGGTCCAATTGTTTCGATAGGTATGCTACAGGTCGCTCCCAATTTCCCAATTTCTGAGTCAACATGCCTAAGGCATTTCCCTGTGCTTCATGTACAAACAAGTGAAAAGGCTTGTGGACATCTGGTAGTCCAAGTGCTGGTGATGACATCAATTCTTCCTTTAGCTTCTTGAAGGCTGTATCCTGCTCAAGTCCCCACTCCAGTGGCGACTTTTCTTCTCCTTTTGTGGCTTCATACAATGGTTTGGCAATTTGGGCAAAGTTGGGTATCCAGATTCGGCAATATCCTGCCGCTCCCAGAAAGGCTCTGACTTGCTTTCTGGTTGTTGGAGTTGGAATTCTGCATACTGCTTCTTTTCTTTCTCTGCCTAATCTTCGGCTTCCTTGGGTTATACGAAAACCCAAGTATTTCACTTCTTTTTGGCATAGCTGTGCTTTGGCTCTGGAAACTTTGTATCCAGCTTCATCTAGTAACTGCAAGAGATCTTTGGTGGCTAGTATACATTCACTTTCTGATATGGCAGCTAACAGCAGATCGTCCACGTATTGGAGAAGCACTCTCTTCCCCGGGGCCACTGGATATCTTGAAAGGTCTTGATTCAGTGCAGCACTAAAGATGGTAGGCAAATTTTTGAATCCTTGGGGTAATCTTGTCCAGGTGAGTTGGCCCCCTCTTCCAGAGGTGGGGTCCTGCCATTCAAATGCAAACAATATTTGACTTACAGGGGCTAATCTTATGCAAAAGAATGCATCTTTTAAATCCAGTACAGTGAAATGGGTAGCTTCAGCAGGTATCAGTCCTAGAAGAGTGTAAGGATTGGGTACAACTGGATGTATAGTTTCAACTGCATCATTTACTCTCCTTAAGTCTTGTACTGGGCGGTAATCATCCGTCCCAGGTTTCTTTACTGGCAAAAGTGGAGTGTTCCATGGGGATTGACATACTTTTAGTAGGCCATACTCGAGCAATCTTTGTAGGTGGCAATGAATGCCTTCAATTGCAGCTCTTGGGAGAGGGTACTGTTTGACGTGCACTGGTGTAGCACTAGGCTTGAGGGTTACAATCACTGGAGCTATATGTTTGGCTAGGCCTGGGGGACTGCCTTCTGCCCATACTCCAGGTGGTGCGTGAATGTTCTTTAAAGTTTGTTCAAAATAGGTGTCTTGGATGGAGTCATCAATGTAATACCTCCATTCTTCTTCTCGGGGCACTGTCAGCAGCATTACTCCTGCTGGTTTGGCTTGGGGATTTACTGTCATTTGCATTTCTCCTTGTTCAGAGAAAGATATCTGTGCTTGAAGCTTGGCTAACATATCTCGTCCCAGTAGTGGCACTGGACATTCGGGCATGTAAAGGAATTGATGAGTTATTTGCTGTCCTCCTAGACTGCATATACGATTCTGAAGAAAAGATTTTGTAGCTTTGGCACCAGTTGCTCCTATAATGGTGACTGCTTTTGTAGAAAATGGGGCTATCTTTTTGTCTATTACTGAATGTTGTGCTCCAGTATCAACCATAAAGTCCATAACTTGGTCTCCTATTTGTATTCCGACCATAGGCTCCTGGAGACCTAAAGCAAACTTGGAGCCCGGTCTGTCCTAATCTACGTCATTTTCATCATGGATCGTTGTGGCCAATGCTTGAATGGCTCCTCCTCCTCTTTCTCGCTGGAATTGTTCTCGATTGGCTCCTCCGCGGTTTCGGGGATAGCCTCGCCTTTCTTCTCGCCACTGATGATTGCTGTCGTCATCTTGCTGGGCGTCTTCGAGTTGCGGGCACGTATCTCTCCAATGTCCTTCCTCTCTACAGTAGGCGCATTGGTTCACGCCTAGCTTCTGGGTCCGGCCTCCGCCTTGACCCCGCCCTCTTCCTCTGCTCTGTCGATTAGGGACACCTCCCCTTTTCTGTTCCACTATGGCCGCAGCCAAAAAATCAGCTTTCTTCTTCATCTTTCTATCACATTCTCTCTGTCTTTCATTATCACGATTCACATACACTTTATGAGCGACTTCCAGTAACTGTGTTGCATTCATGCCCGCAAACCCTTCTAACTTCTGTAATTTACGTCTAATGTCTGGTTGAGACTGGTTTACAAAAGCAGAATTCACCATACATAAACTTCCTGGTGCCTCAGGATCATAGGGAGTATACATTCTGTATGCTTCAGTTAATCTTTCATGAAAATCTGCTGGGCTCTCATCTACACCTTGGATAACTCCTGCAACTTTGGAAAGGTTCATAGCTTTTTGGCCCCCCCTTTTCAGGCCTTGTAAAAAGCCTTGGCGAAAACGGGCTAGGGCTGTGGATCCTTCATCTGTATTTGGATCCCAATGGGGGTCTTCATTCGGGAATTCTCTCTGAGCCGCTTCCCGATGGTCTATTCTATTCTGCTCCGGTCCCGGAGCTACAGGGTTATCTGCCATCCACTCAATAGCTGCTTTTCTAATTCGTGCTCGCTCTTCTGTCGTGAATAGGGTGGTCAGGAGCTGACGGCAATCTGGCCAGGTGGGTTGGTGGGTTTCCATAATAGTAGTTACTAATTCTGTCAGCTCCTGGGGCTTGCTAGTATAGGAGGCATAATGCGACCTCCAATTTAACAAATCAGTTGTAGAGAAAGGGATATATACATAAGTTAAGGGTCCCGCTACCACCTCTTCATTATCGTTCTTTATGGGCACTCCCGGGACTTGCCGTAAAGGCAGCATCTTGGCGGGAGCTGTCTTTTGGGATCTAAGGGCTGTTTTCTTAACTATCTTTCCAGGGATTACTTTCGCTTTCTCAACAGGTTTCACTTTGGGTGTATCTTTTGCTGGCTCGCTGGCACTAACAACCACTTGTACACTATCTTCCTCGCTCTGGACATTCTCTTTTTCTTCCTCTTCTACCTCTGCTTCTGACTCGCTTTTTATAGCATCCTCTTCTTCAGCTAATTCCTCTCTCTGCCCTCCAGGAGGGGGTTCAGGGGTTGGGTCCCGCTCCCGCCGTCTCTGGGGTTCTGGGGCAGGACGCCGGGCTACTCTTATCGGACCTGGGGTTCGGGGCTGCCTGAGAATTATCTCCGGGGAATCAGGATCTACCAGGATGGGCTTCTTTCTGGACTTCTTATCCTGCTCTTTCATTTTAGGCTGTTCCGTTTTCTGTCTAGAATCTGTTTTAGCTAACATTATTCTGCACTGTTCCTCATAACAGCGCTGCGCCCAGGGGGGCGGATCTTCACAAATACTTAACTAGGAATCTTTATATGGGTACTGATCGGGGTGCGCTATCCGCACTCTACGGTGTATTGACTGAATAATCTCTACGTTAAACGTTCCCTCTCGGGGCCAGATGGGGTCTAGATCGGGCCACTCCCTAGTACACAAAATCTGCAAACGGGCTGCTGTCATTTTAATACCATAATCTCCAGAATATCCCTCTTTAAAGTGTGCGATCATACATTCTAATGGAGTGTTTCTAGTAGACCCCGCCCCTCCCATTTCGATGTGTGCGCGCAACAACAGACAAAAGGGAAAAGGAGGGCGGACCGTGGGTAAGGGGTCCTCACTGCCCTGGAAACGTATAAGGAATACAAATAACAAGACAAGACGACAATCGCTTCCCCCTTTTTGCGACCTGAACGCGGTCGCCCGGTCAGGAAATGCGCTACTCAGGGGTCCGCCTTCACTTGGTCCGTGCTGCCAGACCTCTCATTCACACTTCGTTCACACAATCATGCTAGCAACGTATCCCAGAATGCATTCGTTTCTATCTATTCTGACTAGTCTTTTTCCCAATTACAATAAGGCTGGGGGTTTCACCCGGCGAATTCCCATGCGGGGTTACTCGGCCCTTCCTTGAGAGGTGATCATGCTCTCTTACCAATTCCCAATATCTCGAGATTACAAATTCCCAATTCCAAGTTCCAATGGCAGTACTGCTCTTTCTATTTCTGCCTAGACACCAAATCAAAACTATACTCACCGGATCCGGTCCTCAAACTTCCCAAGCAGGCGCATGAGTTGGACCTCGGACTCCCCTCACTCGGGTTCGAGGCGTTGGCTCCAGCCGGGCCCGGCACCCGCCGCGGTCCGGCCAGCTCCCTCCGATACAAGGGACCGGCGGCGCCAGGGAGCAGCCCTCGTCGGAAGGGCGCGATCCCGGCAGGACCAAGCCTATAGAGGCGGAAAGTCGTGGTATATTGCCCTATATACACTTTGATTCCACAACTTCCCGGCCAATGCACCAAGAATATGTAGCAGCAAAGCGCAGACAAGCCAATGATACCAGGAGTCTGTTCAGAAGGTCCAAATCATTTATTTGTGCACAAGTCTCAAGCAAGTCAATTTCAAAATGGCTGAGCAAAGTTTTCTAGCATTACAACAACTTTTATAGACTTCTGTTCCATTCTAGGTATAGAAAAACATTTCATTGGTCCCGGTACTCTCCCGTACCTACCTTCTGAACAGACTCCTGGTATCATTGGTTTGTCTGCGCTTTGCTGCTACATATTCCTTCCATATTCCTTGGTGCGTTGGCCTGGAAGTTGTGGAATCAAAGTGTATATAGGGCAATATACCACGACTTTCCGCCTCTATAGGCTTGGTCCTGCCGGGATCGCGCCCTTCCGACGAGGGCCGCTCCCTGGCGCCACCGGTCCCTTGTATCGGAGGGAGCTGGTCGGACCTCGGCGGGTGCCGGGCCCGGTTGGAGCCAACGCCTCGAACCCGAGTGAGGGGAGTCCGAGGTCCAACTCATGCGCCTGCTTGGGAAGCTTGAGGACCGGATCCGGTGAGTATAGTTTTGATTTTGGGTCTAGACAGAAATAGAAAGAGCAGTACTGCCATTGGAATTTGGAATTTGTAATCTCGAGATATTGGGAATTGGTAAGAGAGCATGATCAACTCTCAAGGAAGAGCCGAGTAGCCTGGCATGGGAATTCGCTAGGTGAAACCCTCATCCTTTTTGTAATTGGGAAAAAGACTAGTCAGAACAGATAGAAACGAATGCATTCTGGGATACGTTGCTAGCATGATTGTGTGAACGAAGTGTGAATGAGAGGTCTGGCAGCACGGACCAAGTGAAGGCGGACCCCTGATTAGCGCATTTCCTGACCGGGCGACCGCGTTCAGGTCGCGAAAAGGGGGAAGCGATTGTCGTCTTGTCTTGTTATTTGTATTCCCTATACGTTTCCAGGGCCGTGAGGACCCCTTACCCACGGTCCGCCCTCCTTTTCCCTTCTGTCTGTTGTTGCGCGCACACATCGAAATGGGAGGGGCGGGGTCTACTAGAAACACTCCATTAGAATGTATGATCGCACATTTTAAAGAGGGATATTCAGGAGATTATGGTATTAAAATGACAGCAGCCCGTTTGCAGATTTTGTGTACTAGGGAGTGGCCCGATCTAGACCCCATCTGGCCCCGAGAGGGAACGTTCACTGTAGAGATTATTCAGTCAATACATCGTAGAGTGCGGATAGCGCACCCCGATCAGTACCCCTATATAGATTCTTGGTTAAGTATTTGTGAAGATCCGCCCTCCTGGGCGCAGCGCTGTTATGAGGAACAGTGCAGAATAATGTTAGCTACAACAGATTCTAGACAGAAAAAGGAACAGCCTAGAATGAAAGAGCAGGATAAGAAAGCCACGAAGGAACCCATCCTGGCAGATCCTGATTCCCCAGAAGTAGTCCTCAGGCAGCCCCGAACCCCAGGTCCAGTAAGGGTAGCCCGGCGTCGTCCTGCCCCAGAACCCCAGAGACGGCGAGAGCCGAGGCGAGACCCAACCCCTGGCCCCCCTCCTCCTGGAGAAGAGAAAGAGGGAGAATTAGTGGAAAGAGAAGTGGAGGACGTAAAAAGTGAGTCAGAAGCGGAGATAGAAGGAGGAGAAGAAGGGAATTCCCCAGAAGAAGAGGAGGACAGTGTACAAATAATTGAGAAAGCTAGCGCTAGCACTAGCACGCCAGTGAAAGAAAAACCCAAAGCAAAACCAGTTGAGAAAAAGAAAGCGACTCCTGCAAAGGCAACGACAATTACCCTTAGATCCCAAACAACGCCTGGGACAGCCAAACTGTTTCCCTTAAGGCAAGTCCCGGGAGTGCCCGTAAAGAATGATAATGATGAAGTGGTAGCGGGACCCTTAACTTATGTGTATATCCCTTTCTCTACAACTGATTTATTAAATTGGAGGTCGCATTATGCCTCCTATACTAGCAAGCCCCAGGAGCTGACAGAATTAGTAACTAGTATTATGGAAACTCACCAACCCACTTGGCCAGATTGCCGTCAGCTCCTGACCACCCTATTTACTACAGAAGAACGAGCGAGAATTAGAAAGGCAGCTATTGAATGGATGGCAGAAAACCCTGCAGCTCCGGCGCAGGGGCAGAATATAATAGATCGTAGAGAAGCAGCTCAGAGAGAATTCCCGAATGAAGACCCCCAATGGGATCCAAATACAGATGAAGGATCCACAGCCCTAGCCCGCTTTCGCCAAGGCTTTTTACAAGGCCTGAGAAGGGGGGGCCAAAAAGCTATGAACCTTTCCAAAGTTACAGGAGTTATCCAAGGGATAGATGAGAGCCCAGCAGATTATTATGAAAGATTAACTGAAGCCTACAGAATGTATACTCCCTATGATCCCGAGGCACCAGGAAGTTTATGCATGGTGAATTCTGCTTTTGTAAACCAGTCTCAACCAGACATTAGACGTAAATTACAGAAATTAGAAGGGTTTGCGGGCATGAATGCAACACAGTTATTGGAAGTCGCTCATAAAGTGTATGTGAATCGTGATACTGAAAGACAGAGAGAATGTGATAGAAAGATGAAGAAGAAAGCTGATTTTTTGGCTGCGGCCATAGTTGAAAAGAAAAGGGGAGGTGTCCCTAGTCGAAGGAGCAGAGGAAGAGGGCGGGGTCAAGGCGGAGGCCGGACCCAGAGACTAGGCGTGAACCAATGCGCCTATTGCAGAGAGGAAGGACATTGGAGAGATACGTGCCCGCAACTCGAAGACGCCCAGCAGGATGACGACAACGATCATCAGTGGCGAGAAGAAAGACGAGGCCGTCCCCGAGGCCGAGGAGGAGCCAATCGAGAACAATTCCAGCGAGAGAGAGGAGGAGGAGCCATTCAAGCATTGGCCACACAAGCCCATGATGAGGATGACGTGGATTAGGACAGACCGGGCTCCAAGTTTGCTTTAGGTCTCCAGGAGCCTATGGTCGGAATACAAATAGGAGACCAAATTATGAACTTTATGGTTGATACTGGAGCAGAACATTCAGTAATAGACAAAAAGATAGCCCCATTCACTACAAAAGCAGTCACCATCATAGGAGCAACTGGTGCCAAAGCCACAAAGTCTTTTCTTCAAAACCGAATATGCAGCCTGGGAGGACAACAAGTAACTCATCAATTCCTTTACATGCCCGAATGTCCAGTACCACTACTGGGACGAGATATGTTAGCCAAGCTTCAAGCACAAATATCCTTCTCTGAGCAAGGAGAAATGCAAATGACAGTAAATCCCCAAACCAAACCAGCAGGAGTGATGCTGCTGACAGTTCCCCGAGAAGAAGAATGGAGATACTACATTGATGATTCGATCCAAGATACCTATTTTGAACAAACTTTGAAGAACATTCATGCACCACCTGGAGTATGGGCAGAAGGCAGTCCCCCAGGCCTAGCCAAGCATATAGCTCCAGTGATTGTAACCCTCAAGCCTAGTGCTACGCCAGTGCACGTCAAACAGTACCCTCTCCCAAGAGCCGCAATTGAAGGCATCCATCGCCACCTACAGAGATTGCTCGAGTATGGCCTACTGAAAGTATGTCAATCCCCATGGAACACTCCACTTTTGCCAGTAAAGAAACCTGGGACAGATGATTATCGCCCAGTGCAAGATTTGAGAAGAGTAAATGATGCAGTTGAAACTATACATCCAGTTGTGCCCAATCCTTACACTCTTCTAGGACTGATACCTGCTGAAGCTACCCATTTCACTGTACTGGATTTAAAAGATGCATTCTTTTGCATAAGATTAGCCCCTGTAAGCCAAATATTGTTTGCATTTGAATGGCAGGACCCCATCTCTGGAAGAGGGGGCCAACTCACCTGGACAAGATTACCCCAAGGATTCAAGAATTCACCAGTAGCCCCGGGGAAGAGAGTACTTCTCCAGTATGTGGATGATCTGTTGATAGCTGCCGTATCAGAAAGTGAATGTATATTAGCCACCAAAGATCTCTTGCAGTTACTAGATGAAGCTGGATACAAAGTTTCCAGAGCCAAAGCACAGCTATGTCAAAAAGAAGTGAAATACTTGGGTTTTCGTATCACCCAAGGAAGCAGAAGATTAGGCAGAGAAAGAAAAGAAGCAGTATGCAGAATTCCAACTCCAACAACCAGGAAGCAAGTCAGAGCCTTTCTGGGGGCAGCAGGATATTGCCGAATCTGGATACCCAACTTTGCCCAAATTGCCAAACCACTGTATGAAGCCACAAAAGGAGAAGAGAAGTCACCACTGGAGTGGGGACTTGAGCAGGATACAGCCTTCCAGAAGTTAAAAGAAGAATTGATGTCATCACCAGCACTTGGACTACCAGATGTCCACAAACCTTTCCACTTGTTTGTACATGAAGCACAGGGAAATGCCCTAGGCATGTTGACTCAGAAATTAGGAAATTGGGAGCGACCTGTAGCCTACCTATCGAAACAATTGGACCCTGTGGCCAAAGGATGGCCACCCTGCTTGAGAGCAGTTGCAGCTACAGCGCTACTAGTGAGTGAAGCAGACAAACTCACATTAGGACAGAACATACGAGTCACTGTGCCACATGCAGTCCTTGCCCTTATGGAACAGAAAGCAAATTATTGGCTCACTAATTCCCGAATGTTGAAGTACCAGAGCATGTTATGTGAAAACCCACAAATACAACTTGAAGTGAGCCATGCCTTGAATCCAGCTACCTTGATACCCATCAGTGAAGAACTCCCAGAACATGACTGTATCGAAGTCATGGAAACCGTGTTCTCTAGTCGACCTGACTTAACAGATGTGCCCATAGACAATCCTGACCAGATCTATTATGTTGATGGGAGCAGTCTCATCCTTGACGGACGACGCTGTGCCGGATATGCAGTCGTCACTCAACATGAAGTAGTTGAATCGTCAGCTCTAGCCTCAGGCACATCAGCCCAGAAAGCCGAATTGATAGCACTCACCAGAGCTTTGTTGTTAGGAGAAAAACTTGTGCTAAATGTATATACAGATTCCAAATATGCCTTCACTACCTTGCATGCCCATGGAGCTCTCTACAAAGAAAGAGGACTCATCACATCCGGAGGAAAATCAGTCAAATATGGTCCCGAGATATTGATGTTACTTGATGCAGTCTGGGCCCCAACACGTGTAGCTGTCATGCATTGTAGAGGACATCAAGCAGGAAAAGGAGAAGTTGCCCGAGGAAATAGATTTGCAGATGCCTCAGCACGACAAGCAGCCATGACAGGACAGATTGCCCCACAAGCTATGCCAATGCAATCAGCATTGTTTCCAGTACCCTTGAATCTATGGACCCCACGATATACCACCAAAGAATTAGATTACTATTGTGACAAAGAAAATGGAGTATTGAAAGATGGATGGATTGAGCTGCCACCAGAGGAGGGCAGTCAACCTCCGGGACGAATAGTAATTCCTGAACTGTTAGGACCATCCTTTGTCAAAGCTTTCCACGAAGCCACCCACTATGGGAAGAGTGCTATGGAGAAAGCACTCAGACCACATTTCTACATCCCTCTGATGACAACCATATCAGCCTCAGTAGCACGTCAATGTGTAACTTGTGCCAAAAATAATGCCAAGCAAGGCCTTATTACAGCACCCCGAGTTCAGTCAGGAGGTGTCACCCCCATGCACAACCTCCAAGTTGACTTCACCGAAATGCCAAAAGCCAATGGATACCATTACCTACTAGTATTAGTTTGTACTTTCTCTGGGTGGGTAGAAGCATTCCCAACCAGAACTGAGAAAGCCCGAGAAGTTACCAAAGCCCTAATGAGAGAGATTGTCCCCAGATTTGGAATCCCAGCAGTAATAGGGTCAGACAATGGACCCTCATTTGTCTCCCAAGTTACTCAGCAGTTAGCAAAAGCTTTGCAGATACAGTGGAAACTCCACACTGCATACAGACCCCAGAGTTCAGGGAAAGTTGAGCGAATGAATCGTACCTTGAAAGCCCAAATGTCTAAGCTTTGTCAGGAGACACACTTGAAATGGCCCCAAGTGCTCCCCATAGCTTTACTCAGAATACGCTCAGCCCCTGTAAAGTCAACAGGATTTTCCCCTTTTGAAGTTTTGTATGGTAAACCCCCACCAATAGTGCAGGGAGTCAAAGGAAATTTAGCCCAGATTGGTTCAGAAGTAACCAGACAAGAACTCCTAGCTCTTAGTTTTGTTCTGCAGACTCTCCATACGTGGATCCAAGACCAGTTGCCTATCAACTTGACGGAACCCTTGCATCCTTTCAAGCCTGGAACTTCGGTGTGGATCAAAGATTGGAAGAAGATACCGTTGGAACCCCATTGGAAGGGACCGTACACCGTCATCCTGTCTACCCCAACTGCAGTAAAGGTAGCCGAGATCGACGCCTGGATCCACCACAGCAGAGTCAAGCCCGCCGCCGATCCTGAACCAGAGCGGTGGACAGCAGAGCAGCACCCTGATGTACCCTTGCGAGTTACTCTGAGACGGCAACCAGCAGCATAGACACTTCATCACAAGTGCTTTGCAGTAGCCAAGTCTTTCGAAGAGGATTGCTGTTTTCCATGCAGCAACAGTTTTGTTTCAACGAACCCAATTTGTGTGTGATTTGACACACTACTTTGAGACTACATTAACTAAGCCAGACTTCACAAGCCAACTGAATTGCTAAGTTGGTTTAATGTATGCTGGACATCTTGAAGATCTTCAATCAACACTCAGCACCCGTTAAATTGCTTCATTAGCAAACGGGACAAAGAATAATAGACCGTCGTGATCAAGATCAGCAAGCTGAGGATTCAGAAGAACTCCAATCAACATCAACATGTATCTTTGCTTCTGCTTTGCCTTGGTTGCCTTCTTTGGAGGTTTTGAACAGACTTATGCTCTACCTCCATGCACTGCTTGCATTACCTCTACTAGAGTTCTATCCTACAATAGCAGCATATTGGGGGATGTGCAATTCCTATGAGCCTCTCCACAGGCTTCATTTACAGGTCAAGCTAGCTATGCTGGCCTGCTTATGTCAGACACCGTGGATCACAGGCCTGCACCTGCCACAGTTCCACTGTACATAAGTTTCTATGCTACAGAAGCTGAAACTCCTTCTCCCATAAAAATGTGCAGAATAGGTCTGTTCTTCTGCACCGCCCCTGGTGATCTCCCCTTACACAATCAGGTTACCCGGGTAATCTGAAGGATTCTGCCATGCTGCCATTGGTGTTTCTATGGTGTTGTCATGGAGTGACCAATGGGGCTTCACACTGAAGAGTCCTCTCCAGCTTGGCATTCTATAACTGCTTTCTCTGGAATGTTTGGCATTTTCAGAGGTTGCCCAGGAAACGTTCATAGACCTTAATAGGGCCCATTAATCTCTATGGGAGCTATTACTTTCTATGTGAAATGATATATTTAAACTTCACAAATCAGAAAATCATCAGAAACAGTCTTCTCTTACATTTATCACTAAAGCAATAACTTCTTTGATCCTCTGGTGCATCAGACCCAAATAAAATCTCTTTTTACAGCGCTGCTCAGTTCTACCACATTTCCCTATTTTTGAACATTTTTCCCAAGTGTTGCCAGCCTATTCTGCATATGGCCATCTTCACTGCTGCCCAATAAACCCCTTTAGCAAATTGGTGGTCATTTTCTTGTCTTTAAACAGTGTCATGTATTTTCAATTTTTGTATGTTGGTCCTTTAAATTTTCAGGTAACAACCCTATGCCAGCCTCACTTAGAACCTCCTCCATCCCCTACTCCTACTCAGGCATCTGTCCTTGCCCTGGATCAACCCCTGACACACATTCACAGTTTTCAGGAGCAGGATCTCTTGAAATTTCACATTTAGATTGTAAGCCAGGGAAATAGATACTGTACCTGAATGTAACTCACCTTAAACTACTACTGGAAAGGTCTGAGCTAAATTGATGGAAACAAACATAAATGATAAAGAAAGAGGGCAATCCCACCTTCTAAGGAAAAGTGGAGCAGAGGCAGGGGGCAATGGGCTGAAGCTTCCCTTCTGCTCCCTAGCCACGATCCGCAACTCTTTGCTCCTTTTTTAACTTTACTTTTAAAAACTGAGCATGGTCCCTTTAAATCTAAAAAACATTTTAGTGCTGATGCAGCCCTGCTCTCTTCAGCATGGTGCAGCTTCATCCGGGTAAGCCCTGTTGTCCCTACTTACCTCACAGACGATGCGATCATGGCTCTCTCAGCATCCTTGCAGGTCCAGGCCCTATTACATGCTGTCCCGTGGTCTCACCTCACAGTGGTCATATTTTACTTTCATGGTCCTGCTACAGTTGACAGTTCAACCCCTGGACAGGTCTCAGCCCTGCCACGGCCCCATCAGCTGATGTCCTATGGTTCCAAATTGCCTCTTCCCCCTCCTGTCAGCCATAAATCCCATTTTTTTTTACATTTTTAAACTTGCTGCAGCCATGAATGGGCCACAGATCATGGCTTTGTCTCTGCCATGGCCTATCGTGTTTTTTACTTGCAGCACTGCCTGGTCCCCCTGGTGCAGTGATCGCGGTGCCACATCACTTCTGCCTGCTTCTGGGCCTCTGGATCTGATCAGATATATGCCATTTTCTTTGTTGTTAATTCTACTATGAGAACTACTAACTTTATCATATAATTTTCTTATTGGTAGAATGTGTATTGCCAACTTCTATCTACTGGTACAAAAGAGGAGCGTGACTCTTGCAGGTATAGGAGGGAACAAACAAAGCAAGAGAGGAGGGCAGGTTTGGAACAGACTGCTTTATTGAAGATGGTCCCTACGCGTTTCGGCTTGAGCCTTCTTCGGGGGACATACAGCTACCATAGGGTTAAATAAATAAAGTTAAAATCAAAAAAATCAAAGAATAGATATGCAACATTTAAAATAAAATAAATAATTAATTGTGGTACATTTAAAAACAAATAAATGAATCTGATGAGATATAAAAAATATGATCAATATAAATAAAAAATATATGTATCTAAACTGATAATATATGCATATAGGTTTACATATAAATTCTAAAAAGACTATCCAGAGGACACAATGAAAAATGAGAGGTATTACTACAATTGTAGTTAAAATGAAATAAAATAAAATAAAAATTGACAATAATTAAATTAAATTAAGTATAACTTTTAGAAACGAGGGCCGAGACAAAGACAGATAATTAAAATATGAATGAAACATTAATGAATGGTGGACAGATTGATTACAAAAGCATGAAGCAGCAGCCTAAGAAGCTATAAAAATATGAATATGTTCATAATAAATAAAAATAAAACAAACAAAAAATCTTAAAAGGTATAAATCAAGAAAGCACATACCACAGTTGTATACAATGAAGTGTCTCATAAAGACAGTTTGGTGATTACACTATGGGGCATGTTTACTAAACATTCCTAACGTGCGGGGCCGCGCTAGTGAGCGTGTGCCATATAAGGAGTGGGCGGTTCAGGCAGAAAATAGAAAAAAAACGGTAGTAAGCAACCGGACGTGTGTGCGTCGCGCTAATGTGCGGGGGTCGACATTACCGCGTGGAAAGGCAAAGTGGCGCGCTGCTGAGTATACAAAACAACAGAGCCGTGGTACAACGGTGAAGACACTGACCAATGGTGCAGGGGCCATGGGTTCAATCCCCCAGTGTGTGCAACGACAAAGGTCAGCTGAGGCAGTAACTGTAATGCTTAACATTGTTTTAGGTGGCAAATTAATTTGGAACGGCATAAGGCGGCGCACAGTTATTTTTGGGCGGCAGAAGGCGGCGCACAGTGCCTTTTGGGCGGCATAAGGCGGCGCACAGTTATTTCTGGGCAGCAGAAGACGGCGCACTGGTCCCCTTGGGCGGCAGAAGGCGGCGCGCTGATAGGCACAAGGCGGCGCGCTGATGCACAAGCACAGGAACAGAGCCACAGCACAATGGTTAACACACTGACCAATGGTGCAGGGATCAGGGGTTCAATTCCTCACCATGCCCAGTGAAAAATGCCTGCTGAGGCAGTATGTATTATGTTGAGGAGTGCTGTAGGAGGCTGTATAATTATATTTTGCTATCACTACTAGCAAACGCACTCTCCCAGCATGTTACCATACGGCGGCCCATAAGGCACATGTTACAGTGCATTGTTCGCCAAGGCACCCTTGAATGACCCCTATAGGGCAGCATGTATGTTGCGACACAGGATAATGTATAGTGCACCCTATAGGGATGGCAACCATAAGGTGGCCTACAGGGCGCCCTATGAAGCACCCTCAGAGGCACCTAATGGGTATAGTAAGCTGAGGGTGGTCTTGCCGGCATAGACATATGTACAGTAAATAAAAATAAAGCTGTGGACAGCCTTACCAAAGGGCCCCACTGTGGGTTTGAACCCATGACCTCTGGCTGCACAGGCAGTGAGGTAACCATTGCGCTACAGCTCCATAGCTGTAAGCAGGCCCCTGGCGGGCTGCAGATAGCCTACACGTCACCTCACAGACAGTCTGCTGGTGTCAACAGGATAGGGTTAGGCCACCCGTACCCATGATGCACTGCACATGCAAATTAGCTGTCCGCAGATGGACACAAGATGGGGAATGCACCCCCACAGCACCTCGGCCCTGTTGGGGGAAGTGACCGGGTGCACCCACACAGCACCTTGGCCTAGTAGGGGGCACTGACCGGGTGTTTTACTGGCACAGAGTAGCCACACACCGTTACATCGTGCGGGTACTGTGCTCACCCTGAGTGTGCAATGAGGTGGCCAGGACCAGGTCAACAACACCTGCCATGGCTGATGGAGGCCAAGCGGGCATTCCAAAGCAGTGTTAATGTGTAAGATAGCTAGTTTCTGCACAAACACCATGGATATCCCTGTCTGCCACCATCAGGCACCCCCCCCCCAGTGGCAAACATGGTCTCCATCAAGGGATCCACACTCTACCTCCCTGCAAAGGTGGCAGTAGAGGGCAACATCAACCCCAGTCCTGCTGAGGAACACCACCACCCCCCCCCCCAGGCAGGCAGCTCCATACACAGCCATAACACAATAGCAGACAGACATAAGCCCAGGGTATGGTAAGCTGCACTCCACCACCAGATATTCCCCTGCAGGAAGCCAACAGCCACTGCACCCTGCAAGCCATTATAGCAAGACATTTACCAGCTACAAACAGTCTGCTGGTTAGTCCATAGTGCATGTTCCCAATGGAGATGCATGCACCCAGAACTGGGCTGTCTGCATACACAGCAAGCAGATAGATCAGTGACTGGGCCCCAAAGAGAAACCCATATCTATCACATGAGAGAACTACTATACAGCACTATGGGGGGGCCTAGCCATGCTGTGGTCACTGCACAGTCAGGGTGAGCGTGATCCCCCAGAAGGACATGCTTTGGCCACCCTGTCTGTGTAGGTGGTGGCCGGACACTACAATATCCCAGCCAATGTCCCTGCCAGGGCCCTATGCCCAGTGCAGATGCATCCTGGCCACGTCACCCTGCCCTGGCTATACCCATGGTACCTTGCACCTCATTATGCACATTGACTGGCCAATACTGGCAACAGTGCTGGCAGTGCGGGCTGTTGAAGGGGCTTGCAGCCAACACCCACTGTATAGACAGACACACACTTCCACACCTCTGCCATCATGGTGCTACGATTGAGGGGGTAAGTAGCCTTGCCCACCAAACTGGTCCTGAGCACGGCAAGGCATGGATATGGTACGCATTACAGCTGGTGGGCACTCCCCAGGGTGGTAAGCACCGTCAGAGGCCAGGGCTGGAGCATGCCCCGCAAACACCTAACAGATTGTTTGGATGGGGTCAACTAGCAGTATGTACGTAACGTATGGATAACTGCCTGCCTGTGCTCCTAGCAAACGTCTCCGAGCTGTGTACCGTATACCTCAGGTGTAGGGTGACATTGGTAAGTTATGCAAGTGCTCGTTGTGGGTGCTGCATGCACGGTCCAATGTTCTGCCTTTCCAGGAGACATTGGCCAATGGGGCCTGTGGGTGTGGGTGTGTCTGCCCTTGATGGCTGCTGCTTTACGGCACAGATTCCCAACTCGAGTCCAGGTTTGCATCACACTGTTCGGGTTTTCCTGCTATCCCTCATGAATATGCATGGGCTACATCTACATGCCATGGGGGTGGTGCATAGATATACAGCACAGGCATTTGTATGAGTGTCAGCATGGAACCTGACTGGTGTGTGGCCCACCAGGACTGCATTTGGGTGATTCTGCTCTAGGTACTGCCCCTGTTCATGGTGTCTGTGCTCAGTGGGGTAAAAGATAGATGTCTTACCATTGCATATGTCCCCGCCATGAAAGGTGTGTCCTTACTATCACTGTTTAGTTGTGGGAAAAATATGTGGGCAGGATTGGCAGTAGCCCCAGCTGGGCTTTGAACCTGTGACCTTCTGTTCTTGTATGCACTGTCTGTGTGCACTGCACCACTGTGTAGCCACAGATTGGTTGGATTCCCTGGACTGTCCATGACTGTGGATCCGGCAGGACCTGTCTGTTGCAGTGGACTGTGCCAGCCTGCACATGGCTAGGCCTCTGTCTTCTGTGGTTAGCAGCCACTGCCCCCTGCACCACATGTACTTGTCCGCCAACATGCTGGCATGAACTTCTCTCAGAAAAAGCAGTTGACCTGATTGCAATGTGGCAGTTTGGGACTGCATTTGGGGGACTTGGCTGTAGGTAATGCCCATTGTTGTGGGGTGTGTGCGGTGTTGGGTAAAATATGGGTGTTTTCCCCATGCATACAGGGGTGTCTGCGCTATCTTTATTTAGTGGTGGGTAAAATATAGGGACTGGGCTGGCAGGTGCCCCAGCTGGGTTTTGAACCTCTGCCCTCTGGTCCTAGAGGTAATGACTCTGTCTGCTGTACCACACTTTGGCCACAGAGACAGTGCAGCCCCTGGAGGCAGTAAGCCTGGCAGGATGGAGTCACAAACCCTGCTCTACGCAATTCTACTGTGGGCATATGCACCCTGTCTGGTGACAAACGTGCACATAAACCCCGGAAATGACCACGGGAAATGTGGGTCAAAATATCACCACGCTGGGCAACAGTGATATTAATGGGCAACCATAGCAAACACTCCCAGGAAAGCTCCATAACGTGGAAATGGTTTTTGGAGGAGTCTCCTCTCAGTAGACCCTTCCAAACTTCATTTCTTTTTTCTGGAGCTTTGCTGGGTGTGCTTTCTGTATTTGCCCATCACTATAACTGTTCCCCAGCTGAATTACTATTTGTAATAGTTCTGTTGTGGTCATTTTCTATTTTTATGTTCACTTTTGTGCTGTGCACATGTATCACACTGCTCACGTTTTGCTGGTTTCCCCGGTTTTCCTGTACATTGCTGACGGAAATGGTTTCTCTTCCCTTTAAATGCTTTCTCCCGCGAGTGTTTCACTCGCGGTAGTTTTTACATGCAAATTCGGGCCCGCTACTGTGCGGGGAGCCTCTCCCCTCCCACTCTCCACCCATTGACCCCGTCCCTCCGCCCCTCCGGAGCCTTCCTCCGCCCTCCTTTCGCCGTTCCACGCCTCTATCGCACATTTGCGGGCCCGCACTTGTACGGGGCCCGTTAGTGAGCCGCGTACCTGTGCGGGGGTGACACGCACGTGTGCGGGGCGTTTAAACGTGTTTATTCGCGTTTCAGTGCCGCGTTTCCGTGCGCTATTTTGCGGCGCGCACATTTGCGGCTTTTAGTAAACATCCCCCTATGTGTAGGTAGTGCCGTATCTGATGAGCTTGTCACCAAGTTCAAACAAGTTGTAGCACTATATAATGGCTATAAAAAGAAAAATAGTATAATAACATGCTTTGACAGACAAACAATTTATATACAAGATTTCCATCATTTGTAAGTAATAAATAAATAAAAAAATAATAAAAAATAATAAAAAAAATAAAAAAATATAAAAACAATGAGATGAATCCATAATAAATAATACTTAATAAATATAATAGAAATATAAACTGTAAAATATTAAAAAATTATAAAATTAAAAAATTAATTAAATAAACAGTCATTGCACATGTTAGTAAAAAAATAGTAATAAATAATAATAGATTCAAAAGAGACTGTTAATGAGAAGACGTATAAATAGAACATTTATATATTAATTAGATCACAAAGGAGACCACAAACCATCAGATGGTCATGGACTATTATGTAAGCAGTGTAAAACTAATAATCTAATGTGGGAGAAAGGAGCAACTTGGGTAAACTGATAAGCGTGGAAAATGAAGACCTAAAAGGAACCGATTGAAGGCAAACTGGTTTTGTAAATGTACTGATGGAATTTGAGGAACAACATATGACCACAATTTAAAATCAATCATCTACATGAAAACATGTATTATTACAACTAATGTATTTTTAATTTAGAGATTGTGGGAAAACTAAAAATCTTATATACACTAGTAATGTAGACATATTTATTTATAAATTAGATGATCGCTAGAATAATTCTGTATAACAAAGTATTGAACAGCACTGAGGAAATGCACTTCATAATATAATAAAAATGTGAGTAAAATCCAAATGTGTATGTTACTAGAGACATACAGGCATGTTTACTAAAGTCCGTTGCTGTGTGGGTCCCCGTTAGTGTGCTGGTGCCATATAAGGAGTGGGCGGGCCAGGCAGAAAAAGGAAAAAAACGGACCGTAGGTTTGTGAGTCGCGCTAATGTGCGGGTCCCACATTAGCGCGTGAGAAGGCTAAGTGGGGCGCTGCTGCACAACCAAACAACAAATCTGTAGTACAACTGTGAAGACATTGACCTATGGTGCAGGTTCCAGGGGTTCAAACCCCCATTGCACCCAACAAAAAAGACCAGCTGAGGCATCAAATTTTATGGGCAAAAGTGGTGTAGGAGGCATATTGATTATGGGCGGCAGAAGGCGGCGCACCTATTTTTTTAAACGGCATGAGACGGCGCACTGTTTATTGTGGGCGGCAGAGGGCGGCGCGCTGTTAAGGTTGGGAGGCAGAGGGCAGCGCACTGATAAAATTGGTCAACAGAAGGCGGCGAGCCGGTGGGCAGAAGGCGGCGCGCTGATGTGTGAGGGGGCAGCCCAATAGTGGGAGGGATAAGTGGCGCGCTGATGTGCAAATAGCAGGAATGGAGCCATAGGACAATGGTTAAGACACTGACCACCCATGCAGGCATCATGGGTTCAATTCCCCCCAGTGCCCATTGAAGACAGCTGGCTGAGGCAGTATTTTAAGGGGCATGCCCATGTTGGGCGCTGTTAATGTTACGCGCCAGAAGGCGGCACGCTGTTAATTGTAATTTTGTGCGCCACAAGACGGCGCGCCAATGGCTACAAGGCTGCGCGCTGCTGCTCAAACACAGGAACAGAGCCACAGCACAATGGTGAAGACACTGAGCAATGGTGCAGGGGTCATGTGTTCAATCCCTCACAAAGCCCAGAGAAAAAGGCTAGCTGAGGCAGTATGTTTTATGTTGGGGAGAGCTGTAGGAGGCTCAATAATTTTAGTTTTATGATAACTACTAGCAAACGCACTCTCACAGCATATTAATATAGGGCCGCCCATAAGGCACATGTTACAGTGCACCGTCTGCCAAGGCACCCTAGAATGTCCCCTATAGGGCAGCATGTATGTTGCAACACAGGATAATGTATGGTGCACCCTATATGGATGGCAACCATACAGTGCCCTATAGGGCGCCCCATAAAGCACCCTCAGAGGCACCTTATGGGTACAGTACACTGAGGGTGCTATTGCTGACATCAACATATGTACAGTAAACTAAAAAAATATGCTTTGAACACCTGTCTCACAGAACCCCAATGTGGGTTTGAACTCATCACCTCTGGCTGCACAGGCAGTGACCTAACCATAGCTGTATGGAAGCCCCTGGCTGGCTGCAGATAGCCTGCACGTCATCTCACAGATAGTATGCCAGGGTAAACAGGATAGGGTTAGGCCACACGTACCCATGATGCACTGCACATGCAAATTAGCTGTCCACAGATGGACACAAGATGGGAAATGCACCCCCACAGCACCTCGGCCCTGTTGGGGGACGTTACCGGGTGCACCCACACAGCAACTCGGCCTGGTAGGGGGCACTGACCGGGTGTTTTACTGGCACAAAGTAGCTACACAACGTTACAGCGTGCGGGTTCTGGCCTCACCCTGAGTGTACAATGAGGCGCCCAGGACCAGGTCTACAACACTTTCCATGGCTGATGGAGGCCAAGCGGGAGTTCCAAAGCAGTGTTAATGTGTAAGATAGCTAGTTTCTGCACAAACACCATGGATGTCCCAGTCAGGCACAGCCGTAGCGCCGCCGCCCCCAGAGACAAACATGGTCCCCCATCAAGAGATCCACACTCTACCTCCCTGCAAAGGTGGCAGTAGAGGGCAACATCAACCCCAGTCCTGCTGAGGAACACCCCCCACACACAGCCATAACACAATAACAGACAAACATATGACCAGGTATGGTAGGTTGCACCCCACCACCAGGTATTCCCCTGCAGCAAGCCAACTGCACCCTGCAAGCCATTCCAGCAAACCACATACCATCTACAAACAGTCTGCTGGTTAGTCCATAGTGCATGTTCCCAGTGGAGACACATGCACACAGAACTGGGCTGCCAGCATACACAGCAAGCAGATAACTCAGTAACTGGGCCCCAAATAGATACCCATATGTATCACATGAGAGAAAGACTGTACAGCACTATGGGGGTGCCTAGCCATGCTGTGGTCACTGCACAGTCAGGGTGAGCGTGATCTCCCAGAAGGACATGCTTTGGCCACCCTGTCTGTGTATGTGGTGGCCGGACACTACAGTGTCCCTGCCAGTGCCCTATGCCCGGTGCAGATGCATCCTGCCCAGGCCACCCTGTCCTGGCTATACCCATGGTACCATGCACCTCATTATGCACATTGTCAGTGTGGGCTGTGGAAGGGGCTTGCTGCCAACACCCACGGTATAGACAAACACACACTTCCACACCTATGCCATCATGGTGCTACTATTGAGAAGGTAATCAGCCTTGCCCACCAAGACCGCTCCTGAGCACGGCAAGGCATGGATATGGTAGGCAGTACAGCTGGTGGCCACTCCCCAGGGTGGTAAACAGCGTCAGAGGCCAGGCCTGGAGCACGCACCGCAAACACCTAACAGATTGTTCGGATGGGGTCAACTAGCAGTATGTGTGGAACTAGCAAACATCTCAGAGCTGTGTATCATATACCTCAGGTGTAGGGTGACATTGGTAGGACATGCAGGGTTCAATGGTTTGCCTCTCCAGGAGACATTGGTCAATGAGGCCTGTGGGTGTGGGTGTGGGTGTGTCTGCCCCTGATGGCTGCTGCTTTACGGCACAGATTCCCAACTCCAGTCCAGGTTTGCATCACACTGTTCTGGTTTTCCTGCTGTCCCTCATGGATATGCATGAGCTACATCTACATACCATGGGTGTGGTGCATAGATATACAGCACAGGCATTTGTATGAGTGCCATCATGGGACCTGACTGGTGTGTGCCCCACCAGGACTGCATTGTGTGATTCTGCTCTGGGTACTGGCCCTGTTCATGGTGTGTGTGCTCAGTGGGGTAAAGATAGACGTATTGCCATTGCATATGTCCTCCACAGGAAAGGTGTGCCCTTACTATCACTGTTTAATTGGGGGAAAAAGATTAGCGGTTGCCCCAGTTGGGCTTTGAACCTGTGACCCTCTGCTCTTGTATACAGTGTCTGTGTGCACTGCACCACCGTGTATCCACAGATTGGGTGATTTCCCTGGAATGTCCATGACTGTGGATCCGGTAGGGCCTGTGTTGCAGTGGACTGTGCCAGCCTGCACATGACTGGGCCTCTGTCTTCTGTGGCTAGCAGCCACTGCCCCCTGCACCACATGTCCTCGTCCGCCAACATGCTGGCATGAGCTTCTCTCAGAAAAAGCAGATGACCTGATTGCAATGTGGCAGTACGGGACTGCATTTGGGGGACTTGGCTGTAGGTAATGCCCATTGTTGTGGTGTGTGTGCGCGTTGTTGGGTAAAATATGGGTGCTCTCCCCATGCTTATGTTCCCTGCAATACAGGGGTGTCTGCGCTATCTGTGTTCAGTGGTGGGTAAAATATAGGGATTGGGCTGGCACGTACCCCAGCTGGGCTTTGAACCTCTGACCCTCTGGTTCTAGAGGTACTGACTCTGTCCGCTGCACCACACTATGGCAACAGAAACAGTGCAGCCCCTGGAGGTAGTAAGCTTAGCAGAATGGAGTCACAAACCCTGCTCTATGCAATTTTACTGTGGGCATATGCACCCTGTCTGGTGACCAACGTGCACATAAACCCCGGAAATGGCTACGGGAAATGGGGGACAAGATATCACCGCGCTGGGCAACAGTGATATTAATGGGCAACCATACCAAACACTCCCAGGAAAGCTCCAAACAAAGGAAATGTTTTTTGGAAGAGACTCGGCTCCGTAAACCCTTCAAAAGTTCATTTCTTTTTTCTGGAGCTTTGCTGGGTGAGTTTTCTGTATTTGCCCATCACTATAACTGTTCCCCAGCTGAATTACTGTTTTTAATAGTTCTGTTGTGGTCATTTTCTATTTGTATTTGCACTTTTGTGCTGTGCACATGTATCACACTGCTCACGTTTTGCTGGTTTCCCCGGTTTTCCTGTACATTGCTGACGGAAATGGTTTCTCTTCCCTTTAAATGCTTTCTACCGCGAGTGTTTCACTCGCGGTAGTTTTTACATGCAAATTCGGGCCCGATACTGTGCGGGGAGCCTCTCCCCTCCCACTCTCCACCCATTGACCCCGTCCCTCAGCCCCTCCGGAGCCTTCCTCCGCCCTCCTTTCGCCGTTCCACGCCTCTATCGGAAATTTGCGGGCCGCACTTGTACGGGGCCCGTTAGTGAGCCGCGTACCTGTGCGGGGGTGACACACACATGTGCGGGGCATTTAAACGCGTTTCTGCGCGTTTCAGTGCCGCGTTGCCGTGCGCTATTTTGCGGGGCGCTATTTTGCGGACTTTAGTAAACATGCCCCATAGTCATATAAGAAAGGTAATGGGAAACTAAAGTCAAATGTAATGGGTAGCAAAACCGAAGAGGGATTCTTTAACCAAGACCTCAAGAACACATTAAATCGATAGGCATCAAAAATGGGCAAACTCAGGGACAACTAATGTTAAGATACCGAAGGAAACTTAGTAAATACTATGCACCGAGTTGGGCTATATAAACTTAAAGGTGAAGACAAACGCAAACAAATCACGTATATTAGAAGAAACGCATTAGAATATCGAAATGGTTGTATGAGGAAAAACAATCGTAGCGCAGATATTGCGACGGACCAACCGGAGGAACATGGAAAGAGTACTTACTGATAATACAGGGCAAAAGTACAGTGCGAGGCAACACAGCGTATAGAATCTTGCTTGCAAAACATTAGAAGGGGAGCAACGAGTGACAGTGTTCTTATAGACGCCGTATTCGCGCCTTTTTGAGAATGACGTGGACAAATGGGCGGAGTCCAATTCAAGCGGTTGAATGCTCAAATGAAGGCAAACAAGGGGGGGGGGAAAAAGTGTGTATAGATGTGCACGCTGCAAGCTCTGTAGACCACGCACTAAGAAGTCTTCAAACTAACCAATCTATAATAATTAAACCTGCTGACAAGGGCGTTGCTATTGTGGTCCAAGATAGAGATGCATATATTTCAGAAGTTAAACGCCAATTAGATGACACTACGTTCTATCAAAAGATTTTTGATAATCCTACAACCATACTACAACAAAAAATAGAACATTTGTTATATATTGGCAAAGAAGCTGGCTATTTAACATCCAAGGAAATATCTTTTCTCACTGTCACTCATCCCATCACACCTACAATCTACATGCTTCCAAAAATCCATAAATCCATGCATAATCCCCCTGGGCGTCCTATAGTTTCAGCCAATGGCTCACTACTTGAACCTCTTTCAAAATTTTGGGATTTGTTTTTACGTCCATTTGTGTCGCTAGTGCCTTCTTATGTTAAAGACTCAACTCACATTATTAATATCCTCAAAGATTTTGAAGGATATCATAATGGCCTTATTCTATTAACATTGGATATCAACTCCCTATACACCAACATCCCACAAGATGCAGCCTTGGAAGTATTGGCCAATACACTAATTCAAAGACCCAAGCCAGTTCGTGTTCCCACCTTTTTTTTGACGCAGTTGGCCTCTCTGGTCATGACAGAGAATTTTTTTATCTTTAAAGGCCTATTCTACAAGCAGATCAAAGGAGTAGCCATGGGTTCGCCCATGGCTCCTGATGTAGCCAATCTCTATGTTTCAGAGTTTGAAAAAAAGTTCCTATCATTTCATCCATATAAGAAACATATCCTTCTTTGGAAACGCTATATAGACGATGTACTTGTTATCTGGGATGGCCCTGAAGACACTTTACATTCCTTTCATTATTGGCTTAATACATTAGATGTTCATTTACAGTTTGAGGGAACTTATAGTTCGGATTCCATACCATATCTTGATATTATGATCAAGAAGTCTGATCAAGGTTTTATAACTGACCTATATAGAAAACCAACCGATAGGAATACCTTCCTCACTTACGACAGTTGTCACAATACTTCCTTTAAGCAGAATTTACCGGTTAGTCAATTTCTTAGAATTAGACGTCTATGCACTAAGGACACCGATTTTGAAAAACATGCCACTGATTTATATCAGCGTTTTGAACAACGAGGATATCCAAACAAATGCATTCAAAGAGCATATCAGAGAGCATCCGGCACAGACAGATCCATACTCTTACAGAATGTGGCACGTCCCAAATTTGATAGAGTGACCTGTCCTCTTACTTTTTCCACACATTCTAAACCCATTATAGACATATTAAAACAAGAATGGGATCTGATTGCCTCTTTACCAACTTTTAAATCTAAACAACTTATGGTGGCATACAAGAGAGCCCCTAATCTTAGTCATTTTTTGGTTCCCTCTGCCCTCACTGTTCCGCGAAATACTCCCACGATCAGAGGACACTATAGTTGTGGAAACTGCTCTGTTTGTCTTCACGCCATCACAGTTAAAAATAGCTTTACACATCATTCCACTGGTCATAAAATCACTATTAACCACTATTCTAACTGCAAAACCTCTAATGTAATTTATTTAATTCTATGTCCCTGTGATTTGATTTATATAGGGAAAACTTTACGTCAGATCAAAACACGGATTATAGAGCATAGGAGTAATATTCAAAGACAACTTACTGACAAACCTTTGGTATCACATTGGGTAGAGAAGGCACACATTGTTAGTGATCTTAAGTTTTTAGTCATTAAAGCTGTTATTCCACATTGGCGTGGTGGTGATATTAAACATACTTTGTTGAAGTTTGAACAACGATTTATTTATGATTTTAACAGTTTACATCCATTTGGCCTCAATCAAGAAAGTGATCTCTCTATTTTTCTTCAATAACTCATCCCCTATGTATTCAGCCTTCAGAACATTCATGCTTTCAATTTTATCACATTTAATATCATTATATACCTGTTTATTCTTCTTTTTATATGTTATAACATTGGTTTTTAATATATTGTTTTTATATATACACACATATATATATATATTTCATTTAATATATTTTTATTAGTATTTGATATTTATTATTATTTATTCATTTTTTATGTTTTATTATTATTATATATATATATTTTTTTCATCATCATCATTACTAATATTGTTATTATACCTTTTTTTTATATATTATAACATTATTTTTTAATATGTAGTATTTATTTATATATACATATATATATGTATATATTTATTAATATAATATTTTATATTTAATATTACTTATTCATGTTTTATTTATTATTTTTATTATTACATATATATATATATTTTTATTATCATTATTATTATTATTGTCTTCTTTATACCATTTATTTGTTTATATATATATATATCTTTATATTTACACTTATTTATATATATATTGATTTATTATTATTATTATTTTTTTTTTATTATTATTTTTTTTTGACTCCTCTGTTTTCACTTTATTTATTGTTTTTTATACACACATACAACTTTTAACGATATGTTTAAAATCATTGTTGTAACATTTTATTTTTCCTTGATTGTCATTGCATACCACCTCTGAATGTTTGTTCATAATGTAGTTCTTCCCCCCCCTCCCTCCTTTTTAATACATCAACTCCTCGGATGAGCTCTATTCTTTGTATAACCTTTATAGTATGTCCTTTTTCATATACTTTGAGTGGTATACAGAGCTTGCAGCGTGCACATCCATACACACTTTTTTCCCCCCTTGTTTGCCTTCATTTGAGCATTCAACCGCTTGAATTTGACTCCGCCCATTTGTCCACGTCATTCTCAAAAAGGCGCGAATACGGCGTCTATAAGAACACTGTCACTCGTTGCTCCCCTTCTAATGTTTTGCAAGCAAGATTCTATACGCTGTGTTGCCTCGCACTGTACTTTTGCCCTGTATTATCAGTAAGTACTCTTTCCATGTTCCTCCGGTTGGTCCGTCGCAATATCTGCGCTACGATTGTTTTTCCTCATACAACCATTTCGATATTCTAATGCGTTTCTTCTAATATACGTGATTTGTTTGCGTTTGTCTTCACCTTTAAGTTTATATAGCCCAACTCGGTGCATAGTATTTACTAAGTTTCCTTCGGTATCTTAACATTAGTTGTCCCTGAGTTTGCCCATTTTTGATGCCTATCGATTTAATGTGTTCTTGAGGTCTTGGTTAAAGAATCCCTCTTCGGTTTTGCTACCCATTACATTTGACTTTAGTTTCCCATTACCTTTCTTATATGACTATGTCTCTAGTAACATACACATTTGGATTTTACTCACATTTTTATTATATTATGAAGTGCATTTCCTCAGTGCTGTTCAATACTTTGTTATACAGAATTATTCTAGCGATCATCTAATTTATAAATAAATATGTCTACATTACTAGTGTATATAAGATTTTTAGTTTTCCCACAATCTCTAAATTAAAAATACATTAGTTGTAATAATACATGTTTTCATGTAGATGATTGATTTTAAATTGTGGTCATATGTTGTTCCTCAAATTCCATCAGTACATTTACAAAACCAGTTTGCCTTCAATCGGTTCCTTTTAGGTCTTCATTTTCCACGCTTATCAGTTTACCCAAGTTGCTCCTTTCTCCCACATTAGATTATTAGTTTTACACTGCTTACATAATAGTCCGTGACCATCTGATGGTTTGTGGTCTCCTTTGTGATCTAATTAATATATAAATGTTCTATTTATACGTCTTCTCATTAACAGTCTCTTTTGAATCTATTATTATGTAGTACTATTTTTTTACTAACATGTGCAATGACTGTTTATTTAATTAATTTTTTAATTTTATAATTTTTTAATATTTTACAGTTTATATTTCTATTATATTTATTAAGTATTATTTATTATGGATTCATCTCATTGTTTTTATATTTTTTTATTTTTTTTATTATTTTTATTATTTTTTTATTTATTTATTACTTACAAATGATGGAAATCTTGTATATAAATTGTTTGTCTGTCAAAGCATGTTATTATACTATTTTTCTTTTTATAGCCATTATATAGTGCTACAACTTGTTTGAACTTGGTGACAAGCTCATCAGATACGGCACTACCTACACATAGGGGGATGTTTATTAAAAGCCGCAAATGTGCGCGCCGCAAAATAGCGCACGGAAACGCGGCACTGAAACGCGAATAAACGTGTTTAAACGCCCCGCACACGTGCGTGTCAACCCCGCACAGGTACGCGGCTCACTAACGGGCCCCGTACAAGTGCGGGCCCGCAAATGTGCGATAGAGGCGTGGAACGGCGAAAGGAGGGCGGAGGAAGGCTCCGGAGGGGCGGAGGGACGGGGTCAATGGGTGGAGAGTGGGAGGGGAGAGGCTCCCCGCACAGTAGCGGGCCCGAATTTGCATGTAAAAACTACCGCGAGTGAAACACTCGCGGTAGAAAGCATTTAAAGGGAAGAGAAACCATTTCCGTCAGCAATGTACAGGAAAACCGGGGAAACCAGCAAAACGTGAGCAGTGTGATACATGTGCACAGCACAAAAGTGAACATAACAATAGAAAATGACCACAACAGAACTATTACAAATAGTAATTCAGCTGGGGAACAGTTATAGTGATGGGCAAATACAGAAAGCACACCCAGCAAAGCTCCAGGAAAAAGAAATGAAGTTTGGAAGGGTCTACTGAGAGGAGACTCCTCCAAAAACCATTTCCACGTTATGGAGCTTTCCTGGGAGTGTTTGCTATGGTTGCCCATTAATATCACTGTTGCCCAGCGTGGTGATATTTTGACCCACATTTCCCGTGGTCATTTCCGGGGTTTATGTGCACGTTTGTCACCAGACAGGGTGCATATGCCCACAGTAGAATTGCGTAGAGCAGGGTTTGTGACTCCATCCTGCCAGGCTTACTGCCTCCAGGGGCTGCACTGTCTCTGTGGCCAAAGTGTGGTACAGCAGACAGAGTCATTACCTCTAGGACCAGAGGGCAGAGGTTCAAAACCCAGCTGGGGCACCTGCCAGCCCAGTCCCTATATTTTACCCACCACTAAATAAAGATAGCGCAGACACCCCTGTATGCATGGGGAAAACACCCATATTTTACCCAACACCGCACACACCCCACAACAATGGGCATTACCTACAGCCAAGTCCCCCAAATGCAGTCCCAAACTGCCACATTGCAATCAGGTCAACTGCTTTTTCTGAGAGAAGTTCATGCCAGCATGTTGGCGGACAAGTACATGTGGTGCAGGGGGCAGTGGCTGCTAACCACAGAAGACAGAGGCCTAGCCATGTGCAGGCTGGCACAGTCCACTGCAACAGACAGGTCCTGCCGGATCCACAGTCATGGACAGTCCAGGGAATCCAACCAATCTGTGGCTACACAGTGGTGCAGTGCACACAGACAGTGCATACAAGAACAGAAGGTCACAGGTTCAAAGCCCAGCTGGGGCTACTGCCAATCCTGCCCACATATTTTTCCCACAACTAAACAGTGATAGTAAGGACACACCTTTCATGGCGGGGACATATGCAATGGTAAGACATCTATCTTTTACCCCACTGAGCACAGACACCATGAACAGGGGCAGTACCTAGAGCAGAATCACCCAAATGCAGTCCTGGTGGGCCACACACCAGTCAGGTTCCATGCTGACACTCATACAAATGCCTGTGCTGTATATCTATGCACCACCCCCATGGCATGTAGATGTAGCCCATGCATATTCATGAGGGATAGCAGGAAAACCCGAACAGTGTGATGCAAACCTGGACTCGAGTTGGGAATCTGTGCCGTAAAGCAGCAGCCATCAAGGGCAGACACACCCACACCCACAGGCCCCATTGGCCAATGTCTCCTGGAAAGGCAGAACATTGGACCGTGCATGCAGCACCCACAACGAGCACTTGCATAACTTACCAATGTCACCCTACACCTGAGGTATACGGTACACAGCTCGGAGACGTTTGCTAGGAGCACAGGCAGGCAGTTATCCATACGTTACGTACATACTGCTAGTTGACCCCATCCAAACAATCTGTTAGGTGTTTGCGGGGCATGCTCCAGCCCTGGCCTCTGACGGTGCTTACCACCCTGGGGAGTGCCCACCAGCTGTAATGCGTACCATATCCATGCCTTGCCGTGCTCAGGACCAGTTTGGTGGGCAAGGCTACTTACCCCCTCAATCGTAGCACCATGATGGCAGAGGTGTGGAAGTGTGTGTCTGTCTATACAGTGGGTGTTGGCTGCAAGCCCCTTCAACAGCCCGCACTGCCAGCACTGTTGCCAGTATTGGCCAGTCAATGTGCATAATGAGGTGCAAGGTACCATGGGTATAGCCAGGGCAGGGTGACGTGGCCAGGATGCATCTGCACTGGGCATAGGGCCCTGGCAGGGACATTGGCTGGGATATTGTAGTGTCCGGCCACCACCTACACAGACAGGGTGGCCAAAGCATGTCCTTCTGGGGGATCACGCTCACCCTGACTGTGCAGTGACCACAGCATGGCTAGGCCCCCCTATAGTGCTGTATAGTAGTTCTCTCATGTGATAGATATGGGTTTCTCTTTGGGGCCCAGTCACTGATCTATCTGCTTGCTGTGTATGCAGACAGCCCAGTTCTGGGTGCATGCATCTCCATTGGGAACATGCACTATGGACTAACCAGCAGACTGTTTGTAGCTGGTAAATGTCTTGCTATAATGGCTTGCAGGGTGCAGTGGCTGTTGGCTTCCTGCAGGGGAATATCTGGTGGTGGAGTGCAGCTTACCATACCCTGGGCTTATGTCTGTCTGCTATTGTGTTATGGCTGTGTATGGAGCTGCCTGCCTGGGGGGGGGGGTGGTGGTGTTCCTCAGCAGGACTGGGGTTGATGTTGCCCTCTACTGCCACCTTTGCAGGGAGGTAGAGTGTGGATCCCTTGATGGAGACCATGTTTGCCACTGGGGGGGGGGGTGCCTGATGGTGGCAGACAGGGATATCCATGGTGTTTGTGCAGAAACTAGCTATCTTACACATTAACACTGCTTTGGAATGCCCGCTTGGCCTCCATCAGCCATGGCAGGTGTTGTTGACCTGGTCCTGGCCACCTCATTGCACACTCAGGGTGAGCACAGTACCCGCACGATGTAACGGTGTGTGGCTACTCTGTGCCAGTAAAACACCCGGTCAGTGCCCCCTACTAGGCCAAGGTGCTGTGTGGGTGCACCCGGTCACTTCCCCCAACAGGGCCGAGGTGCTGTGGGGGTGCATTCCCCATCTTGTGTCCATCTGCGGACAGCTAATTTGCATGTGCAGTGCATCATGGGTACGGGTGGCCTAACCCTATCCTGTTGACACCAGCAGACTGTCTGTGAGGTGACGTGTAGGCTATCTGCAGCCCGCCAGGGGCCTGCTTACAGCTATGGAGCTGTAGCGCAATGGTTACCTCACTGCCTGTGCAGCCAGAGGTCATGGGTTCAAACCCACAGTGGGGCCCTTTGGTAGGGCTGTCCACAGCTTTATTTTTATTTACTGTACATATGTCTATGCCGGCAAGACCACCCTCAGCTTACTATACCCATTAGGTGCCTCTGAGGGTGCTTCATAGGGCGCCCTGTAGGCCACCTTATGGTTGCCATCCCTATAGGGTGCACTATACATTATCCTGTGTCGCAACATACATGCTGCCCTATAGGGGTCATTCAAGGGTGCCTTGGCGAACAGTGCACTGTAACATGTGCCTTATGGGCCGCCGTATGGTAACATGCTGGGAGAGTGCGTTTGCTAGTAGTGATAGCAAAATATAATTATACAGCCTCCTACAGCACTCCTCAACATAATACATACTGCCTCAGCAGGCATTTTTCACTGGGCATGGTGAGGAATTGAACCCCTGATCCCTGCACCATTGGTCAGTGTGTTAACCATTGTGCTGTGGCTCTGTTCCTGTGCTTGTGCATCAGCGCGCCGCCTTGTGCCTATCAGCGCGCCGCCTTCTGCCGCCCAAGGGGACCAGTGCGCCGTCTTCTGCTGCCCAGAAATAACTGTGCGCCGCCTTATGCCGCCCAAAAGGCACTGTGCGCCGCCTTCTGCCGCCCAAAAATAACTGTGCGCCGCCTTATGCCGTTCCAAATTAATTTGCCACCTAAAACAATGTTAAGCATTACAGTTACTGCCTCAGCTGACCTTTGTCGTTGCACACACTGGGGGATTGAACCCATGGCCCCTGCACCATTGGTCAGTGTCTTCACCGTTGTACCACGGCTCTGTTGTTTTGTATACTCAGCAGCGCGCCACTTTGCCTTTCCACGCGGTAATGTCGACCCCCGCACATTAGCGCGACGCACACACGTCCGGTTGCTTACTACCGTTTTTTTCTATTTTCTGCCTGAACCGCCCACTCCTTATATGGCACACGCTCACTAGCGCGGCCCCGCACGTTAGGAATGTTTAGTAAACATGCCCCATAGTGTAATCACCAAACTGTCTTTATGAGACACTTCATTGTATACAACTGTGGTATGTGCTTTCTTGATTTATACCTTTTAAGATTTTTTGTTTGTTTTATTTTTATTTATTATGAACATATTCATATTTTTATAGCTTCTTAGGCTGCTGCTTCATGCTTTTGTAATCAATCTGTCCACCATTCATTAATGTTTCATTCATATTTTAATTATCTGTCTTTGTCTCGGCCCTCGTTTCTAAAAGTTATACTTAATTTAATTTAATTATTGTCAATTTTTATTTTATTTTATTTCATTTTAACTACAATTGTAGTAATACCTCTCATTTTTCATTGTGTCCTCTGGATAGTCTTTTTAGAATTTATATGTAAACCTATATGCATATATTATCAGTTTAGATACATATATATTTTTTATTTATATTGATCATATTTTTTATATCTCATCAGATTCATTTATTTGTTTTTAAATGTACCACAATTAATTATTTATTTTATTTTAAATGTTGCATATCTATTCTTTGATTTTTTTGATTTTAACTTTATTTATTTAACCCTATGGTAGCTGTATGTCCCCCGAAGAAGGCTCAAGCCGAAACGCGTAGGGACCATCTTCAATAAAGCAGTCTGTTCCAAACCTGCCCTCCTCTCTTGCTTTGTTTGTTCCTTCCCAACTTCTATCTACTGCCATTAAGCAGGGCCAGATTAAACATGGGTGAACTACGCACATACTTTAGGTCCAAATATTTAGAGGGACTTTGTGAGATACACGTGGAGGCCAGTTCAGAATGGGGCCCGTCCGGTCCATCCAGACGTCCCAAATTTGGATGGGCTGGATTGGCACCCGATTCTTATCCCACGGGAGCAAAATTGGGTGCAACCGGCCTGGATGGGCAGGACGTGCCCTGATTCTGGGCCTCTGTATGTCCAGGTGGCTCCCTGTACAACCGGCAAGCTGGGATGCCATGCAGGAGCCCCGACTGCAGGCAAGCTGCATAACACCCCATTTCCCCACCACCTGACCCCTGATCGGGCCTTCTGAGGCCGGGATTGAGCTGCAGGGAAGCTCCTGCCCCTCCTCATCTCCTCTCTAGGTCCCACCGATGGCTGCCACAATCTTCGGAGAAACATATTTCAACTCCAAGGTGGAATAAGTTCCCCATCTACTCTCCAGCCCCAGGACATACAGGGTTGCCATCAGAATCAGCCCTGTATGTACAGGTTGAGTGCCCCGCCTCCGGCCCACCCTCGTTGCTATTCCGGCCTGCCCCCTCCTGCCCCTGTCCAGAGCTCCTCACACATCTCCATTATACGTTCAGGGAGCTCTACACAGGTAATCAGCCCCAGGTGTTTAGTGGGGATGTACGTCCAAACCAGACATATATGTCAGACAAATCTGATTGATTTCTTTGACTGGGTGACCAGGGAGTTGGACCGAGGGAGAGCTCTAGATGTGGTGTATTTAGATTTCAGTAAAGCCTTTGACACTGTTCCTCACAGGCGACTTATAAACAAACTGAGCACCCTAGGGATGGACCCTAAAGTTACTGCTTGGGTTAGAAATTGGTTGGGTGGGAGGCAACAAAGAGTACAAGTAAATGGAGCTCACTCTGAGGAGAAGGATGTTACCAGTGGTGTGCCCCAGGGATCTGTCCTTGGTCCGATTCTTTTTAACATCTTTGTTAGTGATATAGCGGAAGGGCTGTCGGGTAAGGTTTGCCTCTTTGCGGATGATACCAAAATCTGCAATAGAGTAGACACCCAGGAAGGTGTAGATAACATGAGGAGGGATATAGCTAAGCTTGAAGAATGGTCTAGAATTTGGCAGCTGGGATTTAATGTTAAAAAATGTAAGGTCATGCATTTGGGCTGCAGCAATCCAAGGGAGCAATATAGTATAGGGGGTGAAGTACTTTTGTCCACTAAAGAAGAGCGGGACCTAGGCGTGGTTGTGTCTTTTTTTTTTATTGAAATTTCAACCAACTTACAAAGCAAGCATAAAGAAACCACAGATGTATTCATAAAGGCAAAATCAAACAAACATTAAGCAATACACACAATCAATAGCAATACATCATCATAGCCCACAATTCGGGGAGATACTTAAAGAGAAAGCAAATCGCCACGTGGTTGTGTCTGATGATCTTAAAGTAGCTAAACAGGTAGAAAAGGTGATGGAGTGACTAACAAGAAACAGACCCTTTACAACGGTAAAAGCTAGAAGGATGCTTGGGTGCATATGGAGAGGAATGGCTAGCAGAAAAAAGGAGGTGATAGTGCCTCTGTATAAGTCTTTGGTGCGACCTCATTTGGAGACTGCAGCTTGAAAAGGATGTGAACAGGATGGAGTTGGTGCAGAGGGTGGCTACTAAAATGATTAGTGGGCTTCATTATAAAGCATATGAGGACAGATTAAAGGATCTTAATATGTACACCTTAGAGGAAAGGCGGGATAGAGGTGATATGATTGAGATGTTTAAACACCTCCATGGCATAAATGTTCAGGAAGAGAGCCTCTTTCAATTGAAAGCAAGTTCTGCTACGAGGGGACATGGGATGAGGGTGAAGGGAGATAGATTCAGGAGTGATATGCGGAAATATTTATTACGGAAAGAGTAGTGGATCCGTGGAATAGTCTCCCAGTGGAGGTGGTAGAGACGAGGACAGTAACTGAATTCAAAAAAGCATGGGACCAACACAGAGGATTTCTAAAGGTAAAAAGGGGACTGTTGTAGTTGTTGATATGGAAGGACAGACTAGATAGGCCATGTGATCTTTTTCTGTCATCATATTTCTATGTTTCTATGTTTCTATGGGGCATGTTTACTAAAAAGTGCTAATTTGCGCGCCGCAAAATAGCGCACTAAAAGCAGCACTTAAGTGCTCTTAAACGCCCCGCAAACGTGCGATGAAGCCCCGCACACTTGCGCGTCACAGTAACGGGTGCCGCACAAGTACGGGCCCGCAAATGTCCGATAGAGGCGTGGAAAGGCTAACGGAGGGCGGAGGAAGGCCCCGGAGGGGCGGAGAGAAGGGGTTAATGGGCGGGGAAGGGGAGGGGAGAGGCGCCCCGCACATTATCGGTGCTGAATTTCCACAAAAAAAGTAGCGCGAGTGAATCACTCGCAGAAGAATGCATTTAAAGGGAAGAGAAACCATTTCCGTCAGCAATGTACAGCAAAACCGGGGAAACCTGAAAAACGTGAGCAGTGTGATACATGTGCACAGCCCAAAAGTGGAAATAAAAATAGAAAAGGACCACAACAAAAATTGTAAAAATAGTAATTCAGCTGGGGAACAGTTATAGTAATGGTAAAAACCAACAAACACACCCAGGAAAGCTCCAGCAAAAATAAATGTTTTTTGGAAAGGTGTACGGAGCGGAGACCCTTCCAAAAACATTTCCTTTTTGTTGGAGCTTTCCTGGGAGTGTCTTCTATGGTTGCCCATTAATATCACTGTTGCCCAGCGTGGTGATATTGTGTCCCCCATTTGCCGTGGTCATTTCCGGGGTTTATGTGCACGTTTGTCACCAGACATGGTGCATGTGCCCACAGTAAAAATGCGTACAGCAGGGTTTGTGACTCCATCCTGCCAGGTTTACTACCTCCAGGGGCTGCATTGTCTCTGTGGCCATAGTGTGGTGCAGTGGACAGAGCCATTACCTCTAAGACTAGAGGGCCAGAGGTTCAAATCCCAGCTGGGGAACTTGCCAGCCCAGTCCCTATATTTTACCCACCACTAAACAAAGATAGCGCAGACACCCCTGTATTGCAGGGAACATAAGCATGGGGAAACACCCATATTTTACCCAACACCGCACACACACCACAACAATGGGCATTACCTACAGCCAAGTCCCCCAAATGCAGTCCCGTACTGCCACATTGCAATCAGGTCATCTGCTTTTTCTGAGAGAAGCTCATGCCAGCATGTTGGCAGACGAGTACATGTGGTGCAGGGGGCAGTGGCTGCAAGCCACAGAAGACAAAGGCCTAGCCATGTGCAGGCTGGCACAGTCCACTGCAACAGACAGGCCTTGCCGGATCCACAGGCAAGGACGTTCCAGGGAATCCAGCCAATCTGTGGCTATACAGTGGTGCACTGCACACAGACAGTGCATGCAAGAACAGAAGATCACAGGTTCAAAGCCCAGCTGGGACTACCACCAATCCTGCCCACATATTTTTTCCCACAACTACACAGTGATAGTAAGGACAAACCTTTCGTGGCGAGGACATATGCAATGGTACTACGTCTATCTTTTACCCCACTGAGCACAGACACCATGTACAGGGGCAGTACCTAGAGCAGAATCTCCCAAATGCAGTCCTGGTGGGCCACACACCAGTCAGGTTCCATGCTGCCACTCATACAAATGCCTGTGCTGTATATCTATGCACCACCCCCATGGCATGTAGATGTAGCTCATGCATATTCATGAGGAACAGCAGGAAAACCCGAACAGTGTGATGGAAACCTGGACTGGAGTTGGGAATCTCTGCCGTAAAGCAGCAGCCAACAGGGCCAGACACACCCACAGGCCCCATTGGCCAATGTCTTCTGGAGAGGCAGAACATTAGACCCTGCGTGCATCTCCCAATACTAGCACCTGCATACCTTAGCAATGTCACCCTACACCTGAGGTATACGGTACACAGCTCTGAGACGCTTGCTAGGAGTACTGGCAGATAGATATCCATACGTTACGCACATACTGCTAGTTGACCCCATCCGAACAATCTGTTCGGTGTTTGCGGTGCGTGCTCCAGCCCTTGCCTCTGACGGTGTTTATCACCCTGGGGAGTGACCCCCAGCAGTACTGCGTAGTACAGGGGTCCTCAAACCTGTCCTGGAGGGCCGCATTCCTGCAGGTTTTTGGGATAGCCCTAATGAATATGCATGAGATATATATGCATAGAGAGATCCTGCCAACCTGACTGGTTTGTGGCCCTCTAGGACTGGATTCGGAGACCCCGGCCTTACACCTCTGTCATTTACGATTGTGAGTGGGCAAGGTGCAGATGTCCAAGACATCAAAAAGGTTAGACAGAATTTGTTACATTTCTCCTCACTTCTCACCACCACCCAAATATTGTCTATTAGACAACTTTTTGGTGGTGGTGAGAAGCGAGGAGGAATGTGACAAATTCTATCTACCCTTTTGATGTCTAGGACATCTGCACCTTGCCCACTCACAATCGTAAATGACAGTGGTTTAAGGCAGGGGTCTCCGAATCCAGTCCTAGAGGGCCACAAACCAGTCAGGTTGGCAGGATCTCTCTATGCATATATATCTCATGCATATTCATTAGGGCTATCCCAAAAACCTGCAGGAATGCGGCCCTCCAGGACAGGTTTGAGAACCCCTGGCGTAGCATATCCATGCCTTGCCGTGCCCAGCACCGGTTTGGTGGGCAAGGCTAATTACCTCCTCAATAGTAGCACCATGATGGCATAGGTGTGGAATTGTGTGTCTGTCTATAACCAGGGGTCTCAAACTCCAGTCCTGGAGGGCCGCAAACCAGTCAGGTTTTCAGGGTATCCCTAATGAATATGCATGAGATATATATGCATTAGAAATAGCCTGCCATACTGACTGGTTTGTGGCCCTCCAGTGCTGGATTTGGGGACCCCTGCCATACACCTCTGTCATGTATGATTGTGAGTGGGCAAGGTACAGATGTCCTCGACATCAAAAGGGTAGATAGAATGTGTCACATCCCTCCTCGTTTCTCACCACCACCAAAAAGTTGTCTAATAGACAATATTTTGGTGGTGGTGAGAAGCGAGGAGGTATGTGACACATTCTATCTACTCTTTTGATGTCGAGGACATTTGTACCTTGCCCACTCACAATCTTAAATGACAGAGGTGTAAGGTGGGGGTCCCCAAATCCAGCACTGGAGGGCCACAAACCAGTCAGTTTGGCAGGCTATTTCTAATGCATATATATCTCATGCATATTCATTAGGGATACCCTGAAAACCTGACTGGTTTGCGACCCTCCAGGACTGGAGTTTGAGACCCCTTGTCTATACTGTGGGTGTTGGCTGCAAGCCCCTTCCACTGCCCACACTGCCAACACTGTTGCCAGTATTGGCCTGCCAATGTGCATAATGAGTAGCAAGGGACCATGGGTATATCTCAGACAGAGTGGACTGACCAGGATGCAGCTGCACAGGGCATAGGGCACTGGCAGGGGCATGGTAGTGACCGGCCACCACCTACACAGACAGGGTGACCTCTGTATGTGCTGCTGGGAGATCACTCTCACCCTGAGTGTGCAGTGACGGCAGCATGGCTAGGTACCCCCATAGTGCTATATTGTGATTCTCCCATGTGATATGTATGGGTGTTCTGTGGGGGCCTTTTCATGGACTTATCTGCCTGTGTATGTTGCCACCCCAGTTGTGGGTGCATGCATGTCCATCAGGACCAGCCAGTAGACTGTTCACAGCTGGTATGTGTTGTGATGGAGTGCCTTGCAGGGTGCAGTGGCTGATGGCTTGCTGCAGGTGAATATCAGATAGTGGTGGGGTGCATCTGTGAATATCCAGGCCTAATGTCTGTCTGATATTGTGTTATGGATGTGTGTGGACTACTGCCATTGGTGCAGAGTGGGGATCTGTTGAGGGGAAGCCCTGTTTGGTGGGGGTGGGGGTGGGGGTGGGGGTGGGGGTGGGGGTGGGGGCCCACTAACTGAGCCAGACAGAGATCTCCAAAATGTTTATGCAGCACCTACCTATTCCACAGGTTATTGCTGCTTTGGAGCTCTGACATGGCTGGTGTTGTGGACCTGGTCCTGGGCGCAACATCTCACACTCAGGGTGAGCACAGTAACTGCACAATGTGATGGTGTTTAGCTACTCTTTGCCGTTTGTCCACCCACTCAGGACACCCTACCAGGCCGAGGTGCTGTGTGGGTGCACACGGACACTTCCCCCTACCAGGCCGTGGAGCTTTAGGGGTGCATTTCCCATCCTGTGTTCAATCGTGGACAGCTGATTTGCATGTGCAGTGCCATCATGGGTATGGGTGGTTCACAACAGCAGACTGTCAGTGAGGTGACGTACAGGCTATCTGCAGCCAGCCAGGGGCTACTTACAGCTGTAGCCCAATGGTTACGTCACTGCCTGTGCAACCAAATGTCATGGGTTCAAACCCACAGTGGGGTTCTGTGATAGGGGTGTCCAAAGAGTTATTTTAATTTACTGTACATATGTTGCTGCCAGCAATAACACCCTCAGCGTACTGTACCCATAAAGTGCCTCTGAGGGTGCTTTATGGGGCGCCCTATAGGGCACGTTATGGTTGCCAGCCATATAGGGTGCACTATACATTATCCTGTGTTGCAACATACATGCTGCCCTATAGGGGACATTCTAGGGTGCCTTGGCGGACGGTGCACTGTAACATGTGCCTTATGGGCCGCCTTATATTAATATGCTGTGAGAGTGCGTTTGCTAGTAGTTATCACAAAATAAAATTAAAAAGCCTCCTACAGCACTCCACAACATATAACATACTGCCTCAGCTAGCCTTTTTCACTGGCCATTGTGAGGGATTGAACCCCTGGTCCCTGCACCATTGCTCAGTGTCTTCACCATTGTGCTGTGGCTCTGGTCCTGTGTTTGAGCAGCAGCGCGCAGCCTTGTAGCCATCGGCACGCCATCTTGTGGCGCACAAAATTAACAGCGCGCTGCCTTCTGCCGCATAACATTAACAGCGCGCCGCCTTATGCCACCCAACATGGGCATGCCCCTTAAAATAATGCCTCAGCCAGCTGTCTTCAATGGGCATTGTGGGGAATTGAACCCATGATGCCTGCACAAGTGATCAGTGTCTTAACCATTGTGCTATGGCTCCATTTCTGTTGTTTGCACATCAGCGTGCCACTTATCCCACCATTGGGCTGCCCCCTCACACATCAGCGCGCCGCCTTCTGCCCACCGGCTCGCCGCCTTCTGTTGCCCAATTTTATCAGCGCGCCGCCCTCTGCCGCCCAACCTTAACAGCGCGCCGCCATCTGCCACCCACAATGAACAGTGCGCTGCCTCATGCCGTATAAAAAAAGAGTGCGCCGCCTTCTGCGGCCCATAATCAATATGCCTCCTACACCACTTTTGCCCATAAAAGTTGATGCCTCAGCTGGTCTTTTTTGTTGAGCGCAATGGGGGTTTGAACCCATGGCCCCTGCACCATAGGTCAGTGTCTTCACCGTTGTACTATGGCTCTGTTGTTTGGTCATGCAGCATCGCCCCACTTAGCCTTTCCACGCGCTAATGTGGGCCCCGCACATTAGCGCAACGCACACACGTATGGTCGGGTTTTTTTCTTTTTTCTGCCTGAACCGCCCACTCCTTATATGGCACACGCACACTAACGGGGACCCGCACAGCAACGGAGTTTAGTAAACATACCCCTATGTTTCTATATCCTCGCTAAACGCAAGGCAGAATGACCCCCTTAGGACTCAGGAGGCTTGAAATGACAACTATCTGGCTTTCTTCAGGATTCAACAGATTTGCACATTTACATCTTTAAGCTAGAAACACTGGTTCTCAAACCTGTGCTGGGGGCTCCCCAGCCAGTCGAGTTTTCAGGATAATCACAATGAATATGCATGAGAGAAATCTGCATATAGTGCAAATCTGTCTCATGCATATTCATTGTGGGTATCCTGAAAACCCAACTGGCTGAGGAGCTCCCAGGACCAGTTTGACAGCCACTGATGGAAGGATGGCTACGTGTCTGGACATTTTCTGAGCTTAGAATTTCTATGTACAATGTTCTAATCCTCGCCCCTGTGTGAGTGAGCCTGCTCTCAGTGTAACTGGCAACAGAGGGAGGACTGAGGGGGAGAGAAGCACTGGAAAGGATTTGCATTCAGGTACAGTAGGAATGTTTCCTATTCCTAAAGGGCTTACAATCTAATTCAAAGGGAGGAGGTAAACTGGGGGAAGTTCATGTACTGTAAAAATGAAGTTTCTGCACGCAGTGAGGTGTGGAGTGGGGGTAGGGTTACCAACTGGCTCCAGATGCGCCCGACAGGCTTGATCCAGTCCTGGGTTTACCCCATTGCATGCAGGGACATGTAGTTCTGATTTCTCCATTGCACTCCATAAGAAAAACAAGACTACATGTCCCTGCATGCAATGGGGTAGACCCAGGACTGGATCAAGCTTGTCGGGCGCATCTGGAGCCAGTTGGCAACCCTAAGTGGGGGAAGAAAAATAATCCCCTCCTCAAAAAACAAATGCTCCAATAGATTCCTATGGGAGGAGCAGTTCCAACAGCTGCAGCACATATACATTGATTCATTGTAACACAGTGCTTGCAGGCCTGCCGGTACCTGGTCTCAACGCATGGAATAAGATTAACATAAGCACCAGTTCACTGCTGGGAAAGTGCACAGCTCATTCATTACAGCTCATTTAGTTCATCAGTGCATCTCAAAAATTTAGTGCATGCTAGACTGATCGAAGAAACATAGAAGCATAGAAATATGACGACAAAAAAAGACCACATGGCCTATCTAGTCTGTCCTTCCATATCAACAACTACAACAGTCCCCTTTTTACCTTTAGAGATCCTCTGTGTTTGTCCCATGCTTTTTTGAATTCAGTTACTGTCCTCCTCTCTACCACCTACACTGGGAGACTATTCCATGGATCCACCACTCTTTCCGTAAAGAAATATTTCCGCATATCACTCCTGAATTTATCCCCCTTTACCCTCATCACATGCCCCCTCATAGCAGAACTTGCTTTCAATCGAAAGAGACTCTCCCCCTGAACATTTATGCCACGGAGTATTTAAACATCTCAATCATATCACCTCTATCCAGCCTTTCCTCTAAGGTGTACATATTAAGATCCTTAGGTCTGTCCTCATATGCTTTATAATGAAGACCACTAACCATTTTAGTAGCCACCCTCTGCACCGACTCCATCCTGTTCACATCCTTTTAAAGGTGCGGTCTCCAGAATTGCACACTATACTCCAAATGAGGTCGCACCAAAGACTTATACAGAGGCACTATCACCTCCTTTTTTCTGCTAGCCATTCCTCTCCGTATACACCCAAGCATCCTTCTAGCTCTTGCCGTCGCCTTTTCTACCTGTTTAGCTACTTTAAGATTATCAGACACAACCACGCTTGGTCCCGCTCTTCTTTAGTGGACAAAAGTACTTCATCCCTTATACTATATTGCTCCCTTGGATTGCTGCAGCCCAAATGCATGACCTTATATTTTTTAACATTAAGGGGTCTGTTTACTAAACGGTGGTAGCGGACTCCATGCGATATCGGAGCCGCGGCCCCATGGGCTGCAGCTCTGATATTGCACGGAGTCCACTGCCGCTGTTTAGTAAACAAACCCCTAAATCCCAGCTGCCAAATTCTAGACCAGGGGTGGGCAAACCTGGTCCTGGAGGGCCGCAGACCAGTCAGGTTTTCGGGATATCTCTAATGAATGTGCATGAGATATATATGCATTAGAGATATCCTGCCAACCTGACTGGTTTGTGGCCCTCCAGGGCTGGATCTGGAGACCCCTGCCTTACACCTCTGTCATTTAAGATTGTGAGTGGACAAGGTGCAGATGTCCAAGACATCAAAAAGGTTAGATAGAATTTGTCACAGACCTCCTCACTTCTCACCACCACCAAAAAATTGTCTATTAGACAACTTTTTGGTGGTGGTGAGAATCGAGGAGGAATGTGACACATTCTATATACCCTTTCGATGTCTAGGATATCTGTACCTTGCCCACTCATGATCTTAAATGACAGAGGTGTAAGGCAGGGGTCTCCAAATCCAGCCCTGGAGGGCCACAAACCAGTCAGGTTGGCAGGATATCTCTAATGCATATATATCTCATGCATGTTCATTAGGGATATCCCGAAAACCTGACTGGTCTGCGGCCCTCCAGGACCGGAGGTGCCCACCCCTGTTCTAGACCATTCTTCAAGCTTAGCTAGATCCCTCCTCATGTTATCTACACCTTCCTGGGTGTCTACTCTATTGCAGATTTTTGGTATCATCCGCAAAGAGGCAAACCTTACTCGACAGCCCTTCCGCTATATCACTAACAAAGATGTTAAAAAGAATCGGACCAAGGACAGATCCCTGGGGCACACCACTGGTAACATCCTTTGCCTCAGAGTGAGCTCCATTTACCTGTACTCTTTGTCGCCTCCCACCCATCCAATTTCTAACCTAAGCAGTAACTTTACGGTTCATCCCTAGGGTGCTCAATTTGTTTTTAAGTTGCCTGTGAGGAACAGTGTCAAAGGCTTTACTGAAATCTAAATCCACCACATCTAGGGCTCTCCCTCGGTCCAACTCCCTGGTCACGCAGTCAAAGAAATCAATCAGGTTTGCCTGACAAGACCTGCCTCTGGTGAATCCATGCTGCCTCAGATCCTGTAATCCGCTGGACTCCAGAAACCTCACTATTTTCTCTTTCAGCAGCATTTCCAATAATTTACTTACCACCAAAGTTAAACTAACTGGCCTGTAGTTTTCAACCACATCCTTACTTCCGCTTTTGTGTAAAGGCACCACATGAGCCTCTCTCCAGTCCTTTGGCACCAATCCCGACTCCAACGAGGCATTGAAAAGGTCAGTCAGTGGAGTTGCTAGAACGTCCCCAAGTTCCCTCAGTAGTCTAGGGTGTATCCCATCTGGTCCCATTGCTTTGTCTACTTTAAGTTGAGCTAGTTTCTGATGAACACAGTCTTCTGAAAATTGTTCAAGATGTCCCTCGATTCTGTTCCTGTTTGTGGGTGTTTTCTGAGGTCCTGCTCCTGGTTCTTCATCTGTGAACACAGAACATAAATATTTGTTAAGCAATTCTGCTTTATCCTCATCAGCTTCTGCATATTCCCCCCCTGCACCCTTGAGTCTGACAATACCACTTTTGCCCTTCCTCTTCTCACTAACATATCTGAAAAATGTCTTATCCCCCCATTTGATTGCATTGGCTATTTCCTCCTCTTTTTGAATCTTTGCTTTCCTGACTACTTTGCTAGCTTCTCTAAGTTTTTCCAAATATAGATGCCTGTCTTCCTCTCTCTGTGATCTCTTGTATTTCATGAAGGCCTCCCTCTTTTTCTTCACTTTTTCAGCTAATTCTTTCCAAAGCCATAGCAGTCTCCTTTTCCTTTTACCTTTATTTACCATTTTAACAAAAAGGTTGGTTGCCCTTAAAATATCCCCTTGCGTTAACCTACAAATTAATGGAAATTGCACGTTAAATTGAGACATGCGTTGACAATTTTTATTAAAATGAATGTATGAAATAAACGAAAAAATGTCCACAATTTGGGAGAAATCGCAAAAGCATGGAAAATACACATAGCATGGGGAAGAGGTAACAGCCAGCAAGGATAACTTGACTCAAAGGGCAGACACAGGGAGGATGTGGGTGAAGAACAGAAACCGGGACTCCTGGGCGGGAAGGCACAGTGAGGAAGAGGAGAGCAGTACGGGCGACGCTAGCAGTATGCTGTCTGAATGTCTTTGTCTGATTGTATCTTCCTTTCTGCCTTCCCCAGCACTAGCAGTCAGCCTGTATCGATATTTTCTGTTGTAGTAAGTTTATTTATTTATTTATTTATTACAATTTCTTATATACCGCACTATTCGGCACCAGCGCGGTTTACATTATAACACAACGACCATAACAACAAGCTGTTTGGTTTTACATCGAACAGGTGTCCAAACTTGGATAACAGGGGTAACTATATACATGAGATATGTCACTATATACATGAGATATTTACATGGTAAAGATTAACTTGGATAACAGGGGTCAATTATATACATGAGATATTTACATGGCAATGAATAAAAATATCATAATGCAAGTGAGGGTTGTTTCCAAAGTGGGTCATTTCTTCAGGGGGGATGTCTAGGTGCCATTGGTAGTTGGGTAGCATTGCAGGAAAAGATGGTATTTGAGTGCCTTCCTGAACTGCGATAGGTCGACAATAGCCCTGATGTCAGGGGGTAGAGCATTCCAGCATTTAGGTACATAGTAACTGAACGCCCTGTTTGTGGTTGATATGTTGCACTTTGACGATGCCTTTGGTGTTACTAGTAGGTTTATGGCTATCGCTCTTCTGGACCTGTTGGGGGGCACCATGTGAATAAGATCTGTGAGTGAAGGGGATGAAATACCTTTGATTGCCTTGAATGCTAGGAGTAGGGTCTTAAAGATGATTCTCCCATGGATAGGTAACCAGTGAAGGTGTTTGAGAATGGGGGTCACGTGGTCACTTCTGGCTGCTCCGTGTAGGACCCTTGCTGCAGCATTCATGGCCAGCTGTAATGGGGCCAGTGTGGATTGAGGGAGTCCTTGTAAGATGGTGTTTGCAAAGTCGAAGTGAGGCAGGAATAGCGCTTGGTATATGGTCCGGAAGTCATCTGGGTCCAGCAGGGAGCGCAGATGCCTGAGTGTGCGGATTTTGAAGTATACAGCTTTGACAATGTTGTTTATGTTATTACCTTTAAGTTAAGTTATTACCTTTCTGTTTTTTCTCCCCTTGACCAGCAGATCACACACATATGAATGGCATTCAAGCGACACTGAACCAAACAAGATCTGATTTACAGGATGCATTGGAGAAGATACAGAGATGGGAGGTCCTAAAAGGTATAGTGCTACATACGGGGGCAGGTCTTCGTAGCCCAGGCAATAACTTTTTTTTACACAGAAATATCTAAGAGTACAATTTTCTAACTATGCACAGTGCATGTAAAGGCTGCAGGCACTTTTCTACATCAGTTTTGTAGCTTAAGATTCACACAGACTTTCACTTAAAATTGTCTAAGGGAAACATTATTTGCACACGTATCTCACTTTTTCCCTGAAACAACGGGCAAACTTTTAAACATACAAATGTATGCGCCTTGTTTAATCGCCACTCCTGGGAACACCTCTGACAAACAGATAAAAATATGGTCGTGGATCCATCCTTGTACTTAAAAAAATTTATTAGGGGAAATAAAATGAAAAAATAACAATAGACCATATGGTTCTAAACTAATGGCTATAAATCAGTTCTCACCCCAGATAGCGCCAGTAATGATGCTACCAGCCCTCACCCATAGTCAGTGCTCCAAGGACTTCTGGTCTTCTTCCACAGGTCTGCAGGCTCCACAAAATCATATCTAATAACTTTGAATCAAAATCAGATACTTACAGGGGAACGTAAGTAAAAAGTCCCACCTAGTGCAAACAGCATTGGTTTAAGCTGAAGAAAAAAAAATTGTGCAGCTGTGTTGCCTTAGACACATCTGAAAAGACTTGCAATTTAGCACCACAGAAAAAGGGCATTGCCAGACTCACATTTGATCTTATCAGGTAAATAATAGCACAGACAAGAGTACTGTCAGGATTAGGCAATTGCAATCCTTCATGAAGCACTTCTTCAGAAGAATCTCAGGAAATAATAAATGGATAACTGGAAAACTCAGGAATGATAAATTCCTACCCCTGTCTACATTCTTAAGTGCTTCCAGTTTGTGGTGCATTAGTAAACTATCTTGAATTGTCAAAGTACCGACTGAGAGTCCAGCATAATCCTTTTTCCAGAAATCTGGGCTTCAATATATTTAAACTTTACTCCAGATTCTTGAGAAAAGGCACATTCCTGAGAAGCCATGGTGGTTTGAAATTTCTCAGTGTGTGCCACTACCTGCCACACATCCCTAAGAGAAGCCTGAGAATCAGGTGTTGGTGAACATACTGAGTCCATTCAGCAAATTACTGGCTTAGGAGAAGCGGCGGGAGGTGTAGCAATTAAAGAAGAAGACAGATCAATAGGAGTAAGTTGAGGTAGGGGAGGTGGAGTTTTCTCAAGGAAGCTCAAAGGTTCCCCCTTATCCAAGGAACACGAGTAGTATATAAGCTTTGATGTTTCCCCCTCTTTAGTCTTCGCATGTTTATCCTTCAGGCCTGAGGTCACCCCCTTCGAGCACTCTCTTCCTTCTCCTTGACTTCCTCATGCAGGACATTATTAGAAGCAAAAAAGACAAAATATTTCTCTCTCCTTTCTGCCTCTCCGCCAGGAGGGTTCCAAAGGGGGTGGGACACTGCTCTTTGGAGCCCCTTCAGGCATACCCAAGGCTGCATGTCCAACAACCATATGCCCTGTCTTAAAGGGCTTGGACGCTAATATCACAGCTGTCTATGGGAGTGCCTACTCCTTCCTTTAGCCTGTACATCCTATATAGTAACATAGTATATGGTGGCAGGTAAAGACCAGTATGGTCCATCTAGTCTGCCCAGCAAGGCGGAAAGAGCAGAGAGACTCCCAATGCTTGTCACTGCTCTTCCAAACCTTATGGGGCCTTGATGCTGATGTCAGAGCTGTCCTTGGAGGTGCCTGTAGAACAGGGTAGGCCCTCTCTCTCCTCAGTGCTGCTCCTTTCTTTACCATTGTACAGCCCAAACACACAGAGGCTCCACCCACCCATGTACTTTTAGTCACAAATCAGGATAGGCACTATTCAATCATGAGTTAAACACTTCTTATAAGTGGAAATAGTTTAAAAAATATGCTTCTTAGAGAGTAATTTTCAAACTGCCACACTTCTGCTATGTCCGTGGGCATTTTTTATCCGCCACCAATTGCACCAGTTTATAGTATATACACATACTTCACTTATACCTGCTTTCTCTAATGTGTGTAGCTTTGAAAACCCCAAACAACCTCCCCCCCTGAGCTGACCCTGCTCCGTGACTGCCTGCGCTGCGTTGCAGGTATTCCTGAGGTCTCAGACTCCAGTCCCCGAGGGCCACAAACCATCAGGTTATCAGGATTTCCCTAATGAATACAACAGAAGTAAAGGGCATGCAGATTCATCTCATCCATATTCATTAGGGTTATCCTGAAATCCTGACTGGTTTGCAGCCCTCGAGGACCAAACGCTTGAAACCTCTCCTCTATCACTTACATTTCTCACCTGAAACTTTCCTTTTTCTGTTTCACTTTACAACCTGTAACCTCAGCCACCTTGGGTACACAGATTCTCTGGGGGCAATTTCTCCAAATGGGTTAGTCTTGGGCATTGCCAATTTCCAAAAGTCTATTACAGGTGCAAACTTACATCAACAGCAACACATCGCCTGTGAAATTAGCTCTCCATATAGGCTTCTTCAATAATGAATATTGGAGAAAATACCTCAGTTAGTCCTTTGCATCAATGATTGATTCAATCTTACATAAGGCACCAATCCTCACTGGTCAGAAAAACCCCTTCACCTTTTTTCACTATTTCTTTAATTTATGCATAGTTGACAAAAATAGTCCCATTCCATGTGTTTAATGGTCCAATCTATGAGCTAGAATTATAGTCACTTATCTCAGTTCCATATTATCTTGTGGAAAATTATTGAAAATGACTTAACTGCCAAAGTTGTTAACACTGAAATGTCTTGTTGAAAACAGCACCCGATCTTTTACCCAACATGGACCCATTTCACCAAACGGCTTCTTCAGGAATATAGCCAGATGTTTTGTATGTATCACTTATCATAAGAAGGAGAGGAACTATAGAGAGAAAAACCTAAATTTTAATAACAAATAAATTGCTTAAATATTATACGTAATCTATGAAAACCTCACTTTACAAGGCTCCAAGGGAATTAAACCTCAATCAACATTAAAAATTTGATGAGCTCCTAAAGGAATCACCTACCAAGCGGTCCCTACACTGTGGCTAAAATGAGGCTTCTGACTTAGGATTGCTATTTAGTTTTATACATTTACTGTAGGTTCCTAAGTTAGTTTAATAACTCAATATAGGATATAAATCTACAGTAGGTGCTTGAGACTTACCAAGTGCCACACATTTGGTGGGATACAACAGCTTCCGGTCTCTTTGTCCTGCACTCCTGCAAATTTACAAGAAATTACTACTAACCAGTGGTGGGTGATCCCTATTATATTCCCCCAGTTCAATTTTGCTCCTCACTCCTTCGCCACATCCCGCAACTCAGTCCTGGGTCCTTTACCCCCACACCCATAGGATGATAATTGCTCCTTGCTCCATCCACAGGCAGAAATAGAGTGATATTTCACAGCTACATCTTAACTATTCTACATTGGGATTTGAATTTTATTTTTGACCACTCGTCTTTCCAAATGTGAGTACTGTAGGCATTTCCTGGTTCCCAGAGAGCTTCTGTTGTACCTGAAACAATTGGAGGAGGGAAGGGAGTTCATGGAGCGATTCATCGGACATTCTAAGGAATGTCAATGGGAGAACAAGGATTTGAATCCTGGATTCTCTAGTTCTCAGCCCACTACATTAATCACTAGGTCACTTCCTCTCCTCCATTGGTTCTATTCTTACAGTATTAACTGCATGATGGGGCCATAAGAAGACCAGCAGTCAGCATACCGAACGAGAGAAGAGGCTGGCTACATTTGTAAAGTGCATTACTCTTCTTCCAGCTTGTGCCATAGGAGGTGAGGACCGGGAGCGGTGCTGTGAGAAAATTGAGGTGTGCTGGAGCTTATTAATAATAATAGTAATAATAATAATATCATTACAGCTTTAGCGGTGCTTAACATGTGTACAGAGCTTTATGGAGGCAAATCATCACTGGCCCTCCTAATTTATTTTAGGTGACATCATTTTAGCTGACATTCTACAAGACTACATTATAAGAGAACAAGCATCCGACCCAGGAGAAATAATTACAAGCATATGATTATTATATCCCATGTATACCAATGGACCAACCAATCCACATCTATACGCTCCGTCATTATGCAACTCACCCTCAGATGATATGCGAGCATCCACTGACATCAAAAACTTCAGGAAGAAATTGAAAACTCTGCTCTACACAAACCACCTGGGACACATCACTTAACCACCTGACCGGCGATAAGACCAAAATACCACCTGTGACCACCGGCCTTGGACCAACAACTTTTCCTCAGCACCACACGCTAACTGTACATAGTTATGTCATGCTCACATGACACTGTACATAGTTAATCATGTTACTGACTTACACCTCCCCTTTCCCTGTTTCTATGTTTGCTTAGACAAGGAAAAGTACTACTATGATGCATGCAAGGACATAGAAGCAGAAACTGTTAGAGGAAGAGCAAGATCGACTTTCCTAAAGCTACGAGAGTTAAAGAAAAAATTCCAGCCTTGAAATGGAATGTTACAAGATGCTCAAGGATCTATGTTGAATGATGTTGAGAAGATCAAGAAAAGGTGGAAAGAATATACAGAGTTTTTATATGATAAAGATCAATTGGACCAACAGCTGTTTCAACCTGTACCTTATGATCCGGAACCAGTGAAAGAAGTCAAAGCAGCATTGAAAGCCTTATCAAAGAACAAAGCACCAGGCATTGATGGCATTCCCATAGAATTATTACAGCAATCTGATGCAGCTTTTACCATACTTATAAGGCTCTGGCAGGAAATTTGGAAGACAACATCATAGCCAACTGACTGGAAAAGGTCTGTATTTATACCAGTACTAAAGAAAGGTGATCCAACTGACTGTGGAAACTATCGCACAATCGCTCTGATCCCACATGCCAGAAAAATTCTACTGAAGATTATTCAACAGAGATTACAACCATACCTGGAACGGGAACTAACTGAAGTGCAAGCAGGGTTCAGGAAAAAGTGAAGAATGAGACATCATCGTGGATGTGAGATGGATCCTTGAAAAGACTTAAGAATACCAAAAGGGTATCTATTTGTGCTTTTTTTGACTACTGCAAGGCTTTTGACTGTGTAAACCATGAGAAAATCTGGGCCACATTAAGAAGCATGGGTATACCAGAACACCTGATTGTTCTCTTACACAACCTTTACATTGATCAAGAAGCAACAATTTGAAAGCAATGAGGAGTAGCCTAGTGGTTAGAGCAACTGCCTAGTACCCAGAAGATCAAGGGTTTGATTCCCACTGGCACTCCTTGTGACTTTGGGCAAATCACTTTACTCTCCAGTGCCTTAGAAGAAAAGGCTGGCAATCTACTTCCAGTGATACATTGCCAAGAAAACCCAGAGGTGGCTGGGTTGCTATGAGTCAACACTGACTTGATGGCACAAAAATAAAAGGAGAAACAGAATGGTTTAAAATCAGCAATGGTATATGACAAGGCTGTATACTTTCCCCCTACCTGTTTAATTTATATGCAGAACAAATCATCAGAGAAGCAGGATTGTATGAAGACAACAGAGGTGTGAAGATTGGTGGAAGACTTAACAACCTTTGCTATGCTGATGATACCACATTACTGGCTGAAAGTCAAGACAATCTGAATCATTTGCTTCTCAAGATCAAGGAACATAGTCTTAAAATGGGCCTGCACCTTAATATAAAGAAGGCAAAGATCATGACAACTGGCAAAATCAATAAGTTTATCGTTGATGGAGAAGAAATTGAAATAGTGAACAACTTTAGCCTACTTGGACCAACTATCAATAAAGAAGCAACAAGCAGTCAAGAAATCTGGCAATGGATTTCTCTTGGCAGAATGGTTATGAAGGACCTAGACAAGATTTTCAAGAGCAGAGATGTCTCGCTACATACAAAGATTCAACTTGTTCAAGTCATGGCATTTTCAATAACTTCATATGGATGCGAAAGTTGGATAGTGAAAAAGATAGACAGGAAGAAAATTCATTACTTTGAATTGCATGAATTATGGTGCTGGCGACGAATACTGTGTATATCATGGACTGCCTGAAGAACAAAGCAGTCAGTACTAGAGGAGACCAAACCTAAGCTTTCTTTAGAAGCTCAGATGACAAGAGTTTCATACTTTGGACGCATCATGCGAAGAGAGAGATCATTAGAGAAAGACATCATGCTTGGCAAGGTAGAAGGTCAATGCAAAAAAGGAAGACCAGCAATGAGGTGGATCTATACAATAAGAGCAGCTATGGGTGCCAGACTGAAGACCGAACATAATTTAGGACAACTATCCAGAGGGTCGCCATGAGTCGACACAGACTCGACGGCACTTAAATTGTCAACCTCCTTGATTGAAGGATAAGGCGGTATAAAAATGTGGTTAAATAAATAAATGTTATTAATTTACTAAATTTTATGACTTGTCTAACTTCTAAAGGAAGTCCGGTTGATGTACAGAATAAATAAGACAAAATACAACCTGTAATCTCAATATCAACTTAGATAGAAGTTCCAAATACAGAATATTATAATAATCAAAAACAAAATACATAGCATAGCATGTTCAAATAAGTCGAGAGTTACATAGTAACATGGTAAATAATGGCAGATAAGGACCCACATTATTCAACTACAAGCTGATGCACCAAAGCTTAGCGTGACATTTTCTTGCGCTGTTCCCACTCTAGGCTTGCCTCCGATGTAGAAAGTGAGATAGCACCAGAAATAGGCCAGAAAAACAACCGTGCAAAACTGCAATGACTTGGCATGAAAATTGCTGCATAAGTAATTGTGCTTGATGTAAAAAACTGCATTGAAAATTACAGTTTTTATACTGTTATTTATTTATTTATTTATTTATTTATTTAACAGTTTTTATGTACCGCGCTATTTATCATCAGTGCGGTTTACATTGAACATAAATTACCTAGACAGAAAAACTGAAATAGGTTTACAGATAACAGGAAGCATGAACTAGGTTTGAACTGGGGAAAACTTATACATTTACACAAATTATTATTTACAATTAATGCTGAATCTTCATGCCAGCATCAGACAAGCGTAAAGATCCAGCAGGGAGCAAAAGTATTATATGAGGTGAAGTTTCAAACTTCACCTCAGATGATCCAGGCATTGAGGAAAGCCCCTGATGCCAACAGAATACTGCCGGGGGGCCGATGTATGTCCTCAACACCGATCTCCCAACAGAAACCAAATCCCCAGTGGCCCCAGTACCCCTACCCACCCAATAAAAAACATGGTGCCCAGTGGCCCTGATCCCCCCATCCATCCACCCAATAAAAAAGATCCCTGGTGGCCCAGTGGCCCCAATTCCACTCACCCAACCACAATAAAGATCTACTGGCCTGAAGGCCCCAGAAACGCCCCCCCCCTCCCCTCCCTCTTCCAGTACCTTTAATCTGGAGCAGGAGCATTGGCCACATGTTTCCGCTACTGCGCGCCATCTTGAAAATGGCAGTGTCTGGTCTCACGTGGTGCATCCCATTAAATCATGACTATCTACATGTTCAGTAATTTTTTTCTTTATAATCATTATAATTCTTTATAATCATTTTGACTGGTACTGATGTCAGGCTCACCAGTCTGTAGTTTCCCAGATCATCCCTGGAACCCTTTTAAAAATTGGAGTCATATAGGCCACTCGCCAATCCTCAAGTACTACAGATGATTTTAATGATAGTTCACAGATTACTAATAGTAGGTCTGCAATCTCATGTTTCAGTTCTTTCAACAGCCTTGGATGTATACCATCCAGTCCAGGTGATTTGCTACTCTTCAGTTTATCAAATAATTGTAATACATCCTCCGGTTTATCAACATTTCTTTCAATTCTTCAGCTACATCACCTTTATATACCATTTCAGGCATGGGTAACTTCCCTACATCTTTTTTAGTAAAGACTGAAGCAAAGAATTCATTTAGTCTCTCCGCTATGGCCTTATCCTCCCTTAGTGCCCCTTTTACCCCTCTATCATCCAGTGGTCCAAATGACACTCTCACAGGTTTTTTGCTACAAATGTATTGGAAAAGTTTCAATTATGCATGTTTGCTTTCACAGCAAGCTTCTTTTGAAATTCTCTCTTTACCTGCCTTATCAGTAGCATGCATCTCACTAGCTAATGCTTACATTGTTTCTGGTGTTCATCACTAGGCTCTTTTTTCTATTTCCTGAAGGATGCTTTTTTGGCAACAACAGCCTCTCTGACCTTGCCTTTAAACTATGCTGCCAGTTTTTTTGGCATTCCTTCTACTTTTCTTAAAGCATGGAATACATCTAGTCTGGGCTTCCAAAATAGTACTTTTAAACAATGCCCATACTTGATGTAAATCTGTAACCTTTGCAGCTGCTCCTTTTAGTTTTTTCTTAACTGTATTCCTCATTTTATCTTAGTCTCCCTTTTCAAAGTTAAAAAGTAATACTCGGATTTCCTTGCCGCTTTTCTTCCATTTATTAAATCAAATATGATCATGCTATGATCATTATTGCCAAGTGGTCCCAACACCCTTATCTCTTGCACCAGATCATTTGTTCCACTAAGGATTAGGTCCAAAATAGCTTCCCTTCTTGTCGGTTCATGAACCAGCTGCTCCAAGAAGCAGTCATTTATTTCATCTAGAAACTTTATTTCTTTAGCATGTCCTGCTGTAACATTGACTCAGTCGATCATGGGGTAATTGTAATCACCGATTATTACTATGTTCTAACTTTTGTTAGCTCCGCTGATTTCATCATCCATCTGTTAATTCTGCCCAGGCAGTCAATAGTACATCCCCTCTGCTGTTGCCTTCTACTTTTCACATGAAACTTCTAATCATAGAGATTCGACACTATTTTGTTTCCTGCAAAACTTTAATCCTATGTAACTCAATGCCATCTCTAACATAGCATGCAACCCCTCCACCAATTTGATCTACTCTATCATTGTGATATAGTTTATACCCAGATATCACAGCATCCCATTTGTTGTCCTCCTTCCAGGTCTCTGAGATGCCAATCATATCTAACCTTTCATTTAGTGCTATATATTATAGCTTTCCCATCTTAATTTTTAGACTTCTAGCATTTGCATACAGGCATTTTAGAGACTGTATTTTATTCATATTTATTTGGTTAACAGTTGAAAGGTGTAATTTGGAATCTTTTGGCTCTGTAGTGAAGGACATCTGGTTACTTTTATCTTTGTTGGACCTCTCTGTTTGGATGCCCTAACTTCCCTGTTGTGCTAGTATCCTTCAAGATGCATTTATTTATTTATTTAAAGTCTTATATACCCCCCTTTCCTGAGATCAAAGCAGTTTACAAGGAACATAAACAATTACATTGAACGTAGATAAACAATCCTTCCAAGCTATGCACTCCTGGGTGACTATTGGCTCTCCCCTTTTATCTAGTTTAAAAGCTGCTCTCTCTCTTTTGTAAAGGTTAATTTATTTATTTACATTCTCTTATATACCGTGCTATTCTGCATCAGTGCGGTTTACATTGAACAAACTGAAATTACACTGAAGAGGGCATTATAACTTGGAGATAACTATTTTACAGGGAACATGGGCTATGGAGGGTTAAGTGGAGTGGAGGAGTGGCCTAGTGGTTGGGGCAAGGTACTTCAGGCCAGAAGGTCAGGGGTTCAAATCCCACTAGAGGACAGCAACCTTGGGCCGGAAGGACTGGGGTTTCTAGTCCCACAGGTGCTCCTTGGGGTCTTGGGCAAGCCACTTAACCCTCCATAGCCCATGTTCCCTGTAAAATAGTTATCTCCAAGTTATAATGCCCTGTTCAATGTAATTTCAGTTTGTTCAATGTAAACCGCACTGATGCAGAATAGCGCGGTATATAAGAGAGTATAAATAAATAAAATAAAATAAATGTAAATTAAGTGGCTTGCCCAAGACCACAAGGATGTTAATGCCAGCAGCCTGATTCCCTTCCAGTTAAGGTAGAGCCTATCCCTTCAGAAGAGTCCCTCCCTTCCCCAGAATGTCACCCAGTTCCTAACAAATCCAAAACCCTCTTCTTTACACTATCATTTTATCCATGCATTGAAACTCCAGAGTCTGCCTGCCTTTTGGGTCTGCCACATGGAATGGGATGCAATCCGATATACCTTGGACTACCAAAGCAAGCTCTCAAACCACTCCAGCTGGCACAAAACACTGCAGCTCGAATCATATCCGGAGCCGCAAGGCAGGAGCACATCACACCTACATTAAAGGACTTACACTGGCTCCCAATCAGTGCTCGCATCAGATACAAGACTATCGTAAACCTATTTAAGATAAAAGAGCACACATCAGCCAACAGCCTCCACACGCTCATACAACCGGAAACCAGCGCACGTCCTAGAAGAAGTCAAACACGCAACCGAGTCAGTACCCCAAATGAATACAAGCACACACGCAAGGACACAACAGACAGAGCTCTCTCCATTTATTTATTTATTTATTTAACACTTATTTATATACCGCATCTTCCAGCGATCAGTTGCGGTGTACAATTAACAACAGTTAACAATGCAGAGCTTGTTTTACATGGAACAGAATAACTTTTTACATAGAACATCTTAACATGCACACATAGGTTTAAAAAACTAAGCAGAATAATTCTACTAACACAGATTGTGTAACAATTTAAACAAAGTACTGACTCTACCGCATAGGCAGATCATATCAGTTGCAACTATATACAAGCAGATCATATCAGTTGCAACTATATACAAGCAGCCATATACATGGCTGCTCCAACAATATGGAACAATCTACCGGACGATCTAAGGGCAACTCCAGACCTCAAAGACTTCAGAAAACAACTGAAAACCATGCTGTTCATAGAGCACTATGGTCACATCACATAACCTAAGAGAATGGATAACAGCACTCCAATCCTCCTAAACAACTGTATGTATATAAAATGTGTTTTTAGCACCACTGTAAATAGCCCACCTTGTACATAGCTCAAACAAATCAAGCACCCAACACAGCCATCACACAACCACGTTTCATCCTCACTGCATGTACAACACACACACTTTACCTGATTGCTTGCTGTGATACCACCTTGATTATTAAGATAAGGCGGTTTAGAAATACTGTTAAATAAATAAAATAAAATTTCAAAGAATGCAACCATGGAAGTTCTGGATTTCAACTTCCTACCTAAAAGTCTAAATTTGGCCTCCAGAACCTCCCTCCCACACTTTCCTATATCATTGGTGCCAACATGTACCAGGACAGCAGACTCCTCCCCAGCGCTATCTAAAACCTTGTCTAGGTGGCGCATGAAGTCTGCTACCTTTGTATCAGGCAGGCATGTTACCGGGCGATCCTCACATCCATGAGTCATGTATCTATCTACATCTCTAATGATTGAATCGCCATCTATAACAGCTGTCCTAACCGTTCCCTCATGGGCACATGGCCCTTGAGAAACCTCCTTGGTGTGAGAGGGTTTTACATCTCCTGACAGACAGGTCCTTGCTACAGGATCACTTCCTGCTATACCAAGGTGATGATCTCTTTTCACGTGACCTCTCTGCTCCATGGCAACTCAGAGGCTGCCAGACTGGAGGTGGGACTTCAGTACTACATCCCTAAAGTATTTAGTGCTGCTGAATGTCCCCTTCTGCAAGATTTAAATGCCCTGATCCTAGCCAGCTAACATCAGAGCGTTCTGGGAGTGGAGAAGGGGCAGCAACTTAGGTTAAATAAATAAAATAAAATAAAGAAATGGAAAATAAAAGAAAAGATATTATAATGCCTCTATATCGTTCCATGGTGAGACCGCACCTTGAATACTGTGTGCAATTCTGGTCGCCGTATCTTGAAAAGGATATATCGATTTTAGAAAAGGTTCAAAGAAGAGCCACCAAAATGGTAAAGGGGATGGAAGGATACTCCTATGAAGAGAGGCTAAAAAGGTTAGGGCTCTTTAACCTGGAAAAGAGACAGCTGAGGGGAGATATGATAGAAGTCTATAAATTAATGAACGGAGTGGAACGGGTAAATGTAGATCGATTGTTTACGTTATCAGAATATAGAAAGACTATGGGACATGCAATGAAGCTACAGGGTAAACTATTTAAGACTAATAAAAGAAAATATTTTTTCACTCAACGTGTAATCAAACTCTGGAATTTGTTACCGGAGGATGTATTAAAGGCTGTTAGTGTAGCTGGGTTTAAAAAAGGTTTGGACAAGTTCCTGGAGGAAAGGTCCATAAACCATTATTAAGAAGGGACCCAGGATATCAATGCTTGACCCAGTACAAGCATTGCAGAACCTGTGTCTTTTGGGGAAACTGCTAGGTACATATGACCTAGATTGGCCACTGTTGGAAACAGAATACTGGGCTTGATGGACCTTGGTCTGACCCAATATGGCATATCTTATGTTCTTATGTTCTTGTGTAACCAGTTAGCAGCCATACTCAATCACTAAGTGGGTTAAATTAAACTGGCTGAAAAGTGACACTGCTTGGATAGTTAAAACGCTAATCGGGCGCACCGGATATTTAATGCCGGTGGCCAGACATGATCCTAGCATTGAATATCTGGGTCTAATAAGCTGCTGAATATCAGCCCCCAATATTCTTCACGTTCTGAATTAATTCCCCATGCATCCTATACAGAAATGTAGGTATCTGGAGATATTCAAATTTGGGAGACGTTCTGCTGTTCAGAAGATATTTGATTGGATTTCTCATTATTTAGATGTCTGTGCAAATGCATATGACCACATCATGTGGGTGGATCCATAGAAGCTCTGCCCCCTTGTGAGACACTTCATTCTGTTCAGTTGCCAAGATCCTCCTGTGTGTAGCCTGCTGTACACAGCCAGGGTGGTTGAATATATTTTCATCTGACTGAGGTGGAGAAATTCCCTCCACTGTTGATAATCCCCCCTCTCTCTCCCTCTCCTTTTCTTTTATACACCTCCCTTGTCTGTTTCTCTAATATTTTCTCTCTCTTCTCTTCTGTTTTACACCCAGGCTGGTATGAGTGCTGTCCAGAGGGATGGAGACCCTGGAAAGGAAAGTGTTACTTTATATCTGCTGAGACCAAAGGCTGGAACGCCAGTCACTGGGACTGTGCTCCTAGGGGTTCTCAAATGGCTATATTCAAGGACCAAACAGATCTGGTAAAACTGAGTTTATGTAATGTTCCTGTGATGTAGTCTGCAGGGGAAGGGTTGTTCAGTGATTATGCGTGAGAGTTACAACAACTCCTGAACCTCATAAGCTTTTTTCCATTACTGCCCCTTTGTTTGATATAGGACTAATACTGTAGCTAATTAATAACAGTAACATAATATTACTATTTCTACTTATCCAATTTTGAAGTTCTCACTCAATGTAAGAGCTGTGTACACCTGCAGTTCATTACTCCAGAGATGAAATACTTTGAGTTCACTTTTGGACTGAGGGACCTATGTAACCGTGACTCGCTTATTCTTCAACAAAAATGATAACCATTTTATGTGGTAGGCAACTTCTTTCTGAAATAGCCTGTAGAGATAGATGCCTGCCTTCAAGAGCTACCACTTCACTCAGACCAGTCGGAAGAGACTGACTCCAATATTTTATGTATTGCATGAATGGAGATGTAGTTCTACTACAACTATACTTTGGGTTGACCTAAGTAAGGTGGAAACTCTATCGCCTTCAAGCCCACCTTAGTTACATTACTGGGCCATATTTCTGACAATGCAGATTTTTTTAACCCTTAGCTATATTCCATCATCTTTTAGAGCTATACATACTGGACCCGATATTGATTTGTGATGACTATTAACCTCTAAGGCACATAGTCATCATCACTGAACTTTAACCCTGGGTATTCAATCCGGGGCCATATCTGGCCACTGGAATTGAATCTGAGACTACCATAATTTGCCCCAATGAGTCCCCATGGCGTGGAAGCTAACCGGGCAGTGGCGATATTAAGCCGCTGCCCAGTTAGCTTTGGCGACAAAGGTTAGGACAACTTTTGCTATGCTTAACTTTTGCTACTGTAATAAAACATAATTTTTTACATAATAACAGACTCCTCAGTGAAGCAAAGGGTTACTTTAATTACATTACATTCTTGCAAGAATGGTGCCCGCTTGCCTGAGCAGACACACCTATCCTCTGTTTCACAGTTCTTTTATAGTACACTATGTCCTCTCCCTCTTCCAGCATGTCTATAACTCATTGGCTAATACTGTCTCACTCCACTTCTTTGCACTTCCGCACCTGTGACAGGCTACGTGTTACTAGCCATGTAGACTCTCCTCCCAGGATGCAGATATACAGCAAAGGGAGTCAGAAAGTCATTACATTCGTTCTTTCTTTCTTTCTTTATTGTTTTTTCTATACCGCACTATTTATCATCAGCGCGGTTCACATGTAACAAGAAATGTGCAATGTAGTACAGTCTAACATTGCACTTACAGTGAACAAGGAATTAAAACATGGTGAACAGGTGAACTATATACACTATATACAAGATAGTATAAGGGTAGCAGAATGCGCTGGGTGGCTATATACATATACATATTTGTTATTGTTGTTCCAGGGTTGGCAAGGAGCAGGGTAGTCGGGGGAGGATAGTTCAGGTGCACAGATTGTGGTACGGGGGCTGATACATTGTGAGAGCTGCTATGGGTCGGGATATGGATGGGTAGGTGGTAGTATCAGGATTGGCAAAATGTTGCTGGAAGAGGTGATTACATACTATACTATGTCCTCTCCCTCTTCCAGCATGTCTATAACTCATTGGTTAATACTGTCTCACTCCACTTCTTACACTTCCGCACCTGTGGCAGGCTATGTGTTACTAGCCACGTAGTCTCTCCTTCCAGGATGCAGATATACAGCAAAGGGAGTCAGAAAGTCATTACATACTACACAATGTCCTCTCCCTCTTCCAGCATGTCTATAACTCATTGGTTAATACTGTCTCACTCCACTTTTTGCACTTTTGCACCTGTGGCAGGCTATGTGTTACTAGCCATGTAGTCTCTCCTCCCAGGATGCAGATATACAGCAAGGGAGTCAGAAAGTCATTACATACTACACTATGTCCTCTCCCTCTTCTAGCATGTCTATAACTCATTGGTTAATACTGTCTCACTCCACTTCTTACACTTCCGCACCTGTGGCAGGCTACGTGTTACTAGCCACGTAGTCTCTCCTTCCAGGATGCAGATATACAGCAAAGGGAGTCAGAAATCATTACATACAAAATTATATTACAGAGTGGTAGATGAGTGGAATACAAGAATTATATTACATTGTAAAAATAACATATCACATTTGTTTATATGAAACCCCTCCCTCTTGCTTTTTAGAGTTTTCTTGTTACTTTTCACATGTACTCTACAGTTCCATAGGAAGCTTCTAATTCAGATAACATCCTTCCTGACTCTATCTCTTCCCCTTTATTGTCCATTAATAACATTGCACCTTTGTGCACTGGAGATGATACAATCATTTGTTTAGTGCTTGCTGTTTCTATCAATTTTTGAGTTAACCCTCCTATACACGGTATTATGCAACACCCCACCATAATTAATACTCCAATTACAATAAGTACAGAGGTAAATATAGATACTAAGAACATAAGAACATAAGAAATGCCATACTGGGTCAGACCGAGGTCCATCAAGCCCAGTATCCTGTTTCCAACAGTGGCCAATCTAGGTCATACGTACCTAGCAGTTTCCCCAAAAGACACAGGTTCTGCAGTGCTTGTACTAGGTCAAGCATTGATATCCTGGGTCCCTTTTTAATAGTGGTTTATGGACCTTTCCTCCAGGAACTTGTCCAAACCTTTTTTAAACCCAGCTATACTAACAGCCCTTACTACATCCTCCGGTAACAGATTCCAGAGTTTGATTACACGTTGAGTGAAGAAATATTTTCTCTTATTTGTCTTAAATAGTTTACCCCTTAGCTTCATTACATGTCCCCTAGTCCTTCTATATTCTGATAGCGTAAACAATTGATCCACGTTTATCCGTTCCACTCCATTCATTAAGTTATAGACCTCTATCATATCTCCCCTCAGCCGTCTCTTTTCCAGGTTAAAGAGCCCTAACCTTTTTAGCCTCTCTTCATAGGAGTAGCCTTCCATCCCCTTCACCAATTTGGTGGCTCTTCTCTGTACTTTTTCTAATAACTCTATGTCCTTTTTAAGATACGGTGACCAGAATTGCACACAATATTCAAGGTGCGGTCGTACCATGGAGCGATACACAGGCATTATAATATCCTTTGTTTTATTCTCCATCCCTTTCCTTATGATACCTAGCATTCTATTTGCTTTCTTGGCCGCCGCTGCACACTGGGCGGAGGGTTTTAACATGTTATCCACGATGACTCCTAAATCTTTTTCCTGGGTGGTGGTTTCTAATGTGGAGCCTTGCATCGTGTAACTATAGTGTGGGTTGTTCTTTCCTAGGTGCATAACTTTGCACTTGTCCACATTAAATTTCATCTGCCATTTGGATGCCCAGTCTTCCAAATTATCCAGATCCTCCTGCAGTTTTCCACAATCCTCTTGGGTTTTAACAACTTTAAACAGTTTTGTGTCATCTGCAAATTTGATAACCTCACTAGTTATTCCCTTTTCCAGGTCATTTATGAATATGTCAAAAAGTAGCGGACCCAGTACAGATCCCTGGGGTACTCCACTATTCACCTTTTTCCATTGGGAATATTGGCCATTTAGCCCTACCCTCTGCTTTCTATCTTTTAACCAGTTCCCGATCCACAATAGTACACTGCCTCCTATCCCATGACTTTTTAGCTTTGCCAAAAGTCTCTGATGGGGGACCTTGTCAAAAGCTTTCTGAAAGTCCAGATACACTATATCAACCGACTCACCTTTGTCTACCTGTTTATGCACACCTTCAAAAAAACAGATCAGATTAGTAAGACAAGATCTTCCTTGTCTAAAGCCATGTTGGCTGTCTCCCATTAGGCCATGACTATCTACATGCTGTGTAATTGTGTTCTTTATGATGGTTTCTACCATTTTCCCTGGTACTGACGTCAGGCTCACCGGTCTGTAATTTCCCGGGTCACCCCTGGAACCCTTTTTAAAAATTGGTGTTACGTTGGCGACCCTCCAATCTTCAGGTATTACAGATGATTTTAATGAAAGTTCACAGATTACTACCACCCCTTTCTACTTCCCAAACCATGACTCCAACCATCCAGTGAGAGAGGTATCCATACCTGCATTTTCTGCCAATTCCTCTGCCAAGGTAGTTAGTCCTCTCAGGGCTTTAGTGATGGGGCCATGTTATTGGGAATGAACATACAATATTTCCCCACCAACATTACACACCACGTCCCCTTTTTCATCTGCCATCATATCTAAAATCATTTAGTTCTCCCAGGCCATTCTGCTAGTGGCGTCCAATTGTTCTGCGATCCCCTTTATTGTATCCAGGGTATAATTGATAAACTACTGTTGGTTATAATATATATATTTATCCAATCTACATTTTTGTTTATCGTGATTACCCATAACAGGAATTCAAATCCAGCTGCTATCTGGTTTCGTGCTTTATACTCATCCGGAACTCCCCGAGGGACTCCTATTGCGTCTATATATATCCTGTCATCAAATGAGGCTCCCAAAGTACTCCTCCTTTTCCTTTGTATTTGCCCCTTGTCCTGTTCTGTGAATGCCAGGGTGAAAGGAACTGCCAATTGAACTATTGCACATGTTCCAGACCATAGGGTAGGCAATGTTGGTCTCAACGTCCGCCCTCCACAGTACCACCACAGATCTACCCTAGGGATTACCAGGTTGGAGTAGTTCTTTTCTTCTCCTTCCAGCCCTGTCAGGTTTAAGCTTAGAATGCAGGTGTTCAGTTCTCCCACTTTCCTTGGGTAGTTCTTCCCCCGCCTGATGAGACAGGCGGAATGATTTCCAAACACTGCTGAAAATGTGGGGGGGGGGGGAACTTTTACCTCCTTCAAGTCTATAGGGAGAAAGAGTAAATTCAATGAATTGCAACTTTCATTTCCCCAAGCCGTTTTTTCCTGATACAGAGATATGAGGCATCTTACTCCATCGGGATCAGTATCCCACCTCAAGGGTAAGGGCACAACGTGTGCAATAGGCCTCCCAGAGGCACATGCGTAGCAATTGCTACGGTTGGGACTTCCTACAATATATTTAACCCATTCCACCCAGGCGTTCACATCCCCATAACCTGTTTCCACCCCTAGAGTGTCCCTCAAATCTTTAATCTTCACTATCTTGACTGCCTTAGGGTCCTTATTAGGTTCAAAGGATATGCTGGGGAATGGTGTGGAGACCTGAGTCTGATTCTTGAAGGGTATTTATTAATTTTTTTATTTATTTAGACAGTTTTTGTATACCGCCTTATCCTTCAATCAAAGCGGTCACGACACAATTGGGGGATACATTTAACACGCGGGGATATGAGACACATACACTAATACCTACAGGGAACATGGGCAATGGAGGGTTAAGTGGCTTGCCCAAGACCACAAGGAGCATCTGTGGGACTAGAAACCCCAGTCCTTCCAGCCCAAGGTTGCTGTCCTCTAGTGGGATTTGAACCCCCGACCTTCCGGCCTGAAGTACTTTGCCCCAAGCACTAGGCTACTCCTCCCCTTATTTTTATCCTCAATCTTCCCAGGGGATCTTGCCCACTAACTTCTATTCCTAGTCCATAGGTCCCATCCAGTGAGTCATCCTTTCCAGAGAGGGTGACCATGATGGGGTTGCAACTTCCTGGGTTACATTGCTGAATGCTGTATTTCTTTATCATTGTTATTTTCTTTTGAACTGGGTGTCTCTTCCCCTCCTACAGTCACCTCCTCTTCTTTAGAGATCCTCTATGTTTGCCCCATGCTTTCTTGAATGCAGATACAGCCCTCATATCCACCATCTCCACTGGAAGGATGTTCTAAGCATTCACCACCCTTTCAGTAAAGTAACATTTTTTTAGATTAGTTCTAAGTCTACCACCTCTCATCCCCTTCCTATAACCCCTTATTCCAGAGCTTCCTTGGAGATATTTAAGAGGGTAATTTTATTGGGGGCGCCTCCTTTTTTGCATGAAAATAGGTACCTAAAAGAGGCATTTTAGTCATTTATGTGCATTTATGGCAGTTTATGCTCATAAATGACCCTTTAAGAAATTGTACCCAGGGGTAGGGGGAGTGGCTAATTTTCCAAGATGGCGACAGTGCAGTGCTGAGTCGGAATGCCTAAACGGAAGGGTAAGCAGAAGGTTCCTCCCGCGGAGCCTTCTCCAGCAAAACATTCTCCCTCTGCTAGTGCCGGACCTATGGACTGCTTTGTCTAGCTAACCAAGCAGCAAGTTGGGGAGATAAGAGGGGTATTGGAGGTACCGGCTGAGGAAACTTCGGCACTTCCGAGCGTACCGGTATCTCCTCTTTCAGGCGCACCCGAGAGTCCCTCCGAAGTGGTGGGAGCAGAGGCATGTGAGCGGGGCCTCTTCGAGGTCAATTCCGGTAAGCAGCCGGTTACAGCTATAGCTGCAAAAGGCTCGGTGGTGGTGCAAACTTCAGAAGGTACAATTGCTACTCAGGGAATGACTGAGCTCAGTGTAGAGGAAACTCCCCTGCCTTTATCAACAGATTTGGAGTCGCCATTGTGTTTTACCTTGCCGTGTCCTTCTGTTATTTCTCTGGATAGCATCTGGGACCCGATTTCTCAATTGGCTTCTGTAGTGAGTCAGCAACTGGTGGCCATTTCCCGAGTATCAAAGCTTGAAGATTCCTGTTCTAAACTCCATGGGGAGATTGTGGAAGTTAAAACGCAGGTCTCTACTGTTGAGCAGAAATTATCACAGGTTTCAGTTGTAACAGAGTCCTTAGTTAAGGAAAATATGGCTATGTGGCTGAAGCTGGAGGTTTTGGAGAATGCTACTAGATCCTCAAATATTCGTTTGCTTAATTTTCCTATGGTTGCTGTGGTCTCTCCAGTGGATCTCTTTAAGAAATATCTCCAAGAAACAATGAAGGTGTCATCAGAGTTAACTCCTCCAATAACCAAAGCTTATTTTTTGCCTTCTGGAAAGAAAACTGGGAAAAGGTAGCTGGTCTGTCGATATGAACTTTTTGGATGTGTCAGCTCTGCTTCAAACTCCTAAGGACGAGGAACTACCTGTTTCTACATTGATTGTTTCATTGGCGTTACCATCGGATAGGGACTGGCTCCTCAGGCTTTATTTCAAAATGCGTGCCGATTTGTTCATGGGTAAAAAATTGCGATTTTCCCTGATGTGTCCAGGGAGACGCAAAGAAGGCGCAAATCCTTTTTAATTTTGCGACCAGGGGTGACTCGAATGGGTGCTTCTTTTGTACTTAGATATCCTTGTAAATGTATAATTGTATTTCAATCTCATAAGTATGTCTTTTTCCAGCCAGAGGATCTGTCCTCTTTCATTAGTGCTCACATTGTAACTTCTTCTCCCATTCAGTAGTAATTCCCATCGATAGAAACATGCTTGGTTCTCTGTCTTCCTCTTGGTATTTTGGAAATAACGTTTTTTGCCTTTATGTTTACAGGGGAGTTTCCTGACCTCTGTATATTCTTTTGTCTCTCTCCCTCAATTTGGGGACTAACGATAATCCTGTCTATATTTGTTATTTTCTTTAGATGTAATTTCGTAATTGTGTTGACGGGTTTAATTACTGTACAAGTGTGATGCTTGATTCAATGTTAAAATGCATAAATAGATAATTAAAAAAAAAAAAAGAAATTGTACCCAGTGTAAAAATGCGCACATTAATATCATGGCATGCACTTTCACTATAAGTGTTTGGACAGAGCATAGATGGAGCATGCAAGAATGCACAGCTCTAGGGCTGATATAAATGACTGCGCCTCAGATTAAGACAGTTTTTGGCCACTTATGCTAGTAAAGAAAAGTGAGAGCCTACTTTTCTTTAAAAATTAGACTTAAGATAGTTGCTTTTGGCTGCCTTAAACTAGGTGCCTGGTTATAAAATTTCTATTTAAATGTTTCTATCATATCCAGTGATTTTCCCAGCTCCCTCCGCACCAGGGGTGGGTGCCCCCCTGCTACAAGCCAGCTTTTTGGTATGTTTGCCACAGAGGCAGCATTGCGAACTTACCAAAAGGCTGCCTTTCAGCAGTGCCTTGCCCTCCGTGGCCCATCTGCTCTTCTCTCCCTCCTTGCCATCTTGGCTTTTTAATGTGTTTCTCTATCCGCTGACTAGGTCGATCTTTGGTATTATATCAATTTTGAATTCTGATGATATTCACCTGATTCTTCCAGTGGGCCAAAGGTTCAATTAAACTATGAAGGTGATAAATGCTTGTTTGGATTCAATTGTACAATTGGTTAAAGTGAATCATTTGGCTATTAATGCACAAAAAACAGAATTATAGATTGGCCTTAAGGAACTATAAGACCTATGGTAAAGGGTATAGTAGCCTTAGAAACACCAATTTTCAAAATTACAAATATCTCTAATCGATCTGTCAAATAACTATCACACAACTATATAAGGTATATATGACCTCAGGATAGCCTTTCACCTACATGTGGCGAACTGAATCACCATAGGATTGAATGGCAGATTTCACATCACGGGTCAAAACCTTTCCATATTTTAATTCAAATTTTCAAAAAATTAATCCAAATCCAATCAAATTACCTACACCCGAAAAAGTACTTTTAGGGATTCTCAAAATTTAAAAAGTTTTTTATATGTTGTTATCTATTTTTAACATAAAGCCCAAGCTCAGTTACCTCCTGAAAAAGAGAAACAAAATACTCCATAACACAACAATAGTATACACCAGTCTAGTAGCATAAATCCACTTATCTGAATATTGTAGAAACTCCAGTCTACATCGACAATTCAACATCAGTTCAACACTAATGAGGCATTAGTGTTGCCCGATATTGAAGATATTTAGAGAAAATTGTGGCGAATTGTACTTGGAGATCTTTATGAGAACTATATTATTGTAATCTCTGATGAAGCCGAATAAGGTGAAACAGAAGCTTTTGTTGGACATTTGATGCAGGTATTAGAAGATCTGTTGTGATAACGGAGATATTCGCTACTTCTTTGGCAGCATATAGCCGAGTGAAGAACTGATATTGAATTGTCGATGTAGACTGGGGTTTCTACAATATTCAGATATTTATTTTATTTATTTAATTATTTATTTACATTCTCTTATATACCGCGCTATTCTGCATCAGTGCGGTTTACATTGAACAAACTGAAATTACATTGAACAGGGCATTATAACTTGGAGATAACTATTTTACAGGGAACATGGGCTATGGAGGGTTAAGTGGCTTGCCCAAGACCACAAGGAGCATGAGATAAGTGGATTTATGCTACTAGACTGGTGTATACTATTGTTGTGTTATGGAGTATTTTGTTTCTCTTTTTCAGGAGGTAACTGAGCTTGGGCTTTATGTTAAAAATAGATAACAACATATAAAAAACTTTTTAAATTCGAGAATCCCTAAAAGTACTTTTTCGGGTGTAGGTAATTTGATTGGATTTAGATTAATCTTTTGAAAATTTGAATTAAAATGTGGAAAGGTTTTGACCCATGATGTGAAGTCTGCCATTCGACCCTTTGGTGATTCATTTCGCCACATGTAGGGGAAAGGCTATCCTGAGGTCATATATACCTTATATAGTTGTGTGATAGTTATTTGACAGATCAATTAGAGATATTTGTAATTTTGAAAATTGGTGTTTCTAAGAGTATTTAGATATGTTTTATATTTGAGTTTACCCTTAGGCAGTAGGTTATAATAATTTAAAGGGTATAATAGTGCCATTTCAGGAGTCCCCTAGGAATCTGGGAGCACAACTAGATTTGGACAGCACTCTTTTTCCACAGATTTCAGTATCAGTTATGACTGTTTTGGCTGTTGAAACATTTTTTTGGATTCTAGTGCCCTACGTACAGTGGCCCAGTATCTTGCAATTAGTCACTTGGCAATGCATGGCAATGCACGGTATCTAGATCTTCCAGTTGGTCTATTAAGAGGCTTCTTATCCTTCAGAATGCAACGGTATCACTGATATTAGGTGGGGGAGGAAGAGAGAATGCACACCCTCTGTTGAAGTAATTGGTGTTGACTTTTAGGGAGTTATTTTAAAAGTGTTATTTATGATATGGAGGTCTGCAAATGGGCATGCAGATGTTCAAATCACAGAGATGTCCCCAAAGCTATTTTAGAAGCTAAGTCAATGGATATCCCCAGGGCAAGGATGTCTAAGTCTGAATGGGGGTGTGACGGAGGGGTGGCCGGGGAATTCCTAAGAATTTGAACATCCCAGCTTGATCTCGGAAACGTCCTGGACATCCCGAATCGTGTCTAAAGTTATACCTGCCTCAGGCATGAACAGGCATCTGAAAACTGTCTGTTTTGTCAGGCAAACCTCTGGAAGGTGTGGAGAAGGAGCTACACTGCTACCTACTGGTTTTTACCGTATGTCAACAAACACCAGCGGGGAATGGGGTCCATGTTTACACTTTGCTATGCCACTGGACGTCCCTTTATGCTAGTTTGCCTCACATAGAAGTCACCGACCCAATCGTCCCTAATGGGGACTGCTATGAGCCCATTCACATTAGGGGTGACTGTTAGCTTATTTATTGATTGATTTTTATAGACCACTTTATCTAATAGTCAAAGCGGTTTACATGTAATATTAACAATGGTACAGTTTAATTTAATGCTTTAACTACTACTTCACTGAGCATTTGTATAGCACTACAAGATGTACGCAGCGCTGCACAGACACATGTAAAAGACGGTCCCTGCTCATCATATTTTACTATCTAGTGAAGACAGACAACACAGTAGCTGTAGACGTGGGAACATCTAGGGGGAAAGGTAAGGAAACACAAAGGAGATCAGGTGAGTCAAGATCTGAAAGTAGCAGCGAAGAGGTGAGTTTTCAGCCTGGATTTGATAAGGGTCAGAGAAGGCGCCTGATGTACAGACTCAGGTAGTTTGTTCCAAGCATAAGAAGCAGCAAGGTGAAAGGAGCGAAGTCTGGAGTTAGCAAAAAGAAGAGAAGGGCACAGAAACAAGCGATTTGCCAGAAGAATGGAGTTCCCGAGGAGGGGGGTAGTGAGGAAAAGTAGTGAGCAGCTGCAGAGTGACTGCACTTATAGGACAGCAAGAGAAGTTTGAACTGGATGCGGAAGTGGATAGGGAGCCAATGAAGTGACTTGAGAAGAGGGGTAATATGAGAAAGACGAGGCTGGTGGACGTTAGCTGTGCAACAAAGTGTTGAACAGATTGAAAGGGAGAGAGATGATTCGGGGTGGGGGGGGGGGGACCAGCAAAGGATACATTACAATAGTCTAGATGAGAGGTGACTAAAGAGTGGATAAGTGTCTTAGTAGTGTGTTTGGAAAGGAATGGTCAGATTTTATTGATTTTATAGAGAAAGAAATGGCAGGTTTTTAGCTATCAGTTGGATGTGTGTGGAGAAGAAGAGAGTTGCGAGCTGAGGAAACAGGGAGGAGTAGAAAGTTATCCACAGAGACTGAGAAAGGAGGAAGGGGAGAGGAGGGTTTAGGGGGAAAAATAAGAAGCTCAGTTTTGGCCATGTTCAATTTTAAGCGGCGATGAGACATCCAAGCAGCAATGTCAGAAAGATAGGCAGAGATCCAGGCCTAGATTTTCCAGAGAGACCTCAGATGTAGAGAGGTAGATCTGGGAATCATCAATGTAAATATTTATTTATTTATTTAATTGGATTTCTATACCGTCTTATCATACAATCAAAGCGGTCTTACAAACAAAGATATTAAGAGTATTAGTGAGAAAATGTAAAGAAATAAAAGTTAAAGTTATGGTATAATGTGTTAGAGTGAGTTGCATTATCTACATAGTGAGCTATACTATAATGTGAGCTATTATACAATATGTATATGATTTACATTCCAGACAAATTAAGTTAGTTAATTGCATGACCGTAGTGTTCTATAAACAAAGATGTTTTCAGTTGCTTTCTAAAGTCATTGATGTCCTGAGCTGCTCTCAGCTCATTAGGTAGAGAGTTCCAGATGGAAGGTGCAGCAGCAAAAGAGAAAGCCCTTTCAGAGGTGTCTTTACGTGTTTTTCTGACATCATTTGATAAGCTGATTCTGTTGTCAGATCCTCTTCTTCTAGGTCTGCTGCTAATATCTGACTGTATGAGATATGTCAGGCTTTCTGCAGAATATTGTTGTTTTATCTTGAAAATATGGTACTGAAAGCCATGGGAAGAGATGCGTGCACCAAGGGACAGGTTATAGAGAGAGGAATGGACGAAAGACAGATCCTTGGAGTACACCAATTGAGAGTGGGATAGCAGCAGAGGAGGATCCACCAGAGCAAACACTAAAGGAGTGATGGGAAGATAAGAAGAGAACCAGGATAGCACAGAGCCCTTAAAGCCAAGCAAGGACATGGTATCGAGGAGAAGGTTGTGGTCAATAGTGTCAAAAGCAGCAGAAAGATCAAGGATGAGGATTGAATAAAGGCCCTTGGATTTTGCCAAGAACTAATCACTGGAGTCCTTGGCAAGAGCCGTTTCAGTAGAATGTAAAGGACAAAAGCTAGATTGTAAAGGATCTAGGAGGGCTTGAGAGGAGAAAAAATCAAGGCAACGGTGGTGAACCACATATTCAAGTAGTTTAGAAATGAAGGGGAGGAGGCAGATGGGTTGATAGTTAGAAGGACAGATAGAGTCTAGAGAGGGTTTCATGAGGAGAGGTGTATCCACAGCATGCTTGAAGGCTGAAAGGACAATGGCAGTGGAGAGTGAAATGTAGAGAATATGAGAGATGGAAGGGACAACAGTGAAGGAGATGGGGCTTTGGAGATGGATGAGAATAGGATCAGAGGAGGAAGTAGGGGGTTTGGAGGAGGAAAGAAGGTGTGTGGTTTCCTCCGCAGAGATCATAGAAAAGGAAGAAAGGTAGCAGAAGTAAGGGGAGGAAAGTTGGGAGTGAAGAAGCGGAGGAGGGGAAGTAGCTGACCTTATGGGGAAATGGAGTGTGATCTTGTGGATTTTGTCATGGAAATAGTCAGTCAGGGTTTGGGCAGAAGGGTAAGGAGGGATCGGAGGCAGAGGCACCTTGAGGAGAGAGTTGAGAGTTGTAGTGAGATGGCGAGGGTCAGAGGCAAGAGAGTTAGTCAGATGGACATAGAAGTCTAGTTTGGCGAATACTCTGGCTGATTGGAAAGAGACAAGCATGAATTTGAAGTAAAGAAAGTCCGCAAGGGTTTGACCAAGCACACTCAGCTAATCAGGCACAGGAACATAGATAGTGGGTAGTGGAAGACAGCTAGGGCTGGGGTATAGTATGACTCACAAGACATGGCATGGGCAGTGCAAGAGCATCCAGAGCAGAGGAGAGTGACGCATTATAGGAAGCTACTGACTCATCAACAGACTCAGATGACATAGTGGAGGAGAAAGCTGATGAGTCAGTGGAGGAGAAAGCCAAAGGGTCAAGAACATGAGATTTCTAAAGAGGCTGGAGGAGACAGGGCAAGGTTGAAGCTTAGCCGGTGATGGTCCAATAAGAGAAGAACTGAGATACAGAATTTTGAGGTTAAGCAATTAGAGAAGAATACAAGGTCGAGGCAGTGGCCGGGCTGGTGAGTGGGGGCAGTAGAGCAAAGCTGAAGATCGAATGAGGTGGTAATGGAAAGAAGCTTTAAAACATTTATTTATTTTATTTATTTGGTTTTATATATCAGATATTTTAAATCAGTGCAATTTACAATATAACAACTTAATACAAAGAACAGGTTTATATTGAACAAGTAACAGATAACAGAACTTAACAATAATAACAATACAACAATACAAACATAAGGGTCAGAGGGGTTATCGACATGAATGTTAAAATCCCTGAGAATAAGGGAGGGGGAAGAGGAATCCAGAAAGAAGAAAAGCCACAAGTCAAAGTCAGTGAGAGAGGCAGAGGTGGACTTGTCAAGAGATCGATAAATAACGGCTAACCAGAGAAGTAATGGAATAAAAAGGCAGATGGAGTGGACTTCAGAGGAGGGAAAAGAGTGAGACGGAGGCAGAAGGAGGAGTTGAAATTGGCAGGAAGGAGAGAGTAGAAGTCCAGCACCACCACCATGGCCAGTGGGACGAGGCGTGTGGGAGAACTGATAGTGGCTGCGGCAGAGAGCAGCAACTGACGCCGAGTCTTCTCGGAGGATCCAGGTCTCATTTAGAGCAAGGAGATGGAGAGCATTAGAGATAAAGAGATCACGAGTAAAGGCAAGTTATATGAGATCAAGTGTGCGTTTTACAAGCAATATGAGAAAGGGAGAGAGGAAAGGGAAAGAAGAGGGATATGAATAAGATTAGAGATGTTGCATGAAGATCTGTTCTGGGAGTGTGAAAAAGGTCTAGGGGGCTAGGGTTGGGGTTGATACCTCCATATGAGAGAAGGAGAAGGAGTAGAAGAGTGTGGGACAGAGAGGAAACAGCACAGTGGTAACAAGAGTGAAGTTGTTTTAAAGAGAGAGGAGATGGCTGAATGAGAGTGAGAAAGTGGTGAAGCTCAAGAGCTGATGACAGGGTAGAAGACAGGATGGTGGGGGAAGTGAGGATGGTAAAGGGGAGTTAAGGGGGTGGGGGCTTGAAGGTGTTGGTAGGAGGGAAGATAATTAGAGAGTATGAGGAATAGGAAGAGAAAGTGATGAGGAGTCATAAAAGAGAACAGAGGTCAGAAGAAAGAAGGATAGATGGGAGAAAGATCACTGGGGATTCAGTGCACCTGTGAATAATCGTGGTAATGAGTAGAAGATGGCTATAAAAGACTGAACACCAGGGGGTAGGTGGTTAGAGGGTTGGAAGGAGGGATAAGAGTTATGAGGATATGGGGAGAGCAGCAGCCAGCCAGCATCGGAGGTGTGTGAGCGGGAGCTCCACCTCTTTCCTTACAGCCTGCCCATACCAGCTGCCTTTAACAGTTTTAAAACCATCACTTCCACTGTCGCGCCCGCGCCTTGCGGGCCCGCGCCTGAGGGCCTCGCCAGAGAACCCTTTGGCGTGGCCCTTAGGCGTAGGACCGTGCGGGGCCATTTAAAATGCTGCTACATTGGTTCTACTTGCTGTGGAGATCGGAGGGGTGGAGGGGTGATGTCGACAGCGGAGGTTGTGAGTGGGAGCTTAAACACCTGGTAGTATGATATCTACCTCTTCAGATGCTATGTGGAGTATTTCTTCTTGTCTCCTCTATTCCTTTAACTATCACTGTATCTCTTATTCTGTCCTATGTAATTAATGGCGTTCTTTTCATATTTTCTGTAACTTTTATGTAATATTGTAAACCGCTCTGATGCTTTGGCTTGAACGGTATATCAAATGTAATAAACATAAACATAAACAGATACAAATCGATAAAACTGAGCAAGCTTACAGATAAATAAATAGCTAACAAGGATAAATATATCATTGGACACACGGGACTCACAACCTGGCAGGTAAGTGTGCCCATACTGACAGCAAAGCAGGTAAGCAGCTTCTCAGTGCTGAGGCAGAGAGAAATCAGCATACATGGGAAACATAAGAACATAAGACATGCCATACTGGGTCAGACCAAGGTCCATCAAGCCCAGTATCCTGTTTCCAGCAGTGGCCAATCTAGGTCATACGTACCTAGCAGTTTCCCCAAGGGACACAGGTTCCACAATGCTTGTACTGGGTCAAGCATTGATATCCTGGGTCCCTTCTTAATAATGGTTTATGGACCTTTCCTCCAGGAACTTGTCCAAACCTTTTTTAAACCCAGCTACACTAACAGCCTTTACTACATCCTCCGGTAACAGATTCCAGAGTTTGATTACATGTTGAGTGAAAAAATATTCTTTTATAAGTCTTAAATAGTTTACCTTGTAGCTTCATTGCATGTCCCCTAGTCTTTCTATATTCTGATAACGTAAACAATCCACCTACATTTACCCGTTCCACTCATTAATTTATAGACTTCTATCATATCTCCCCTCAGCCATCTCTTTTCCAGGTTAAAGAGCCCTAACCTTTTTAGTCTTTCTTCATAGGAGTATCCTTCCATCCCCTTTACCATTTTGTTGTCTCTTCTCTGAACCTTTTCTAATATCGCTATATCCTTTTTAAGATACGGCGATCAGAATTGCACACAATATTCATGGTGCAATCTCACCATGGAACGATACAGAGGCATTATTATATCTTTTGTTTTATTTTCCATTCCTTTCCTTATGATACCTAGCATTCTATTTGCTCTCTTGGCCGCCGCTGCACACTGGGTGGAGGGTTTTAACATGTTATCCACAATGACGCCTAAATCTTTTTCCTGGGTGGTGGTTCCTAATGTGGATCCTTGCATCGTGTAACCATTGTTTCAGTTGTTCTTCCCTAGGTACATAACTTTGCAGTTGTCCACATTAAATTTCATCTGCCATTTTGATGCCCAGTCTTCCAATTTATCAAGATCCTCTTGCAATTTTCCACAATCCTCTTGGGTTTTAACAACTTTAAATAGTTGTGTGTCATCTGCAAATTTGATAACGTCACTCATTATTCCACTTTCCAGGTCATTTATGAATATGTCAAAAAGCAGCGCACCCAGTACAGATCCCTGGGGTACACCACTATTCACCTTTCTCCATTGGGAAAATTGGCCATTTAGCCCTACCCTCTGCTTTCTATCTTTTAACCAGTCCTTGATCCACAGTAGTACACTGCCTCCTATCCGATGACTCTTTAGTTTTGCCAAAAGTCTCTGATGAGGGACCTTGTCAAAGGCTTTCTGAAAGTCCAGATACACTATATCAACTGACTCATCTTTACCCACCTGTTTATTCACACCTTCAAAAAAACATAACAGATTAGTAAGACAAGATCTTCCTTGTCTAAAGCCATGTTGGCTGTCTCCCATTAGGCCATGACTATCTACATGCTGAGTAATTTTATTCTTTATGATGGTTTCTACCATTTTTCCCGGTACTGACGTGAGGCTCACCGGTCTGTAGTTTCCCGGATCACCCCTGGAACCCTTTTTAAAAATTGGTGTTACATTGGCGATCCTCCGATCTTCAGATATAAGAGATGATTTTAATGATAGTTCACAGATTACTAATAGCAGGTCTGCAATCTCATATTTCAGTTCTTTCAACACCCAGGAATGTATACCATCCAGCCCAGGTGATTTGCTACTCTTCAGTTTATCTAATAGTTGTAATACATCTTCCCGATATTTCCTTCAATTCTTCTGCACCTTTAAATACCACTTCAGTCATGGGTAACATCCCTACATCTTCCTCAGTAAAGACCAAAGCAAAGAATTCATTCAGTCTCTCCGCTATCGCCTTGCCGCCTCTTAGTGCCCCTTTAACCCCTCTATCATCTAATGGACCAACTGACTCTCTCACAGGTTTTTTGCAACGAATGCACTTGAAAAAGTCTTTATTTCGTGTTTTTGCTTCCGCAGCAAGCTTCTTCTCAAAGTCTCCCTTTGCCTGCCTTATCAATGCCTTACATTTGACTTGTCAGTGCTTGTGCTGTTTCCAGGTTTCGTCGTTTGAGTCTTTTTTCCATTTCCTGAAAGATGCTTTTTTGGCAACAACAGCCTCTCTAATATCCCCTTTAAACCATGCTGGCAGTTTTTTGGACTTCCTTCCACTTTTCTTAAAGCATGGAATACAGCTGGTCTGGGCTTCCAAGATAGTATTTTTCAACAACACCCACGTTTGATGTAAGTCTTTAACCTTTGCAACTGCTCCTTTTAGTTTTTTCTTAACTATTTTCCTCATTTTATCATAGTCTACCTTTGGAAAGTTAAAAGGTAGTACTGTGGATTTCCTTACTATCCCTCCTCCACTAATTAAAGCAAAGGCGATCATGCTATGATCACTATTTTCAAGTGGCCCCAACACCCTTATCTCTTGCACTAGATCTGGTGTTCCACTAAGGACTAGGTCTAATATGGCTTCCCCTCTGGTTGGTTCATGAACCAGCTGCTCCAAGAAGCAGTTATTTATTTCATCTAGGAACTTTATCTCCCTAGCATGTTCTGCCTTGACACTGACCCATTCGATACTGGGGTAATTGAAATCACCCATTATTATTACTGCGCTGTAACATTTGTTAGCTTCCTTGATTTCTTTGAGCATTTCTTCATCCATTTGTTCATTCTGGCCAGGCGGTCGATAGTACACCCCCACTGCCATCGCCTTCCCCTTTTTACATGGAATTTCAATCCATAGATATTCTACAGCAAATTTTGTTTCCTGCAAAACTTTAATCCTTTCTGACTCAATGCCCTCTCTAACATAGAGCGCAACCCCTCCACCAATTTGATCAGCTCTATCATTGCGATATAGTTTGTACTCAGGTATCACAGTGTCCCACTGGTTGTCCTCCTTCCACCATGTCTCTGATATTCCAATCATATCTAACCTCTCATTTAGTGCAATATATTCTAACTCTCCCATCTTATTTTTTAGACTTCTAGCATTTGCATACAAGCTTTTTAGAGACTGTATTTTATTCATATTAATTTGACTATTGGTAGACATGAGTAATTTGGGATCTTTAAGCTCTGTCTCCTCCATACTCGAGGGCATTTGGGCTACTTTACTCTTTTTTGGAACCTTTCTGCTTTTGGTAGTATCCTTCAAGGATACATTCTTCCGAACCATGCGCTCTTGGGCGACTGTCGACTTTCCCCTATTATCTAGTTTAAATGCTGCTCTATCTCCTTTTTAAAGGTTAATGCCAGCAGCCTGGTTCCATCCCGATTAAGGTGAAACCCATCCCTTTGGAACAGCCCCTCCTTTCCCCAGAATGTTCCCCAGTTCCTAACAAATCCAAAACCCTCATCTCTGCACCATTGTCTCATCCACGCATTGAGACTCTGGAGCTCTGCCTGCCTTTTGGGTCCTGTGCGTGGAACGGGAAGCATTTCAGAGAATACTACCCTGGAAGTTCTGGATTTCAACTTCCTACCTAAAAGCCTAAATTTAGCCTCCAGAACCTCCCTACCACATTTTCCTATGTCATTGGTACCGACATGTACCAAGACAGCAGGCTCCTCCCCAGCACTATCTAAGGCCTTATCTAGGTGGCGCATGAGTTCCGCTACCTTCGCACCAGGCAGGCATGTTACCAGGTGATCCTCACGTTCACCAGCCACCCAACTATCTATCTGCCTAATGACCGAATCACAAACTATAATGGCTGTCCTAAGCCTTCCCTCATGGGCACATGGCCCTGGAGAAACTTCCTCGGTGCGAGAGGGTTTTACATCACCTGGAGGACAGGTCCTAGTTACAGGATCACTTCCTGCCACACCAGGGTGATGCTCTCCTGTCACGTGACCTCTCTCCTCCATGGCAACAGGGATGCTGCCAGACTGGAGGTGGGACTTCAGGACTATATCCCTGTAGGTCTCGTCTGTGTACCTCTCTGTCTTTCTTATGTTTTCCAAGTCTGCTACTCTAGCCTCTACAGAATGGGCTCATTCCCTGAGAGCAAAGAGCTCCTTGCACCTAGTGCACACATAAGACCTCTCACCAACTGGGAGAAAATCATACATGTGACACTCAATGCAAAAGGCTGGAAAGCCCCCATCTTGCTGCTGGACTGCTGGTCTGCATCTTAGTTTTAAGTTTGTGTTTATGTCTTTAAGTTCTTTACTTACTAAGGGTTGCTATGGATATTTATACTAATAAAACTGTATCTAATATGCTTAATATACCTTGTTTGCCTGAAGCTTAATTAATCTCAGGTTCTTAGTGTATGACTGATTTGGGTAATGAGCTTCACCTGAGAGCACCTGCTGTTTTTTAAGATGTGTAAGTACCTATAAAGCTACGATTATCCCAGGGGTGGGTGGGTGTTGGGGAGGGAGGGCGTGAAATAACACTTATTAAAAGAGGGCTGCTACACAGTACCCTGTCTTGTGCTGCTGAGGTAAGCTATATTCTGATTTGATTTAAATTATAGCTCTTTGCTGCTGCTAGGCTCTAACATATTATGAAATTTAAACTACAAGCTCTCTGCTGGGTTCTAAATTTAACCAGAAAGCTCTCTGGAAACAGGAAGAGGGGGTTAAGCAAAGCCTCGGGAGGGTAGGGAGGGGGAGGGGTTAGTCACTCAGGGAGATTAAAGAAGGGGGAGGAAAATGGAAAATGCTGGATAAAACACCAGGACAGAGAAGAAATAGGAAAAGGATTAAATGTTAGCTTGGCTTCAACAGACAGAGAATAGAAAGTTGCAAAAATTTGTGAGGATATGTAGGAGACAGGTGCCAATGGAGAAAAATGAACAAGCTTACAGAGAAATAAATAGCACACTAACAATGGTACAGATAAAACAGAATTGAGGTCATTCCGAGGCACGAATAGCTGCTGGGACGTCCATCTCTTCTATTCGTGCCCTCTTCCAATCCTGCCTAACTTCAACGCTCATGTACGAGGAAGTTAGAAGGGGGCGGGAAAAGGGCAGATCGGGGGCGGTGATAGGGCGGGCAGTAGGCAGTCATTGGCCCTGAACATACAGGGCCAATTCCAATGTCAGCCCTGTATATCCGGGGCCGGTAGCTTGGACAGGGAACTTATTCCACCTCTGAGGTGGAATAAGTTCCCCTAGTCGGGAGGATCGGGCAGGCTTGTGGCTGGAAAGCAGCGGGAGGGGGAAGAGGACATTCCCTGCAGCTCGACCCTGTCCTTAGGAGGCAAGATGGGGGCTCGGGCTGTGGGGACATCATCTTTGTAGCCAGCGGCCGAGGATCACGGCTTTTTCAATGGAGCAGCGGTGCCATGGCAACCGGACACCATGGTGCTGTGGCTCCATTGAAGAACCCTGACTGAGCTAGCCGGGGAAGGCCTGTACATGCAAGCTGGATGGAATCGGAGTCCTGGCCTGCACATACAGACCTATTCGCGATTCTGATCCCGTGGGGCTAGACGTGCTCTGCGGGATCAGAATCGCGACTCCCTCTGTGCATCCGTTTCCGGAAAGATGCACAGAGGGCCCAGAGGTGCAGATCAGAATCAGGCCCAATGTGTATTTGACAAGGAGTATAAAATATGTGTCAAAGGGGATAAAGGTCAAGGAGAGGGTACTGTAGCTTGGTGGCCAACTGGTCTTTATCTGCCGTCATTTACAATGTTACTATGTTTACTATGTAACTGAAGAGACAGATATTCATTCTAACATGTGACAGGGCACTGTGCATGGGCTATGTTTCATTTTCAAAGTGTTGTTTAAATAAGTGAGTTTTTATTTCCTTGTGAAAGCTTGCGAGGTCTTTGGTAGCCCATGTCCTTTTGGGGAGTGCATTCCACAGGCTTGGCACATATAGGGAGAAAGCACTGGAGGAGGTCATATGGCTGGTTCTTGCTTTCATGGATGGGATAGAGTGTGTTTTGTGTGCAGGATCTCCTTGTTCTCTTGTCTAGTGATTTCTGTAGTATGATGGGAGATAATCTGAAGAATGGCTGTGCAGGATTGTTTTTTCCATTTGATCATTTTATTAAGTATTTAGTATCATTACAAACTTCACTTAACATGTAACAAACTACACATAACATGTATGTATCAAACATCACATTAATACAACATTTGTATTTATTAACAATTATATATTCTATTTATTAATTCATATAATATTACGCTAAATACTAATTCCCTTTCTAACCACCCTCTCCTACCCTCCCCCGCTCATCCATCCTCATCCATTATTGAATTAATATCCTCTCTCCTTTCACCCAATCACCATTTATCCTTCCAGTAAAATTTTATTTACATTTTGTATAAAATCCCTCTCATATTTTCTCTAGCTCTCCCACTCATTCTTCCTTCCATTTTTCCAACCACTTACACCCACTCTTCCACTGTTCCACAACTTTCTCACCTGTCCCCCGCCTCATCTCCATCAATCTATGCATCAAACACATCTCTGCCACTCTTCTCACAAATCCTGCCTTTTGTGGCATGGATTTCCCCTGCCAATGTTGTGCTATTTCATTTCTAGAAGCTACTATACAGTGATGAATTACTCCACTAACTCTCTTTGGAATGGCTGCAGGATTTTGAAGGTTATCATAATGGCCACCTAAACCGTTTTGTTACTCCCAAAACGTTACTATGTAAAAAGTTAAACCATTGGTCGATGTAAAATGTTCTGTTATCTGTAAAACACCCCTTCCAAAGATCAGAAAGATCAAATAAATAAAAATAAAATAAATACATAACTTATATTTTAATATGGTTGCCTATGGGGAGCCAGGGTGGGTGCTTCAGCGTTTTTGTGTGATGTGTTCGACTCTTGACACTCTATATGGGCAGCCGTGTTCCGTGCCGTCTGTAGCGGGTGAAGGGCATATTTTGGTATATGATGTTGCAGTGACTGAAGTGCAGGAGGATCATGGCCTGGAAAACTGAGCGGTAGTCACGGGATTTGAATAATACTGTGTCATCTTCATCTTGTGATTTACCTTTTTTGATGGTTTGGTTCATCTCAGGGCTTTCTAGTGGAGGATTATTCCCAGAGATCAGACTTTGAATTTCTCGTTCAGCTCTACTTCTTTTATTTTCAGAGTTGTGGGTGGAGTGAATATTATGGGCCCATTTTTTGAAAGGCATTTACATAGTTTACAGCCCATTAAATGCCTTAAATGGGGATACTCAATGACACTTACATGGTTAGTGCCGTTGAACATCCACTTCTAACTCACCTACATGCCCCGATGCTATCCAGTTAGCATCGGAGTTTAGTGACCCGCGCCTAAACGATAGTCGAGGAAAACCCTCACCTATCTTTAAAGTGCAGGAGCTAATTGGGAGCTTGCAATATCACTGCTGCTCGGTTAAGTACTACAGGTTCCAGCATGTGTGGCAATCCCTGGATATTCAATGTTGGGGCCGCATATGACCCCAGCATTGAATATCTGAGGTTAAGGTTCAGCGGGCAGGGCTGTGCACTGTAGGGGCACATAATCTGTCCAACTTAATATCGGGCCCTATGTCTCTAGTCATCTAGAGAACTTATATTTTCTTATAATTTATGGCTAAACTGTTTTTTGAAGACCAACTATAGAAGTTTATACGGAAGGGCAGACTAGATAGGTCATATGGTCTTTTTCTACCATCATGTTTCTATGTATGTATGATGGCAAATAAATACCATGTTGCCTATCTAGTCTTTCCTTCCATACCAACTGCTATAGTCCCTTTGTTAACTTTAGAGATCTTCTGTTTTGGTCCCATGCTTTCTTGAATTCAGATACTGTCCTGATCCCTACTACCTCCACTGCATCTACCACTCTTTCCATAAAGAGATATTTCCAAATATATCTCCTAAATCTCTCCCCTTTCACCTTTATCCCATGCCCCCTCGTTGCAGAGCTGTATTTTAATTGAAGCGGGCTCTCCCACTGTGCATTCATGCCATGGAGATATTTAAACATGTCTATCATATCGCCTCTCTCATGCCTCTTCTCCAAAGTAATACAAAAATACAACTGGTCTTCACGGAGTAAATTACAGTCCTAATTCCAAATGTCACTCCATACAAACATTTAATCCAAGTGGAAAATTCTTTTGCTAACGGGAGCAACTAGAAACACTGTTTTAAATGCAGCAAGTTATACTTCATTCACACTCCAGGAGGTTTCAGACCAATGCAGCACTCAAAACTAATGCTCACTTTTTAGAAAAGCATCAGCGCATAGGTAACATCAACAACCAACCTGGAATTATTTTTCTTTTTAAAGTTGCTTACAAAAAAACACCAGTTCTCCACCACCAATGTATCAGAAGCTATTAAAATTTTTAAGAAACTCTTAGCTTTTCATCTTTAGTCTCTTCTGCCTCTACGGCTCCCCCGGTACCCTTGTAGCATTTCACTCCGCATGGAGTTTCTTCAGGAGGGTCTGAAAATGTAGAAACGATCAATAGCACTGAACTTTAAACATCCTTCCCACTGTGTTTGGCAGCGCAATGGTAATCTTAAAGAACAGCTTAGTCCCGCGGTCTTACGGCCTCTCCTAAGCAGCGATAATATTTCTAATACACGGGGACACATGAGATGTGGAGAATGTTTGATCTGTGACGTGTCGGAAGACACCACTGAGTTTACTTATTTAGGGAAAACCTATATTTTGAAACAATTTACATCATGTAGCACCACTTCAGTTATTTATGCCATTAAATGCCCGTGTAGCAAACTGTATATTGGCAAAACTATTAAATCGTTCAAGACTCGGTTACTTGAACATAAAAGCCGACTGCGATGCAAGGTGCTGACAGCCCCGATTGTTCAACATTGTGTCGAGTTACGGCATGATTTTGATCAGCTATGCTGTTTTTGTATTGACCATATTCGATTGCCGATGAGAGGTAAAACTTTAGATGAAACCCTACTATTTTTTGAACAACGATGGATTTTTTCAGTGAATACTTTGCAACCCCATGGCTTGAACTCCTCTATAGAGTGGCAAGTTTGCCTTTAACAATTCAGGAGAGAGTTACTATTGGCTGACTTCACGCAACAAAAAGGAATAGCATGGTGAATAAAGAGTGACTGTGACTGCTAGTCCGCATGCGCGGCGTCTTTTGCAACATCAGTTAATAGATTGAGAAAATGCAGGCAGCAGCATTTTTTGTAAGTGACACTGGTTTGTGTTTTGATGGTATATAAGAGATCTTGACATTCTGAACTAATAGTTGAAATGTATTTTTTAATCATATTTTTTTAATCACAGTGGGAAGGATGTTTAAAGTTCAGTGCTATTGATCGTTTCTACATTTTCAGACCCTCCTGAAGAAACTCCATGCGGAGTGAAATGCTACAAGGGTACTGGGGGAGCCGTAGAGGCAGAAGAGACTAAAGATGAAAAGCTAAGAGTTTCTTAAAAATTTTAATAGCTTCTGATACATTGGTGGTGGAGAACTGGTGTTTTTTTGTAAGCAACTTTAAAAAGAAAAATAATTCCAGGTTGGTTGTTGATGTTACCTATGCGCTGATGCTCTTCTCCAAAGTAAACATATTGAGATCTTTAAGTCTGTCCCCATATGCCTTATTATGAAGATCACTGACCATTTTGGTAGCCTCCCTCTGCATCACCTCCATTCTCTTTATATTCTTTTGAAGGTATAGTCTCCATACTCCAAATTGGATCTCACCAAAGATTCATACAGAGGCACTATAACCTCTTTCTTCCTGATTGCCCATTCCTTTCCTTATGCACCCAAGCAACCTTCTGTTTTTTTTCTACCTGTTTAGCCACCTTAAGATCATCAGAACCAATCATCCCTAGGCTCTGCTCTTCTTTCATGGATTAAAGTACTTCACCCCTTATACTGTACCACCCCCTTGGATTTTTTGCTGCCCAGATGCATGACTCTACAATTTTTAGCGTTTAAACTCAGTTATCAAATTCTCAAACATTCTTCAAGCTTTGCTAGATACATTTTCATGATATCTACTCCTTCCCGGATGTCTAGCCTATTGCAGATTTTGGTATCATCCAAAAAGAGGCAAACCTTATCCAACAGGCCGCCCAGAATATCACTAACAAAACTCTTTAAAAGAATCGGACCAAGGACAGATCCCCGAGGCACTCTACTGGTAACATCCTCAGAGAGAGTTCCATTTACCTGTACCCTTTGTTGCCTACTACTCAATGAATTTCTAACCGATTCAGTTCATCCCTAAGGTGCTCAATTTATTTATAATTTGCATATGTGGAGCAGTGTCAAAGACTTTACTGAAATCTAAGTACACCACATCTAAGACTCTGCCTCAGTCCAACTTTCTGGTCACCCATTGTGGACACCCACACTGAAAGTATGTACCATTGGCCTGATATGTGTAATTACAAAATAGCACCTGACTAAAGTATGCACACAGAGGTCCATCCACATGCCTAAGCCATTGAAAATGCATGACTTATGCATACGGAGGGAGCGTAACATTACGTGACGCCTTATAGAATCACCTTCTTAGTGTCTAGGGCTGTGGGTTCTCCTTCATTAGGATACAAAGACATGACGATTCATTGGGTAATGTTTTGTATTTGCAGGAAATGATTGAAATCCCATCTCTTAATCATTACTGGGTTGTTCATAGTTCAGAAGACAAGCGGATTTTGCCAGATCTTAAGAAGTCAAAGTAAGTTTATCCAGTAAGTGGTAATGTTCTAACTGCCCACACTGCTACAAGGTTTGAGGGTAATCTTTACTGCAGACTTTCCACCCATTTTCAAAGAGAATGTGCATGCTTTCACTTTAAAAATTATCCTTGGTAAATTACTCGCAAATGCTAACATCATGGCTAGTTTTGTGTGGGTAATTTTATGAGGAAAAAATGCACATATACTGCTGAAGGTTCAAACGTATGTGTCTACGTGGAGGTTCCTCTCCAGCCCCAGCCCTGGAAACCTTCTGTTCACTGGGGGTAAATGTCTGCATGCAGTGGCAATGCAGGGCATGCTTCTTGGCACACAGGGTGGTAAGGGTATGTATTCATTAGCGAGCATTCGGTTTGTTTGTTAGTGGACCTTGAAATATTTAGTGGGAGCTAAATTATGTTAAAAAGTTCTAATACGCCTTAAAAAATTGTTTTCAACAAATGTGTGAAAGAACTGAAAGCAGATCTAAAAACTGGAAGAAAAATCATCCTAATGGTTACATTAGAGCACTGGCTTGAGAGACCAGGTTTCAGTTTCCACTAGCATTCCTCATGGCCTTGGGCAGGTCACTTAACCTTCCATTGCCTCCGAAGAATCCAAATTATCAATACCCCTGTTTAATGTACATTACCAGGTTAACGTTACAAAGTAAATCACTTTTTACAATGTAAAAAACTGTTAAATAAATATACACAATTTGTCTTATGCATATCTCTACAATTTTCCAATTACCTCTTGATGTAACAATTACAAGAAACAGAAACATAACAGCAAATGAAGACCATATGGTCTATCAAGTCTGCCCTTCCATACCAACTACTACAGACCCTTTTTTGCTTTTAGAGATCTTCTGTTTGTCCCATGCTTTCTTGAATTCAGATACTGTCCTCATCTTTACTACCACCAGGAAGGAAACAGCAAACTTCCACGTAGTTGTGCGCAGAAAAACAATATAGGGACGTGGGCAGCATTTAAAACGCACAACTTCTTCAGGGGTTGCGGCACACCATAAAAACTATAAAAACATCATAATAAATAACAACATATAAATTTACTAAAAATAAGAAACATTAAAAATAATTAAAAAATACTAAAAAAATGAATAATTATTATATATTATTTATATGACTTTCAGAATATGTTTTATTCTTTATTCATATGTATTTATTATATTATTTATTGTTCTTTTATTATGTGGTCAACATATAAGGTATTTTTATTAGATTTATTTTAACATTTCATGTTTTATTTTTCAGTTTCTTATTCATCTTTTTAGTATTTTTTTAGTAAATTTTTAATGTTTCTTATTTATTTTATTTATTTTCAGTAAATTTATATGTTGTTATTTATTATGATGTTTTTATAGTTTTTATGGTGTGCCTCAATCCCTGAAGAAGTACGGTACGAAACACGGCCTGTGTTGGGTTTGGCCCTCCTATTACATATGGACCAATAAAAGTTGTGAGTTTTAAACGCTGCCCACGTCTCTATATTGTTTTTCTGTGCTCATCTTTACTACCTCCACTGGGAGACTATTCCATGCACCTACCAGTCTTTCTCTAAGAAATACTTCCAAAAATGACTTCTGAATTTGTTTCCTGTCACCTTTTTCCTATTCCCCTTTGTTGCAGAGCCTTCTTTCAATTGAAAGAAGCTCTCGTCCTGTTCATCTGTGCCATGGAGGTATTTAAACATCTCTATCAAATCTTCCCCTCCCATATTTCTCACAAAATAGACTTATTGAGATCTTAAGTCTGTCCCCATATGCTTTTTGACAAAGCCCCAAAGGCACTGACCATTTTGGTAGCCACCCTGTTGCACCGACTCCATCCAGAATTGCACATAATACCCTAAATTAGTTCTCTCACTGGAAACAAAGATTTTGGGTATAGCTTGAAACTTTCCTATCATGCACCATTTGTTTTACAATTGCCTATTTTTGTGATTGCCTCGCATATTTTAACTCTACTGCTATGTTGCCTAGAAAGTAAGCTGTTTGGTTTAGTCCAGTCATGCCTGGGCATGCACTCTGTGCAGGTTCACAATGTGCAATAGAAATGCTTCTGCTTGGGAATGCATGGGTATGCTTAGTCAGGATGGATGCTGGCAGTACAGGCTATAAAAGCAGCTTTCATAAACAGATGTTATGTATGATGTTGATATCAGTTTGTGTAGTTAACAATAGCATTTACATGTGAGCTTCTTGTCTAAATGATAGTTTATTACAGCAGAAATGTCTCGTCAATGTCGCAACCGTTGCGATACATTCTGTTACATTTGTGGTGAGAATACGCCTAAGCCTCAAAGACAGTGTATGAGTTCTACTTTGGTTGTAAAGTTGGTGATCAAGACAAATCCTGGGATTCTCACATTTGCTGTGCAACATGTGCTGTCCATCTCAGAGCTTGGTTAAGAGGTATTTGAAAGTCAATGCCATTTGCAGTCCCGATGATATGGCGAGAACAGAAGGATCACATGATGGACTGTCACTTCTGTCTGACCAATGTATCTGGCTTCTCTGCTAAAAATAAGAAATCTACTGAATACTCCCAGTCTGCCTTCAGCCATGAGACAGCATGCCAGTACTGAAGCTACCAGAGACATGGAGCTTAGATAAGGCAGATGAAGATGCCACAATACACGAGCAGATGAAGATGCCACAATACATGGGCCAGATGTGGAAAATGACATTGATTCAGATTTTGAACCATTTATGTCAGGTGTGCCTCATCTGATAACACAGTCAGAATTTAATGACCTGGTGAGGGACTTAAGTTTTTCAAAAACAAAAGAACTACTTGGTTCATAAGATATGCCATACTGGGTCAGACCAATGTCCATCAACTCACCTCGATACACCCCATCTTAAAAAACAGTAAACTTGACCCAAAAGACCCAAACTCATATAGACCCATAGCAAGTATTCCATTCATTGCTAAAATAATAGAAAAAAACCATACAACTTCAATTACAAGATTACATTGATGAGCAAACATCCCTTGATTCACACCAGTTCGGTTTCCGCCCCTTCCATGGTGTCGAAACTCTCCTAATTGCATTGATGGATCTTCTCATCAGAGGCACAGACGACAACAACCAAGGCTTCCTACTTCTCTTTATAGATATATTTGCAGCATTTGATAGCATCAACCACAACATACTGATCAAGAGACTAAAAAACTTAGGAATAAGAGGGACGGTTCTTGAGTGGTTCAAGTCATACATCTCACACAGGTTAATACATGTTCAAATAGGTCAAGACAAATCAGAAGCGTTCCCCCAAGGACAAGGAATCCCCCAAGGTTCAGCACTCTCCGCCCTCCTCTTCAACCTGTACCTACAACCCATAACAAGTATATTTAAAAAACACAACATTAACCATTTCATTTACGCTGACGACATAATGCTCGCCATCCCCATAAACACAAACAGCCCCAAATACGACACCCTGTCCGAATGCATGAACGAGACCACCTCTTGGCTTGAAACCAACCATCTCAGCATCAACTTTAAACAAGACAACCTGCTGCTGATGACACCTACCCAGCAACAATCACAATAAACAAAACAACTATACCTGTTAAAAAAAGAAGTAAAATACCTAGGAGTCATAATAGACCACACTCTCACCATGCTCCCTCACATAAAACAGACAGTAAAAACAATATTCTACAAACTTAAGACAATACAACACCTAAGACCCCTCCTTGACACACATGACTTTAGATCTGTAGTCAGTGCACTCATCACCCCCCACTTTGACTATTGTAATAGTCTCCTAATTGGCCTTCCACTAAAAAACACTTATCTGTTACAAAGAGCACAGAACATATGTGCCAAAGTAATTTCAAAAGCCCAACTAACTGACCACGTGACCCCAATACTGTTTGACCTACATTAGCTTCCAATTAACAGCCAAATAAAATATAAAATACTACTAACAACATTCAAACTCCTCAACGACATCTCCCCCTCACATTTCTCCACCCTAATACACGCCCCATCAAATATAAGAACACGTAGACAAAACGCAACTCACTCTCTCATCTTACAAACAACTATCAGGAAAACAAAGAAAACCACAAGCTCTAGGGCCTTCTCCTTTGCTGCCCCCACCCTCTGGAATGAACTCCCAAGAACTCTCCGATTGATGGAAGACCTTTATCAATTTATTTATTTTATTTATTTATTTAGTATACATTTGTATACCGCTACTTCCAGCGATCAGCAGCGGTTTGATTACAGATTGGAAATTGTCAAATCATGACAGGAATTTTTGAGGTATAAACACATTGATTAGACAGGAAAGCACAGCACACACAGAGAACTACTTTACAGGGAACATGGGCTATGGAGGGTTAAGTGGCTTGCCCAAGACCACAAGGAGCACCTGTGGGACTAGAAACCCCAGTCCTTCCGGCCCAAGGTTGCTGTCCTCTAGTGGGATTTGAACCCCCAACCTTCCGGCCCGAAGTACCTTGCCCCAACCACTAGGCCACTCCTCCACAATTCAAAAAAAAGAGCTCAAAACCTACCTCTTCTCTGACCATTTTGAAATCCCCTACCACCAGAGAACCACTCCCCAGCAAACACAGAAACATACACATAGAAAACATGAGATAACCTAGACAGACCCCCCTCAACTAATGTACTCACCTATACGAAATGTCGTACATACTCTTTGTAATTAGTTCCTAATAATTTAGTTTAGACACTGTTTTATGTAATGTTACCTGTACATAGTTCCATTCTGCTCCATAAGAAAAAGATAAATAAATGAATAAAATAAATCAAGCCCAGCATCCTGTTTCCAACAGTGGTCAATCTAGTCACAAGTACGTAGCAGTTTCCCCAAAAGACACAGGTTCCACAAATCTTATATTGGGGCAAAGAGTGAATTTTTCGGGTCCCCTTTAAAAATGGTTTATGGACCTTTACTCCAAGAACTTGTTCAAACATTTTTTATACCCAGCTACACTAACAGCTTTTACTACATCCTCCGGTAATGAATTTCAAAGTTTGATTACGTGTTGAGTGAAAATATATTTTCTTTTGTTAGTCTTAAATAGGTTATACTGTAGCTTCATTGCATGTCCCCTAGTCTTTCTATGGGGTATGTTTACTAAACTGCGTTAGTGTGATTCGCGTTAGGAGCCGCGTTAGTGGAAGAAATGCCAAAAAAGGACATGGGCGGTACATCGTTAGTGATAACGTGTGCTATAATGCGCCGCGCAGCAACGATCGTTACAGGGCGCGTTACTGCGCGTTAAGCACAAGATGGCGCGCAGACACCCAAATACAGAAACAGAGCTGTAGCACAATGGTTACTACACAGACTGATGGTACAAGGGTCATGGGTTCAATTCCCCAGTGTGCCTAATGAATAAGGCTGGCTGAGGCATCATGTGTAACCCTTTGAAAGCTGACTATAATATTTTAATCCATAGTCTGCAGCCGGGTTAAAGTTTGCATATGTCAGGAAAATTGTACCCGTCTTATGCAATCTGTTCCAATAGTGACGTTCCCTCTGACATGGTCATGTATTATATACCATTTGATAGGAATATTTAGGCGCGCCCTATAGGGTGAAGTGTAAGGCACGCCCTATAGGGCGACTTGTAAGGCGCGCCCTATAGGGTGACTTGTAAGGCACGCCCTATAGGGCGAAGTGTAAGGCGCGCCCTATAGGGCAAAGTGTAAGGCGCGCCCTATAGGGCGACTTGTAAGGTGCGCCCTATAGGGCGAAGTGTAAGGCGCGCCCTATAGGGCGACTTATAAGGTGCCCTATAGGGCGCCTTATGAGCCACCCTAAGGTGACAGTACCCTGAGGGTGGTTCTGCTGGCAGCACTAATATACAATAAAAATAGACAATGCCTAAGACAGCCCTATCGATGAACCCCACCGTGGGTTGTGAACCTATGACCTCTGGCTCCATGGGCAGTGAAGTAACCAGTGGGCTAGAGCTGCTAATAAACACCTGGCTGGCTACAGGAGGACTGCACGGCACCACACCCACATTCTGCTGTAGTTACATACCACCACCCAACGCACCCTCTGGGGCTCAGGGTGGGGGACAGGATCTCCCACCAACAGATCCACTTTCAACCCGCTGCAATGGTGGCAGTAGAGGGGACCATCACCCCAGTCCTGCTAGGGATCAAACACCCTACAGGGCAGGCAATGCAGAGCAGTACATATCCATAACGCAATAGCAAACAGACGGCAGGTCTGGAAATGCTCAGCTGCCCCCCACCATTATCTGACATTCTCCAGCGGCAAGCCTCCAGCCGCTGCACCCTGCACGGTGTTCCAGCAAGACACATACTAGCTGCAGACAGTCCGCCAGCTAGTCCATAGTGCATGGTCCTGGAGAAGATGCATGTACCCAGAACGGGGATATCAGTATACACACCAAGCAGATAAGTCAGTGATTGAGCCCCAAAAGGAAACCCATAAATATCACATAAAAGAAATACTATACAGCACTATGGGGGAACCTAGCCATGCCATAATCACTGCTCAGTCAGGGTGAGAGTGACCTCCCAGCAGGACATGCTATGGCCACCCTGTCCGTGCAGGTGGTACCGGGCACTACAATGTCCGGCCATTGCCCTATGCCCTGTGCAGATGCGGACAGGCCAGGCCACCCTATCCAGGCTATTCCCACAGTACCTTGCTCCTCATTATGCACATTGGCAGGCCAGTACTGGCAACAGTGCTAGCAGTGTGGACTGTGGAGGGTGTTGGCAGCCACCACACACTGGATAGACAGACACACACTCCCCACACCTATGCCAGCATTGTGCAACTATAGAGGTGTTGGGCATCCCAGGCCACCACACCAGTCCTGGACACAGTGCAGGCATGGCTATGGTACGCAATACTGTAGGAGTCACTCCCCAGATTGGTAAACACTGTCAGACACAAGACCTGTAGCACACTCCACAGACATCAGAAAGGTTGCTATGATGCAGCTCACTCCGAAAATTGTACTTAACTAGGAATTGCTATCTGCCAGTACTCATAGCAACCTTTTGATAGCTGTGTACCATATTCCCAGGTTTAGGGTGGCATTACTAAGGTATGCAAGTGCTAGTATTGGGAGATGCACGCAGAGCCCAAAGTCCTGCCTCTCCAGGAGGCTTTGGATAATGGGGCCTGTGGGTGCGGGTGTGTCTGCCCCTCTTGGCTGCTGCTTTACGGCAGAGGTTCCCAACTCCAGTCCTGCGGAGCAAAACACTGTTCGGGTTTTCATTTTCTCCCTCATGAATATGCATGAGATACATCTGCATACCATGGGGGTGGCGCATAGAAATGCAGCACAGGCATCTTTATCAGAGGCAGCATGGAACCTGAATGGTGTTTGGCCCTCCAGGACTGCATTTGGGAGGCTCTGCTCTAGGTAATGTGCATGTTTATGGTGTCTGTGCTCTGTAGGGTAAAATGTAGGTGTTTTGGGCATGTTCACGTCATCTGCAAGAAAGGTTCTGTCTGTATTAGCACGTTATAGTAGTGGGTAAAATATGAGGACTGGGTTGGCAGAAACCACAGCTGGGACTTGAACCTGTGACCTTCTGCTTTTGAATACACTGGTTTTGTGCACTGCACCACCATGTTATCACAGAGATGGTGCATTCCCTGGTGATACCATGATTGTTGGTCAGACAGGGCCTGTCTGTTGCAGTGCATGGCACCCACCTACACAGGGCTAGGCCACGGTCTGCTCTGGGCAGCTGCCACTGCCCCCTCCACCACCAGTATCCCTCAGCCATCATGCTGACATGCCCTTCTGCTGGTGGAGCTGGTGGTGCGCAGTCTCAGGCCATCCAGTGTGCAGGTAGGCGGCTGCCTATGGTGCGGGTTCTGGGGTAGGGGTGCCTGCATAGACGTTCACGCTCCCCCCCAGCCCCGCCTGCAAATGTTCCGTGCCCTTGGGGGTAGCTGTTGGGTACTATCCCCTGTGACACTTTGGGAAACCCACTCGTGCCCATGTTGGGCCTTCAGCAGTTGCTGTCTGGCTGCTCCGCTGTTTCAGCATTCGTATGGGCCACCTAGGCATCACCCTAGTCTGCACTGTGGCCCAGCTCCACCACAGCATGTGCCGCCTGCGGCCCTCTGTATCCCCTTCTCCGGCATCTGTCCAGTTGCCGTTCTGACATGCCCGCCCTGCTGTTGCGGGACATGTGCACGCCATAGGAACCCTGTCTGATGGTGGAGAAAACCCTGAGCAGCACTATTTCACTGTGGGCCCATTCACTTTGTATGGGGACGGAGTATAGACCCTTCCACGATTTATATCTGTTCTATGGTGCTTACTCGGGGGGGGGGGGGAGGGGTTGATGTTTCTCATTGATACCACTACTGGCCAGCTTGGTTATTGTTTTTTTCCAGTTTGTTGGGGTCATTTTCAGTGTTTCTGTGCCCTTTTGTTCTGTGCACATGTTTCACACTTATCACTTTTTTTTTGTTTCCATGCCTGGACTGTACATTGCTGACATTTAAATGGTTTCTTTCCCCTTTAATATGCCTTTAACGGCAGGTTTTCATTCGCATTGGAATTCAGCTCTGAAAATCAGCGCGTTAGTGTGAAGGGAGCCTCTCCCCGCCCACTCTCTGCCCATTGACCCCTTCTCTCCGCCCTCTCTCCACCTTCTGCGGTGTTTTAAAGCGCCGCGGGGCATTACGATCGTTAGCACGTCATAATGCGCGCTATGATGCGCTAGCGGATCATAGCGCGCGTTATGACGCGCTAACAATCGTTAACGTTACATAATGCGCGTTATTCACGATTACCGCAGTTTAGTAAACATACCCCTATATTTTGATGGCGTAAACAATCCAATCTACATTTACCCGTTCCACTCCATTCATTAATTTATAGCCCTCTATCATATCTCCCCTCAGCTGTCTCTTTCCAGGTTGAAGAGCCCTAACCTTTTTAGCCTCTCTTCATAGAGGTATCCTTCCATCTCCTTTACCATTTTGGTGGCTCTTCTCTGTACCTCTTCTAATAACACTATACCCTTTTTAAGATACGGCGAACAGAATTGCACACACTATTCAAGGTGTGGTCACACCATGGACAAATACAGAGGCATTATAATATCCTTTGTTTTATTTTCCATTCCTTTCCTTATGATACCTAGTATTCTATTCCTATTCATCTCTCCGGGCCAGTCCAGGACATTAGGGTAGTCAACCTCCTCCAGCAGCTGAGGACTGAATTCTGAAAGTCTTGCTGACAGCCTATCCCTTTCCCCCTGGTGTCAGAGACTCATTCTTTCAGTCCTCAGCAGCTGAACAGGACGTGTGCTGACAGGCTCCCTGGAGAGACTATAGGAATTTGGTAGTTAGGTTTAAAAAAAAAATAGCTGGGTTGCCCTGGCAGGGCAGTAACTCAGTGGAAATCTCCTTGACAATAAAGTAAAAAACAAAACAAAAACAAAAACGGAGAATCTGAAACAGTCCTCGGCTGCCAGGAGGTGTAGTTAGGCAGCGTGAGAGGCACAGCCTGCCTCATTTTTGGAGGATCCGTCACTCCAGGGTGAGAGAAGGAGCTGGGAGCCCCAGAATCCACCTTCCTACTCTTGATGCCGCATTCTCTATGTTCCGCTAGCAGTGGAGAGACAGAGATCCGGCGGCCTGACTCACCGCAGGAGGTAGGAAACCTTGGTTAGAACAAGGCAGGTGTTTGTTCGGCGGGGGTGCTCCACTCGCCGCCGCAGTTCTCAGGCCAGAGAGAAGTGTATTTTTGAGGCAGGCTTTAAGTGGGAGGTGCCGGTGCATAAATCAGCATCGGGGGATTTCTCCGACAGACTGCAAAATATAGTAGAAAAGGCGGGATCGGTGGCCATTTTGTCAGAGTCGCCTGTTTCTCCCGCGAGGCAGATCAAGGCGGGAAAAAGAAAGGCAAAGACTAACAAGGCTTCTCCTGTAGAAAGCCAGGGCCAGCAACAGTGTCCTGGATCTCAGGAGGGGTTAGAGTCCTTGTTTTTGCCAATTTTATACTGGCTATGCATAAGGCATATTGTTTGAAAGTGACACAGGCATTAAGCAAACCGGTGGCTCCCAGTTTGTCAGAGGCACCTGGGGAGGGATTCTCTCAGAAAGATAAAGGTTCAGAGACAGGCTTCGATGGCTTTGGGCCGCAGCTCTCTATCCCTCAGGTAGCAGAAGAGGGGGAGATCCTTTCAGAGACGGGTTTGGACTCCTGGGCAAGTAAATTGGAGGAAGGGGAGATTGGAACGGGCGACGACCTGAATGTTTTCAGGGTTTTTCGCAAAGAAGAATTAGGAGCTCTTATTGCCCAGTCTCTCACAGCTCTAAATATTATTCTGCTGGCAGTGCAACAGGAGCCATTAGAAGATCCATTGCTACAAGGCTTTAAAGCAGAGCGGCGCTGTTTTCCAATTCACAGAGTAATTAAACAGATGATAGAATCCGAATGGGAATGCCCTGAAGCTACTCTGAGGGGGGGGGGGGGGCTGCGCCATTGGTAGGCTTTACCCGGTCCAGCAGAAATAGAAAGAGTTGTTGCGCATGCCTAAGGTGGATGCATTAGTTTCAGTGGTCACGAAGAAGACGACGATTCCGGTGGAAGGGGGTGCAGCCCTTAAAGATCTTCAGGATCGCAAATTAGAGGCGCTTCTCAAGCAGGCCTTTGATTCCAGTGCTCTGAAGGCCTCCATTTGTGGGGCGTATGTTTCAAGAGCCTCTATCCGTTGGCTCCAAGGAGAACCATGCACGGAGAAGGTGGAAGGGTCTCCCTCGGAGGGAGCAAAGCTGGAATCGGCAGCAGCTTATTTAGCAGATGCCTTCTATGATTTGGTAAGGGTATCAGCAAAGTCCATGGCATTGGTAATTGCTGCTAGAAGGTTTCTCTGGCTGAGGAATTGGGCGGAGGACGCGTCTTCTAAGACTCGCCTCAGTAAGCTCCCCTATAAGGGCAAGCTGCATTTTAGGGAAGCCCTGGAAAAGATTGTAAAGGATTTGGGTGATTCCAAAGGAGGTAGGCTTCTGGAGGACTGGCCGAAGGCCTCGAGGCCTGGTACTATGCAGAGAGGTCAAGGTAGAGATTTTCGCAGGTTTAGGGGACCTCGATTTGTACCTTATCAAAGGGGCTGTTTTGTGGCCAGAGGGCAGTCCTTTTGAGGGGCTCGAGGATTCAGCAGGGGCTATTTTAACACCCAGCAGACCTCTTCTAAGAAGCCACAATGATGGGTGGCTGGTCCAGGTGGAGGTCCTGGTATGAGGTCAGTTGCAGGGGTTCCTCTCCGCCTGGGCTGCCGTAACTTCGGATCGGTGGGTGCTGGAGATCATCTGCGAGGGGTATGCACTGGAATTCGCTCACCTGCTGGTGGAAGCTTTTCTCGTGTCCCCATGTAGGCCGCAGACAAGGAGAAAAGCAATAAACGACATGCTGCAATGTTTGTTGCATCTTCAAACGGTGGCGCCGTTGCCCCAAGACCAGTGCGGCTTAGGTCGGTACTCAATTTATTTCGTGGTCCCCAAGAAAGAAGGGCCTTTTTGGCCAGTTCTGGATCTCAAGCAGGTGAACCGCTGTTTAAGGGTGCCACATTTTCGAATGGAAACCCTAAAGTCAGTTATTCGGGTGGTAAAGCCGGGGGAGGTGCTTTCCTCTATCGAACTGACAGAGGCTTATCTGCACATCCCGATCAGAGCAGATCATCAAAAGGTTTTGCACTTTTCAGTGCCCATCGGTCATTTTCCGTTTCAGGCGTTGCCATTTGGGCTGGCCACGGCGCCGCGTACGTTCACAAAGGTCATGGTGGTAGTTGCAGTGGCGCTGCGGAAGGAAGGTATTCAGGTACATCCCTACCTGGACGATTGGTTGATCCGGGCAGGATCTTTTGCGGAATCGGTCGAAGCTACCGCGCGAGTAGTGCAGTTCCTGGAACAGCTCGGTTGGGTAATCAACCGAGCAAAGAGTCATTTGCAACCAGTGAAGCAACATATGTACCTAGGAGCCTTGTTCGACACAGAGGTAGGGTCTGTGGTTCTACCCGAGGACAGGGTGCAGAAGATTTTGGCTCAAATAGAGGTATTCTTATGAATGCGGACTCCGACGGCGTGGAAGTACTTGCAGTTGCAGGGTTCCATGGTGGCGGCCTTGGACCTGGTGCCGTGGGCGAGGGCGCATATGAAACCTCTTCAGTGGGCGTTGCTATCCAGATGGTCTCTGCAAGAGCATCCTCTATCTCGGAGGCTGGTAAGAGGAAATGCGCAACAGTCTACAGTGGTGGTTGGTACCTGGGCATCTTCGTGCGGGGGTGCCTCTGGAACTCCCAGAGTGGGTGTTGATCACAACGGACGCCAGCCTTTCAGGCTGGGGAGCGCATTGTCTGTCACAAGTCAGGTAGGGGAGCTGGTCTGTGGAGGAGAGCAGTTGGTTAATCAATCGTTTGGAGCTGAGAGCGGTGCGTTTCGCTCTTAAGGATTTCATAGGGCTGCTCAAGGGCAGAGCAGTACACGTGTTCTCCGACAATGTGGTGACGGTTTCCTATATCAACAGGCAAGGAGGCACGGGAAGTGCGGTCTTGCTAGAAGAGAGTCAGCAATTGATGCAGTGGGCGGAGGCCCTCTTGTAGCTCTCTCAGCGGCGCATGTAGCAGGAAAGGACAATGTACAAGCCGACTATCTCAGTCAAAATGTTCTGGATGCCAGAGAATGGGAACTGAACGTGGCTGTCTTTCACGACATTATGGTGCATTGGGGTCAGCCGGTCATGATTCTGATGGCCACGCTCGACAATGCCAAGGCATTCCGGTTTTACAGCAGGTGCAGGGAGCACATGTCGGAAGGTCTCGACAGCCTGGTGCAGCCCTGTCCGGTGGGCATGCTGCTTTGTGTTTCCTCTGTGGCCGATGATAGGTCAGGTGGTTCGGAGGATAGTGGAGCACGACGGAAAGGTGATTCTCATTGCTCCAGATTGGCCCAGAAGGCCCTGGTATGTGGATCTAGTGCGGCTTCTGGTGGATTGTCCTTGGAGGTTGCCCAATCGCATCAACCTGTTGAGTCAGGGTCCAATGTTAATGCCGCAGGTGGATTGGTTCTTGCTTACGGCTTGGGTCTTGAAAGGGAACAGTTGGGCACCGAGGGTACTCGGCACCAGTGATAGCCACAATGTTAAAGTCCAGAAGATGATCGATGTCTCTAGCGTATGTGCGAGTGTGGCGTATTTTTGAGGCATGGTGTGAGGAGCATGGCATTAGGCCATTTGCCGCAGCATTGCCAGACATCCTGTTGTTCCTTCAGGGGGGGCAAGAAAAGGGGCTGCCCTCAATATGCTCAAAGTTCACCTTGCAACCCTAGCTTGCTATAGAGGAGCAGTGCAGGGTAGCTTTTTGTCATCCATTCCAGATGTTCAACGCTTTCTTAGGGCGGCTAGGAATATAAGGCTGCCAGTGAGACAGGTAGTACCTGCTTGGGATTTGAACTTAGTGCTTGAGGCCTTGGCGCAGCCTCCCTTTGAGTCTACGTCGATGAGGAGTTTGAGAGAATTGTCTTGGAAGACCGCTTTCCTCGTGGCGTTGTGTTCAGCATGAAGGATCTCGGATCTGCAGGCGCTCTCGTGTAGGGAGCCGTACATTCAATTTTCGGCGGAAAAGGTGATGTTGAGGCCAGTGCTATCTTTTCTCCCTAAGGTAGTGTCCAGTTTTCACTTGAATCAGTCGGTTTCGCTGCCAACATTTTCAAGTCTGGAAGGGGGTAAGATAGATCGGTCTCTTAGGAAGTTGGATCTGGGGCGAGTGCTTCGCAGGTACCTCAAAGAAACCGAGCCGTTTCGGAGGTCAGATAGGTTGTTCGTGCTTTTTGGTGGTGCACGTAAAGGGATGGCGGCTACCAAGGCTTCCATTGCCCGTTGGGTGAAACAGGCTATAAGGACGGCTTATGAGGCAAAGGGGAAGTCACCTCCCAAGGGGCTCAGAGCTCATTCTACTCGAGGCCAAGCGGCTTCTTGGGCTGAGTTTGTGTTGGTTCCGCTAGTGGATATTTGTTGGGCGGCAACGTGGTCGTCGCTTCATACGTTCACGAGGCACTATAGGTTAGATGTTCAGGCGAGGGCAGATGTGAAAGTAGGGGCCTCGGCCATTGTGGCGGGCTTGCAGGACCCTCCCGAGTTTAGGTACTGCTTTGGTACTGCTCTAATGTCCTGGACTGGCCCAGAGAGATGAATAGGAAGGAGAAATTAGACCTTACCTGCTAATTGTCTTTCCTTGAGTTCTCTCCGGGCCAGTCCAGGACCTACCCAGTTCGTCTGCGAGTTGCTTGGCAGGGCTAAGAGTTGCTCGGCTGTTAGGTCTGAAGTAGAGTTTCATTATGTCACTGTTGACCGGAAGTGGTGGATTATGGGGTTCCCACTAGGTTAAAGGGAGTTACGTCTGTGCTATAAAAAAAATAAGAAAGAAAGAGAGAAAATAAAGAATAAAAGGAAATATATATAGGCATAAAGGAGCTCTAGTGGTAAGACAAAGGAAGTTTGTTTGTTATGGTTCATAGTTTCTAGTGTTAAGGTTAGGCTGCTTTGACAATAGAAGACTGAGTCTCTGACGCAGCATTCCTAGGAAAGGGGAAGTGCTACTGATAGGAGATTTCAATATGCCAGATGTTGATTGGCACATTCCTGCTGCAGTATCATCTAGAAGTAAGGAGATCCTGGATTCTCTACAGGGAGAACTATTCAGGCAATTGGTAACAGACCCCACACGTGAAGGGACCATACTGGACTTGGTGCTTACCAATGGTGAAAGTGTTTCTGATGTTGCAGTGGGAGATCATTTTGCATCCAGTGATCACCAGATGGTGTGGTTCAGTATTAGGACTAGGGCTGTTAGAATCCATTCCAAGGTGAGGATCTTAGACTTTAATAAGACTAACTTTGCGAAGATGGGCCAATACCTCAGGGAGTGGTTAGTGGGATGGGAACAGCTGGGGGATGTAGAAAAACAGTGGGCAAAACTGAAAGGGGGTATTTTAAGGGTAACCAACCTGTTTGTTAAAACGGTAAATAAAGGCAAAAGGAAAAGGAGACCGCTATGGTTTTTGAAGGAAGTAGCTGAAAAAGTGAAGAAAAAGAGGGAGGCCTTCATGAAATACAAGAGATCACAGAGACAGGCAGACAGGCATCTGTATTTGGAAAAACCTAGAGAAGCTAGCAAAGTAGTCAAGAAGGCAAAGATTCAAAAGGAGGAGGAAATAGCCAATGCAATAAAATGGGGGGATAAGACATTTTTCAGATATATTAGTGAGAAGAGGAAGGGCAAGAGTGGTATTGTCAGACTCAAGGGTGCAGGGGGTGGGGGGGAATATGTAGAAGCTGATAAGGATAAAGCGGAATTGCTTAACAAATATTTTTGTTCTGTGTTCACAGATGAAGAACCAGGAGCAGGACCTCAGAAAACACCCACAAATAAGAACAGAAGCGAGGGACATCTTGAACAATTTTCAGAAGACTGTGTTTGTGAGAAACTAGCTCAACTTAAAGTAGACAAAGCGATGAGACCGGATGGGATACACCCTAGAATACTGAGGGAACTTGGGAACGTTCTAGCAACTCCACTGACTGACCTTTTCAATGCCTCGTTGGAGTCAGGAGTGGTGCCAAAGGACTGGAGAGAGGCTCATGTGGTGCCTTTACACAAAAGCGGAAGTAAGGATGTGGTTGAAAACTACAGGCCGGTTAGTTTAACTTCGGTGGTGAGTAAATTATTGGAAACGCTGCTGAAAGAGAAAATAGTGAGGTTTCTGGAGTCCAGCGGATTACAGGATCCAAGGAAGCATGGATTCACCAGAGGCAGGTCTTGTCAGACAAATCTGATTGATTTCTTTGACTGGGTGACCAGAGAGTTGGACCGAGGGAGAGCTCTAGATGTGGTGTATTTAGATTTCAGTAAAGCCTTTGACACTGTTCCTCACAGGCGACTTATAAACAAACTGAGCACCCCTAGGGATCGACCCTAAAGTTACTGCTTGGGTTAGAAATTGGTTGGGTGGGAGGTGACAAAGAGTACAAGTAAATGGAGCTCACTCTGAGGAGAAGGATGTTACCAGTGGTGTGCCCCAGGGATCTGTCCTTGGTCCGATTCTTTTTAACATCTTTGTTAGTGATATAGCGGAAGGGCTGTCGGGTAAGGTTTGCCTCTTTGCAGATGATACCAAAATCTGCAATAGAGTAGACACCCAGGAAGGTGTAGATAACATGAGGAGGGATCTAGCTAAGCTTGAAGAATGGTCTAGAATTTGGCAGCTGGGATTTAATGTTAAAAAATGTAAGGTCATGCATTTGGGCTGCAGCAATCCAAGGGAGCAATACAGTATAGGAGGTAAAGTACTTTTGTCCACTAAAGAAGAGCGGGACCTAGGCGTGGTTGTGTCTGATGATCTTAAAGTAGCTAAACAGGTAGAAAAGGCGACGGCAAAAGCTAGAAGAATGCTTGGGTGCATACGGAGAGGAATGGCTAGCAGAAAAAAGGAGGTGATAATGCCTCTGTATAAGTCTTTGGTGCGACCTCATTTGGAGTATGGTGTGCAATTCTGGAGACCGCACCTTCAAAAGGATGTGAACAGGATGGAGTCGGTGCAGAGGGTGGCTACTAAAATGATTAGTGGGCTTCAGTATAAAGCATATGAGGACAGACTTAAGGATCTTAATATGTACACCTTAGAGGAAAGGTGGGATAGAGGTGATATGATTGAGATGTTTAAATACCTCTGTGGCATAAATGTTCAGGGAGAGAGCCTCTTTCAATTGAAAGCAAGTTCTGCTACGAGGGGACATGGGATGAGGGTGAAGGGAGATAGATTCAGGAGTGATATGCGGAAATATTTCTTTAAGGAAAGAGTAGTGGATCCATGGAATAGTCTCCCAGTGGAGGTGGTAGAGATGAGGACAGTAACTGAATTCAAATAGCATGGGACCAACACAGAGGATCTCTAAAGGTAAAAAGTGGACTGTTGTAGTTGTTATGGAAGGACAGACTAGATAGGCCATGTGGTCTTTTTCTGTCATCATGTTTCTATGTTTCTATGACACCAGGGGGAGGGAGATAGGCTGTCAGCAAGACTTTCAGAATTCAGTCCTCAGCTGCTGGAGGAGGTTTACCCTAATGTCCTGGACTGGCCCGGAAAGAACTCAAGGAAAGACAATTAGCAGGTAAGGTCTAATTTCTCCTTTTCTTTCTTGGCCACTGCTGCACACTGGGTGGAGGGTTTCAACATGTTAACAACAATGACGCCTAAATTTTTATCCTGGGTGGTGGTGCCTAATTTAGAACATTGCATCATGTAATCATAGTTTGGATTGTTCTTTCCTAGGTGCATAACTTTCCACTTGTCCACATTAAATTTCATCTGTCATTTGAACGCCCAGTCTTCAAATTTATCAAGGTTCTCTTGCAAATTTTTTACAATCCTCATGGGTTTTAACAACTATGAATAATTTTGTGTTAAGTGAAAATTTGATTACCTCACTCATTATTTCCATTTCCTGTTCATTTATGAATATGTTAAAAGGCAGCGGACCCAGCACAGATCCCTGGGGTACTCCATTATTCACCTTTCTCCATTGGGAAAATTGGCCATTTAGCCCTATCCTCTGCTTTTTATCTTTTAACTAGTTCCTGATCCACAATAGTGCACTGCCTCCTATCCCATGACTTTTTAATTTTGCCAAGAGTCTCTCATGATGGACCCTGTCAAAGGCTTTTTGAAAATCCAGATACACTGTCTCACCTTTGTCTACCTGTTTATTAACACCTTCAAAAAACACAACAGATTAGTAAGACAAGACCTTCCTTGGCTAAAGTCATGTTGACTATCTCCCATTAAGCCATGACTATCTACATGTTCAGTAATTTTGTTCCTTATAATGGTTTCAACCATTTTTCACGGTACATCAGGCTAACCAATCTGTAGTTTCCTGGATCACCTCTGGAATCCTTTTAAAAAATTGGTGTCACATTGGCCATTCACCAATCTTCATGTATTACCAATGATTTTAATGATAGTTCATAGATTTTTAATAGTAGGTCTGCAATCTGATATTTCAGTTTCTTCAACTCCCTTGAATGTATACCATCCAGTCCAGATGATTTGCTATTCTTCAGTTTATGAAATAGTTGCAATACATCTTCCCAGTGTATCGATATTTCTTTCTTCTGCGGCATCACCTTTAAATACCATTTCAGTCATGGGTAACATCCCTACATCTTCCTCAGTAAAGACCGAAGCAAAGAATTCATTCAGTCTCTCTGCTATGGTGTTGTCCCCTCTTAGTGCCCCTTTTAACCCTCTATCATCTAATGGTCCAACTGACTCTTTCACAGTTTTTTTGGCAAGAATGTACTTGAAAAAGTCTTTATTGTGCATTTTTGCTTCCACAGCAAGCTTCTTCTCAAATTCTCTCTTTGCCTGCCTTATCAATGCTAAATGATTCAAGATTGCAAGGATAGGGTTTGCAATCATAGGTCTATCATTCTCGACTGGGACTTTTCCCCCAAAGCCTGAAGCAAACAGCCATCAGACCGCTACTAAAAAACATCAAGTTAGACCCAGAAAAGATGGACTCCTACAGGCCAATTTCAAGCTTCCCACTTCTGGCAAAAATCATTGAGAAGGTCATACAATGCCAACTTCACGACCACATTGAGACTAGCACACCCCTCGACCCCTGCCAGCACAGATTCCGGGAATCACATGGGGTGGAAACGCTGTTGACCACATTATTCAACACATTGACCATTGGCTTGGATAACATCAGACAAGGGTTTGCCCAGATCATCTTGGACATTGCAGCAGCCTTTGACACTGTGTGCCACGAAATTCTCCTGACGCGTCTCAGTGAGAAGGGCATATAGGGCACCGCGCTAGCCTGGTGTGCATCGTATTTAACAGATAGATGCCAGCATGTTCGCATCGGCCCCTCCATCACCTCAACCTTTCCTGCAAGAGAAAGGCGTGCCACAGGGATCCTCACTCTCAGCCCTACTATTCAATGTATACATGCAGCCCATTTGCAACCTCATCCGCTCTTTCAAAATTAATTGCCTAATCTACGCCGACAATGTGTTACTATACATGCCTATCTCGACAGATCGATGCTGTCACGGATTGGCTACACACGCAGAAACTCTGAATACATTAAAAAAAAAACAGAGGTCCTCTTTATCACCAGGAACCCAACATTCACTCCACCCACCTCACTGAAGGTGCAGGACGCAGAGCTCCTCAGCAAGCCCATAGTTCGGTACCTAGCTGGATCAACAGCTCAATATGAAGGCCCAAATAAGCAACATGGTCAAGGCGTTCTATAACAAAATTCGGACGCTTCGCCAGCTGTTGTCGCAAGGCCCTGCAGAGCTCTACCACTTTTATGTATTCCTATACTCCTGCTTTTATGGTGGCTGATGTACCTGAGCTGCCGCATACAGATGTTCCATTAATAATGTCTGTTTAGATATTTTGTAGTAGATTGTTAGGCTGTTCTTATAGTGGGCCTATGCAGGCCCAAAGGGGGGATTGTTAGGAAATAATAATAATGCTTAGTTTAAGTGCATATACAGGAGGCCTGCACAAGAGAAATCAGAATCCTATATATGTGCCCTTTGTACATTCTGGTGGGTATGGAAAAGGAATGTGCTGTGCTAAGCTAAACTGATTGTTCTACTCAGGGATGACTTGTATTTGCACAGTTACTGATAAGCTATAGTGGGCCCCAAGAGATGGGTGGATGATGTATGAATATGTTTCTGATAATGTATAAAATACGGACAATCCCTCCACCCTTTGGAATAAACTTGCATACTTTTCCTTCTGTCTGGTCTGTGAGTTTTATTACCCTGGATTCCAGCCAGCCAGAGCAGCACACCGCAGTGTTTTCTTTCAGCCACCTGCGACAACTGCTAGAGCCAGAAGACTTTTGGACAGTCTACCAAGCACTTGTAATTCCTCACTTCGACTATGCGAATGCCATACTACACGGTCTCCCAAAAAACACGCTGAATCCCCTGCAACTGGCAATGAATGCGGCCGCCAGAATCCTGTACGGAGCCTCCAGGAGGGAACATATAATCCCAATCATGAAACACCTGCATTGGCTCACGGTCCACTGCAGGATCTCCTTTAAGATTCTAACGATGACCTACAAAACCATCAAAAAATGCTCCTCCACCTCACTCACAGATCTCATACAGACCACTCCCCTCAACAGAGTAAGGAGATCGGCCACTCTCAATACTCTGAAACTCCCGAGGGCGATCAAAAATGCTCAAAGGCAACTAGAAACAGAGCTTTCACGCTATATGCACCAACATGCTGGAACGTCCTGCCACCTGCCATCCGGGCTATCAATGACCTCACCCAGTTCAGGAAGGCATTGAAGCACTATCTGTTCCTCCAGCACTACACCGAACCTGATGACAACCCGCAGTCAGTCACACTCAGGAACCAGGTTGATGCCCCCAATGCAGCCACTCCACGAGTCTGCTGCCCAGCCCGCTAGACCCCAATCCACTCAATGGGTAGAGGTATACTCCCCTGCCCTATCATCATGTATTTAGCTGAGCCAATTTGTAAATAGTCAAGCTGTCCTCATGACATATGACAGCATGTATATAGCTGAGCCGATGTGTAAATAGTGTTGAGCTGTCCTCTTAACTTACGACAGCAAGTTACCCTGTACATAGCTACCCTGTTAACCCTGTATATAATCCCCTGTTTATTGTAAGTCCAGTGTAGGCTTGCCCGCACTGCACAAATCGGTTACCTGTAAACCACACTGATTTTTAAAGAGTGCGGTATAGAAGAGACATTAAATAAATAAATAAAATGGAGTGGAGGAGTGGCCTAGTGGTTGGGGCAAGGTACTTCAGGCTGGAAGGTCAGGGGTTCAAATCCCACTAGAGGACAGCAACCTTGGGCCAGAAGGACTGGGGTTTCTAGTCCCACAGGTGCTCCTTGTGGTCTTGGGCAAGCCACTTAACCCTCCATAGCCCATGTTCCCTGTAAAATAGTTATCTCCAAGTTATAATGCCCTGTTCAATGTAATTTCAGTTTGTTCAATGTAAACCGCACTGATGCAGAATAGCATGGTATATAAGAGAATATAAATAAATAAATAGGGTTTGCTGTTGCCAGGTACAAAAATTTCTGTCTTCCAGACTTTCCAAGAAGATATGACAATTTTGTTTGTGCAGGTTGACAACCTCTGTTTCTGCACTGCCATTGATGGGTTGTTCACGGTTTTGGGCTGTGAGCATGACACACAACAATCGTGCCTTTTTATGGATTTGTCACTGTTAAGTGCAATGACAATGTGCAGCCTTCAATACCTATTGCCCTTCCAGCGCACATGAAAGACATCTACAAAAACATGGAACTGTTGTTGAAACACATGCAGTACGATAATGACAACTGGAACATCTGTGATGATCTAAAAGTAGTGGCACCGCTCCTAGGAATCCAGCTCGGGTTTACCAAGTACTGTTTCATTAGTGAATGAGCTCCTGTGCTAGAGAGTCTCATTACATTAAAAAGAACTGGCAGCTCCATAAGCATTTGGTTCCTGGAAAGAAAAATGTGTCACATGAACCACTTGTCAATACAAGTAAGATATAAAAACTTGGATTGATGAAAAACTTCATGAAAGCGATGGGCAGTGAAGGTGAAGGATTTTGATATTTGAGACAGATTGTTTCCAAGAATAACTGATGCAAGTTTAAGGAAGCCATTTTTGTGGGTCCACAAGACAGACATGTCATCTATGACAAGCAGTTCGAAGATCTGCTAGTGGGGCCTGAGAAAATTGCATGGAAGGCATTCAGGGATGTTGTTGAGAATTTTCTTGGCAATTACTGGGCAACAAACTGCATTCAGCTGGCTGACAACATGCTCAAGCACACAAAACCATGAAGCGGAACATGTTGCTGAAGATTCATTTTCTGCATTCACACTTGGACTTCTTCCCTGCTAATCTTGGTGCAATCAGCGACAAACATGGTGAAAGGTTTCATCAGGACATTGCGACGATGGCTCCATGTGGCTTCTGACCGGCTTCCATCAGCGCTACTGATGGTTTGTCCATTGGATCTGAGTTGAGTGATGCTGAGACCTGATGTACGAACAGCACCACGTAGACCTATAATTGTCCCTAGATGGCTGGAAGCACCTAGCTTGGTGCAAGCAGAGTGCCACACTTTGGAAGCAGTGTAGGAGGATCGGCCTCCGACGATATCACCGCCTGTGGCAACAGGCCAGAAGGAGCAAGGGTCTTCCTTGGAGTCCAGAGGCTCTTTTCTGTCATCTCCCCCAGGAGCAGCTTTGCCTTCTGGTTCACTGGATGCACAGAAGAGACCTGCTGTTGTGACTCTGGACCTGTGATGCCATTCAAGATTTTGGAGCCTCTTTTTCAACTTTGTCTTTGAATGTGGAGAGTGGAGGATCAGTCAGACTACATAACACCAGGCCACGAAATTGGAATCCCTGGAAGCCAGAATGGCTGGTATGAGTGACTTCAGAACTGTGTAGGTAAGAAAAGGAATTTTGTACATCGGTGCTTAGAATATTTTGTGAATCAGTTAAGGAAGAATAATTTGAGGATGACTAACTTCCCTAAGTCCCCCTCGATTCCTCCACTGGAGATGGTTAGGAGGCACTTTAGAGAAGTTTTGGAAATTCCATCTGAATCATTGCCCATTCTGGTTAGAGCGCAATATCTGACTTTCCCAGGCCATGTGGAAGAAACTTCCATGTTGCACAAGAGGGAGCCCAGGAAAGTTTACATCTAATGGAGTTCCTGGAATCATCATTGGAAGTTATTACACAGAGTACTACCTCGATTGTGACCTTTGCCCTAGAACCTAATCGCAATATGTTTTTTGCCGGGACATCCAAGTAGGCATGGGGCATGGCGGAAGTATGTCTGGGGCAGTGCAATGGATTTAAACAATCCCACTTGATTTCCGAAATCTCAGGGACATCTGCGATCCTGTCCAAGCTTAGAGCTGTGCTTGAATAGGTATTGGGAAAGTGCTTGTTTTGACCGTAAAACATTCAGAGGTTTGTAGAGAAGACAGCACGTCACCATCCCTAGTATTCTACACAATCACAATGATAGCAGCAGTGGGATTCCAACCCTGGCTTCCCTGACCTTAGCCCACTACTCTAACCATTAGACGAGTCCTAGACATCCACAGTCTGGAATACTATTCCTGGGATGTCTATGTAGACGTTCCCCCCTTGCCCCCCAAATGTTCATATTGGGCACGTTCATGTTTGTGAAATCATGCCCGAACTCGCATCTGCTGCTTATTTTTCAAACGTTCTGGCTTGGAGGTCCCAGATTGCACTTCAACGTCATCTGTTAAATGTGCCTTTACACGTGTGACTTCAGACCCCACCTGAAGACCATCCCAAATGTTACCCCACTTTTTGAGTGAAATTTTATAAGGAACTGCCTACTTAAGCATGAAAGCAGGCGCCTACTTGGGAATATTTTATAAAGGAAAGTAGTTGCTTATTTTCCTTTATAAAATGCTAGCGTTAAGTGGCAAAAATTACCCTTAACTTAAGGTGTGGACATTTTACGCCAGCCTTCGAGTAAATGTGTGTGCCTATATTTTGCAAGTATGTGCATAAATTCTAGTATTTTTATAATCGATGTGTTACTCGCACACTCTGCTCCTGCGCACATCCATCAGCTATGTACATGCCATGAAATCAATGCGTGCCCTTTTACTCTTGGCGTTATTTTATAAGGAGCCATTTCTCCCTCACATTCCCCCTCCCCCCCCACGTAAATGACTGAAATAGCCCCATTTAGGTGCCTACTCACAGGAGCCTCTTTACAAAATTACCCTTTTGTAGACAAATTTTGGCCATATAGCGACTTATACAGTCAAAATGAATCTAATGCCCGTGTCAGCAAATTCAGAGAAAAGTATTTATGCAGCTAGCACCTCTGCTGATCTATAATTGCATTCACTCTGCAGCTCTTCACTACCTTTCCTTTCTTATCTCTCCCTACACCCCCCCCCCCCTCAGGAACTCCGCTCTTCTGGCAAATCACTTCTATCTGTGCCCTTCTCTTCTATTGCTAACTCCAGACTTCGCTCCTTTCTCCTTATGCCTGGAACAAACTACCTGAGTCTATACGTCAGGCGCCTTCTCTGAACCTTTTCAAATCCAGGCTATAAACTCCCCTCTTCACTGTTGCTTTCGGATCTTGACTCACCTGATCTCCTTTGTGTTTCCTTACCATTCCCTCTAGATGTATCCCTGTCTACGCCTACTGTGCTGTCTGTCTTGACTAGATTGTAAGCTCTGATGAGCAGGGACTGTCTCTTACATGTCTGTGCAGCACTGCGTATGTCTTGTAGCGCTATACAAATGCTCAGTAGTAGTAACATTGTTAGTACACTTTCTCAGTTCTTGTGCTGACATCTCTGGGCCGGCACAGTCACCGGACTAAGTTAAGCACTGGCTCTTAATCTGTATATTCAGTGTTGACTGGTGACCGTCCCACCACTTTCCATAGACTGAATATCACCACTAAATAGCTAATTTGTGAGGCTGCCTTCACTCCTCCCCTAATTTGGTCCACAGTGATATAGACCGTAGAGGGCTGTTTACTGATTTAAATGGCCCAACATTATCAATATAATTTTTGCAATGAGGAGTTATGCATTGATCCCCTGACACCCAGCACATCACTCCCTTATAACTGACTGCTGGGATTCTGACTTGTGCATTAAGGGAGAGCGAAGCTCGATAGCACATTCTCCTAATATCTCTTGGACGTTCTACCAGGCAGTATAAATGCAAATACTGAATTAATTTCTTTTTATTTCAAACTAGATCTTGCACTAGAGGCTCTTTGGGATCTTCCTTGCCCTATACAGTACAAATGACTATTATGAACCTGAATTCTGTGGACTGTGATGCTCAGTATCATTGGATCTGTGAGAAATCTATTATCAAGTTGAAGACGGATTATGATCTTGCAGTGGTATCTAAAGATAAAGTGTGAATATCATTTGACATCTCTGTACACCAGCTATAGATTAGTCTGTTTCTCATGGATTTGTACAAGCCTGTATCTCATAGTAACATAGTATATGACAGCCGAAATAGGCCATCATATTCATGCAGTCTGCCTAGTTCTCCTGTCTGATACATCCTGACTGACAGCCAGAGTGTGACCAGAAGGACTGTCAGGACTGTCTTGTGTCTTCCTTCTTTTAACTCCACCACCTTGAACAGACATACAAACTCCCCACTCACTTCCCCCTTCCGTATCTAAATGTGAGGCTCTAAATGGTCAATATCATCTGGCCTCTTGGGTTCCTCACGTGGTCTACTAGAACAGCTTGTCACTATGAGTGCCTATGTTTCTGCTAAAAACTCTGAAAAGGAGCCTTGTAGAAGCCTACTTTATGAAGGCAACACAATCACCTGTGTGCTTTTTGGAAAAGGTTGCCAGACCTAGCTCTAAGTGCTCCCATATGCCCTCATAGATTTCCACATCTCTGCAGATGGTGTAAATGCCTATACAAAACTGTACCTATATATATCATTTGTAAATATGTTATGCTCCCAATCTACTGCATGTTACCCCCCAACCTATGTTTATTATATGAGTTCTCTGTAATTGTTCTGTTCTTGAGTTATACTGTAAACCACTTTGATTCTAATGATAAAACAATATTAAAAAAACGTGTTAAATAAATAAATGTGTGTGGCCACTCTACTCATGTACCCATGCAGTTTATAAAATACAAATTTATATCACAACTCTCTCTCCGCTCTGCCCAAACCATGCCCCCAAGTAGCAGAAAAGCAGACACACTTCTAGAAACCTTTACAAACAGGCCTTCTACCTAGGGGGAAAGAGACCTGTGAAACGTTTTCAATAGGTGTTAACGCCTGGTGGCAGGTAAAAAGGCCATTCTGAAAGACTCCTTCTATCCAAGCAAGGACTGTTAATCACCCAGGAAGTTGGTCACAGCTTACCTCAGAAGCACAGGCATAAATAGCTCAACCAGAGTTCTGTGATCCTCAGTCTTGAAGGACTAGAAAAGGGGACTGCTACTTTTGGAGAGAGATCTGCAATTGTGAGCATATACCTCTGGGAGGTTTTCTGAAGGAAATTCTTTGGATTAAAGCTAATTAATCTGTGAACCCAGTGTATTTGATAAATCAGTCAGGGCCTAGTAGCAGCAGTTTAAGTTTAAATTTAAAACACAAAAGAGAGCTTTCTGGTTAGATTTCATACCCAGCAGAGAGCTTGTAGTTTAAATTTAATACTCACTCAGGGCCTAGTATCAGCAAAGTACTTTTAGTTTAAATTTAAAATAAGAAGAGAGCTTTCTGCTTAAATTTAAACCCAGCAGAGAGCTTGTAGTTTAAATTTATTACGCACTCAGGGCCTAGTATCAGCAAAGTACTTTTAGTTTAAATTTAAAACACAGAAGAGAGCTTTATGGTTAAATTTAGAACCCAGCAGAGAGCTTTTGGTTTAAATTTCATAATAAGTCAGAGCCTAGCAGCAGCAAAGAGCTTTAATTTAAATCAAATCAGAATATAACTTAGCATAAAAGGCAAAACAGCGTCAGTATTCTTTGATCAACAAATAAAGTTTTCTTGAGACCTTTACAAAGAGGCCTTCTACCTAGGGGGCAAGAGACCTGTGAAACCTTTTCAATAGGTGTTAACGCCAGGTGGCAGGTCAAAAGGCCATTTTTAAAGACTCCTTCTATACAAGCAAGGACTGTTAATCACCCAGGAGGTTGGTCACAGATTACCTCAGCAGCACAGGACAGGGTACTGTGTAGCACCTCTCTTTTAATAAGTGTTATTTCCCTCCCTCCCCAACACCCACCCACCCCTGGGATAATCGTAGTTTTATAGGTACTTACACATCATAAAGGAAAAGAGGTGCTCTCAGGTGCAGCTCATTATCCAAATCAGTCATAAACTAAGGACCTGAGATTAATTAATCTTCAGGTGAACAAGGTATATTAAATGTATTAGGTACAATTTTATTAGTATAAGTATCCATAGCAACCCTTAGTAAGTAAAGAACTTAAAGATCTAAACACAAGCTTAAAACTAAGATGCAGACAGCAGTCCAACAGCAAGATGGGGGTTTTCCAGTCTTTTGCATTGAGTGTCACATGTATGATTTTCTCCCAGTTGGTGAGAGGTCTTACATGTGCACTAGGTGCAAGGAGCTCTTTATTCTCAGGGAATGAGTCCGTTCTCTAAAGGCTAGAGTAGCAGACTTGGAATACATAAGAAAGACAGAGAGGTACATAGACGAGACCTACAGGGATATAGTCCTGAAGTCCCACCTCCAGTCTGGCAGCATCCCTGTTGCCATGGAGGAGAGAGGTCACGTGAGAGGAGATCATCCCCTGGTGTGGCAGAAAGTGATCCCGTAACTAGGACCTGTCCTCCAAGTGATGTAAAATCCTCTCACACCGAGGAAGTTTCTATAGGGCCATGTGCCCATGAGGGAAGGGTTAGGACAGCCGTTATAGTTGGTGATTCGATCATTAGGCATTTATTTATTTTATTTATTTATTTAACTGTATTTATATCCCGCTTTTCACCGGGTCAAAGTGGTGTTACATATAAGGGTGGGGGAAATTAAGTATCAGGGTGGGGGCCATCATCAGGTGGGCAACATTGATGATTTCGACATAAGACAAACTTTAGACATGGACAGTATAGTGCAGTTGTCGCTCAGAGGTTCATGATGGGTGAGTTCAGGGGTTGGTGCATTTTTTGGTGGGGGTTGTCCCAAAATATTCTTGGAATAGGATGGTTTTTAGCTGTTTTATGAATGACAGGAGATCGTTATTGTTTCTGAGGTGGCTCGGTAGAGAGTTCCATAGGGAAGGTGCATATAGTTCAAAGGCTCGGTTGCTTGTCCGTTGAGAGCATTTGATTTTTTTGTGAGGGACGGTGAGGTAGTTGCTGGAGGTTTGTCTAGTTGTTTTGCCGTGGGCTGGATGGGTCAGCAGGGTGCGAAGCTGGGTGTTTGGTGCTTGGTGGATGGCTTTGTGGGTGAGTAGGATGGATTTGTATTTAGTTCTTGCTTCGAAGGGAAGTATGTGTAGGTCTCTTAGAATTGGGGTGATGTGGTCGCTTTTCTTTGCTCTCTGAATGATTCTTGCTGTGGTGTTCAATGCAGTTCGGAGGGGGTTGGTCTGTGTGGCTGGTAGTCCATGGTAGATTATGTTGCAGTAATCCAGATGTGGGAGTGTCATAGCTTGCATCACCGTCCTGAAGTCCTGAGGTTCGAGGAGAGGTCTGAGGCATTGCACTGTTTTTGCTTTATGGAATATATTTCCTGTGGTTTTGGTAATTTGCTGCTTGAGGGTTAGAGCTTGGTCAATGATAATGCCTAGATATCTTATGTGTGGCTGTATTTGGATGCATGTGGTTTGTAAATGGGGGCACTGGGCGTGAATGTCCACAGTCTTGGCAAAGGCAAATACTATTATGACTTGCAAAGGATTGTGGGGAATGTAGTCCATTCATACCAGAATCAGCCGTTCACAAAATAATGAGTTGTGTTGCTCGAGTGTAAGCAAAGAAAAATATATTTTATTTATGGGGTTATTTCTCCCACACAGATTTACTTGGTAACACAAAAGGATACTTGCTTTCAGTATTGTACTTAGGGAAAACAAATCATATCAGCAACTGAACTTCTTATGCAATCAAACAATAAAGACCTTGATGGGGAACAGAAAAGGTCTTTTTGAGGGCTCCTGCTAATAACTCTTAGCAGTGCTCCAAAAGCAAAAACAAAACCCAAAAGTAACCAAAAACTGTTCTTTTTCAAGGATAACTTCCTTCTATTTTCACACACACACAGAAGTTTCCTTTCAGAGCTCACATGCAATTGTGCATGGCTTAATTACAAACAATTGGCCAGCTGCAAACACCTTTGCTGGTTTACTTTCTATACGTGGCTCAAATCCTACCCTAAAGCTTTCTTGCAGGCTTTTCTGGGTAGATAAAAGAACAAGTTATAGGTCCCTTTTGATGGTTGTTGTATTTGTGAAAGTATTTTACCACAGCAGCCTATTCAGAGAGCAATCCATGTATTCACTCTGATCATTTAAAATATCTCCTTCTTCTTCAACTATCATAGAATCAACATCATGGTCTGGCTCAGAGGAATTCCTTAATGGAGCACTCTCAGGACAATACTTGTTTCCCTGCTGTCTTCCAAGTGAAGAGCTAGGGCATAGATCAGTGTTCATACCTGAGCTTCCTTTGCTGTTAGGTTTCCTCTCCAGATATCCTGGCCAGTAAGTAGTCCAGCTTTTATGTCCAGCCTTCCAATCAAGATCCCTGGAAACTGGGTCTCTCTTCACATACCTTCTTGCACTGGTCTTAGGGCCCCTTCCAAATGCAGCTGTCTCCCTCAAAGGTGCCGTCTGGGAATTCCTGGCTCTGTAACCCCACTCCTCTGGTTTCCTCCAGTCCAATGGAGTTTGCTTGCCTCAGGAATGACTCCCAACACACGTACTGCTGTGAGCTCCTTCTTTAGACCTCCAAGATCTTTTCCTCTTCTTCCTTCCACGTTGCTGCTGCTTCTTGCTCTCTCTGTCCTTCAGCTCTGAGTTCCTCCACTGATTCTGTGTAGAATATGTTTTACTTTTAACTTGCTTAGAGGGATACTCCACCATAGCACAGCTCAGCTGTGCTGAATCAAGCCCTGCCCTTGGAGATGAGTGATTGGGGATTACCTCATAGCTCTCCTGATTGAACACACTTTTCCCCACTTTAGCTCTTCTAGAGGCTGTTTGAAACCTGGTGCATTCTGGGACTGGTAGTCTTTTATGAGAACATTCTGTTTTAGTATTTCTACCAGAAAAGACAGGTTGCTTGTTCAGTGCCAATTCACCTCTATTATAGCTCCTTCCTGAACTATGATAAGCTTCCTTATCACAGATTCCTATGTTGAGGTGCGTAGGTGGTGTGAAATCTGGATCTTTTGTTACTATGAGGGCTTCAGTTTTCTTTATCTTTATGGATAAGTTGTTTTCTTGTAGCCAGTGGGACACTTCGGAGAAGCATGCTGAAAGTTGTATATTTGTTGGGTTTGTGGTTGTAATTGGGGCATAGAGCATGATATCATCAGCATATATATGGAAGTTGATGTTGTGGGTACGTATGATTGAACAGAGTGGTTGTAGGTAGATGTTGAAGAGCATGGCTGATAGCGTGGATCCTTGAGGTACTCCTTGGTGTTGCTGGAAGGGGGGTGAAGTCAAGGTGCTGGTATGGATCAGTTGTTGTCTATTGGTTAGGTAGGATTTAAACCATTGAAGTGCGGTGTCTTTGATCCCGATTGGCTGCCGTCTTCATATGAGGATGTTATGGGAGATGGTGTTGAAGGCTGCTGATATATCAAGGAAGATCATGGCATATCCAGAATGTTTTTCTTGGGTTCCTATGATGAGGGTGTTCATTAGTGTGTTCATGAGGGTTTCGACTCCATGTAGTGGGCGGAAGCCGTGTTGTTGAGGGTCTAGTATGTTGTTGATGTCTAGGTGTTCTTGAAGCTGCTGTTGGACTATCTTCTCGATTATCTTGGCGGTGAATGGTAGGCTTGCTATCGGTCTGTAGTATGCAGGGTCTAGGGGATCTAGGTTTTGTTTTTTTAGGGATGGTCGAATGATTGTAGTTTTGAGGATGTCTGGCATGTGACCTTGGGAGAAGGATTCGTTGACAATATGGGCTAATGGTGTGCTCAGGTCTTCTTTGGATTTCTTTATCCAGTCGGTGGGGCAGGGGTCCAGCGGAGAGGTGGTGGTGTTTAGGCGGGAGATGGTGGATGATATTTCTTCTGCAGTGGTTTCTTTGAAGGTGGTCCAGTCACTGTGTATGGTGGGGTGGTGGTTTGTTGTAGTTGCCTCGGAGTTCGGATGTAGGTTTTGTGGTAGTTGGAGCTGTTTGTATTGTTGGGCCAGTATCTCTGGTGGAATCTTCAGTAGCTGGTTAGAGTTATTGGGTGCTTTTGTCAGTTGTTTGACAATCTGAAAGAGTTCACGAGGTTTATTTATGGATGTGTTTATGATTTTCGTGTGGTAGGTTTTCTTTGCTTTGTCGGTTTCAGAGTGGTATGCGTTGAGTTCATATAGGTATTTTGTTTTGTCGCTGTCATTTTTGGTTTTTCTCCATTTTCTTTCTGTTCTTCTGAGTTTTGTTTTTAGTTTTCGGAGACTGGGAGTAAATCATCTGGCTTTTGTGGACGTAGGTCTTGTGGTGGCTTTATTTGTCGGTGCTTCAGACGCAGTGGAGATTGTGGTATTCCAGTTGCGAATTAGGTCATCAATGTTACTGGAGTTTGTTTGTAATTTAGGTAGAGTTTGTGCTAAGAAGTCCTCTTTGTTGAATGTTTTAAATCTTCTAGCGTGGTGTCCGTCTTCCTTGTTGGTCATAGGTTTGTAGGTGTGGGATAAGGTAAGGAGGCAGTGGTCTGACCAAGGTACAGGTGAGATCTGCAGGTTCTTGCATGCGGAGGCAGTTAGAGAGTTTAGGAATATGAGGTCCAGTGTGTTTCCTTTTTCGTGTGTGGGTTCTTGTATGATCTGTATCAGATTCATTGCTGTCATGGTGGTGGTGAAGGTTTCTGCTTGTGTCTCTTGAAGTGAAGGGAGGTTAAAGTCTCCTAGGATGATTTGTTCCTTTGCTGAGCTGGTACTTTCAGATATGAATTGTAGCATCTTTGGTAGGTCAGTATTTGTGGTGGGTAGACGGTAGATTAGACATATTGAAAGGTGTTTATTGGTGAGGGTGAGGAGGTCTGCTTCGTTGGTGGTTTCTGAAGAATGGATCCTGAGGTGGAGGTCGGCTTTTGCTACGATGGCTATACCTCCACCTTTGGAGTGTGCTCGGGAGCAGTGATGGAGGTTGTATCCTTTTGGGGTTAATTGGGTCATTATCACTGTGTTGCTGTCTGTTAGCCAGGTTTCTGTTAGACATAGGATGTCAATCTTCTTGGTTGTGATTAGGTCCTGGAGCATGTGATATTTGTTTCTGACTGAGCGTGCGTTTATTAGTGAGATGGAGAGGTGGTGGTAGTTTGGGGGGTTGGGGGTATGGGTTGGTGTATGATGTGTGTAAGAGTGGTTTTGTTTAGGGTTGCATGAGTGTGTGGGTTGTGCTGTTGTGATGTTAGGCCAGAGTAGGTTATTGGGTGTGCCTGTGGGGGAGGGGTAGAGGGTCAGGAGAGGAGTGAGGAGGTAGATGGGGGCTAAGAAGGGTGGCATGTTCTGTGCAAGTACCTGGTGTTTGGGGGCCAAGGTGTGTTTCAGTGTTGATCCCTTGGAGTGGTGGGGTCTTTAGTCGTTGTTGTTGTATTTCTGCTGCTGTAGTGGGTTGGAGTGTTCGTCGGTGCAGCAGATGCTGTGGTGGAGTTTGTTTCGCCGATTTGGGCTCCAGAGTTCTTGTCGGGTATGGTCCTGTTTGCGCCTCTGTGCCGCGCATCAGGTGCGGGTGCGCCCTGCAGGGACGCCGCTTATATGTGTGCTGAGGCTGCCGCGGGCTTTTCTCCCACTGCCCCGATTGGGCAGGAGCTCAGCAATGGAGTCGGGCAAATGGCAGCGACTCCCTCGGTACAGGGACGCCACTTATATGTGTGCTGAGGCTGCCGCTGGCTTTTCTCCCACTGCCCCGATTGGGCAGGAGCTCAGCAATGGAGTCGGGCAAATGGCAGCGGCTCCCTTGGTGCAGGGACGCCGCTTATATGTGTGCTGAGGCTGCCGCGGGCTTTTCTCCCACTGCCCCGATTGGGCAGGAGCTCAGCAATAGAGTCGGGCAAATGGCAGCGGCTCCCTCGGTGCAGGGACGCCGCTTATATGTGTGCTGAGGCTGCCGCGGGCTTTTCTCCCACTGCCCCGATTGGGCAGGAGCTCAGCAATGGAGTCGGGCAAATGGCAGCAGCTCCCTCGGTGCAGGGACACCGCTTATATGTGTGCTGAGGCTGCCGTGGGCTTTTCTCCCACTGCCCCGATTGGGCAGGAGCTCAGCAATGGAGTCAGGCAAATGGCAGCGGCTCCCTCGGTGCAGGGACACCGCTTATATGTATGCTGAGGCTGCCGCAGGCTTTTCTCCCACTGCCCCGATTGGGCAGGAGCTCAGCAATGGAGTCGGGCAAATGGCAGCAGCTCCCTCAGTGCAGGGACGCCGCTTATATGTGTGCTGAGGCTGCCGCGGGCTATTCTCCCACTGCCCCAATTGGGCAGGAGCTCAGCAACGGAGTCGGGCAAATGGCAGCGGCTCCCTCAGTGCAGGGACGCCGCTTATATGTGTGCTGAGACTGCCGCTGGTTTTTCACTCACTGCCCTGATTGGGCAGGAGCTCAGCATGTAGATAGCTGGGTGGCTGGTGGACATGAGGATCGACTGGTAACATGCCTGCCTGGTGCGAAGGTAGTGGACCTCACTCGCCAGCTAGATAAGGTCTTAGATAGTGCTGGGGATAAGTCTGCTGTCTTGGTACATGTCGGTACCAATGACATAGGAAAATATGGTAGGGAGGTTCTGGAGGATAAATTTAGGCTTTTAGGTAGGAAGCTGAAATCCATAACTTCCAGGGTAGCGTTCTTCGACATGCTTCCCGTTCCACGCACAGGACCCAAAAGGCAGGCAGAGCTCCGGAAACACAATGTGTGGATGAGACGATGGTGCACGGATGAGGGTTTTGGATTTGTTAGAAACTGGGGAACATTCTGGGGAAAGTAGGGGCTCTTCCGAAGGGAAGGGCTTCACTTAACCGGGATGGAACCAGGCTGCTGGCATTGACCTTTAAAAAGGAGATAGCACAGCTTTTAAACTACATAATAGGGGAAAGCCAACAGTAGCACAAGAGCGCATGGTTCGGAAGAATGTATCCTTGAAGTATACTACCAAAAGCAGAGAGGTTCCAAAAAAGAGTAAAGTAGCCCAAATGTCCTCGAGTATGGAACAGACGGAGCTTAAAGATCCCAAATTACCCATGTTTACCAATAGCCAAATTAATATGAATAAAATACAGTCTCTAAAATGCTTGTATGCAAATGCTAGAAGCCTAAAAAATAAGATGGGAGAGTTAGAATATATAGCACTAAATGAGAGGTTAGATATGATTGGAATCTCAGAGACATGGTGGAAGGAGGACAACCAGTGGGACACTGTGATACCTGGGTACAAACTATATTGTAATGATAGAGCTGATGAAATTGGTGGAGGGGTTGCGCTCTACGATAGAGAGGGCATTGAGTCAGAAAGGATTAAAGTTTTGCAGGAAACAATATTTGCTATAGAATTTCTATGGATTGAAATTCCATGTAAAAAGGGGAAGGCGATGGCAGTGGGGGTGTACTATCGACCGCCTGGCCAGAATGAACAAATGGATGATGAAATGCTCAAAGAAATCAAGGAAACTATCAAAAGTTACTATGCAGTAATAATAATGAGTGATTTCAGTTACCCCAGTATCGACTGGGTCAGTGTCACGGCAGGACATGCTAGGGAGATAAAGTTCCTAGATGAAATAAATGACTGCTTCTTGGAGCAGCTGATTCATGAACCGGCCAGAGGGGAAGCCATATTGGATCTAGACCTTAGTGGAACACCAAATTTGATGCAAGAGATAAGGGTGTTGAGGCCATTTGGCAATAGTGATCATAGCATGATCACGTTTGATTTAATTAGTAGTGGAGAGATGGTAAGGAAATCCACAGTACTACCTTTTATCTTTGAAAGGAAGACTATGATAAAATGAGGAAAATAGTTTAGAAAAAACTAAAAGGAGCAATTGCAAAAGTTAAAGACTTACATCAAGCTTGGGAGTTATTTAAAAATACTATCTTGGAAGCCCAGTCCACACTTTAAGAAAAGTGGAAGGAAGTCCAAAAAACTGCCAGCATGGTTTAAAGGTGAGGTCAGAGAGGCTGTTGTTGCCAAAAAAGCATCTTTCAGGAAATGGAAAAAAGAGCCAAATGACGAAACCTGTAAACATCACAAGCACTGGCAAGTTAAATGCAAGGCATTGATAAGGCAGGCAAAGGGAGAATTTGAGAAGAAGCTTGCTGCGGAAGCAAAAACACAAAATAAAGACTTTTTCAAGTACATTCATAGCAAAAAAACTGTGAGAGAGTCAGTTGGTCCATTAGATGATAGAGGGGTTAAAGGGGCATTAAGAGGTGACAAGGCGATAGTGGAGAGACTGAATGAATTCTTTGCTTCAGTCTTTACTGAGGAAGATGTAGGGACATTACCCATGACTGAAGTGGTATTTAAAGGTGCGGAAAAATTGAAGGAAATATCGATACATCGGGAAGATGTATTACAACTATTAGATAAACTGAAGAGTAGCAAATCACCTGGACCGGATGATATACATCGAAGGGTGTTGAAAGAACTGAAATATGATATTGTAGACCTGCTATTAGTAATCTGTAAACTATCATTAAAATCATCTGTAATACCTGAAGATTGGAGGATGGCAAACGTAACGCAAATTTTTAAAAAGGGTTCCAGGGGTGATCTGGGAAACCATCATAAAGAACAAAATTGCTGAACAAAAGAAGACAAAGATCTTGACAACTGGCATAATCAACAGGTTCATCATTGAAGGAGAAGACATTGAAATCGTGAACAACTTTAATCTACTTGGATCAACTATCAATAAAGAAGCAACAAGCAGTCAAGAAATCAGATGACGCATTGCTCTTGGCAGAATGGCTATGAAAGCCCTAGATAAGATTCTCAAGAGCAGAGATGTCTCTCTCCATACAAAGATTTGACTTGTTCAAGCCATGGTATTTTCAATAACATCATATGGATGTGAAAGCTGGACAGTGAAAAATATAGACATGACGAAAATTGATGCCTTTGAATTATGGTGCTGGCGACGAATACTGTGTATACCATGGACTGCCCAAAGAACAAACCAGTCGATACTAGAGGAGATCAAACCTATGCTTTCTTTAGAAGCTCAGATGACAAGACTTCGACTTTCATACTTTGGACACATCATGCGAAGAGAGAGATCATTAGAGAAAGACATCATGCTTGGCAAGATAGAAGATCAACACAAAAGAGGAAGGCCAGCAATGAGATGGATCAATACAAAAACAGCAGCTACAGGTACCAGTCTGTCAACAATGAGCCGCCTTACTGAAGACTGAACAGAATTTAGGATAGCTATCCAGAGGGTCGCCATGAGTCGACTCCGACTCGACGGCACTTAACAACTTAACAACAACAATGGGAGACAGCCAACATGGCTTTAGACAAGGAAGATCTTGTCTTACTAATCTGTTATGATTTTTTTGAAGGTGTGAATAAACAGGTAGACAAAGGTGAGTCAGTTGATATAGTGTATCTGGACTTTCAGAAAGCCTTTGACAAGGTCCCTCATCAGAGACTTTTGGCAAAACTAAAGAGTCATGGGATAGGAGGCAGTGTACTATTGTGGATCAGGAACTGCTTAAAACATAGAAAGCAGAGAGTAGGGCTAAATGGCCAATTTTCCCAATGGAGAAAGGTGAATAGTGGCGTACCCCAGGGATTTGTGCTGGGTCCGCTGCTTTTTGACATATTCATAAATAACCTGGAAAAGGGAATAACGAGTGAGGTTATCAAATTTGCAGATGACACAAAACTATTTAAAGTTGTTAAAACCCAAGAGGATTGTGGAAAATTGCAAGATGATCTTGATAAATTGGAAGACTGGGCATCAAAATGCCAGATGAAATTTAATGTGGACAAGTGCAAAGTTATGCACCTAGGGAAGAACAACCCAAACTATGGATACACGATGCAAGGTTCCACATTAGGAACCACCACCCAGGAAAAAAGATTTAGGCGTCATTGTGGATAACATGTTAAAACCCTCGGCCCAGTGTGCAGTGGCGGCCAAGAGAGAAAACTGAATGCAAAGTATCATAAGGAAAGGAATGGAAAATATAACAAAGGATATTATAATGCCTCTATATCGTTCCATGGTGAGATTGCACCTTGAATATTGTGTGCAATTCTGGTCGCCGTATCTTAAAAAGGATATAGCGTTATTAGAAAAGGTTCAGAGAAGAGCCACCAAAATGGTAAAGGGGATGGAAGGATACCCCTATGAAGAAAGGCTAAAAGGGTTAGGGCTCTTTAACATGGACAAGAGACGGCAGAGGGGAGATATGATAGAAGTCTATAAATTAATGAATGGAGTGGAACGGGTAAACGTAGATGGATTGTTTACGTTATCAGAATATAGAAAGACTAGGGGACATGTAATGAAGCTACAAGGTAAACTATTTAAGACCAATAAAAGAAAATATTTTTTTCACTCAACGTGTAATCAAACTCTGGAATTTGTTACCGGAGGATGTAGTAAAGGCTGTTAGTGTAGCTGGGTTTAAAAAAGGTTTGGACAAATTCCTGGAGGAAAGGTCCATAAACCATTATTAGGACCCAGGATATCAATGCTTGACCCAATACAAGCATTGTGGAACCTGTGTGTTTTGGGGATACTGCTAGGTACGTATGACCTAGATTGGCCACTGTTGGAAACAGGATACTGGGCTTGATGGACCTTGGTCTGACCCGGTATGGCATATCTTATGTTCTTATGTTCACTCTGTGCACCTACTTTTTATGCACTTATTTATTTATTTATTTAAAAGTATTTCTTAACCGTCTTATCATAAAATCAAGGCGGTATCACAACAATACAATCAATGTATGTGGGGGAATTTCATGCAGTGAAGGAAGGGTATAATGTGCGTGTGGGGGGAAGATCATGCAGTGGCTGTATTGTTTAAAATGTGCGTGGGTGTGAGGGGTATAGATTAGGGTGGGCTATGTACAGTGTGCTCTATGATACAGCATGTTCTATATTACAAGGTACAGTCCAGATAGGGCTTGAGTTAAATCCTGGGCCGTTATGCAATCTCTCGTCAGGGTTGGGGGGGCCTTTGTTGGTTAGTCCTTGTTGATTAAGTGACGTGTCCATAATGTTCTATGAACAGCGTTGTCTTCAGCTGTTTGCGGAAGTCTTTGAGGTCCGTTGTCGATCTCTTGTGAAGTCATAAAGTTTTATAAAAGTCCTTCTTTGCATGCATAACAGGTTTTACCTGTGTAAAATGTTTTATTAGATTTCCTCCAAGGAGTCTTGACATATTCTTGGGATTTGCCTCTTCTTACTCTAGGTCCCCCTTACTTCACTCCTGGCCCGGGTTTTTAAGTTCATCCCTGGGGCCTGTTTTTCTCTGTTCTAGGTTTCCCAGATGTGCTCCTCTTAAAGTGATTAGGGGTTCTTCTGGCCCATTTGGTGGATTTTTGGATCTCTCCTATATACTCCTTCACATATGAAAGCTGTGTGAAATTATGAAGAAGGATCTAGAGAAGCTTGAGGAATGGACTAGAGTTTGGCAATGCTAAAAAATGAATCGTAATGCTAAAAAAAAAGTAGTGCCATTAATTTATCTGGCAAAAACCCAAGAAAATAATATGGTATGAGATAAAGTTCTGAGTACAAAACAAGAGTGTGATCTGTAGATGATCATATCTGATCATCTTAAGATAGTCAAGCAGGTAGATAAGGTGACAGCAACAGCTAAAAGGGTGCTTGGGTACATAGAGAGAGGGATGGCGAGCAGGAAAAAGGGGGTGATAAGTGCCTCTATATGGCTCTGGTGAAATCCTTTGGAAGACCACACCTTCCAAAAGAGATAAATGTGATGAAGCTTGTCCAGAGGGTGGCTCCTAAAATGGTCAATGGTGTTAATCATAAGGATTTGGGAAATTAGTGAAATATCTAAACATGTATGTTGTAGAGACAGAACAGAAAGGGAAAGATATGGTAGAAATATTTAATTTCCTCCCAGGTATAAATACACAGAAATCAGTCCCCTTTCAAAGTAAAAGAGACTCTGGAACGAGGGATCATGGGATGAGGTAAAAAGGGATAGATGCAGGAGTTATCTAAGGAATATTTCTTTACATAAAAAGGTAGTGAATGAATGGAACAGCTTTTCAATGGAGACTGGCGATAAGGACAGCATCTGAATTCCAGAAAGCATGGGACAAGAACAGGAGAGGACGAGATCATAAGGCTGAACAATTGGTATAGATACGCAGTCAGGATGGGTCACATGGTCTTTCATCTGCCATCATGTTCTTGATGATCTGTTTGGATTAAATGAGAAACAATCAGAACCAGATAGAAACAAAGACTATGGCAGGAGATAAGGAGCATAAGGCCCATCTCGTCTACTTGGCTTTCTTTCTGTGGCTATGAGTCAGGCCATTATAGTCTTATTAGCTCTAATTTCAACAAAAGATTTCCATGCTGCATCATGGAGTTGGACTGGGATAAAGAAGTACATGCCTGCAGTGGATGGGAATGCCTGGAATGTCCTTCTGATGGAGGTAGTTGGGCCAAACACAGTGACGGAATGCAAAGAGGCATGGAACAGATCTAGAGGATCACTACATAGCAAGAAGATGGAAGCCAAAGAAACTTAAATATCTTTTAGACTTCAACAAGTGGAGTGGAGGAGTGACCTAGTGGTCATATGATGTTATTGTATGTATGTGTTCGGAGGGGGGGGGGGCGTCATGGCTGAAGGTCTGCTGAGGGCAGGGCATGGAAAACCCCAGGCGCCTGGTCGCCATGGCAACCAAAAAAATCAGACCTGGTGCCTGGGGCTCAGAGCACATGGGCAGAAGAGCTGCGATCTGGTGTCTGCCTGCGGGATCCCAACCCCTGCAATCAGAAGTGTTAGAGAGGATCATGCAGCCTGCCAAAAACAATAAAGATAGGAAGATTGCTGCACCAATGGTTGAATAAATTAAAGGGGCAGTAGGTTAGTTACTAAAATCTACTACCCCTTTAATTTATTCAGCCATCTGTGTGAGTGGTGATGGGGGGAATGGAGGGCAGGGAGTGAGTGCAAGGGAGGAGGATGAAGGGGAGAGTCAACAGGAGAGGGGTTCGAGTGGGGAGGGAAGGGACGAATGTATGGAAAGTAAAGGGCACAATATGGATGTGCAAAGGGTGCACCCTTCTCCTGCCACACACACACACACATACGCACAAGCATACCAACCTCTGGACCACACACAGACACACACACAGGTACCCCCACCTCCAACACTCACACGCACAGGCATACCCACCTCCACACCTCCGCACCACACACAGACACACACACAAGTACCCCCACCTCCAACACACACACACGCAGGCATACCCACCTCTGCACCACACACAGACACACACACAGGTACCCCCACCTCCAACACAAACACGCGCAGGCATACCCACCTCCACACCTCCGCACCACACACAGACACACACAGGTACCCCCACCTCCAGCACACAAACGCGCAGGCATACCCACCTCCGCACCACATGCAGACACACACACAGGTACCCCCAACTCCAACACACGCGCATGGATACCCACCTCCGCATTCCACACAGACACACACACAGGTTCCCCACCTCCAACACACACACACACACGCAGGCATACCCACCTCCGTACCACACATGGACACACACACAGGTACCCCCACCTCCAACACTCACACGCACAGGCATACCCACCTCCACACCTCCGCACCACACACAGACACACACACAAGTACACCCACATCAAACACACACACACGCAGGCATACCCACCTCTGCACCACACACAGACACACACACAGGTACCCCCACCTCCAACACAAACACGCGCAGGCATACCCACCTCCACACCTCTGCACCACACACAGACACACACAGGTACCCCCACCTCCAGCACACAAACGCGCAGGCATACCCACCTCTGCACCACATGCAGACACACACACAGGTACCCCCAACTCCAATACACGCGCATGGATACCCACCTCCACATTCCACACAGACACACACACAGGTTCCCCCACCTCCAACACACACACACGCAGGCATACCCACCTCCGTACCACACATGGACACACACACAGGTACCCTCACCTCCAACACACACACGCGCAGGCATACCCACCTCCGCACCACACAGAGACACACACACAGGTTCCCCCACCTCCAACACACACACACGCAGGCATACCCACCTCCGCACCACACACAGACACACACAGGTACCCCCACCTCCAACACACACACGTGCAGGCATTCCCACCTCTGCACCACACACAGACACACACACAAGTACCCCCACCTCTAACACACACACGCGCAGGCATACTCACCTCCATACCACACAAAGACACACACACAGGTACCCCCACCTCCAACAAACACACGTGCAGGCATTCCCACCTCTGCACCTCTGCACCACACACAGACACACACACAGGTACCCCCACCTCCAACACACACATGCGCAAGCATACCCACCGCTGCACCACACACAGACACACACAGGTACCCCCACCTTTAACACACACATGCGCAGGCATACCCACCTCTGCACCACACACAGACACATACTTAGGTACCCCCACCTCCAGCACAAACACGTGCAGGCATACCCACCCCCGCACCACACACAGACACACACACAGGTACCCCCACTTCCAACATACACATGCACAGGCATACCCACCTCCGCACCACACACAGACACACACACAGGTACCCCCACCTTCAACACACACACATGCAGACATACCCACCTCCGCACCACACACAGACACACACACAGGTACCCCCACCTCCAACACACACACGTGCAAGCATACCCACCTCTGCACCACACACAGACACACACACAGGTACCCCCACCTTTAACACACACATGAGCAGACATACCCATCTCCGCACCACACACAGACACACGCACAGGTACCCCCACCTCCAACATACACATGCACAGGCATACCCACCTCCGCACCACACACAGATGCACACACAGGTACCCCCACCTCCAACACACACACATGTGCAGGTATACCCACCTCTGCACCACACACACACAGGTACCCCCACCTCCAACACACACACGCGCAGGCATACCCAACTCCGCACCACACACAGACACATACACAGGTATCCCCACCTCCAACACACACACGCACAAGCATACCCACCTCCGCACCATACACAGACATAAACACATGTACCCCCACCTCCAACACACACACGTGCAGACATACCCACCTCCGCACCACACACAGACGCACACACAGGTACCCCACCTCCAACACACACACGTAAAGGCATATTCACCTCCTCACCACACACACACAGGTACCCCCACCTCCAACACACACACATTTGCAGGAATACCCACTTCCACACCACACACAGACACACACACAGGTACCCCCACCTCCAACACACACAACAATAGGCATATTCACCTCCGCACCACACACACACAGGTACCCCCACCTCCAACACACACACACTTGCAGATATACCCACCTCCACACCACACACAGACACACACACAGGTACCCCAACCTCCAAAACACACATGCACAAGCATACCCACCTCTGCACCACACACAGACACACACACAGGTACCCCCACCTCCAACACACACATGCATAGGCATACCCACCTCCGCACCACACACAGACACACACACACACAGGTACCCCCACCTCCAGCACAAACACGCACAGGCATACCCACCTCTGCACCACACACAGACACACACACAGGTACCCCCACCTCCAACACACACACGTGCAGGCATACACACCTCTGCACCAGACACAGACACACACACAGGTTCCCCCACCTCCAACACACACATGCACAGGCATATCCACCTCCGCACCACACGCAGACCCACACACAGGTACCCCCACCTCCAACACACACACGTGCAGGCATACCCACCTCCGCACCACACACAGACACACACACAGGTACCCCCACCTCCAACACACACACGCGCAGGCATACTCACCTCCGCACCACACACAAACACACACACAGGTACCCACATCTCCAACACACACGCGCAGGCATACCCACCTCTGCACCACACACAGACACACACACGGGTACCCCCACCTCCAACACACACATGCACAGGCATACCCACCTCCGCCCCACACACAGATACACACACAAACACACACACAGATACCCCCACCTCCAACACACACACACGCAGGCATACTCACCTCCACACCACACACAGACACACACACAGGTACCCCACCTCCAACACACACATGCACAGGAAAACCCAAGTCCGCACCACACACAGACACACACACAGGTACCCCCACCTCCAACACACACACGCACAGGCATACTCACCTACACACCACACACAGACACACACACAGGTACCCCTACCTCCAACACACACACACGCAGGCATACCCACCTCCGGACCACATACAGGAACATGCAGTACACAGGTACCCCAACCTCTGCAGCAAACATGAACAGGAACCCAATCTCTGCAACACACACACACCCAGGCTCCCCACCTCCAACACACACACACACACAGGTACCCCACCTCCACACTGCATACACACACACAGGCTTCCTATCTCCAACACACACTCACACAGGTACAGGAACCCCACCTCTGCACCACCACCACCACCCCCACACAAGTGCCTCTACCTCCATAGCACAGATGGATAGAAATCCAATTTCCACACCACACACACACACATAGGCTCCCCACCTCCAAAACACACACACACAGGTGCCCCACCTCTGCAACACACACACACACACACACACACACACACACACACACACACACGTGTATCTTAATGGGTCAATGGGGGTGGTGGGAGAGGGTGCAAGAAGAGTGGGGTCACTGCCTTTTGTTGTCAATGTGCAGTGGCCAATTAACATAGAAACATAGAAATATGACAACAGAAAAAGACAACATGACCTATCTAGTCTGTCCTACCTTATCAACAACTATAACAGTCCCCTTTTTATCTTTAGAGATCCTCTGTGCTTGTCCCATGCGTTTTTGAATTCAGTTACTGTCCTCATCTCTACCACCTCCACTGGGAGACTATTCCACGGATCCACTACTCTTTCCGTAATGAAATATTTTCCAGTATCACTCCTGAATCTATCTCCCTTCACCCTCATCCCATGTCCCCTTGTAGCAGAACTTGCTTTCAATTGAAAGAGGCTCTCTCCCTGAACATTTATGCCATGGTGGTATTTAAACATCTCAATCATATCACCTCTATCCCGCCTTTCCTCTAAGGTGTACATATTAAGATCCTTAAGTCTGTCATCATATGCTTTATAATGAAGACCACTAATCATTTTAGTAGCCACCCTCTGCACCGACTCCATCTTGTTGACATCCTTTTGAAGGTGCAGTCTCCAGAACTGCACACTATACTCCAAATGAGGTCGCACCAAGACTTATACAGAGGCATTATTATCTCCTTTTTTCTGCTAGCCATTCCTCTCCGTATGCACCCAAGCATCCTTCTAGCTTTTGCCGTCACCTTTTCTACCTGTTTAACTACTTTACGATTATCAGACACAACTACGCCTAGGTCCCGCTCTTATTTATTTATTTATTTATTTATTTATTTGCAGTTCTTCTATACCGCACTCTTTTTCATCAGCGCGGTTTACATTAAACAGGAATACTCATTTCAATCAACAGACTGTGGTGAGTTTACATATAACAGGAAATATACAACTGGGATTATAACTTAGGGAAACTATGTACATATTTGTAGCATGTAAAGAACCTATATACACAGTATTTAGTGGACAAAAGTACTTCACCCCCTATACTATATTGCTCCCTTGGATTGCTGCAGCCCCAATACATGACCTTACATTTTTTTAAATTAAATCCCAGCTGCCAAATTCTAGACCATTCTTCAAGCTTAGCTAGATCCCTCCTCATGTTATCTACACCTTCCTGGGTGTTTACTCTGTTGCAGATTTTGGTATCATCCACAAAGAGGCAAACCTTACCTGACTGCCCTTCCGCTATATCACTAACAAAGATGTTAAAAAGAATCGGACCAAGGAGAAATCCCTGGGGCACACCACTTGTAACATCCTTCTCCTCAGAGTGAGCTCCATTTACCTGTACATTTTGTCACCTCCCACCCAACCAATTTCTAACCCAAGTAGTAACTTTAGGGTCCAACCCTAGGGTGCTCAGTTTGTTTATAAGTCGCCTGTGAGGAACAGTGTCAAAGGCTTTACTGAAATCTAAATACACCACATCTAGGGCTCTCCCTCGGTCCAACTCCCTGGTCACCCAGTCAAAGAAATCAATCAGATTTGTCTGACAAGACCTGCCTCTGGTGAATCCATGCTGCCTCGGATCCTGTAATCCGCTGGGCTCCAGAAACCTCACTATTTTCTCTTTCAGCAGCGTTTCCAATAATTTACTCACCACCGAAGTTAAACTAACTGGCCAGTAGTTTTCAACCACATCCTTACTTCCGCTTTTGTGTAAAGGCACCACATGAGCCTCTCTCCAGTCCTTTGGCACCACTCCCGACTCCAACGAGGCATTGAAAAGGTCAGTCAGTGGAGCTGCTAGAACGTCCCCAAGTTCCCTCAGTATTCTTGGGTGTATCCCATCCGGTCCAATCGCTTTGTCTACTTTAAGTTGAGCTAGTTTCTCACAAATACAGTCTTCTGAAAATTGTTCAAGATGTTCCTCGCTTCTTTTCCTGTTTGTGGGTGTTTTCTGAGGTCCTGCTCCTGGTTCTTCATCTGTGAACACAGAACAGAAATATCAATTCCGCTTTATCCTTATCAGCTTCTACATATTCCTCCTCTGCACCCTTGAGTCTGACAATACCACTTTTACCCTTCCTCTTCTCACTAATATATCTGAAAAATGTCTTATCCCCCCATTTTATTGCATTGGCTATTTCCTCCTCCTTTTGAACCTTTGCCTTCCTTACTATTTTGCTAGCTTCTCTAAGTTTTTCCAAATACAGATGCCTGTCTTCCTGTCTCTGTGATCTCTTGTATTTCATGAAGGCCTCCCTCTTTTTCTTCACTTTTTCAACTACTTCTTTCGAAAGCCATAGCGGTCTCCTTTTCCTTTTACCTTTATTTACCATTTTAACAAAAAGGTTGGTTGCCCTTAAAATATCCCCTTTCAGTTTTGCCCACTGTTTTTCTACATCCCCCAGCTGTTCCCATCCCACTAACGACTCCCTGAGGTACTGGCCCATCTTAGCAAAGTTAGTTTTCCTAAAGTCTAAGATACTCATCTTTGAATGGATTCTAACAGCCCTAGTCCTAATACTGAACTACACCATCTGGTGATCACTGGATGCAAAATGATCTCCCACTACAACATCAGAAACAATTTCACCATTGGTAAGCACCAAGTCCAGTATGTCCCCTTCACGTGTGGGGTCTGTTACCAATTGCCTGAATAGTTCTCCCTGTAGAGAATCCAGGATCTCCTTACTTTTAGATGATACTGCAGCAGGAATGTGCTAATTAACATCTGGCATATTGAAATCTCCTATCAGTAGCACTTCCCCTTTCCTAGCAATGCTGCGCATGTCTTCAATTAACTCTCTGTCCATGTCTTCCTCTTGTGAGGGAGGTCTGTATATCACACCAATGCAAATAGATTTCTCTTTCCCTCTTTATAGTTTAACCCACAGTGCCTCCTCTCTCCCTTTTAAGCTCTGTAGTTCCAAAGCTTTAATAGTAGTTTTTACATATAGTGCCACTCCTCTTCCCCTTCTTCCTACCGTCCTTTCTGAATAAAATATAGCCAGGTATAGTTACATCCCAATCATGGTTTTCAGTGAACCATGTTTCTGTAACTGCCACTAAATCCAAGTCAGCCACTCCCACCAAAGCTTCAACATCAGGGATCTTATTTCCCATGCTACGTGCATTTATACACACTGCTTTCCATATGTTACCCCTGTTACCCATTTCCCTAAAGGTATTTAATGTATCACCTACCTGGGGGTTTTCACCTACCTGGGGGCTTTCTTCACCCAACCCAAACAAATCTAGTTTAAAGCCCTCTTCAATAGATTAGCCAGTCTACCACCGAAGACGCGTTGACCTTTCTTGGGCAGGTGGATGCCATCTCTGCTCTGCAACCCTTGGAACAGCATCCCATGGTCTAGGAAACCAAAACGCTCTCGATGACACCATCCATGCAGCCATGCATTTATCTCCAGGATGCGAGCCTCTCTGCCTTGGCCTTAACCCTCAACAGGGAGGATTGAAGAGAACACCACCTGTGCACCTAACTGCTTCACCCTCTGTCCCAGAGCCATGAAGTCACTTTTGATACGTTCCGAGGTATACCTGGCAGTATCATTTGTTCCAACATGGATTAGCAACATTTGGTAATAGTCAGTTGGCTCGATGAGTCTTGGAAAACTCTCCGTAACATCTTGGATTTTGGCACCAGGCAGACAGTATACCTCTCTGGACATCAAGTCTGGTCGGCAGATGGACGCCTCAGTACTCCTCAGAAGAGAGTCTCCAACCACCATTACCCTTCGTTTCCTTGTGGTCACTGATTCTGCAACTTTGGAGTACTTGAGCTCTGGTTCTTTCCTTTCCAGGGATGCTTTCACCTCCTCCACTTCCAGGGCTGCATAATGGTTCTTCAATTCAAGGGCTGGAAAAGTTGGATTGGTGATTTTGCAGGCCCTGGTGACTTGTGTCAAACCATCGACATTCTGTTGGCACCCATCTTCTCCTCTGCTGGAGAGCTTGGTTGTGCAAGAAGCATCTCATCAATGTTCTTCTCACTGTCTAGAATGCTCCTCAGCCTTGCCACCTCCTCTCTGAGTTCCTCCACTTGTTTCCTCAGAGCTTCAGCATACAGGCACCCTGCACATGGAACTGGTCCTTCAACTGGCATTAGGACCTCTGTCTGGACAGAGGCAGAAGCTGTAACGGGGGCAACAGCTTTAACGATACGATTTTTCCCAGCCATTATTCTGTTCGTGGAGTTTAGGTATCTGTTAAAGCAAAAGAGAGATATCTACCAAGTACCAGCCGGTTTCCCAGCTGTCCTTTCATAGAAAAAGCAGTTAAATCTCTTTAATTATATTCAAAATGTGCTGGTCCAAGTCTCTGTGCTTTGTTAAATGGGGAGGTGCCCTATAAAGCAAGACTGCTCACTAGGGGTGGGTGGGAGTCGGGGTGGGTAGGAATGGAACTAAGAACTGATTAGGTGTCAGCAGTTCCCAAAGCTGAGGAGGTTACTAGAGTTCAAAAGCCTACCCTGCTCAAGGAAATTTCTACTAAAGCACCAAAAAGAAAGTAACTTTGCTTTAAAAATATACAAAACCCCTTTTAAGAGCTCCCAGTCAGACAGCTAGCAATTAATAGAGCCTCTTTTAGGTAAGCCTCAACAGGGCAGGGCACTGTAGCCTTTTATGCAGGCCTCAGCTGCTCTCAGGTAATCAGGCCCACTAACCTTATTAAGCTTTTTCCCATGGAAATGGGAAAATAGTAAATCAGGCCCTAAAACCTAAAAAGTAACTGTGATACACCTTTTTTGGGGGAGGGGATATGCACTGTGACCTAGGTTTCGGCCACTGGTTCCTAGATTCCAAGAAAAATAGTCAAGGTCTGGCTTAGGGTGTCAGAAATCCTTGGGCTGGCCCTAGTGACACAATATTATCAGTAAAAGTCACTCCTTCATTGTTTACCAGTCTACATTCTTACCCAGATGTGTAACTCCATGGTAGCCTCTCCCAGCTCTGCAAGATATTCCCGCCATTTCCTAGATTCACACCGGGTCTTCAAAGGCACATGTTTGATTATTTAGCATAACTCTTCAACAAGCTGAAAACAGGCCAAACCTTACCTGCAGTTTCCTGGGACGATTAGGAGAATATGACCTTTAGTCAGGTAGTTTGCAAAATCTGAAGTCAGGTAGTTTGCAAAATCCAAAGGGCCTGTGGATAGTGCAAAATCTTCATTACTACTAGCTACAGATACTTTGCAAGTTGCACTGTGTCTGATGACACCATGTGCATGTTTTCAATTTCAAATGGATGGTAAAACTTTGTTTAGCAGCTTTGGCAAAAGGTGCTCAAAGAAAGCAATTGGATTGACTCTTCCATTTTTTTCAGGTCAGCCTAACACTCTCATGCTATTCCTCTGGGTGTGATTGTTGAAGTCTTCCCATGGTCGTTCTAGCTTTACATGCCACCGTAATGTGATAATGCTCTCTCATGCACCATCGACTGCAGCTCCAGTTTTTCAGTCCGTTGTTACCATGTCGACCTTTTACCCATGTAAACAGGTCTAGCAACGAATTTTGGCACAATGTGTGAGCCACACCTCTTACAACTGATAATCAGAGAATCATCTCATCCTGATTGGAACACCATTTCTTCTGGCTCATCGCAGACCTGCAAGGTGTAGGCATGCATGGCACAGTCTTCAGCAGCAGCTTCCTCCCCTATGTCTACCGTCTGCTGTGATCACAACGTTGGGTGCTGCCCATGTACCGTGTCTATGGGTGCAGAGTGTTTGGTGAATGTCTCCAGGGCATGATAAGGATCAAGAAATGTAGTGGCCCCAGGAGGCTGCTTTCTCCCATTGAGTATGCGTCCACAGTTGTACCTCCCTCCCAAACTGATGATCATGGAGACTGTTCATCCGTTCTGCACAGAGACCCCTAACTACCCTATGTGTATTTTTCTGCAGGGATATGAGATCATTCTGTCCCACAACATGCTTTCAAGCCCACCTTCTGAACCCCAGAACAGCTGTGGGCATCCCGTTAGAGCTGACAATTGGTCTGTGGGTCAGACAGATACAGTGTGATGTCACCTTAAGCTAAGATGGCCTTCTGCACAGGATACATTGTCTTCATTCCACTCACTCCCCACAGCACCTCCTGCCCTAAGAGGCTTCCACCTTCTGGCTAATATGTGAGTTACACTACCTCTAAGAAAACACTGCAGGGGAGATGTAATCTCTGCAGTTTCTGACGATGCCTCACTCAGTGGCATAAATTTTGCTTAAGCAGCCCCTGCAATGTGTGTTTGTGGGGGGGGGGGGGGATCTGGGCAGAAAGGAGACCCACACAGAGGCAGCAGCGGCAGTGCAGCAAGCTTACTTTATCATGCATGCCATGCTGCCTCTGCTGTTGTAACTCGGATCAGGCGGCTGTTCCTTGCCAGGCTGAAACTTCGTGATAACAGCCACACCGGTGGGGAACAGCTGCCGGGCTCATGGTGAACATACAAGAGCAGAGGCAACACAGCAGACCCAGTGAAGTAAGTTTTCTGCCGCCACTGCTGCTGCATGGGGGGGGGGGTCTGTCACACGAAAGGGGGCCTGCATGGGGGGGCATGCCATCACCGCAACAATGAAGGCTCTCAGAAAATATTTGCTTGGGAGTCCCTCATTGTAACTTACACCACTGACATCAGTAATTGTATCAGACATTTATCAGGCATCTCCTTTCCACATGTTGACACCTCTTTAGGTACTGGGCCTCCCGAAACCAGTGCACTGCCACACTGCCCCATATACAAATGGTCACCTCTGAGCACCTGGCCACTGTTACCCTGTGCCTCTTTACTCATGTGTGCTGCCATATGGGCCACTCTGCCCCTACTGTGTGGCCTCTGTGCCGGCTGCTGCTGCTGCTCTGGTGATTCTGCTGTTGCATCCTCCATGTTCTGCCGCCTGCTCCTGCAGTGGATCCTACTATGGCAGCTGCCACTGCACCATTTGTTCTGGGTCCACCTTCTGGGGCAGAACAATGAGCCACCACCCCGCAAAGCAAGCCATTGTGAGCACTGCTAGTGATTTTCCTTCTTCCAGGGCATCTTGTGTGTCACTTCCCTTGTTATCAGGTGACCCTCACATTGCATGCTGGTCTGTGCGGTCCCTGTGTCCTTTCTGATCTGGTTCCCAGACTCTTCTTGCTGTCTCATTCTGCCATATGTGTGGCTCACCTCCACTTCCCACCTTTGTTTTTTCTCTATTTGTCTGATATGGACATTTCTCACTCATTGATCTTATTCAACAGAGAAGGGAGTATCAACGGAGATGGTGACCAACTTTCTATATTTCCTTTCACTCTATGACATCCTTTCTACATTCTATCAGTAGAATTCTAGGTTGCCTGTCGTGACTTCTGCAAGCATATCTCTGCCATCTTCCTCATAGCCTTGCTTTTTCCTTCTTGAGCTACAGATGTGCCTAAAGTTGGGGGGGGGGGGGGAGGGACAGAGAACAACAGTAAGCCATTGGGCCAGTGGTGTAATGGACAGCAAATCTAAGGATCTGGGGATTGTAGGTTCAGCTCCAAGCTCACTTCTGCTGCTCTCTCTTTCACAGCTTCTTTGTACTACAGTGCATTCCTATAAATATTCATATATAATGGATGACTCTCCAACCATCATGAAAAGTCACAGCAGGCTGCAGCCAGTTCCACAGTGGAGAACCCAGAAAAGCTGGACTGGCTCACCTTTCCCCATTGAAATGGGGTGAACAGGCAGTGAGTCAGAGGGAGTATACATGGTGACTTGTGGCCTAGTGGTGGATTTCTGCAAGAGATGGGCCAGATTATTGTTTGTATGCTATGAGTGTAGCCATGCAACCCAGTTGCAGGTGTGCTACCTGTTGCCAATCCTGCTGTTCCATTTTCACAATGCTTCAGGATGGTGCTTGTCCAGGTTGTAAACCGTTGGAATCAGTGCTGTGCAGCCCATTATGGCTGTGATTGCAATTGTCAGATATCTAGGACTGACTTGATCTCTCCCTCCTGGAACTCTGTCACTTTTACACTGTTCTGCCATATGTGGGGTTGCCGCCTGGCTGCAGATACACCTCACAGGTTGGACACAGTTCTGGCTTTGCACCACTGCATGTAGGGACATGTAGTTCAGACCTCTGCACTGCAGTCTATAGGGACAGTTGGACTACAGGGCCCTGCATGCAGTGGTGTAAACCCAGGACTGGATCCAACCTGTGTGGCACATCCAGGGCCAGGTGTGCGCTCTATGCATATGGCGTCAGCTCCCATTTGCCTAGGGCACTTGTGTGCTCCAGCTGTGGCCCCCTGCCCATCCTGTCTCTCCATTGGACATACCTGTGCTCTGTGTGGTCTCCTACTTGCACTCATGGCAGATGTCTTCACATCACGATCGTGATGCGTGGGACCTGCGGCTGCAGCTAATGCTTGCTCTGAGGCTGACGTTAGTTCCATGTGCGGTAGCCATGTCAGTGTGGTGCTTGCATGTGTCTTGCATTCTTCACCCTGCCGCATGGGTCGCCCAATCCACCCCTCATCCAGTCTCTGCGTCCATTCCGCCTACTCATACGTTACCCCGGTAGTGTGGAATGTTTAGCGCGGTGGCATTTGCTGCGTGTGGGCCTTGCTGCCGCACAGCTGAAATATGTGCCAGCCATGCCCAAAATCCTTGCTATCAGGGAGTGAAGTTTACTAAACAGGCCCCCAAGTCAGTACCTGACACAACGGGAGATAAGGCCATAAGAAGGGTCAATGGCATAAGCAGGATTTGTACCTACTTGTAGAAATTTGTAGAAATGTTAAGTACTTTGATTTAAGGATAAGGTGGTCTAGAAAACCTGTAAAATAAATAAATACATACATAGATACCCTGGCTTCCTTCTGCTTCGCCCAGTGCTCTAACCACTAGGCCACTTCCTCCCCTGATGCGTCAGTTGCAAATCTCCTTCGCATCGTCTGACCACAGCTCGGTTACAGCTCGGTTACTCTCTCATTCTGCTCAGCCCTGCACCTCATACATTTTCCTTAGTGACATTACACTAGGGATGCAATACAAGCCTTTTGTTGTGCTGTGATACAAAGATCTACAACAAAGCTGATGATCCCGAGAACAGATGAAAGGATCTGAAAACGGCAGAGATGTGGTCCAGAATTTGACTGTGAAAATTTAGGGGGTGGAAAGAATGTCTGTGTAGCCTGTTGCTGTTTTCAAAGGGAAAAAACATGTGCAGCTTAGCTTTGAAAATTCCCTACAGGAAAGAGACACATTTGCAGGCTAGGGATTGGCAGTAATATGCAAATCCAATCCTTAAATGTATTATTTAACCCCCCCCCCCTTCCTTAAATTATGCACTCTACGAATGCTCTGAAGGAGACCCTTTTCATCCCAGAGATTTAGCTGGCTAACTAAGCACATCACTTTGAAATTGTGCTCCTTCTAGGAATACTGCAGAGACACAAGCATTCACATACTGAAAGTCAGGGAGTGTGGGGGCAGTACATTACTCAGGGGGGAGGGGTAAGATGCAGACAGTTACCAGTCAGAAGAGAGATCTTGGCATTGTCTTGACTGGGACCCCTAGTGCCATTAAGCACTTACAAGCACAGGGTGCGTAGAGAGCTATAACCAGAAGAAGCCTTGTAGCACTATTACAAATCATTAGCAGTGATAGTAGTAGTAGTTATTTTGTAGAAATCAGTGGTGAGACCTCATTTGCCAAATTGTGTCCAAATCTGGAGGCCACATCCCAAAAGAACAGACAGTGCCCAGTCTGTGCCAAACAGCCATCTGACTGATTTTCACAAACTTGCACCCACTTACCAGTCTCAGCTCAGAGGCCTGAGCAAGTCCAGACATGTTGTATGAGTTGGACTCTCACTCCATGATACGGTTCCTCCAGTCGTGTGGTTATCTGTCCAGAAACCTCCGATATATCCCACTTTCAGTATATCCACCATGAATTCTCATGGAGAATTGTTACATATACAGTATTTCTTTAATAACCAGCTTAACTTGTGCATTTTGGTGTATCCTGAAATCTCAACCTCTTCGGGGACACAGAGGTCAGGATGTGGGAACCAATGGGGATCCCTAGATAGCCAGGTTTTCAGGATATCCACAATGAGTATATATGAGATAAATCTGCATGCAATAGAGTCAGTGCATGCTAATCTATCTCATTAATATTCATTGCATATAAGCAGAAAACCAAATTGGCTAGTGATTCCCCCAAGGCAGTTTTTGGACTTACCACTCTAGATCATGGTGCAGGCACATTGGGTGGGATAGTGTGTGAGGCTAAAGAAACAGTATTTACATGGGTGTGTCGATATCTGTTATCTAGGGCCTGCCGAGGATATCCACCATTCATATTCAGCAGGTAGACTTCCATTCCTTGGTTATGTTGTATCCTTTCCTTATCAGAGGATCAGAAATGAGAGCTGCTGACAAGTATTAATGCTAATGATGGGAGAAGAAATTGTCTAGAGCTGCAGTGGAAAATCTCTGTGGTCACTATACCACTGCTCTTTATCACACGTTATAGTGCAAAACAAGGCTGAGATGAGGGCTCGCCTCTTGTGGTCTCCTGCAGTTTATTTTTAAGCTACTCATTTCCTCCTCTTACAGGATAATCTTCTGCTTCAATCACACTTGCTACATTTGAGCAAACATTTGCTGGCAAGCTACATAGTCAAAGTGATAGTAAATATCATCACAGTTTTAAAGAGAAGACGTATTGGATGGAACTCACGTCTATGGAACAAAGATGCTACGTGTCTTCATTTGAGGAGAGGCGTCACAGCGTGAATTAAAGATGCTCTCATCAGTTGAGACTTGTCTCCATGCTCCAGGAATGAGAACGCATTTGGGAATAAACCACCAGCATTGTCGATTTCCCTCAGGGTGGCTGCAGGTCCATTAAAAAATCCATTAAGGGTTTCCCAAGGTCTTTCTGGCACTGAGATCAATAACTCCTGAGGTTTACATTTGTAACACTTTTGCCCTCACCAGACTTCACAGGACTTTGTGGGAGGTAATGTTATGACAATGATAGGAGGAAAAAGGACCTCAGAATTTTTTAACCATGTCCAACAAAGATATGAGGTTATGTGATTAATCAAAGCTCAGGTCAAAACCTTATCATTTGTTATGAAAAGTACTTATAAAAATACACTGTAAAGGACTACAGAACTAAAGACGGCAGCAGTGTTAAAAGCTATGATATTGTACCGTGATATTTTTAATTAATCAATCATGTTGGTGGAAGTATCTTATCACCCCTGATGCAGCTTTGGGTGAAGCGAAAGCCTCCCCATCGAATGTTTGTCCTATACTGATTTTAAATATTTTCCAAGATAAGTTCTTTATTTTGTAAACTTACATTGGAAATTGTGATAAATAAGAATATTTTGAAGTATATTTTTATAAGTGTTTTTTATAACAAAATATAAGAAGGTTTTTTTTGCTTATGATTAATCTCATAACCACAGATGCTTCGTAGACATGGTTAAAATTTTGAGGTCTTTTTTTCTCCCAATTTTATTTATAAAATTACCCCCTCCCAAAAAGCTTTCCAAACGGAGTAGGGGGAGGACAGAAGCTTTCCTCCTCCTAACCTAGCACTTTGCTAGCTTGCATTTTCCTCCCGGCACTGCTCAAGAAGCTCTCAAGGGGATTTATTGCATGTATTCATATTTACGTAAGAACATAAGAAATGCCACACTGGGTCAGACTAAGGTCCATCAAGCCCAACATCCTCTTTCCAGCAGTGGCTAATCCAGGCCACAAGTATCTGGCAAGTTCCCAAAAGGTTTGTAAATGGGGGCTCTGGGCGTGAATGTCCACAGTCTTGGCAAAGGCAAAATACTATTATGACTTGCAAAGGATTGTGGGGAATGTAGTCCATTCATACCAGAATCAGCCGTTCACAAAATAATGAGTTGTGTTGCTCGAGTGTAAGCAAAGAAAAATATATTTTATTTCATGGGGTTAATTCTCCCACACAGATTTACTTGGTAACACAAAAGGACACTTGCTTTCAGTATTGTACTTAGGAAAAACAAATCATGATATAAGCAACTGAACTTGTTAAACAATCAAACAATAAAGACCTTGATGGGAAACAGAAAAGGTCTTTTTGAGGGCTCCTGCTAATAACTTTTAGTAGTGCTCCAAAAGCAAAAACAAAACCCAAAAGTAACCAAAAACTGTTCTTTTTCAAGGATAACTTTCTTCTAGTTTACACACAAACAGTAGTTTCCTTTCAGAGCTCACGTGCAACTGTGCATGGCTTAATTACCAATAATTAGCCAGCTGCAAACCCCTTTGCTGGTTCACTTTCTCTACGTGGCTCAAATCCTACCCTAAAGCTTTCTTGCAGGCTTTCCTGGATAGATAAAAGAACAAGTTATAGTTCCTTTTTATGGTTGTTGTATTTGTGAAAGTATTTTACCACAGCAGCCTAGTCAGAGAGCAATCCATGTATTCATTCTGATCATTTAAAATATCTCCTTCTTCAAATATCATAGAATCAATATCATGGTCTGGCTCAGAGGACTTCCTTAATGGATCAACCTCAGGATAATAATTGTTTCCCTGCTGACTTCCAAGTGAAGAGCTAGGGCATAGATCAGTGTTCATACCTGAGCTTCCTTTACTGTTAGGTTTCCTCTCCAGATATCCTGGCCAGTAAGTAGTCCAGCTTTTATGTCCAGCCTTCCAATCAAGATCCCTGGACACTGGGTCTCTCTTCACATACCTTCTTGCACTGGTCTTAGGGCCCCTTCCAAATGCAGCCGTCTCCCTCACAGGTGCCGCCTGGGAATTCCTGGCTCTGTAACCCCACTCCTCTGGCTTCCTCCAGTCCAATGGAGTATGCTTGCCTCTGGAATGACTCCCAACACACGTACTGCTGTGGGCTCCTTCTTTAGACCTCCAAGATGTCTTTCTCTTCTTTCTTCCACGTTGCTGCTGCTGCTTCCTGATCTTCATCTGATTCTGTGCAGAATATGTTTTACTTTTAACTTGCTTAGAAGGATACTCCACCCTAGCACAGCTCAGCTGTGCTGAATCAAGCCCTGCCCTTGGAGATGAGTGATTGGGGATTACCTCATAGCTCTCCTGATTGAACACATGTTTCCCCACTTCAGCTCTTCTAGAGGCTGTTTGAAACCTGGTGCATTCTGGGACTGGTAGTCTTTTATGAAAACATTCTGTTTTAGTATTTCTACCAGCAAAGACAGGTTGCTTGTTCAGAGCCAATTCACCTCTATTATAGCTCCCTCCTGAACTATGATAAGCTTCCTTATCACAAGTTACACAGGTTCCACAAAGCTCATCTTGGGGTAAGCAGTGGATTTCCCGGGTCCTCTTTAATATTAGTTTATGGACCTTTCCTCCAGGAACTTGTCCAAATGTTTTTTAAAACCCAGCTACACTAACAGCTTTTACTACATCCTCTGGTAATGAATTCCAGAGTTTGATCACTCATTGAGAAAAAATATTGTCTCTTATTAGTCTTAAATGGATTACATTATAGCTTCATTGCGTGTCCCCTAATCTTTCTACTTTTTGATGATGTAAACAACTGATCTACATTTACCCGTTCTACTCCATTAATTTATAGCCCTCTATCATACATTCACTCAGCTGTCTCTTTTCCAAGAGGAGAAGTCCTCACCTTTTTAAGCTTTTCCTCATAAGGTATCCTTCCATCCCCTTTACCATCGTGGTGGCTCTCCTCTGTACCTTTTCTAATTCTGCAATTTATTTATTTATTTATTTAGCGTTTTTTATATGCCGCTTTATCATTTCAGTCAGAGTGGTTTACATTGTAACTTAAACTTGGTAATATACATTAAACACGGACAATAATAACTTGGATTTTTCTGAGGCAATGGAGGGTTAAGTGACTTGTCCAAGGTCACAAGAAGTAGTAGTGGGAACTGAACTACTACTGCTACTACTACTACAAGGTGTATTCAGCTATATCCCTTTTAAGATACAGTGACCAGAATTGCACACAATATTCAAGGTGTGATCGCACCATTGAACGATACAGAGGCATTATGATGTCATCCTTTGTTTTGTTCCCCATCCCTTTCCTTATGATTCCCGGCATTCTATTTGCTCTCTTGGCCGCTGCCACCAAGTGACTTTTGGAATGTTGCCATAAATAGACCAAGAAAGATCTGCGGCTGGAAGAATCCCGCATCTGACAAGGTCGAAACTGCACCATAGGAGTCAACTTTTGACTAAACTCATGAACTCAATATAGATTCCACTCCCCCCACCCCAAGAAAAAAAGAGAGATAAATAGCAGAGATGCCTGTGAGTGTGACGGGCCAGCGTGCATTTAAATAGCAAGAAAGAGGAACGTGATGTGGACATGGGGAAGACTCCTGTGTCCAGTTCAAAAACTAGGGAAGGGGGAATGGGATTTAACTCGCATCTTTTTTTCTAAAATTCAAAGCAGGCTACATTCAGGAACATGTGATATTTACGTGACTTGCCCAAGATCACAAGGAGTAGCAGTGGGATTGCAAACTGGGCTCCCTTGATTCTTAGCCCGCTGCTATAACCATTAGACTCCTCCTCAAAGCCCCACCAGCCTCTCCTTCCCCTGCAGCCAGTCCAACCACACTCCCCCCTCCCACCAACATCCCACTTCCTCCCAAGCAGGGCCATACTAGTCTGTTTCCACACCACTCTCTCTTTCCCCAATCTCTCACATACTCTTAATCTCCTCACCCTCATCTCTGCTCCTTTCTCCTTCTTACTCCTGCTGCACTTTTTTATTCTTCCTCTCCTGCACAAGCGTAGTTCATTTTGTTATATTTGGGGATCGGAGATTTAATAGCTCTCTGTCTGCTCCACTCCCTACATCCCCTAATCCTGCTCTGGCTCTGTTTTCTACTTCCTTCCACATCTCAGCAAGTTCCAGCTCACCCATTGCATGCAGGCGTAGCTCACCCGTCCCTTTGTTGCTCCCCACTTTTCACTCTCTGTGGGTGAGCCTCCCTTTCATTGGCAAACTTAACTCATCTCTCAGTTTGTGAGTCATCCACAAATCCCCCATAAGCTTGGATCTGTTCTGTTCTCCTTGACCACAGGCCCATCCATCTCTGTTTGCTGGGACTGGTCCTGCTTTCCCATTCCCTGCAGCAGCAATCCGCTTCCCTGTACAGGACCAGCCCAAACACCAGGCAAACTAGGCAGTTATCTAGGACAGTATCTTTGGGGGGGGGGCGGAAAAAGCAAGACATTCAAGCTAAACAATAGATTCTGACACCAGGAGGGGGGAGGAACATAAGTCAAAAGACTAACGAAAACATCCAACTCGGAAAGCCAACTCCCAAACCTTCCACCACAGCAATTGGCAGCGCAGTATAAACAACTCTAACAGCAACCCACCCCACGTACCACAAAAATGCAAACTACCCCTACTAATACCTCAATCATTGCCTGGGGAACATTCGAGAAGACCTCGAAAGAAAGAATTGAAACCACAATATCAGTGCTACATACCACAACCTTACTACTTGACCCATGTCCGGTAAAGTGGATTAAAAAATCAAAAGAAGAGCTGAGTACAACACTAGCAAACATGATAAATGCATCATTAGAACAAGGAAGAATGCCCACCAACCTAAAAACATCCATCATACGCCCATCCCTTAAGAAACCAGAGCTTGACCCACTGGATCCTGCATCATTCAGACCAATAGCAAGCCTACCGTTCACTGCAAAGATAAATGAGAAAATAGTCCAACAGCAACTACAAGAACACCTAGAAAGCAACAACACCCAGGACCCACAGCAACATGGATTCCACCCCTCACATGGTGTCGAAACCCTCATGATCACTCTCCTAAACACAAAGGGATGCAGACCAAACAGTCTGGCTACGCGCTCATCTTTCTGGATATCTCCGCAGCATTTGACACAGTTGCACATGACATCCTACAATCCAGACTACAAGATATTGGAATACAAGGCAAAGTACTACAGTGCTTCCATTCATACCTAGACAACAGATTTCAACTCACCTGAACCAGCTCCGCTACCTCTTCCCCCTTTAAACAAACTCAATGAATACCCCAAGGTTCATCGCTCTCAGCAACTCTCTTTAACATTTATCTCCATCCCCTACGTGAAATAATACGATCCCACAATATCAACTACCACCTGTATGCAGATGACATCATGCTGTATGGACCAATTACAACAACTGATCCAAATAACCCGAAACTAATTGACTGCTTTAATGATGTCTCAAGATGGCTAAAAGAAAACAATCTTGCCATAAACTTTAAAAAAACAGAAGCACTGTTCATGACAAAGGACCAGTCCTTCGCTCCCCACATCCCTCAACCTAGGCACAGCTAAAATAGCAGTACAACCGCACGTAAAATATCTAGGAATCCTCCTTGACAAGGCACTATCATTTAAACAACAGGTTGCAAAACCCACAAGAGCTGTCTACTTCAAAGCAAAGATGGTACAGAGACTCAGAACACTTATCGACCCACAAGACGTCCGTACAGTTATGCAGGCAATGACACTACCTCACTTAGACTACTGCAACACAATATACCAAGGATTCACCACCGCCACCATCAATTCACTACAGACTGCCCTTAACACCACAGCACGGATCATACAAAGGACAAAGAAACACGAGCACATAACCCCTGTCCTAAGAGATCTGCACATCCTTCCACAAGAAGCACGCATAAAATATAAAGCACTGACCCTCATACATAAAGCAATCCAGCAACAGCCATCATCTCACCTGCAAACCCTTCTATCCCGGATGAACTCTGGAAGGCCTACTCAGCAGATCTCAAACAATACTCTTCTTATGACAGAATAAAATTTAATACTCAAACCTGTAACCGTGCATTTATGCACCTTCACTATGGAACGCCCTCCCAAACCTAATCCGCAACAACAAGAATCTCCCTGCATTCAGAAAGCAGATAAAAACTCTCCTCTTTGGGAGCATCTTGGGACAACACAGAACAGAACTAAACAAAACAGGCTGAGTTAACAGAGAGAACCTGAAATGTAAAAATAGTACTGAAATGCAAATATGACTGAAGAGAACGACAGTAATGTAAAAGAATGTAAATAATATATCATTGTAAATATGCTATCCCCCCTCACTTCTTTCTCTTCAATGTACTCTCCACGTGTTGATTGTAACCACTTTGACCCAGTGAAAGGTGTTATATAAATATGGCTAAATAAATAAATAAGGCTTAAGGTTTGTCTAGGGGCTCCAACACTTTGAACCAACTCTGGGGCCAACCCTGCACCTATAGCTCATTGGTCAGACATTCCTTCCAGCAGCCAATAGTCACTTAGGAGATGCAAACTCCTCCTTCCTACTTTCTCCTCCATCTCTGCAACACTGAGCTTTCAGCTCCTGAACCAGGGCAATGAAGAAGAGAGTACTGGGAGAGGCCCTCAAGCACCCACAGTGCTAGAATCTATGAGCAGAGGACAGTCCAAATGTTTGGAATTAGGCAAAAATGCCAGAGGCTGAAACAGGACCCGGAGTTCTGTTGCATAGCAAAGGCATCTCTGCTCCCTCTGGTTTTGAGTAGGGCTGGACGCTGGAAGAAGCCCCCTGGAACCCTGGGAGCTGAAACGAGACCGTGTATGAAAACACAGTATTTATGTATAGGGCCAGCGCTGAATCCCAGAGTTTCTAAGTGAAACCTAGAGATTTCCCTCCCAGCTATGGTTATGGTTCACTACAGTAATTTTTCAAAACCACTTTTATTTATGTATTGTTTTATTTAGTGGAATTTCCAGTAGCAGTTGAAGGCAAGTTTCATTCAGCTACAGTAGGTATCAATCTGTCCTCAGAGAGCTTACAATTTAAGGGGTCAATGCAGAAAGCTAGCGTTAGAGCTGCACAAAGATTTCTGTCATGAGAGTAATGCAGAAGTTGTGCACCTGTATGCAGCAAGCAAATGGCATGCAATTGAGGTAGGCGCAGCGGGCACATGTGCACAAGCATCCGCGTTAGCAGCACCTAGATCCTGCGTACAAACTGGCGCCTGTGCGCATGTGCTGGGATTCTATGTGGTGCATATCATTGCTCAGAAGTTTTGCTCTGAACAATTTCGGTGCCTTTGAATACCAATATTATTCTGAGCAATATTGCAAGCAGAAGAGTTGCCGTCATGTCCCGCACACGGGCACACACTCATTGCAGCACGATTCCCCTGCCTTTTTTTTTTAACTCAATTCAGAAAAGCCCTGAAAATATAACAGGGGGTTGTCCATTCCCAAAATGGAGATAAATTCCTCCTTGGCACCAAGTGAGGACCCCTTGCATCTCCTTCGAGTAGGCATAAAGTTATGGCATTAAGTTGAGTCTTCGCTCTTCTGCGCAATTCTCTGCATCCAGGCGGAATAACTAATTGCTCGATGATAATGTAATTTGTAGGCTGGCATTAGCGCTGGCTTCTGCACAGTGAGTGCATTCACGCCAATCCATTTTCTGCATTGCGGCGCAATGTCTCTACATAAAAAATAAGTGCAGATGTCATGCTACTTAATCACAGATGGTGCGCTAATGATTCTGTATCAGCCCCTAAGTTTGTACCTGAGGCAATGGAGAGTTATTTGACTTGTCCAAAGCCACAAAGAGTTGCTGACTGATTCTGCACCTAATTATCAGATTTCCCTTCAGTTTGAATTGAGGCTAATGATAAAAGTACAATGCACTCAGCAGCTGATAACTATGGGTGCTAGCAGGCATTATTTATCTCCGCTGTGGTTTTCACTGCTCTTCCTTTCCATGAAGCAGACCATGTTCTGCCCCCACGGTTTCTGTGCGCATCAGTTTGTATTGTATTTGACAGCATGCAAGTTAAGCAAGCAGCTGCCTGCATTGGTACTGCAATGTTTCCTCCTGTTTATGTCCTTATTTATTTGAAAGAATTCCTATTCTGCTTATCAGAAATAGTTCTAGGTGGATAACAATAAGCATAAGAAATAATTTAAAACATAAACACTACATACAAACCACACAACACACAAAATAAAAATGTCGAAATACAAGCAACAAAGATTATAAAAATAAAAGAAATGGATAGCAAATTGATTGTTGATATTGCAAAGAAGGGGGAAGTGATCATCTTGGAAGGCATCCACATTTTCTTTTTACTTCTTTCTTGATGTGGATTGGAGTGTTCTTTCTGCAAATCTGGAAAGAAGTAAAAGAACTGTGGATGCCTTCCAAGTTGTGTTGCTTAAACAAATGGTGATGGAACCGACCAGGGAAAGCTCCGTGCTGGATTTAGAGCTCATCAACGGGGATAGTGTGTCGAATATCCAGGTGGGTGCCCATATGAGCTGCAACGATCATCACGCGGTGTGGTTTGAGATAAAAGCCAAGGTGGAATCCAATCACAGCAAACTCAAAGTTCTAGACTTCAAAAACGCTGACTTCAGTAAAATGGCCAAGTACCTGAAGGAGGAGTTGGCAGGGTGGGAGGGGATAAGGGAAGTGGAATTGCAATGGGCTAAACTAAAGGAGGCAATAAAAGGTGCAACAGATACATACGTAAGGAAAGTAAATAAAAACAAGAGGAAAAGGAAACCTATTTGATTCTCCAAAAAAGTGGCTGCACAAATAAAGCCAAAACCCACAGCTTTCACAAAATTCATAAGCTCGCAAACAGAGGAACACAGAAAAGAATACAGGAGCAAACTAAAAGCGACAAAAAGAGAAATAAGGATAGCAAAATCAAAGGCAGAAGAAAAGATGGCTAAAGATGTGAAGTGTGGCGACAAGACTGTTTTCAGATATATTCGGGAGAGGAGGAAAATCAGAGGTGGAATTGCAGGACTCAAAAGTGCTGGGAACGGATTTGTTGAAAGTGACATTAAAAAAGCAAAAATGCTAAACAAAAACTTCTGCTCTGTTTTCACTAGAGAAAATCCTGGAGAAGGACCAACTGTGATTGACAAATCTACAAATGGGAATGGAGCAAATATCACTATTAGGAGTGGCCTAGTGGTTAAGACACTGTGCCTCAGGTTGAAAAACCAGGGGGTTCAAGTCTCACCTGGGGGTAACAATGTAGCCCTGTAGGCACTCACAAAGAAGTGAAGTATAGTGGTAGTTGGTGACTTTCTTCAAGGGCTACTGAGGGATCCATCTGCCAACCAGATTTGATGTCCAAAAAGGTGTGTTGTCTGCCAGGTACCAAAATTCACAATGTAATGGAGAGTTTGCTGAGATGCATCAAGCCTCTTCACTATTATCCAATGTTGCTCATCCATGTTGACACAAATGATACTGCCAGGTGTCCTTCTAAGCACATCAAAAGTGACTTCATGGCTCTGGGACATAGAGTGGTGCAGGTGGTGTTTTCTTCAATCCTCCCTGCTGAGGGTAAAGTCCAAGGCAGAGAAGCTGGTATCCTGGAGATCAATGCATAGCTGAGTGGATGGTGTCATTGACAGCATTTTGGTTTCATGGTCCATTCCAAGGGCTGCAGAGCAGAGATGGCGTCCATCTGTCCAAGAAGGGTTAAAGCATCTTCAGTAGCAGACTGGCTAACTTATTGAAGAGGGCTTTAAACTAGGTTCATTGGGGATCGCTGAAGAAAGCCCCCAAGTAAGTGAAACATTAAATACCTCTATTATTTTTTTTTTGTTGCTATCAAGTCCTGGTGACCCAGCTGCCTCTGGGTTTTTTGGTAATGTATCACCAAAAGTAGATTGCCAGGCTTTTTCTTCCAAGGCAATGGTGGGTAAAGTGACTTGCCCAAGGAATGCCAGTGGGAATCGAACCCTTAATTTTCAGGATACCCCTACAGAGAAATTGGTAAAAGGGGCAACATCTGGAAAGTGCTGTGTATAAATGCCTGTAGCATGGGAAATAAGATCCAAGATGTTGAGGCTTAAATGAAAGACGCTGACTTGGATTTAGTGGTGGTTACTGAGACATGGTTCACAGACATCCTTGACTGAGATGTAATTATACTGGGCTATATCTTATTCAGAAAGGACATGGCAGGAAGAAGGGGAGAAGGAATAGCACTATATAGAAAAAATAATACTAAAGCTATAGAATTACAGAATTTAAAAGAGAGAGAAGAAACATAGAAACATGACGGCAGAAAAAGACCACATGGCCTATCTAGTCTGTCCTTCCATATCAACCACTACAACAGTCACATTTTTTCCTTTAAAGATCCTCTGTGCTTGTCCCATGCTTTTTTGAATTTAGATACTGTCCACATCTCTACCACCTCCACTGGGAGACTATTCCAAACATCTACCACTCTTTCTGTAGAGAAATATTTCCGCATATTATTCCTGAGTCTATCCCCTTTCATCCTCACCTTATGTCTCCTCATTGCAGAGTTTGCTTTCAATCAAAAGAGACTCTCTTTTTGTACATTTATGCCATGGAGATATTTAAACGTCTCTATCATATTGTCTCTATCCCACCTTTCCTCTAAAGTATACATATTAAAGGTCCTTAAATCTGTCCTCATATGCTTTATAACAAAGACCACTAACCATTTTAGTAGCCACCCTCTGCACCGACTCCAACCTGTTTATATCGTTTTGAAGGTGCCGTCTCCAGAATTGCACACAACACTCCAAAAGAGGTCGCACCAAAGACTTATACAGAGGCACTATCACCTCCTTTTTTCTGCTGGCCATTCCTCTCCCTATGCACCCAAGCATCCTTCTAGCTTTCACCATCACCTTTACTTCACAGGAGGGGAGGAGTTGCCTAATGGTTAGAGCACTGGCTTGAAAACCAGGAGACCAGAATTTAATTCCCACTTGTAGTACTTGTGGCCTTGGACAAGTCACTTAGCCTTCCATTGCTGCAGAAAACATCCAAGTTATCAAAATTCCTGTTTAATGTACTTTATCAAGTGTAAGTCACAATGTAAACTCTCCCTCGATCCAACTTCCTGGGCACCTAGTCAAAGAAATCAATCAGATGTGGCTGCCAGTAGAAAGCAGGATAAAATTCAAGGCTATTCACATAATCTCCAAATCCCTCCAAACGGAATCATCTACCAACCTGAAGGCGCTCATTCTAATCACCTCGGAAAACAGACCATGAAGAAGTAGCAACAAAAATTCACTAGTGGTACCCATTGAATTCAGGAGCTGCAATGCAACTACATCCTAGGGAGCTGTCTCCCTTTACACCCCACTCTTGTGGAATTCACTTCCTGGCACCATAGGAGACTCTAAGGATCCAAATACTTTCTGCAAGCTTCTAAAAACATTTCTGTTCAGGGAACACTTCAGTGAATTAATTACTTAACTACCATGTTTTAAGGGCTAGCCCTAATTCCAAATTTTCCTAGTAAAGTCAATATTCAATATTCTTACCTAACATGACTTTTTATTAAGAACAGAGCATTTTAAAGATCAAACTTTGGTTCCTGTAATTAATTATTATTTGAATTCAGTTGTTTATTATGTTAAAGTTACTTTTTTTCTTTAATCCCCAGCGCTCCTTGTTAACGATGTTCCTTGTATAATATTGTTGAATGTATTTTTCTTTTCTTTGAGTTCATTGTAAACCACTTCGATACACGAAAGGTGGTATATACAGTAAGCACAAATAAATAAATAAAGAAAAAGAATCGGACCAAGCACAGATCCCTGGGTCACACCACTGGTAACCTCCTTCTCCTCAGAGTGTGCTCCATTTACCTGTACCCTTTGCCACCTCCCACTCAACCAATTTCTAATCCAAGCAGTAACTTTAGGGTACATACCTAGGGTGCTCAGTTTGTTTATAAGTTTGTTTTACTGAAATATAAATACACCACATCTAGGGCTCTCCCTCGGTCCAACTTCCTGGGCACCCAGTCAAAGAAATCAATCAGATTTGTCTGACAAGACCTGCCTCTGGTGAATCCATGCTGCCTCGGATCCTGTAATCTGCTGGACTCCAGAAACCTCACTATTTTCTCTTTCAGCAGCGTTTCCAATAATTTACTAACCACAGAGGTTAGACTAACCGGCCTGTGGTTTTCAACCATATCCTTACTGTGGGTTAAACTAGAAAGAGGAAAAGGTAAATCCATTTGCATTGAGTGATATACAGATACCTCTCAAGGGAGAAGAATGAGGAGGTTATGATCACCTGGGATACTCCCATTCCGACCGATAAAAATCTGGATGCAAGGAAGCCGGATAAAGTGGTTAAGGAGAAAAACACCAGAATGGCATTGATAATAGAGGTGCCAGTTCCAAGCGACTACTTTGTGAATCGTGTGGAGAGGCAGAAGATCCTGAAACACCAGGAAATGCAATCAGAGACCAAGAAAATGTGGCAGAAAGATACAGAAATATTTCCCACCGTGTTGGGTGCCACAGGCTTGATAAAGAAGAATTTCCAAGCTCATCTTGACAAACTACCCATACTTGTTGCATCTTATTAACTCCAGCAGGAGGCACTCTTTGGCACAATGCAAGTATGCCGAGCCTTAGCAGTAAATTTGAGAGACTGAGATCATATTCCCCATGGCCTGGCTTAGAAGTGAGGTTGACGGCTGTCATGATATGCGCAAAACTAACCCATTTGGAGAAACTGCCCTGGGAGAAGTGGATGGAGATTTAATTAAAGACATTCGCAGCATTGCCATGAAAGGAGAAGTGCTACTAATAGGTGATTTCAATATGCTAGATGTGGATTGGTGCATCCCTGCTGCAGTGTCATTTAGAAGTAAAGAGATCCTGGATTCTCTGCAGGGAGAACCACAGGTGACTGGTAACAGAATCCACATGTGTAAGGACCATACTGGACTTAATGCTTACTAATGGGGAAAGTGGTTCTGATGTTACAATGGGAGATCATTTCACATCCAGTGATCACCAGATGGTATGGTTCAGTATAAGGACTAGGGCTGATAAATCCATTCAAAAGCGAGGTTCTTAGTCTTTAGGAAAACTAACTTTGCCAAGATGGGACAGTACCTCAAGGAATCATTAACCGGATGGGAACAGCTGGGGGATGTAAAAAGTGTGCAAAACGGAAAGGGGATATTTTAAGGGCAACAAACCTTTTTGTTAGAAAGGGGAGGGAGGAGTGGCCTAATGGCTGGGGCAAGTTATTTCAAACCAGATGGCCAGGAGCTCAAATTCCACTAAAGGACAGCAACCTTGGGCCAGAAGGACTGGAGTTTCTAGTCCCATAGATGCTCCTTGTGGCCTTGGGCAAGCCATTTAACACTCCATTGCCTCAGGTACAAAAACATAGATTTTGGGCTCTTCAGGGACAAGGGAAAAATATATACAGTACCTTAATGTACACCACTTTGACTGGTGGAAAAATAGTATATAAGCCTAATTAAAAGGAAAAGGAGGCTGATCTCAAAAGATGTAGCTGAAAAGCTGATGAAAAAGAAAGAGGCCTTCAGGAAATACAAGAGAGGAAGACAAGCATCTATATCTGGAAAAACTTAGAGAAGCTAGCAAAGTAGTCAGGAAAGCAAAGATACAAAAAGAAGAAGAAAAAGCCAATACAATAAAATGGAGGGATAAAACATTTTTCAGATATGTTAGTGAGAGGAGGAAGGGCAAAAATAGTATTGTGAAACTCAAGGGTGACAGAAAGGAATATGTAGAAGATGATAAGGATAAAACAGAATTGCTAAACAAATATTTCTGCTCTGCAATCACAGATGAAGGGCCAGAAGTAGGACCTCATAAAACACCTACAAATAGGAGCAGAAGTGACTGGGAGCTTGAATGATTTTCAGAAGATTGTTTGTGAGGAACTAATAAACTAACACTACCTTCACAACCACTGCATGCCGACACCCCCACACTATCCAACATGACTGGTTTGCAGTGAAAACCGCTTTGATTCAAGGATAAAGCGGAATATAAATCCTTTTAAATAAATAAATAAAAAATAAAGCGATGGGACTGGATGGGATACATCCTAAAATACTGATGGAACTTGGGGACATTCTAGTGGCTTCACTGACTGACCTCTACAATGCTTCTCTGAGGAGAAGGAGGTTATTTATTTATTTATTTATTTAACATTTCTTATATACTGCCTTTCATGATATCAAGATTATCAGCGGTGTGCCATAAGGATCTGTCCTTGGACCAATTCTTTAACATCTTTGTTAGTGATATTGTGGAAGTGCTGTCGGGTAAGGTTTGCCTGTTTGTGGATGATACCTAAATCTGCAAAGGGGTAGACACCCAGGAAGGAGTAGATAACATGAGGAGGGATCTAGCTAAGCTTGAAGAATGATCTGGAATTTGGCAGCTGAGATTTAATGCTAAAAATGCAGGGTCATGCATTTTGGCAGCAAAAATCCAAGGGAGCGGTACAGTGTATGGGGTGAAGTACTTCTATCCACAAAAGAAGAGCGGAGCCTGGGCATGATTGTGTCTGATGATCTTAAAGTAGCTAAACAGGTAGAAGAGGCGATGGCGAAAGCCATAAGGATGCCTCAGTGCATAGGGAGAGGAATGGCCAGAACAAAGTAGGAGGAGATAGTGCCTCTGTATAAATCTCTAGTGTTACCTCATTTGGAATATTTTTGTGCAATTCTGGAGCCTACACCTTGAAAATTATATAAACAAGTTGAAGTCGGTGCAGAGGGTGGTTCCTAAAATGGTTAATGGTCTTCGTTATAAAGCACATGAGGACAGACTTAAAGATCTTAGCAGGTATACTTTAGAGGAAAGTTGGGATAGAGGAGATATGATAGAGATGTTTAAATACCTCCATGTCATCAAAGCACAGGAGGATAGTCTCTTTTGATTGAAAGCAAACTCTGCTATGACGGGACATAGGATGAGGGTGAAAGAGGATAGACTCAGGAGTAATATGCAGAAATATTTCTTTATGGAAAGAATGAAAGATGCATGGAATAGTTTCCCATTGGAGGTGGTAGGGACGAGGACAGTATCTGAATTCAAAAAGTCATAGGACAAACATAGAGTATCTCAAGGTAAAAAGGAGAGTATTGTAGTTGATATTTAAGGACATACTAGATAGGCCATGTGTTTTTTTTTCTGCCATCATGTTTCTATTTTTCTAGCTAAGTCCAAAGGCTGTTACTCAGTTCTCATTTTTCTTGACCTTTCTGCTGCTTTTGAAACTGTTGGCCATCTCCTCCTCCTTGACACATTATCCTCTCTGGTTTTAGGAGCTCTTTGCTGTCTTGGTTCCCTTCTTATCTCTCCAATCACTCTTTCAGTGTTTGTTCTGGAGGTTCCTCCTTTACGCTATCCCTCTTTCAGTTGGTGTACCCCAAGGATCTGTTCTTGGCCCTCTCCTTTCTCTGCTCCCAGTCCCTTGGTGCCCTCATTTCTTTACATGGCTTTCTGTATCATTTTTATGCTGATGACTCTCAAATCTATCTACACCCAGGGGTAGCCCAAGGGAGGTGCGGGGCCATGTGCGGAGACTCATTGTGGTGTCTCATTTGCATAAGGAGCCCCATTTGCATAAATATTAGCATGATGTTAACAAGCCTCTTAATGAGTGTCTGGATAAAGAAAAACTACCATATTTCAACATTACTATACTCCACTGCCAACCACCAGGCACATTAAGAAGTACTATAAACACTGCCCATTTAGAACCCATAGCAAACCGACCAGATCACAACAGCACTACCAGGACTCAAAGCACCATACCCTACTTATCAAAAGGCAACACTGCAAATATTAAACTAAAATATTTCCTACTGGGGAAAGAGAACAAGTGGCACTGTCAAATAGAAACTACATGAACAGAATACCTCAGCTCGGATTTCACATGCAGAACTTATGAGGTATGACAAAAAAGAAACAAGACTGTGGTACCCATGCCCTGACTCAATGCCAATTGGCTAACCGCTTATGTCACTGTGTTGTGCAATATCTTACCACTATTCTTTTATAATATTTTTCATCTCTCTCACTCTGTTTTTCTTTTTCAGATTTTTTTCTAGCACACTGCTCCATCCCTTTGTCACGCAACTGGAGGTGGCCGAAATATGGAGCAAAGAATCAACTTGAAATTTCTGGTTAAATTGGAGAAGGGCCCAACTGAGTGTCTCCAACTTCTCCAAAAGGCTTATGGAGAAGATGCAACGTCAAGGCCGTGAGTCTTCGAGTGGCACAAACTCTTCAAGACTGGCCGCGAGGAGGTGGAGGATGACCCCAAGTCAGGACAGCCTTCCAAGACAAAGACAGCTGAGAACATTGACAGAGTGAACTAGCTGGTGCGGAGTGATCGCAGATTGACGGTGCTCAGCCTGAATAGGGAGTCAGTGTAGGCCATCTTGGTGCAGGAGCTGGGGATGTGGAAGGTGTGCGTCAAGATGGTGCCCGAGCTTTTATCGGACGACCAGAAGGAGCACTAGGTCAATGTTTGTCAAGAATTGCTAGAGAAGATCGGAGAAGATACAGAGTTCGTTGGCTGAGTCATCACAGGAGATGAAACTTGGGTCTTCCAGTATGACCCTGAAAGCAAGAGACAGAGCCTGCAGTGGAAGACTCAACTGTCACCCAGGCCCAAGAAGGCGTGCATGTCGAAATCAAGGATCAAGGTCATGCTGATTGCATTCTTCGACCAGTGGGGAGTGGTCTATCATGAGTTTGTGCCTGAGGGTCAGAAAGTCAACCAGCACTTCTACCAGCAGGTCCTCAATAGCCTCCATGACCGGGTTTGGCACAGCAGGCGGGCTCTGTGGAGAGACAAGTCATGGCTGCTCCACCACAACAACGTGCCCGCACACACCGCACTGAGTGTAAGGCAGTTCTTGGTCAACAAACAGATCATAGCTCCCGATCAACCTCCTTATTCCCCAGATCTCTCACCGTGTGACTTCTGGCTCTTCCCCAGGCTGAAGACTGTGCTCAAAAGAACTCATTTTGCCTCTGTAGAAGAGATCAAGGACACTGAAGAGGGAGCTGAGGGACCTCAAGGAGGAGGACTTTACAGAGTTCTTCCATATGTGGCAGAAGTGAATGCAGAAGTGCATTAACTCTGGGGGGGGGGGGATTACTTTGAAGGGGACAATGCATAATTTCTCTGTAGATTTTGTAATAAAACATTTATGGGTCAGTCTCGTTTCTTTTTTGTCACACCTCATAGACTGTCACCAAACAAAGAACAAGGGGTCACAATTTAGAAATCGGAAGACAATAATTAAATTGGGAACCCCTAAAGCCAAACTTGGAATGTATAACACTGGAGAAATAAAACTATGAATTAATCTCCTTTTCTACTAAACAAAAACGCAAAGACGTTAGCGATACACATCTCCCAGAGCTGACATATTCCAGTTAATAAATTCAAAATAAAAAAGTATTTTTCTACCTTTTGTTGTTTGGGCATTTTATTTTCAATTGCAATTGCTCCAATCACTTTCTTCTGGTTTCTTCTGTCTTCTGCTAATTCTCCATTGTTTGCTGTCCATTTGTCCTTTCTTCTCTCTTCTAGATTTTTTCCATTTTCTCTCTACATCTGCTTTAGCAAACTGATCTTTCCCCTTTTGCTCTTTCCCCCATTTCTTTCTTTATTCCTTTATCATCCACTCAAATTTCTCTCTTCCATCCTCAATCCGCACTTACTCTGCCAATACCCAGCCACTCGTAGATTTTTCTCCCCTCTCACAAAAAATATCTTTTCCCCCTCCATCCTCATTCCCCCAGCCCCATCTCCTTCTAGTCCTCCCCCAACATCAGCTCCCTTCTAGTTCCAGCCCCACTCAGCATCCACTCCCTTCTAGTTCCATTCTCCCATGCCCACCCGCATCAGCCCATTTCTAGTCCTAGTCCCCCCAATCAGCTCATTTCCAGTCCTATTCCAGCCCCCATCAGCCCATTTCCAGTCCAAGTTCCCCTCCATCGGCCATTTCCAAAACTAGCCCCCCATCAGACATTTTCAGTCCTATTCCAGAACCACATCAGCCCATTTCCAGTCCAAGCTTCCCCACACTCAGCCCATTTCCAGTCCTACCCCCCCCCAAAAAGCCCATTTCCAGTCCTAGCCCTCTCCATCAGTTCATTTGAAGTCCTAGCTTCCCTCCTCCTGATCAGCTCATTTCCAGTCCTACCCCCCCCCCCAACTGAGCCCATTTCCAATCTTAGGCCCCCCAGCCCATTTCAAGCCCTAGCCCCCCCTCCCAGAAGAACCCCGTGGTAGGCTTTAGAGGCCCCGGCTCACCTCCCTATAGTGGCTCTCGGCTCTCGGCAGGCTCAGCAACAGCTCCCTACAGCTGCTGAAGCGAACAGCATTGTTTTCCTTCACTTCGGCAGCTGTGTTGTAATGTAGATTGCTGGTGCACCGGCGGTCAAAGGATATTTCCTTGTCCCGGCACTCAGTGCACCAGCAATCTACATTACAACACAGCTGCCGAAGTGAAGGAAAACAATACCTTCACTTCGGCGGCTGTAGGGAGCCGTTGCTGAGCCTGCCAGGAGCTGCGAGCCACTATAGGGAGGTGAGCCGAGAGCCAAACATGTGCAGGATGTTATTGGTGTGGGGCCCCCTGAAGCACGGGGCTCTGTGCAAACAACATTCTCGCACAATGGATGGGCCGGCCCTGTCTTCACCTGATGTTTCTCTTACACTCCAAGTTAGTATCTCTGCCTGCATATCTGACATCACTGCCTCTATGTCTCACCGCAATCTGAAATTGAACATGTGTCGCGCCCCCTTCTCCGCCTAGGCGGCTGCCTGATGCGGGAAAGGGGAGCGATTGTTACTTTCAATGTGACTTCCCAAAGCAAGGGCTTCTGGGAGTCGTAGTTCAGAGCACGTGTAGTTGTGTAGCAAAAAAGCTTGAGCCGAGATTGAAAGCAAAACAGGAATATTTTTTTATTAGCCTCCCTTGGCAGCGGGAACTTCATAAAAGAAGCTTGGCATCACACGGGTACTTTTACAGAGTAAATTCAAGGTAAGAAAACAAACTTGCTTACTTCAGCAAAACAAAACTTTCTTTTCAGTATAAAGCTTTTTCCAAAAATTGCTCAAAACAGAAATGTTCATTGAAATCTTCAATGCAAACCAAACACTTTTCAGCAGGTAATTTTCCTCTTATTTGTGCCAGAGCTGTCCCTGGTTTTAATCAGACTTCTGAGACTTCAAACAGTATTCACAGTCCCGTCTCATTCATAACCACAAGCATACTGATTAAAACTTGTAGGCTCTATAAAAGCTTAGGCAAATCAAGTACATGGTACCTTTCTTCCTCACATGTATTATCAGCTTCTCATTTGACTATCTGGGATAATTCACATTCCATTAATTCTTCATGGTCACTTGTTAGAATGCCTTCCCCAAGCTCCATGGATTCGCAGTCTGAGCTAGAGAGTTCTGTGTCCTCATTAACAAACAGCTGAGCTTCCTCTCATGGCACAGAATCTTGCTCCCTGCTAATCACTTCCTGGTTCTTTAGCAAACGCTGCACCAGTTCTAAAACATTCAATCCTTCACTATTAAAGGGTTTTCTATAAGCTTGCTTCTGGTTCAATACTGAGAGCTGGCTGGCTAGGATGTCTTCCTGAGACTCTAGGCTGTTAGCTTTATCAGCATTACCTCTAGGAAGTTTTCTTAGCAATGGCTCCCTGCTCCTTCCGAGGTCATGCTGTTTCTGTGTAAATTCAGCCTTATCGTCTCCCCTCCTCCTACAGGCATAAACCTTGTGCCTGGAGTGAGGCTCCCTTCCAGATTCTTCTTCTGCAATAAGGTCAGCTCTCTTCCCTTCTTGGCCTGAGACTTTGGCTAGTCTCCCTTCCTCTCCTGGGAAGCTTGCAGTTCTACCGGATCCTTGCAATCTCTGTAATGCTGATCTCCAACCCGATCCTGATCCTGCCCCTGCACCTGATCTCCAAGCTGAACTACGTCTTCCAGCTGATCTATCTGTCTCTGCCCTCTCGGGCTTATAAGTATATGACTTGCTGGTCTCTTTCCACCCCGCCCCCAGCTGTGCTGCATCACCACCCTTAGTCACTATGGAGCTGGGGCGTGGCTTCTGATCAACAAGTTCTGACAGACTCTTTTTTTCAAGCCTAGCTGCAGTTTTAAAGTGAGCCTTTTTTTCCTTTTCCCTCTGCCTAGGGGAAATTGCCTGTATTTTCTCCACCTCCATAGGGATCTGTCCACCTTCGCCATCACACATGGCTAAGACCAAACTTCATATCTTCCCCCTAAACCCTTATCCCTCCTTCCTCCTTTCTCTAGCACTTTTGACAATACTTTTCTTCTTCCTGTTTCCTCAGCCCATAACGTTGGGGTCATCTTTGACTCTTCCCTTTCCTTCACCACGCATATTCAAGAGATTGCTAAAACATGTTTCTTTCTCTATAATATTAACAAAATGTCTACCAGGCCCTTTACATATGCCTAAGGGCCCTTTTAGCAATTTTTAAGTCATATGAGTACCACAAGCCTCCATGAGACTTGACCACAGAAGAAGTCATAAGGGGATATACCAACTCTAAAGTATCGTGCAAAGCATCTTCCACCTCAGAAACATGCAGTATAAAACCAGAGCCTGGTAAAAGGGAGAAACATTGCTGCCATTTCTCTGCAAACTTCTGAAGATCAGTATCATCCCTGTACTTTTGGTTTCCACACCTTTTATTACATAACGGGGCTGCAAATTCAAGCTTAAGCAAAAAAGTGGTCAGATGACAGAAGTGGAACGGTTTCAACTACAGGAGGACAACCGGGGGGATGCTTAGTAGGAGCAAAAATCTGATTCAGGGAATGTCTTCTCTTATGAGTAGGGGAAAAAATCAACTGTATGTGCTCTAGAGCCCTCATAGTATCTAAAAAATCCTCTGAGATTTAGTTACAGAATCAAAATGAATGGGGACATTAAAATCGCCCCAAAATAAAATAATTTGAAAGCTCCACACTCAAGGTTGCCAAAGCTTCTATCAAAGCACCAAGATCAGTTTCTGCATTAAGGGGCCAGTAAAGGAGACAAATATCCCATAAATGAAAATAAAGAACAATTAATTCACAGCCTAACACAGGGTCTGCATGAGCCCTGGAGTGGAGGAGTGGCCTAGTGGTTGGGGCAAGGTACTGAAGGTCAGGGGTTCAAATCCCACTAGAGGACAGCAACCTTGGGCCAGAAGGACTGGGGTTTCTAGTCCCACAGGTGCTCCTTGTGGTCTTGGGCAAGCCACTTAACCCTCCATAGCCCATGTTCCCTGTAAGATAGTTACCTCTAAGTTATAATGCCCTGTTCAATGTAAACCACACATATGCAGAATAGTGCTGTATATAAGAGAATGTAAATAAACCCTAGTGAAACTCAGGAGCCCTTTTACTATCAGGCACTAAAGTGCTACGCCTAATGTGCTATTAGTGCTGAAACCATGGCACGATACGTGCTACACCCCTGCGTTATGTGTCAGGAGCGTGGAAAGCACTTCTCTGGCAGTTAATGCGGAGCCCTGTCCCATAGTGCGTGTTGCATTAGTATGTGTTCACCTAATCATCTCAGATAGCGTGTGGTGTGAACACAGCACTAACTGTGCCAAGCTCACAATGCCCACTCTCTGCCCCAACCCCATCCACTCGTGACTTTAACATGGGTTGTGCAATTAGCACGACCATGGCCCTGTGCTATCTGGCAACGCATATCCCAGCACGGCTTTGGCATGTGCCAGAACACGTGCTTCCAGATAGTGCCCATTAGTAAACCACCCCCTCAGTGTTATATGAAATCAACACCCCACCACCACTAGATCTAAAGCAGGATCTGTAAACATAATCAAGAGGACATAATTGATTGAGTATCATTGTATCACTTTCCAACAACCGAGACTCTGCAATACACAGTATATCTGGCCTCTCATTAGCAATGAGATCATATATGATTTCACATTTATAGTTATAGTTACTTTTATTTGATATACCGCCTAAGCAATATACCATGCCTAAGCAGTTAACAATTCTATACAGTCAGGTACGTATTTAGGTGAAACTGACCACGGATTAATTTTAAAAAACCCAGTAATTTTTTATTCTGAGTCACACCCTCAACCAGTGACATCCAAACCGTAGATTAAATGTTGCATGTGACAATCTCTTTGAAATCTGCCTACCCTCATGCCTTAGGCCAAGGCACAAACTTTGACTCTACTGGTCAATTCCAATGCCCCTGGTCTTTTTAGATAGTCTTCTGCACTCCTGCCTTTAATGAAACATGTCCGTCTCCGTCTCCAGAGCTTGTTCCCCTCTCTCCAATCTTGGAATTCCATCACTTATTTATTTATTTAAACCTATATAAACTGCTTTTTTACCAGTCAAAGAACAGATTCCGAACAACATTGGAACTTGTACAATAAATATGGGGAACTCATAACAAAGAACATTTTTAAGGCTGCTAATAAATGTAACTATATACAATGGGATGAGAGGTTAGCCAAGTGTGGGGTCATATGGCTTTCGAGAGGGTGGTGGGAGTGGGATCATAGGGGTTTCATGAGGGTAGGATGAGTGGGGTCAAATAGGTTGCTTATTGTCCAAATGCATCTGGAAGAGGTGAGTCAGTGGAAGGCTTGATGTTTCGGATTCCTGGAGGCAGCACATTCCAGAGAGTGGGGGCATATAGTGAGAAAGTTCTTGATCTTGTAAACTGCTTGCAATTGTGATTCCATGGTGGGATACTGAGGAGGTTCTGAGTGTTTTTTTCTCCTTGGTCTAGTAGAGTTCAAGGTGTGAATTAAGTCGTGTAGTTGCTCTGCTGATGTCTTGTCCAGGGTTTTGTGGATGAGGGTTAAGACCTTGTACTGTATTCTTGAATTGATGGGGAGTCAGTGGAGATGTTTGAGGATGGGTGTGATGTGATCATTTTTCACCATCCATTCGTTCAGTTAAATCAATATCATCTCATCCATTCTCAGTGTTTTATCATCCTCCCCCACCACAGTCATTCACCATCGACGCCTTTAAATCATTCTTTCAGTACTCAGTTATTTATTTACTTCAGCAATCCATCCTGTCAGCAGTTATTCAATGGAGGCAGCTTTGGATAGACTCCTTCTGCTTGAAAGGAACCACAATCCATGCAGCACTCTTGGTTTCAATTCTCTGCAGTAAGTTCCTTGTTTTGTTGATTTTTGATAAATTGTTGGAAATTAAGAGACTGAGTCTTCCTTTTGGATGTTCAACTAGATTAACTAACTGCTTAGAGTTGTACTGGTAAAATATACACTATGACAGCAGTACAGAGTGAGTTCAATATCTCCTCAGGGCTGTCTGGCTCTGGGTGCACTTCTGCTGTCACTGAATCCCATTTATAGTGGAACCAAACCATAACCTTCAAAGAATCCACCAAACCAGAGATGTGTCTGAAAGTTCAGCATCTCTTGACCAGTCTTCCTAGATGTGAAGCAATAAAGTTTCCTGTGTGATATACCTTCTATAAATAATTAGATTTGGGTTTTATTGCTTGTCTTTAGCTGTACTTTGACAGTTAAATAATACTTTTTTAGGTTAGCCCATGCTTTTCCAGTAGTAGTTCAAGGTAAGTTAGATTCGGGTACTGTAGGTATATCTTTTCTCTTGAAGGGTTTGCAATATAAGTTTGTATCTGAAAAAATGGAAAGTTAAGTGACTTGTCCAACATCGCAAGGTTCTGACTTCATAGTGAAAACAATCCTCACCATTTCATCTGTGTCAGGTTTTTTTTTTTGTGTGCCATCTAGTCAGTTGACTCATAGCAACCCAGCTACCTCTGGGTTTTCTTGGCAATGTATCACTGGAAGAAGATTACCAGCCTTTTCTTCCAAGGCAAGGGAGGGTAAAGTGACTTGCCCAAGGTCACAAGGAGTGTCAGTGGGAATGGAATGCTTGAACTTCTGGGTACTAGGCAATTGCTCTAACCACTGGGCTACTCCTCCACTGTGTAAGTGATTCCTCTTTTATCCAAATTCTTCCAAATTTTAGGATTTCCTGACTGTTGGACAAACCTTGTCCCTGAACTGGGCTTCTAAATTCCATATCACTGGGAGTCCTCTCCCCCAACACAGGACACCACTTCAGCACATGCTTAGTCTCGTGTAATTACCCATAAAACAGAACCTCTCCCCTTATGTTTAGCTTTTGATAAGGCTCTCCTTCTTTCTTCTGCTTTCAGACCCAAACTAGAATCTCCACAGCTCTACAGCTTTCGTCTTCGGCCTCCTCACATACTTCACACAGGACAGGAACTCAAGTCTCAAGGGATATTCATTCACATAGGACTGAAACGCAATGGCTGCACAAAGAAGGCCAAAAGAAACTCAACAGAAGACCACTCACAGAGCCTACTAAAAACAGCACAATGAGCACAATGCCACTAGCGACTTACCTAAATATGAGTTGGCATATTCTTTTGCCAGAAGCATACTGGCATTGTGAGGGTCCCCTATATTTAGATCCTTGTTAAATTAAAAGACTAGATTTAACGTCTCTAGTAAACTGGATAGATCTAGATAAAAATCATTCCTTTCTGCATCAGTCCCTCTGTTAATTACTGATATCTATTAATTCAGTAGACTTTGAAAACAGAACTTCAAAGACAGGAGATGGTGCAAGTTAAGCAGTTCAGTTGGTTAATGTATATGTCTCCCAGTTTTGCCAACACCCAGTTAAATTGTTCTTTGATGCTTTCTACGCCTGTTTTCTCATTATAAAATTTTTCAAACTTCCTGTCCGCCCTGCACTGTACCTTCATCTCCCCAAGAGAGCTGGTCACAGAGAGAGAGGCGTTTACAATGGCTGAGACAGTGACTTATTCTGATCTAAGGTTTGGAAAGAAGAAGAGACCCAAGCCCTCCAAATCTCGCTCTCCAGGTAAATGTGCTACACATTGGTTGTATATTAAGAGGGCTGATGGATTTCTCATAGCCAGGCGAGACTCGTGTTTCTAAACTGTGTATAATTCCATGGAAGGTTCTTCAATGCTGCAGGAGGAAGGGCTGGTAACATACGCTGCTCTAAGGATCCAACAGGCAACGGAGGAGAACATCAACCCTCAGTCTCCAAGGACTGGAAGGAGGCAGAAAGGTAAATATCAGAGGCAGAGGGCTATTTAAACAATGTATTTAGCATTTAACTATACTAGGTCAGATGGCTTTCCTGGGAAGAAAAACTGGCAGTACATCAAATACTGTATAATAAACCAAAGACCATAATTAATTTAGAGACAAACCTGTAAAACATCTGAAATTCATTCTTCATTAATAGAAAAAAAGTTGATATTTTGTTTAACATTTAAAATTCTATTGATCAATGGAAAGTGTCTTAAATAAATTGAAAAATCAGGAGGTAAGAGTTTATAAAATAATCTATGTTTAATGAAGGAAAAATAAATAAATACCATATGTAAAGAAGCAATTAAAGGATAGTCTCATATAGTGTATAAAATAGTAAGATAGAAGGGATAGAAATGCCCAGGGATGATCTCTGGTACCTGTAGTGTGAGATACAGTAAGATGGAAGGAATAGAAATGCCTGGGTATGGCCTTTATTCTCTGCAGTGTGTCATACAGTGAGAGAGAAGGGATAGAAATGCCTGGGGATGGTCTTTATTCCCTGCAGTGTGTGGTACAGTGAGAGAGAAGGGATAGAAATGCCTGGGGATGGTTTTTATTCTCTGCAGTGTGTCATACAGTGAGAGAGAATGGATAGATATGCCCGGGGATGGCCTTTATTCTCTGCAGTGTGTCATACAGTGAGAGAGAAGGGATAGAAATGCCTGGGGATGGTCTTTATTCCCTGCAGTGTGTGGTACAGTGAGAGAGAAGGGATAGAAATGCCTGGGGATGGTTTTTATTCCCTGCAGTGTGTGATACAGTGAGAGAGAAGGGATAGAAATGCCTGGGGATGGTCTTTATTCCCTGCAGTGTGTGACACAGTGAGAGAGAAGGGATAGAAATGCCTGGGGATGGTCTTTATTCTCTGCAGTGTGTGATACAGTTAGAGAGAAGGGATAGAAATGTCTGGGGATGGTCTTTATTCCCTGCAGTGTGTGATACAGTGCAGGAGAAGGGATAGAAATGCCTGGGGATGGTCTTTATTCCCTGCAGTGTGTGATACAGTGAGAGAGAGGGATAGAAATGCCTGGGGATGGTCTTTATTCCCTGCAGTGTGTGATACAGTGAGAGAGAAGGGATAGAAATGCCTGGGGATGGTCTTTATTCCCTGCAGCGTGTGATACAGTGAGAGAGAAGGGATAGAAATGCCTGGGGATGGTCTTTATTCCCTGCGGTGTGTGATACAGTGAGAGAGAAGGGATAGAAATGCCTGGGGATGGTCTTTATTCCCTGCAGTGTGTGATGCAGTGAGATAAAAGGGATAGAAATGCCTGGGGATGGTCTTTATTCCCTGCAGTGTGTGATACAGTGAGAGAAAAGGGATAGAAATGCCTGGGGATGGTCTTTATTCCCTGCAGTGTGTGATACAGTGAGAGAAGGAATATAAATGCCTGGGGATGGTCTTTATTCCCTGCAGTGTGTGATACAGTGAGAGAGAAGGGATAGAGATGCCTGGGGATGGTCTTTTTTCCCTGCAGTGTGTGATACAGTGAGAGAGAAGGGATAGAGATGCCTGGGGATGGTCTTTATTCCCTGCAATGTGTGACACAGTGAGAGAGGGATAGAAATGTCTGGGGATGGTCTTTATTCCCTGCAGTGTGTGATACAGTGAGAGAGAAGGGATAGAAATGCCTGGGGATGGTCTTTATTCCCTGCAGTGTGTGATACAGTGAGAGAGAAGGGATAGAAATGCCTGGGGATGGTCTTTATTCCCTGCAGTGTGTGATACAGTGAGAGAGAAGGGATAGAAATGTCTGGGGATGGTCTTTATTCCCTGCAGTGTTTGACACAGTGAGAGAGAAGGGATAGAAATGTCCAAGGACCATCCTTATTCGCTGCACTGATACATTGACAGAGAAGAGTTAGAAATGTCTGAGGATGGTCTTTAGTCCCTGCAGTGTGTGATACAGTCAGATAGAAGGGATAGAAATACCTGGGGATGGCCTTTATTCCCTACACCAGTGATGGCTAACATTTTTGAGCCCGAGTGCCCAAACTGCCGCACAAAACCAAAGAATTTCCTCAAAGTGCCAGCACGTCAATTAAACCTTAACAACAAGAATTTAGTATCTAAAAACTCTTTATAAAGTTGCCTGAACTATGTAACATCATTTGTAAAGGTTGGAATCTTTGTATTGTCAGAGAATCAATTTGATTCTCTCTCTACATCTGCTTTAACATAATAATCTTTCTCCTTTTGCTCTTTCCTCATTCCTATTTCATCCACTCAAATTTTACCCCTCCATCCTCAATCCCCACTTAGTCTCCCAATACCCGGCCAATTGTACATTTTTCTTCCCTCCCACACAAAATATTTTTCCCCTCTCCATTTCATTCTCCCAGCCCTATCCCCTTCTAATCTCCCACAACATCAGCTCCCTTTTAGTTCCAGCCCCACCCAGTATCCGCTCCCTTCTAGTCCCCTCATCAGTCCATTTCCAGTCCTAGCTCCCCCATCCATTTCCAGTCCTATCCGAGTCCCTTCATCAGCTCATTTCCAATACCAGCCTCCCATCAGCCCATTTCTAGTCCTTTCCTAACCCCACCATCAGCCCATGTTAAATCCTAGCTCCCCTCCACTCAGCCCATTTCTAATCCAAGCCCCCCATGAGCCTACTTCCAGTTCTAGCCCCTCCATGAGTCCATTTCAATCCAAGCCCCCACCACAGCCCATTTCCAATCTTAGCTCCCCCCAACACCCAATTCTCAGTTCTATCCTAGCCCATCCATCAGCCCAGTTCCTGTCCTAGCTCCCTCCCCTAAGAGTCCATTCCAAGCCCCCTTCCCATCAGTTATTTGCAGTTCAAGCCCCCTTCCACTCAGCCCATTTCCATTCCAAGTCCCCCTCCCCATTAGCTATTTGCAGTTCAAGCCCCCCACTTCCCATCATACAATTTCAATTCCATTCCCCGTCCCCATCAGCTATTTGCAGTTCAAGCCCCCCACTTCCCCTCAGCCCATTTCCATTCCAAGCCCCATCCCCATCAGTTATTTGCAGTTCAAGCCCCCTTCCACTCAGCCCATTTCCAGTCTTAGCAACCCCCCCAACCCATTACCAGTCCTAGCCCCCCATAGCCCACTCCCAGTCCTAATCCCACCAGCCCATTTCGTCCTAATCCCCCCATCACCCAATTTTCAGTTTAAGCCCCCCCATAGCCCATTACCAGTCCTAACCTCCCCATCAGCCCACTCCCAGTCCTAATCCCCCATCACTCAATTTTTAGTTTAAGCCCTCCCATAGCCCATTACCAGTCCTAACCCCCCATCAACCCACTTCCAGTCCTAATCCCACCAGCCCATTTCCAGTCCTAATCCCCCATCACCCAATTTTTAGTTTAAGCTCCCCACCAGCGCCCATCACCACTCCTAACCCCCCCCAGTGCCCATCACCACTCCTAACCCCCCCAGCCCAGCGCCCATCACCACTCCTAACCCCCCCAGCCAGCCCAGTGCCCATCACCACTCCTAACCCCCCCCAGCCAGCCCAGTGTCCATCACCACTCCTAACCCCCCAGCCCAGTGCCCATCACCACTCCTAACCCCCCCCCCCCAGCCCATTACCAGTCCTAACCCCCCAGCCCAGTGCCCATCACCACTCCTAAACCCCCCCCAGCCCAGCCCATCACTACTCCTAACCCCCCCCCAGCCCCGCCCAGCCCAGCCCATCACTACTCCTAACCCCCCCCCAGCCCAGCCCAGCCCATCACCACTCCTAACCCCCCCAGCCCAGCCCAGCCCATCACCACTCCTAAACCCCCCCAGCCCAGCCCAGCCCATCACCACTCCTAAACCCCCCCTCCAGCCCATCACCACTCCTAACCCCCCCCAGCCCAGCCCAGCCCAGCCCATCACCACTCCTAACCCCCCACAGCCCATCACCACTCCTAACCCCCCCCCCGCCAGCCCAGCCCAGCCCAGGGAAAATTAAAAAAAAGAGAAAACCTGTCTGCTGCCGCTGTCGGGGCCGCCGCGGCAGAATCGAGCGTGCCGCGGGGCCCCCCTGTACCCGGCAGAGCCTGCCCTCCCCGTAGCAGCTCTCTCTTTGGAGCTGCAGTCAGACGCGCCGGCTTGCAGAGCGCGAGGGAAGAGTTTTCTCCCTCGCTGCTCTGTTAAGCCCGCGGGGGCTGATGGGAAGTTCCCATCAGCCCCCGCGGGCTTAACAGAGTCGCGAAAGGGAAACTCTTCCCTTCGCGCTCTGCAAGCCGGCGTGTCTGACTGCAGCTCCAAAGAGAGAGCTGCTACGGGGAGGGCAGGCTCTGCCGGATACAGGGGGGCCCCGCGGCACGCTCGATTCTGCCGCGGCGGCCCCGACAGCGGCAGCAGACAGGGTTGTTTTTTTTTTCAATTTTACTTAATTGCGGACCTTCCCGCGTGCCAGCTGCAAGGCCTTCGCGTGCCACAGCTGGCACGCGTGCCATAGGTTCGCCATCGCTGCCCTACACCATATGATACAGTGAGAGAGAAGGGCTAGAAATGTCTCAAAAAGGTCTTTATTCCCTGCAGTGTGTGATAGAGAGAAGCAGGGCCGGCCCGTCCATTGAGCAAAAATGTTTTTTGCACAGGGCCCCGTGTTTCAGGGGGCCCCGCGCAAAGAACATTCTGCTTTTTTTCAAAATTAAGTAAAAAAGCTGGCTGCTACCGCGGCAGCGGCAGAATGGAGTGTCCCGCGGAGCCCCCTCTGCCCGGCTGAGCTCTCCCTCTGCGATGGCTGAGCCCCTCTGTGCCGGCTTTCAGATACGCGAAGGGAGAGTGTCTCCCTCATGTCTCTGTTAAGCCCACAGGGGCAGATGTGAAATTTCCCATCAGCCCCTGCGGGCTTAACAGAGACGCGAGGGAGACACTCTCCCTTCACATATCTGAAAGCCGGCACAGAGGGGCTCAGCCGTCGCAGAGAGAGGGAGGGAGGGACTCAGCCGGGCAGAGGGGGCCCTGCGGGACATTCCATTCTGCCGTTGCCGCGGCGGTAGCGGCAGCGGTAGCGGTAGCAGCCAGCTTTTTTTTTTTTTAATGTTCCTTGAACCGATGGGGGGAGGGGAGGGTTAGGACTGGTAATGGGCTATGGAGGTGGTTAGGACTTGACTTGAGGTGGGCTGTGGGTTGATGGGGGGGGGGTTAGGACTGGTAATGGGCTATGGGGGGGGCTAGGACTGGAAATGGGCTGGGGGGTTAAGACTGGAGGGGGGCTGATGGGGTTAGGACTGCTAATGGGCTGTGGACTGTTGGGGGGTTAGGACTGGTAATGGGCTGTGGGCTGATGGGGGCTGTCTGGTAATGGGCTATGGGGGGATAGGACTGATAATGGGCTATGGGGGGCTAGGACAGGAAATGGGCTAATGGGGAGGGGTTAGGACTGGTAATGGGCTGTGGGCTGATGGGGGCTGTCTGGTAATGGGCTATGGGGGGTTAGGACTGATAATGGGCTATGGGGGGGCTAGGACAGGAAATGGGCTGATGGGGAGTTTGCTTTTCTCTGATCAGAGAAGGGCTGAACTTTTACAGAGCTCTGCTAGTGAGTGGATATTTGCCTCCTGGGACATCTTACTGTGAGTTCTAGCTGTTTATTTAATTATTTACTGTTTGTCTAACTGTTTGTTTGTTTAATTATTTATTGTTTGTCTTAGTGGTGTGCTAGTTCAGCCTTCTCAGCTGTACTTACCTTGCCTCTCTCAACTAACTGGGCTTTGTGTGGTAGCCATTTTGAATTAAATCTCTCTCCCCAGAACCTGCTGTTTGTTGAGCTTTTTTCCTGTCCTTGCCTGCCTGAGTGAATCCTCCCCCTCCCCCCCTCCCCCTGAGGTATTGTGTAGCCTTCTTCCTGTTTTCTCCACGTGTGCATAGGCTGTTTTAGTTTGCTTTTCTCTGATCAGAGAAGGGCTGAACTTTTACAGAGCTCTGCTAGTGAGTGGATATTTGCCTCCTGGGACATCTTACTGTGAGTTCTAGCTGTTTATTTAATTATTTACTGTTTGTCTAACTGTTTGTTTGTTTAATTATTTATTGTTTGTCTTAGTGGTGTGCTAGTTCAGCCTTCTCAGCTGTACTTAACTTGCCTCTCTCAACTAACTGGGCTTTGTGTGGTAGCCATTTTGAATTAAATCTCTCTCCCCAGAACCTGCTGTTTGTTGAGCTTTTTTCCTGTCCTTGCCTGCCTGAGTGAATCCTCCCCCTCCACCCCTCCCCCTGAGGTATTGTGTAGCCTTCTTCCTGTTTTCTCCACGTGTGCATAGGCTGTTTTAGTTTGCTTTTCTCTGATCAGAGAAGGGCTGAACTTTTACAGAGCTCTGCTAGTGAGTGGATATTTGCCTCCTGGGACATCTTACTGTGAGTTCTAGCTGTTTATTTAATTATTTACTGTTTGTCTAACTGTTTGTTTGTTTAATTATTTATTGTTTGTCTTAGTGGTGTGCTAGTTCAGCCTTCTCAGCTGTACTTACCTTGCCTCTCTCAACTAACTGGGCTTTGTGTGGTACCCCCATCCCCCTGCTGAGGGTTCAGGACAGGGTACCTTGTAACTGCCCTCTTTAAATAGGACTTATCTCCCTCCCTCCCTCCCCAGCACCCACCCACCCCTGGGGTAATTGTAGTTTTATAGGTACTTGCACATCTTAGAGGAAAGGGGCTGCTCTCAGGTGCAGCTCTTAATCCAAATCAGTCATACACAGAGGACCTGAGATTAATTAAGCTTCAGGTACACAGGGTGTATTAGGGGTATTAGATACACTTTTATTAGTATAAGCATCTACACCAATCCTTATTATATACCGAATTTAAAAGACCTAAACACAAGCTTTAAACTAAGATGCAGACAGAGGTCCAGCAACGAGATGGGGGTTCTCCAGTCTTTTGCATTGAGTGTCACATGTATGATTTTCTCCCAGTTGGTGAGAGGTCCTACATATGCACTAAGTGCAGGGAGCTCTTTGCTCTCAGGGAACGAGTCCATTCTCTAGAGGCTAGAGTAGCAGACCTGGAAGACATAAGAAAGACAGAGAAGTACATGGACGAGACCTACAGGGATATAGTCCTGAAGTCCCACCTCCAGTCTGGCAGCATCCCTGTTGCCATGGAGGAGAGAGGTCACGTGACAGGAGAGCATCACCCTGGTGTGGCAGGAAGTGATCCTGTAACTAGGACCTGTCCTCCAGGTGATGTAAAACCCTCTCGCACCGAGGACGTTTCTCCAGGGCCATGTCCCCATGAGGGGAGGGTCAGGACAGCTGTTATAGTTGGTGATTCAATCATTAGGAATGTAGATAGCTGGGTGGCTGGTGGACGTGAGGATCGCCTGGTAACAAGCCTGCCTGGTGCGAAGGTAGCAGATCTCACGCACCACCTAGATAGGATCATAGATAGTGCTGGGGGGGAGTCTGCTGTCTTGGTACATGTTGGTACCAATGACATAGGAAAATGTGGTAGGGAAGTTCTGGAGGCTAAATTTAAGCTTTTAGGTAGGAAGTTGAAATCCAGAACTTCCAGGATAGCGTTCTCCGAAATGCTTCCTGTTCCACGTGCAGGACCCAAAAGACAGGCAGAGCTCCGGAGTCTCAATGCGTGGATGAGACAATGGTGCAAGGATGAGGGTTTTGGATTTATTAGGAACTGGGGAACATTCTGGGGAAAGGGGGGGCTCTTCCGAAGGGATGGGCTTCACCTTAATCAGGATGGGACCAGACTGCTGGCATTAACCTTTAAAAAAGAGATAGAGAAGCTTTTAAACTAGAAAATAGGGGAAAGCCGACAGTCACCCAGGAGCGCATGGTTCGGACAAAGGTATCCTTGAAGGATACTACCAAAAGCAGTGAGGTTCCAAAAGGGAGTATAGTAGCCCAAATGCCCTTGAGTAAGGAGCAGACAGAGCATAAGGATTCCCAATTACCCATGCCTACCAATAGCCAGATTAATATTAATAAAATACAGTCTCTAAAATGCTTGTATGCCAATGCTAGAAGTCTAAACAATAAGATGGGAGAATTAGAATATATAGCACTAAATGAGAGGTTAGATATGATTGCACTCTCAGAGACATGGTGGAAGGAGGATAACCAGTGGGACACTGTGATACCTGGATACAAACTATATCGTAATGATAGAGCTGAACAAATTGGTGGAGGGGTTGCGCTCTATGTTAGAGAGGGCATTGAGTCAGAAAGGATTAAAGTTTTGCAGGGAACAAAATTTGCTGTAGAATCTCTATGGATTGAAATTCCATTTATGAAGGGGAAGGTGATGGCAGTGGGAGTATACTATCGACCACCTGGCCAGAATGAACAAATGGATGATGAAATGCTCAAAGAAATCAAGGAAGCTAACAAAAGCCACAACAGAGTAGTAATAATGGGTGATTTCAATTACCCCGGTATCGACTGGGACAGTGTCACAGCAGGACAAGCTAAAGAGATAAAGTTTCTAGATGAAATAAATGACTGCTTCTTGGAGCAGCTGATTCATGAACCGACCAGAGGGGAAGCCATACTGGACCTAGTCCTTAGTGGAACGCCAGATCTGGTGCAAGAAATAAGGGTGTTGGGACCACTTGGCAATAGTGATCATAGTATGATCATGTTTGATTTAATCAGTGGAGGACAGATAGTAAAGGAATCCACAGTACTACCTTTTAACTTTCAAAAGGGAGACTATGATAGAATGAGGAATATAGTTCGGAAAAAACTAAAAGGAGCGGTTCCAAAGGTTAAAGACTTACAGCAAGCTTGGGTGTTATTTAAAAATACTATCCTCGAAGCCCAGACCAGCTGTATGCCACGCATTAAGAAAAGTGGAAGAAAGTCCAAAAAACTGCCAGCATGGTTTAAAGGTGAGGTCAGAGAGGCTGTTGCTGCCAAAAGAGCAACCTTCAGGAAATGGAAAAAAGAGCCAAATGATAAAAACTGGAAACAGCACAAGCACTGGCAAGTTAAATGCAAAGCATTGATAAGGCAGGCAAAGCGGGAATTTGAGAAGAAACTTGCTACGGAAGCAAAAACACGAAATAAAGACTTTTTCAAGTACATTCGTAGCAAAAGGCCTGTGAGAGAGTCAATTGGACCATTAGATGATAGAGGGGTAAAAGGGGCAGTAAGAGGAGACAAGGCTATAGCAGAGAGACTGAATGAATTCTTTGCTTCGGTCTTTACTGAGGAAGATGTAGGGATGTTACCCAAGACTGAAGTGGTATTTAAAGGTGATACTGCAGAGGAATTGAGAGAAATATCGCTACACCGGGAAGATATATTACAACTATTTGATAAACTGAATAGTAGCAAATCACCTGGACCGGATGGTATACATCCCAGAGTGTTGAAAGAACTGAAATATGAGATTGCAGACCTGTTATTGGTAATCTGTGAACTTTCATTAAAATTATCTGTAATACCTGAAGATTGGAGGGTCGCCAACGTAGCACCAATTTTTAAAAAGGGTTCCAGGGGTGACCCGGGAAATTACAGACCGGTGAGCCTGACGTCAGTACCAGGGAAAATGGTAGAAACCATCATAAAGAACAAAATTACACAGCATGTAGATAGTCATGGCCTAATGGGAGACAGCCAACATGGCTTTAGACAAGGAAGATCTTGTCTTACTAATCTGATCTGTTTTTTTGAAGGTGTGCATAAACAGCTAGACAAAGGTGAGTCGGTTGATATAGTGTATCTGGACTTTCAGAAAGCTTTTGACAAGGTCCCCCATCAGAGACTTTTGGCGAAGCTAAAAAGTCATGGGATAGGAGGCAGTGTACTATTGTGGATCGGGAACTGGTTAAAAGATAGAAAGCAGAGGGTAGGGCTAAATGGCCAATATTCCCAATGGAAAAAGGTGAATAGTGGAGTACCCCAGGGATCTGTACTGGGTCCGCTACTTTTTGACATATTCATAAATGACCTGGAAAAGGGAATAACTAGTGAGGTTATCAAATTTGCAGATGACACAAAACTGTTTAAAGTTGTTAAAACCCAAGAGGATTGTGGAAAACTGCAGGAGGATCTGGATAAATTGGAAGACTGGGCATCCAAATGGCAGATGAAATTTAATGTGGACAAGTGCAAAGTTATGCACCTAGGAAAGAACAACCCACACTATAGTTACACGATGCAAGGCTCCACATTAGAAACCACCACCCAGGAAAAAGATTTAGGAGTCATCGTGGATAACATGTTAAAACCCTCCGCCCAGTGTGCAGCGGCGGCCAAGAAAGCAAATAGAATGCTAGGTATCATAAGGAAAGGGATGGAGAATAAAACAAAGGATATTATAATGCCTCTGTATCGCTCCATGGTACGACCGCACCTTGAATATTGTGTGCAATTCTGGTCACCGTATCTTAAAAAGGACATAGAGTTATTAGAAAAAGTACAGAGAAGAGCCACCAAATTGGTGAAGGGGATGGAAGGCTACTCCTATGAAGAGAGGCTAAAAAGGTTAGGGCTCTTTAACCTAGAAAAGAGACGGCTGAGGGGAGATATGATAGAGGTGTATAAATTAATGAATGGAGTGGAACGGATAAACGTGGATCAATTGTTTACGCTATCAGAATATAGAAGGACTAGGTGACATGTAATGAAGCTACAGGGTAAACTACTTAAGAGAAATAGGAGAAAATATTTCTTCACTCAACGTGTAATCAAACTCTGGAATCTGTTACCGGAGGATGTAGTAAGGGCTGTTAGTATAGCTGGGTTTAAAAAAGGTTTGGACAAGTTCCTGGAGGAAAGGTCCATAAACCACTATTAAAAAGGGACCCAGGATATCAATGCTTGGCCTAGTACAAGCACTGCAGAACCTGTGTCTTTTGGGGAAACTGCTAGGTACGTATGACCTAGATTGGCCACTGTTGGAAACAGGATACTGGGCTTGATGGACCTCGGTCTGACCCAGTATGGCATTTCTTATGTTCTTATGTTCTTATGGGGAGGGGTTAGGACTTGAGGTGGGCTGATGGGGTTAGGACTGGTAATGGGCTGTGGGCTGATGGGGGGGTTAGGACTGACAATGGGCTATGGGGGGCTGACTGGAAATGGGCTGATGGGGGGTTAGGACTGGTAATGGGTTATAGGGGGGCTTCAACCGAAAATGGGGTGATGGGGGGTTAGGACTGGAAGTGGGTTGATGGGGGGGCTAGGAATGGTATTGTTTTGGGGGGTTGCTAGGACTGGAAATGGGTTGATGGGGGGCTAGGACTGGAAATGGGCTGATGCAGGGACTAGAACGGAATGGATGCTGGGTGAGGCTGGAACTAGAAGGGAGCTGATGTTGGGGGAGGATTAGAATGGGATGGGGCTGGGAGAGTAAAATGGAGAGGAGAAAAATATTTTGTGTGGGAGGGATGAAAAATCTACAATTGGCCGGGTATTGGGAGAGTAAGTGGGGATTGAGGATGGAGGGGTAAAATTTGAGTGGATGAAATAGGAATGAGGAAAGAGCAAAAGGAGAAAGATTAGTATGTTAAAGCAGGTGTCGAGAGAGAATGGAAAAAAAAAATAGGAGAGAAGAAAGGACAAATGGACAGCAGACGATGGAGAGTTAGCAGAAGACATGAAGAAACCAGAAGAAAGTGGCTGGAGCAATTGCAGCTGAAAAAAATGCACAAAAGTTAGAAAAATCTCTCTTTATTTTGAATTTATTAATTGGAATATGTTAGCTCTGGTAAATGTGCATCATTAACGTCTGCGCTTTGTTTAGTACAAGAGCAAATTAATGTATAGTTCTATTTCTACAGTGTTGTACATTCCAAGTTTGGCTTTTGGGATTCCCAGTTTAATTATTGTCGTCCTGTTTCTAAATTGTGATTCCTTGTTTGGTGATGGTTTATGTTCTGCATGTGTAACTGAGCTGAGGTGTCCTGTTTATATAACTTCCTATTTGACATTGCCACTTGTTCTCTTTCCCCAGTAGGTCATGTATTGTTGTTCTCTGAAATGTATTGGTTTAATATTTGCATGTTTCCTTTTGATAGGTAGGGTCTGGTGCTTTGTGAGTCCTGGTAGTGCTGTTAGGATACGGCGGGTTTGCTATGGGTTCTAAATGGGCAGTGTTTGTAGTAGTTCCTAATGTGTCTGGCAGTTGGCACTGAATTATAGTAATGTAGAAATCTTTTAGTCTTTCTTTATTCATACACTCATTAAGAGGCAGGTTTAGTAAAAGTTAGTATGTGGTAACATTATGCAAATATTTATGCAAATGAGGCCCAGCACCGAGTCTCCTCACATGGCCCCGCACCCCCCTTGGGCCGCCCCTGGAGAGAAGGGATATAAATGACTGTGGATGATTTTTGTTCTCTGCAGTCTGTGATATATAGAGAGAGAAGGGATAAAAATGCCTGGGGATGGTCTTTATTCCCTGCAGTGTGTGATACAGTGAGAGAGAAGGGATAGAAATGCCTGGGGATGGTCTTTATTCCTGCAGTGTGTGATACAGTGAGAGAGAAGGGATGGAAATGCCTGGGGATGGTCTTTATTCCCTGCAGTGTGGGATACTGTGAGAGAGAAGGGATAGAAATGTCTGAGGATGGTCTTTATTCCCTGCAGTGTGTGATACAGTGAGAGAGAAGGGATAGAAATGCCTGGGGATGGTCTTTATTCCCTGCAGTGTGTGATACAGTGAGAGAGAAGGGATAGAAATGCCTGGGGATGGTCTTTATTCCCTGCAGTGTGTGATACAGTGAGAGAGAAGGGATAGAAATGTCTGGGGATGGTCTTTATTCCCTGCAGTGTGTGATACAGTGAGAGAGAAAGGTTAGAAATGCCTGGGGATGGTCTTTAATCCCTGCAGTGTGTGATACAGTGAGAGAGAAGGGATTGAAATGCCTGGGGATGGTCTTTATTCCCTGCAGTGTGTGATACAGTGAGAGAGAAGGGATAGAAATGCCTGGGGATGGTCTTTATTCCCTGCAGTGTGTGATACAGTGAGAGAGAAGGGATAGAAATGTCTGGGGTTGGTCTTTATTCCCTGCAGTGTGTGATATATTGAGAGAGAAGGGATAGAAATGCCTGGGGATGGTATTTATTCCCTGCAGTGTGTGATACAGTGAGAGAGACGGGATAGAAATGCCTGGGATTGGTCTTTATTCCCTGCAGTGTGTGATACAGTGAGAGAGAAGGGATAGAAATGCCTGGGGATGGTATTTATTCCCTGCAGTGTGTGATACAGTGAGAGAGAAGGGATAGAAAGGCCTGGGGTTGGTCTTTATTCCCTGCAGTGTGTGATACAGTGAGAGAGAAGGGATAGAAATGCCTGGGGATGGTATTTATTCTGTGCAGTGTGTGATACAGTGAGAGAGAAGAGATAGAAATGCTTGGGGATGGTATTTATTCCCTGAAGTGTGGGATGCAGTGAGAGAGAGGGATAGAAATGCCTGGGGATGGTCTTTATTCCCTGCAGTGTGTGATACAGTGAGAGAGAAGGGATAGAAATGCCTGGGGATGGTCTGTATTCCCTGCAGTTTGTGATAGAGTGAGAGAGAAGGGATAGAAATGCCTGGGGATGGTCTTTATTCCCTGCAGTGTGTGACAGAGTGAGAGAGAAGGGATAGAAATACCTGGGGATGGTCTTTATTCCCTGCAGTGTGTGATACAGTGAGAGAGAAGGGATAGAAATGCCTGGGGATGGTCTTTATTCCCTGCAGTGTGTGATACAGTGAGAGAGAAGGGATAGAAATGTCTGGGGATGGTCTTTATTCCCTGCAGTGTGTGATACAGTGAGAGAGAAGGGATAGAAATGTCTGAGGATGGTCTTTATTCCCTGCAGTGTGTAATAGAGTGAGAGAGAAGGGATATAAGTGCCTGGGGATGGTCTTTATTCCCTGCAGTGTGTGATACAGTGAGAGGGAAGGGATATAAGTGCCTGGGGATGGTCTTTATTCACTGCCGTGTGTAATAGAGTGAGAGAGAAGGGATAGAAATGCCTGGGGATGGTCTTTATTTCCTGCAGTGTGTGATACAGTGAGAGAGAAGGGATATAAGTGCCTGGGGATGGTCTTTATTCCCTGCAGTGAGTGATAGAGTGAGAGAGAAGGGATAGAAATACCTGGGGATGGTCTTTATTCCCTGCAGTGTGTGATACAGTGAGAAAGAAGGGATAGAAATGCCTGGGGATGGTCTTTATTCCCTACAGTGTGTGATACAGTGAGAGAGAAGGGATAGAAATGCCTGGGGATGATCTTTATTCCCTGCAGTGTGTGATACAGTGAGAGAGAAGGGATAGAAATGTCTGGGGATGGTCTTTATTCCCTGCAGTGTGTGATACAGTGAGAGAGAAGGGATAGAAATGTTTGAGGATGGTCTTTATTCCCTGCAGTGTGTAATAGAGTGAGAGAGAAGGGATGTAAGTGCCAGGGGATGGTCTTTATTCCCTGCAGTGTGTGATAGAGTGAGAGAGAAGGGATATAAGTGCCTGAGGATGGTCTTTATTCCCTGCAGTGTGTCATACAGTGAGAGAGAAGGGATAGAAATGTCTGAGGACGGTCTTTATTCCCTGCCGTGTGTAATAGAGTGAGAGAGAAGGGATATAAGTGCCTGGGGATGGTCTTTATTCCCTGCAGTGTGTGATAGAGTGAGAGAGAAGGGATAGAAATGCCTGGGGATGGTCTTTATTCCCTGCAGTGTGTGATACAGTGAGAGAGAAGGGATAGAAATGCCTGGGCATGTTCTTTATTCCCTGCAGTGTGTGATAGAGTGAGAGAGAAGGGATAGAAATGCCTGGGGATGGTCTTTATTCCCTGCAGTGTGTGATACAGTGAGAGAGAAGGGATAGAAATGCCTGGGGATGGTCTTTATTCCCTGCAGTTTGTGATACAGTGAGAGAGAAGGGATATAAGTGCCTGGGGATGGTCTTTATTCCCTGCAGTGTGTGATACAGTGAGAGAGAAGGGATAGAAATGCCTGGGGATGGTGTTTATTCCCTGCAGTGTGTGATACAGTGAGAGAGAAGGGATAGAAATGCCTGGGGATGGTCTTTATTCCCTGCAGTGTGTAATAGAGTGAGAGAGAAGGGATATAAGTGCCTGGGGATGGTCTTTATTCCCTGCAGTGTGTGATACATTGAGAGAGAAGGGATAGAAATGCCTGGGGATGGTGGTTATTCCCTGCAGTGCGTGATACAGTGAGAGAGAAGGGATAGAAATGCCTGGGGATGGTGGTTATTCCCTGCAGTGTGTGATACAGTGAGAGTGAAGGGATAGAAATGACTGGGGTTGGTCTTTATTCCCTGCAGTGTGTGATACAGTGAGAGAGAAGGGATAGAAATGCCTGGGGATGGTATTTATTCCCTGCAGTGTGTGATACAGTGAGAGAGAAGGGATAGAAAGGCCTGGGGTTGGTCTTTATTCCCTGCAGTGTGTGATACAGTGAGAGAGAAGGGATAGAAATGCCTGGGGATGGTATTTATTCCGTGCAGTGTGTGATAGAGTAAGAGAGAAGAGATAGAAATGCCTGGGGATGGTATTTATTCCGTGCAGTGTGTGATACAGTGAGAGAGAATAGATAGAAAAGCCTGGGGATGGTATTTATTCCCTCAAGTGTGGGATGCTGTGAGAGAGAGGGATAGAAATGTCTGGGGATGGTCTTTATTCCCTGTAGTGTGTGACACAGTGAGAGAGAAGGGATAGAAATGCCTGGGGATGGTCTTTATTCCCTGCAGTGTGTGATACAGTGAGAGAGAAGGGATAGAAATGTCTGGGGATGGTCTTTACTCCCTGCAGTGTGTGATACAGTGAGAGAGAAGGGATAGAAATGCCTGGGGATGGTCTTTATTCCCTGCAGTGAGTGATACAGTGAGAGAGAAGGGATAGAAATACCTGGGGATGGTCTGTATTCCCTGCAGTGTGTGATAGAGTGAGAGAGAAGGGATAGAAATACCTGGGGATGGTCTTTATTCCTTGCAGTGTGTGATACAGTGAGAGAGAAGGGATAGAAATACCTGGGGATGGTCTTTATTCCCTGCAGTGTGTGATACAGTGAGAGAGAAGGGATAGAAATGCCTGGGGATGGTCTTTATTCCCTGCAGTGTGTGATACAGTGAGAGAGAAGGGATAGAAATGTCTGGGGATGGTCTTTATTACCTGCAGTGTGTGATACAGTGAGAGAGAAGGGATAGAAATGTCTGAGGATGGTCTTTATTCCCTGCAGTGTGTAATAGAGTGAGAGGGAAGGGATATAAGTGCATGGGGATGGTCTTTATTCCCTGCAGTGTGTGATAGAGTGAGAGAGAAGGGATATAAGTGCCTGGGGATGGTCTTTATTCACTGCAGTGTGTGATACAGTGAGAGAGAAGGGATAGAAATGCCTGGGGATGGTCTTTATTCCCTGCAGTTTGTGATACAGTGAGAGAGAAGGGATATAAGTGCCTGGGGATGGTCTTTATTCCCTGCAGTGTTTGATACAGTGAGAGAGAAGGGATAGAAATGCCTGGGGATGGTCTTTATTCCCTGCAGTGTCTGATAGAGTGAGAGAGAAGGGATAGAAATGCCTGGGGATGGTCTTTATTCCCTGCAGTGTTTGATACAGTGAGAGAGAAGGGATAGAAATGCCTGGGGATGGTCTTTATTCCCTGCAGTGTGTGATACAGTGCAGGAGAAAGGATAGAAATGCCTGGGGATGCTCTTTATTCCCTGCGGTGTGTGATACAGTGAGAGAAGGGATAGAAATGCCTGGGAATGTTCTTTATTCTCTGCAGTGTGTGATACAGTGAGAGAAGGGATAGAAATGCCTGGGGATGGTTTTTATTCCCTGCAGTGTGTGATACAGTGAGAGAGAAGGGATATAAGTGCCTGGGGATGGTCTTTATTCCCTGCAGTGTGTAATAGAGTGAGAGAGAAGGGATATAAGTGCCTGGGGATGGTCTTTATTCCCTGCAGTGTGTGATAGAGTGATAGAGAAGGGATATAAGTGCCTGAGGATGGTCTTTATTCCCTGCAGTGTGTCATACAGTGAGAGAGAAGGGATAGAAATGTCTGAGGACGGTCTTTATTCCCTGCAGTGTGTGATACAGTGAGAGAGAAGGGATAGAAATGCCTGGGGATGGTCTTTATTCCCTGCAGTGTGTGATACAGTGAGAGAGAAGGGATAGAAATGCCTGGGGATGGTATTTATTCCGTGCAGTGTGTGATAGAGTAAGAGAGAAGAGATAGAAATGCCTGGGGATGGTATTTATTCCGTGCAGTGTGTGATACAGTGAGAGAGAAGGGATAGAAATACCTGGGGATGGTCTGTATTCCCTGCAGTGTGTGATAGAGTGAGAGAGAAGGGATAGAAATACCTGGGGATGGTCTTTATTCCCTGCAGTGTGTGATAGAGTGAGAGAAAATGGATAGAAATTCCTGGGGATTGTCTTTATTCCCTGCAGTGTGTGATACAGTGAGAGAGAAGGGATAGAAATGCCTGGGGATGGTCTTTATTCCCTGCAGTGTGTAATAGAGTGAGAGAGAAGGGATATAAGTGCCTGGGGATGGTCTTTATTCCCTGAAGTGTGGGATGCAGTGAGAGAGAGGGATAGAAATGTCTGGGGATGGTCTTTATTCCCTGTAGTGTGTGACACAGTGAGAGAGAAGGGATAGAAATGCCTGGGGATGGTCTTTATTCCCTGCAGTGTGTGACACAGTGAGAGAGAAGGGATAGAAATGCCTGGGGATGGTCTTTATTCCCTGCAGTGTGTGATACAGTGAGAGAGAAGGGATAGAAATGTCTGGGCATGGTCTTTACTCCCTGCAGTGTGCGATACAGTGAGAGAGAAGGGATAGAAATGCCTGTTGATGGTCTTTATTCCCTGCAGTGAGTGATACAGTGAGAGAGAAGTGATAGAAATACCTGGGGATGGTCTGTATTCCCTGCAGTGTGTGATAGAGTGAGAGAGAAGGGATAGAAATACCTGGGGATGGTCTTTATTCCCTGCAGTGTGTGATACAGTGAGAGAGAAGGGATAGAAATGCCTGGGGATGGTCTTTATTCCCTGCAGTGTGTGATACAGTGAGAGAGAAGGGATAGAAATGTCTGGGGATGGTCTTTATTCCCTGCAGTGTGTGATACAGTGAGAGAGAAGGGATAGAAATGTCTGAGGATGGTCTTTATTCCCTGCAGTGTGTATTAGAGTGAGAGAGAAGGGATATAAGTCCCTGGGGATGGTCTTTATTCCCTGCAGTGTGTGATAGAGTGAGAGAGAAGGGATATAAGTGCCTGGGGATGGTCTTTATTCCCTGTAGTGTGTGACACAGTGAGAGAGAAGGGATAAAAGTGCCTGGGGATGGTCTTTATTCACTGCAGTGTGTAATAGAGTGAGAGAGAAGGGATAGAAATGCCTGGGGATGTTCTTTATTCCCTGCAGTGTGTGATACAGTGAGAGAGAAGAGATAGAAAAGCCTGGGGATGGTATTTATTCCCTGAAGTGTGGGATGCAGTGAGAGAGAGGGATAGAAATGTCTGGGGATGGTCTTTATTCCCTATAGTGTGTGACACAGTGAGAGAGAAGGGATAGAAATGCCTGGGTATGGTCTTTATACCCTGCAGTGTGTGATACAGTGAGAGAGAAGGGATAGAAATGTCTGGGGTTGGTCTTTATTCCCTGCAGTGTGTGATACAGTGAGAGAGAAGGGATAGAAATGTTTGAGGATGGTCCTTATTCCCTGCAGTGTGTAATAGAGTGAGAGAGAAGGGATATAAGTGCCTGGGGATGGTCTTTATTCCCTGCAGTGTGTGATAGATTGAGAGAGAAGGGATAGAAATGCCTGGGGATGTTCTTTATTCCCTGCAGTGTGTGATACAGTGAGAGAGAAGAGATAGAAGTGCCTGGGGATGGTCTTATTCCCTGCAGTGTGGGATACAGTGAGAGAGAAGGGATAGAAATGTCTGGGGATGGTCTTTATTCCCTGCAGTGTGTGATACAGTGAGAGAGAAGGGATAGAAATGCCTGGGGATGGTCTTTATTCCCTGCAGTGTGTGATACAGTGAGAGAGAAGGGATAGAAATGCCTGGGGATGGTCTTTATTCCCTGCAGTGTGTGATACAGTGAGAGAGAAGGGATAGAAATGTCTGGGGATGGTCTTTATTCCCTGCAGTGTGTGATACAGTGAGAGAGAAGGGATAGAAATGCCTGGGGATGGTCTTTATTCCCTGCAGTGTGTGATACAGTGAGAGAGAGAATGGATAGAAATGCTGGGGATGGTCTTTATTCCCTGCAGTGTGTGATACAGTGAGAGAGAAGGGATAGAAATGCCTGGGGATGGTCTTTATTCCCTGCAGTGTGTGATACAGTGAGAGAGAAGGGATAGAAATGCCTGGGGATGGTCTTTATTCCCTGCAGTGTGTGATAGAGTGAGAGAGAAGGGATATAAGTGCCTGGGGATGGTCTTTATTCCCTGCAGTGTGTGATACAGTGAGAGAGAAGGGATAGAAATGCCTGGGGATGGTCTTTATTCCCTGCAGTGTCTGATAGAGTGAGAGAGAAGGGATAGAAATGCCTGGGGATGGTCTTTATTCTCTGCAGTGTGCGATACAGTGAGAGAGAAGGGATAGAAATGCCTGGGGATGGTCTTTATTCCCTGCGGTGTGAGATACAGTGAGAGAAGGGATAGAAATGCCTGGGAATGTTCTTTATTCTCTGCAGTGTGTGATACAGTGAGAGAAGGGATAGAAATGCCTGGGGATGGTCTTTATTCACTGCAGTGTGTGATACAGTGAGAGAGAAGGGATAGAAATGCCTGGGGATGGTCTTTATTCCATGCAGTGTGTGATACAGTGAGAGAGAAGGGATAGAAATGCCTGGGGATTGTCTTTATTCCCTGCAGTGTGTGATACAGTGAGAGAGAAGGGATAGAAATGCCTGGGGATGGTCTTTATTCCCTGTAGTGTGTGATACAGTGAGAGAGAAGGGATAGAAATGTCTGAGGATGGTCTTTATTCCTTGCAGTGTGTAATAGAGTGAGAGAGAAGGGATATAAGTGCCTGGGGATGGTCTTTATTCCCTGCAGTGTGTGATACAGTGAGAGAGAAGGGATAGAAATGCCTGGGGATGGTCTTTATTCCCTGCAGTGTGTCATACAGTGAGAGAGAAGGGACAGAAATGTATGAGGACGGTCTTTATTCCCTGCAGTGTGTAATAGAGTGAGAGAGAAGGGATATAAGTGCCTGGGGATGGTCTTTATTCCCTGCAGTGTGTGATACAGTGAGAGAGAAGGGATAGAAATGCCTGGGGATGGTCTTTATTCTCTGCAGTGTGTGATACAGTGAGCTAGAAGGGATAGAAATGCCTGGGGATGGTCTTTATTCCCTGCATTGTGTGATACAGTGAGGGAGAAGTGTTAGAAATTCCTGGGGATGGTCTTTATTCCCTGCAGTGTGTGATACAGTGAGAGAGAAGGGATAGAAATTCCTGGGGATGGTCTTTATTCCCTGCAGTGTGTGATACAGTGAGAGAGAAGGGATAGAAATTCCTGGGGATGGTCTTTATTCCCTGCAGTGTGTTATACAGTGAGAGAGAAGGGATAGAAATGCCTGGAGATGATCCATATTCTCTGCAGTGTGTGATACAGTGAGAGAGAAGGGATAGAAATGCCTGGGGATGGTCTTTATTCCCTGCAGTGTGTGATAGAGTGAGAGAGAGAAGGGATAGAAATGCCTGGGGATGGTCTTTATTCCCTGCAGTGTGTGATAGAGTGAGAGAGAAGGGATAGAAATGCCTGGGGATGGTCTTTATTCCCTGCAGTGTGTGATACAGTGAGAGAGAAGGGAAAGAAATGCCTGGGGATGGTCTTTATTCCCTGCAGTTTGAGATACAGTGAGAGAGAAGGGATATAAGTGCCTGGGGATGGTCTTTATTCCCTGCAGTGTGTTATACAGTGAGAGAGAAGGGATAGAAATGCCTGGGAATGTTCTTTATTATCTGCAGTGTTGATACAGTGAGAGAAGGGATAGAAATGCCTGGGGATGGTTTTTATTCCCTGCAGTGTGTGATACAGTGAGAGAGAAGGGATAGAAATGCCTGGGGATGGTCTTTATTCCCTGCAGTGTGTGATTCAGTGAGAGAGAAGGGATAGAAATGCCTGGGGATGGTCTTTATTCCCTGCAGTGTGTGATACAGTGCAGGAGAAGGGATAGAAATGCCTGGGGATGGTCTTTATTCCCTGCGGTGTGTGATACAGTGAGAGAAGGGATAGAAATGTCTGGGGATGGTCTTTATTCCCTGCAGTGTGTGATACAGTGAGAGAGAAGGGATAGAAATGCCTGGGGATGGTCTTTATTCCCTGCAGTGTGTGATACAGTGAGAGAGAAGGGATAGAAATGCCTGGGGATGGTCTTTATTCCCTGCAGTGTGTGATACAGTGAGAGAGAAGGGATAGAAATGCCTGGGGATGGTCTTTATTCCCTGCCGTTTGTGATACAGTGAGAGAGAAGGGATAGAAATGCCTGGGGATGGTCTTTATTCCCTGCAGTGTCTGATAGAGTGAGAGAGAAGGGATAGAAATGCCTGGGGATGGTCTTTATTCTCTGCAGTGTGCGATACAGTGAGAGAGAAGGGATAGAAATGCCTGGGGATGGTCTTTATTCCCTGTGGTGTGTGATACAGTGAGAGAAGGGATAGAAATGCCTGGGAATGTTCTTTATTCTCTGCAGTGTGTGATACAGTGAGAGAAGGGATAGAAATGCCTGGGGATGGTCTTTATTCCCTGCAGTGTGTGATACAGTGAGAGAGAAGGGATAGAAATGCCTGGGGATGGTCTTTATTCCATGCAGTGTGTGATACAGTGAGAGAGAAGGGATAGAAATGCCCGTTGATGTTCTGAAATCACTGCAGGGTGTGATACAGTGAGAGAAGGGATAGAAATGCCTGGGGATGGTCTTTATTCCCTGTAGTGTGTGATACAGTGAGAGAGAAGGGATAGAAATGTCTGAGGATGGTCTTTATTCCCTGCAGTGTGTAATAGAGTGAGAGAGAAGGGATATAAGTGCCTGGGGATGGTCTTTATTCCCTGCAGTGTGTGATACAGTGAGAGAGAAGGGATAGAAATGCCTGGGGATGGTCTTTATTCCCTGCAGTGTGTCATACAGTGAGAGAGAAGGGACAGAAATGTATGAGGACGGTCTTTATTCCCTGCAGTGTGTAATAGAGTGAGAGAGAAGGGATATAAGTGCCTGGGGATGGTCTTTATTCACTACAGTGTGTAATAGAGTGAGAGAGAAAGGACAGAAATGCCTGGGGATGTTCTTTATTCCCTGCAGTGTGTGATAGAGTGAGAGAGAAGGGATAGAAATGCCTCGGGATGTTCTTTATTCCCTGCAGTGTGTGATACAGTGAGAGAGAAGGGATAGAAATGCCTGGGGTTGGTCTTTATTCCCTGCAGTGTGTGATAGAGTGAGAGAGAAGGGATATAAGTGCCTGGGGATGGTCTTTATTCACTGTAGTGTGTAATAGAGTGAGAGAGAAAGGACAGAAATGCCTGGGGATGTTCTTTATTCCCTGCAGTGTGTGATAGAGTGAGAGAGAAGGGATAGAAATGCCTCGGGATGTTCTTTATTCCCTGCAGTGTGTGATAGAGTGAGAGAGAAGGGATAGAAATGCCTGGGGATGTTCTTTATTCCCTGCAGTGTGTGATAGAGTGAGAGAGAAGGGATAGAAATGCCTGGGGATGGTCTTTATTCCCTGCAGTGTGTGATACAGTAAGAGAAGGGATAGAAAGGCCTGGGGATGGTCTTTATTCCCTGCAGTGTGTGATTCAGTGCAGGAAAAGGGATAGAAATGCCTGGGGATGGTCTTTATTCCCTGCGGTGTGTGATACAGTGAGAGAAGGGATAGAAAGGCCTGGGGATGGTCTTTATTCCCTGCAGTGTGTGATTCAGTGCAGGAAAAGGGATAGAAATGCCTGGGGATGGTCTTTATTCCCTGCGGTGTGTGATACAGTGAGAGAAGGGATAGAAATGCCTGGGGATGGTCTTTATTCCCTGCAGTGTGTGATAGAGTGAGAGAGAAGGGATAGAAGTGCCTGGGGATGGTCTTTATTCCCTGCAGTGTGTGATACAGTGAGAGAGAAAGGATAGAAATGCCTGGGGATGGTCTTTATTCCCTACAGTGTGTGATACAGTGAGAGAGAAGGGATAGAAATGCCTGGGGATGCTCTTTATTCCCTGCAGTGTGTGACACAGTGAGAGAGAAGGGATAGAAATGCCCGGTATGGTTTTTATTCCCTGCAGTGTGATACAGTGAGAGAAGGGATAGAAATGCATGGGGATGGTCTTTATTCCATGCGGCGTGTGATACTTTGAGAGGGAAGGGATAGAAATGCCTGGGGATGGTCTTTAGTCCCTGCAGTGTGTGATACAGTGAGAGAGAAGGGATAGAAATTCCTGGGGATGGTCTTTATTCCCTGCAGTGTGTGATACACTGAGAGAGAAGGGACAGAAATGCCTGTGGATGATCCATATTCCCTGCAGTGTGTGATACAGTGAGAGAGAAGGGATAGAAATGCCTGGGGATGATCTTTATTCTCGGCAGTGTGTGATACAGTGAGCAAGAAGGGATAGAAATGCCTGGGGATGGTCTTTACTCCCTGCAGTGTGTGATACAGTGAGAGAGAAGGGATGAAAATGCCTGGGGATGGTCTTTATTCCCTGCATTGTGTGATACAGTGAGGGAGAAGGGATAGAAATTCCTGGGGATGGTCTTTATTCCCTGCAGTGTGTGATACAGTGAGAGAGAAGGGATAGAAATTCCTGGGGATGGTCTTTATTCCCTGCAGTGTGTTATACAGTGAGAGAGAAGGGATAGAAATGCCTGGAGATGATCCATATTCTCTGCAGTGTGTGATACAGTGAGAGAGAAGGGATAGAAATGCCTGGGGATGGTCTTTATTCCCTGCACTGTGTGATAGAGTGAGAGAGAAGGGATAGAAATGCCTGGGGATGGTCTTTATTCCCTGCAGTGTGTGATAGAGTGAGAGAGACGGGATAGAAATGCCTGGGGATGGTCTTTATTCCCTGCAGTGTGTGATACAGTGAGAGAGAAGGGAAAGAAATGCCTGGGGATGGTCTTTATTCCCTGCAGTTTGAGATACAGTGAGAGAGAAGGGATATAAGTGCCTGGGGATGGTCTTTATTCCCTGCAGTATGTGATACAGTGAGAGAGAAGGGATAGAAATGCCTGGGGATGGTCTTTATTCCCTGCAGTGTGTGATAGAGTGAGAGAGACGGGATAGAAATGCCTGGGGATGGTCTTTATTCCCTGCAGTGTGTGATTCAGTGAGAGAGAAGGGATAGAAATGCCTGGAGATGGTCTTTATTCCCTGCAGTGTGTGATACAGTGCAGGAGAAGTGATACAAATGCCGGGTGATGGTATTTATTACCTGCTGTGTGTGATACCGTGAGAGAAGGTATAGACATGCCTGGTAATGTTCTTTATTCTCTGCAGTGTGTGATACAGTGAGAGAAGGGATAGAAATGCCTGGGGATGGTCTTTATTCCCTGCAGTGTGTGATACAGTGAGAGAGAAGGGATAGAAATGCCTGGGGATCTTCTTTATTCCCTGCAGTGTGTGACACAGTGAGAGAGAAGGGATAGAAATGCCTGGGGATGCTCTTTATTCCCTGCAGTGTGTGACACAGTGAGAGAGAAGGGATAGAAATGCCCGGGTATGGTTTTTATTCCCTGCAGTGTGATACAGTGAGAGAAGGGATAGAAATGCATGGAGATGGTCTTTATTCCATGCAGCGTGTGATACTTTGAGAGGGAAGGGATAGAAATGCCTGGGGATGGTCTTTAGTCCCTGCAGTGTGTGATACAGTGAGAGAGAAGGGATAGAAATGCCTGGGGATGGTCTTTATTCCCTGCAGTGTGTGATACACTGAGAGAGAAGGGACAGAAATGCCTGGGGATGATCCATATTCCCTGCAGTGTGTGATACAGTGAGAGAGAAGGAATAGAAATGCCTGGGGATGGTCTTTATTCTCTGCAGTGTGTGATACAGTGAGCGAGAAGGGATAGAAATGCCTGGGGATGGTCTTTACTCCCTGCATTGTGTGATACAATGAGGGAGAAGGGATATGTATTCCTGGGGATGGTCTTTATTCCCTGCAGTGTGTGATACAGTGAGAGAGAAGGGATAGAAATTCCTGGGGATGGTCTTTATTCCCTGCAGTGTGTGATACAGTGAGAGAGAAGGGATAGAAATTCCTGGTGATGGTCTTTATTCCCTGCAGTGTGTTTTACAGTGAGAGAGAAGGGATAGAAATGCCTGGGGATGATCCATATTCTCTGCAGTGTGTGATACAGTGAGAGAGAAGGGATAGAAATTCCTGGTGATGGTCTTTATTCCCTGCAGTGTGTTTTACAGTGAGAGAGAAGGGATAGAAATGCCTGGGGATGATCCATATTCTCTGCAGTGTGTGATACAGTGAGAGAGAAGGGATAGAAATGCCTGGGGATGGTCTTTATTCTCTGCAGTGTGTGATACAGTGAGGGAGAAGGGATAGAAATTCCTGGGGATGGTCTTTATTCCCTGAAGTGTGTGATACAGTGAGAGAGAAGGGATAGAAATGCCTGGGGATGGTCTTTATTCCCTGCAGTGTGTGATACAGTGAGAGAGAAAGGATAGAAATGCCTGGGGATGGTCTTTATTCTCTGCAGTGTGTGATACAGTGAGCGAGAAGGGATAGAAATGCCTGGGGATGGTCTTTATTCCCTGCGTTTTGTGATACAGTGAGAGAGAAGGGATAGAAATACCTGGTGATGTTCTTTATTCCCTGCAGTGTGTGATACAGTGAGAGAAGGGAAAGAAATGCCTGGGGATGGTCTTTATTCCCTGCAGTGTGTGATACAGTGAGAGAGAAGGGATAGAAATGCCTGGGGATGGTCTTTATTCCCTGCAGTGTGTGATACAGTGAGAGAAGGGATAGAAATGCCTGGGGATCATCTTTATTCCCTGCAGTGTGTGATACAGTGAGAGAGAAGGGATAGAAATGCCCATGGATGGTCTTTATTCCCTGCAGTGTGTGATACAGTGAGAGAGAAGGGATAGAAATGCCCATGGATGGTCTTTATTCCCTGCAGTGTGTGATACAGTGAGAGAGAAGGGATAAAAATGCCTTGGGATGGTGTTTATTCCCTGCAGTGTGAGATACAGTGAGATAGAAGGGATAGAAATGCCCATGGATGGTCTTTATTCCCTGCAGTGTGTGATACAGTGAGAGAGAAGGGATAAAAATGCCTTGGGATGGTGTTTATTCCCTGCAGTGTGAGATACAGTGAGATAGAAGGGATAGAAATGCCCGGGGATGGTCTTTATTTTATTTATTTATTGCTTTTATATACCGCACTCTTTAAAATCAGTGCGGTTTACATTTAACATTTCAGCGCATAACAGACATACTGCTGTGCACTCACCACAATGAACGGGTACATACCACTTGGTTCAACTGGGGTAACTATTTACATCTTTTTACAGTTATATACAAACATGACATAGCAAGTGTATGGTTGGTGCTGTTAAATTACTGGGTTGAATTACTGGATTAAGAGTAGTGTAGGAGAAGAGGTGATGCTTTAGTGCCTTTCTGAATTGGGCGAGATCTGTGATTGCTCTGATGGTGGTTGGGAGTGCATTCCAACAGCTGGGGGCATAGAATTTGAAAGCTCGTTTTTTTTTTTTGCCTGGGTACATTTTTTTATTTTGTTGGGGGTCTGAAGTGTGTTGGTGGCGAATGTTCTCCTTGCTCTGTTCGCTGGAGTGGGGTGGAGGAGGTCCGATAGGGAGGTGGTTGACGTCTTGTTAATGGCCTTGAAGGTCATCATGACTACTTTTTATTTATTTATTTATTTATTTATAAATTTCAATTAAACAGCAAGAGAAAACAATCAATCACAATCTTGCTCGGAAGATGAGATTATACATAGGAGCATAAATATAAGCAAAATACAAAACAATACAAATAAACCTATGATTCCCATACAGGCCAACATTAGAGAGGGGAAGGAAAGAATTTTAAGACCAAACAAGAGTAGAATGGTCTAAAACAATAAGAATATATGACAAAGAATACTCAATATGGCTGTGAGGTACCCCAGACATCTCCAATAACAGACTACTTTATAGGTGAGACGGCAGTAGATTGGGAGCCAGTGTAAGTCTTTTAAGATTGGGGTGATGTGATCTCTTCTAAAGGATCCATGTAGGAAGCGTGCTGCAGCGTTCATTGCGAGCTGTAATGGGTTTAGCATGTGTTTGGGTAGTCCATGCAGGATCACGTTGGCGTAGTCGAAGTGTGAGGTCACCAGTGCCTGAAAAACTCTTCTGAAGTCGTCCGGTTGCAGCATGGGTCGGAAATGTCGCAATGTTTGTAGTTTGTGGTAGATTTGTTTGATGGTGTTGCTGATGTGCGTTTTGAATTCGAGCTGCTGGTCTAGCGTTACGCCTAGGGATCGGATGCTGGGTTTACTTGGAAGTTCATGATACCGCCCTAAACAATGTATGTATGGAATATGTTTTTTGCACCACTGTATATAGCCCACTCTGTACATAGCTCATACCAATCTAGCACACAATACAACACACACTCAACTTCACCCTCACTGCATGTATAACACACTCACTTTACTCGATTGTTTTGCTGTGATACCACCTTGATTATTAAGATAAGGCGGTTTTAGAAATACTGTTAAATAAATAAATAAAATAAATAAATCTCTTGTCTTTAATGTCAGCGGTGGGGAGAAGGACTGATTTCTAGTAATGAACATTACATCAGTCTTGCTAAAGTTATCTTGAGGCTCTGTGAATGGAGGCAGGCAGTCAGTTACGGCCTCAAAGCACTTTACTAATGGGGAGAAGTCCGGACGATTGACCGTGAATGGGGTGAAAAGTAGCACATCGTCTGCGTAGATGAGACATGATATGTTGAATGATCGGATTATTTCACATATGGGCTGCATGTATATGTTGAATAAGAGGGCGGAGAGTGAGGAGCCTTGCGGTACACCATGTATTTGCTGGAAGGACTTAGATGTTGTGGCTCCTGTTCGTACCTGCTTCCATCTTTCCGTTAGATAGGATTTTCACCAATTCAACGCTGAGCCAATAATTCCCTTGTCCTGCAGCCATATCAAGAGTTGCTCGAGGTTTACGGAGTCAAAACGCAGCAGCATGTCAAGGAAAATTAATGCATATCCTTGTTTGATGTTGTAAATCCCCGTGATAAGTGTGTTGATAAGGTGTGGTGAGGAGGGTTTCAGTGCCATGGGATTCCCTAAAACCATGTTGGCATGGGTCCGGGGAGCTGTGGCATCAATGTGTCCTGTATCTGGTGTTGTATGACCTTCACAATTATATAAGCAAGCATCGGGACGCTCGATAATGGTCGGTATGATTCCACCTTCATCGAAGTTAGCTTGGAGTTCTTCAGAAGGGGCCGGATTGACGCCTGCTTGAGACATAGAGGGAATTTTCCTGTAGAGAAGGATATGTCAATGATTTTGGCTATTATGGGGGCTGAGCTCTTTACATAGGGATCTTATCCAGAATGCTGGACAAGGGTTGTTTTTGAGCAGTGGTGGCGTTGATGACAGCGATGATGTCCTCGATACTTGTAGCTGATGACATCATGAAGGAGATAAGTGGATTGGGTGGGTTGCTGGTGGCGCTGGACAACGTGGCTTTGCTAATGTTTTTGGTTTAGGCTAACAGGAATTTACATAGTCCTGGGGGTGTATTGGACTGGTTGTGATGATGATGGTTCCTTTGTTCAGGTCTTGACTAATTTAACAGTTTCGTGGGGTTTGTTCAGAGATTGGCTTAAGAGTGCAGAGTGATGTTCTTTATTCCCTGCAGTGTGCGATACAGTGAGAGAGAAGGGATAGAAATGCCTGAGGATGGTCTTTATTCCCTGCAGTGTGTGATACAGTGAGAGAGAAGGGATAGAAATGCCTGGGGATGGTCTTTATTCCCTGCAGTGTGTGATACAGTGAGAGAGAAGGGATAGAAATGCCTTGGGTTGGTCTTTTTTCCCTGCAGTGTGCAATACAGTGAGATAGAAGGGATAGAAAGGTCTGGGGATGGTCTTTATTCTCTGCAGTGTGTGATACAGTGAGAGAGAAGGGATAGAAATGCCTGGGGATGGTCTTTATTCCCTGCAGTGTGTGATACAGTGAGAGAGAAGGGAAAGAAATGACTGAGGATGGTCTTTATTCCCTGCAGTGTGTGATACAGTGAGAGAGAAGGGATAGAAATGCCTGGGGATGGTCTTTATTCCCTGCAGTGTGTGATACAGTGAGAGAGAAGGGATAGAAATGCCTTGGGTTGGTCTTTATTCCCTGCAGTGTGTGATACAGTGAGATAGAAGGGATAGAAATGTCTGGGGATGGTCTTTATTCCCTGCAGTGTGTGATACAGTGAGAGAGAAGGGATAGAAATGCCTGGGGATGGTCTTTATTCCCTGCAGTGTGTGATACAGTGATAGAGAAGGGATAGAAATGACTGGGGATGGTCTTTATTCCCTGCAGTGAGAGATACAGTGAGAGAGAAGGGATAGAAATGCCTGAGGATGGTCTTTATTCCCTGCAGTGTGTGATACAGTGAGAGAGAAGGGATAGAAATGCCTGGGGATGGTCTTTATTCCCTGCAGTGTGTGATACAGTGATAGAGAAGGGATAGAAATGACTGGGGATGGTCTTTATTCCCTGCAGTGAGAGATACAGTGAGAGAGAAGGGATAGAAATGCCTGAGGATGGTCTTTATTCCCTGCAGTGTGTGATACAGTGAGAGAGAAGGGATAGAAATGCCTGGGGATGGTCTTTATTCCCTGCAGTGTGTGATACAGTGATAGAGAAGGGATAGAAATGACTGGGGATGGTCTTTATTCCCTGCAGTGTGTGATACAGTGAGAGAGAAGGGATAGAAATGCCTGGGGATGGTCTTTATTCCCTGCAGTGTGTGATACAGTGAGAGAGAAGGGATAGAAATGTCTGGGGATGGTCTTTATTCCCTGCAGTGTGTGATACAGTGAGAGAGAAGGGATAGAAATGCCTGGGGATGGTCTTTATTCCCTGCAGTGTGTGATACAGTGAGAGAGAAGGGATAGAAATGTCTGGGGATGGTCTTTATTCCCTGCAGTGTGTGACACAGTGAGAGAGGGATAGAAATGTCTGGGGATGGTCTTTATTCCCTGCAGTACGTGATACAGTGAGATAGAAGGGATAGAAATGCCTGGGGATGGTCTTTATTCCCTGCAGTGTGTGATACAGTGAGAGAAGGGATAGAAATGCCTGGGGATGGTCTTTATTCCTGCAGTGTGTGATACAGTGATAGAGAAGGGATAGAAATGCCTGGGGATGGTCTTTATTCCCTGCAGTGTGTGATACGGTGAGAAAGAAGGGATAGAAATGTCTGGGGATGGTCTTTACTCCCTGTACTGTGTGATACAGTGAGAGAGAAGGGATAGAAATGCCTGGGGATGGTCTTTATTCCCTGCAGTGAGAGATACAGTGAGAGAGAAGGGATAGAAATGCCTGGGGATGGTCTTTATTCCCTGCAGTGAGTGATAGAGTGAGAGAGAAGGGATAGAAATACCTGGGGATGGTCTTTATTCCCTGCAGTGTGTGATACAGTGAGAGAGAAGGGATAGTAATGCCTGTGGATGGTCTTTATTCCCTGCAGTGTGTGATACAGTGAGAGAGAAGGGATAGAATTACCTGGGATTGGTCTTTACTCCCTGCAGTGTGTGATACAGTGAGAGAGAAGGGATAGAAATGCCTGGGGATGGTCTTTATTCCCTGCAGTGTGTGATACAGTGAGAGAGAAGGGATAGAAATGCCTGGGGATGGTCTTTATTCCCTGCAGTGAGAGATACAGTGAGGGAGAAGGGATAGAAATACCTGGGGATGGTCTGTATTCCCTGCAGTGTGTGACAGAGTGAGAGAGAAGGGATAGAAATGCCTGGGGATGGTCTTTATTATCTGCAGTGTGTGATACAGTGAGAGAAGGGATAGAAATGCCTGGGGATGGTTTTTATTCCCTGCAGTGTGTGATACAGTGAGAGAGAAGGGATAGAAATGCCTGGGGATGGTCTTTATTCCCTGCAGTGTGTGATACAGTGAGAGAGAAGGGATAGAAATGCCTGGGGATGGTCTTTATTCCCTGCAGTGTGTGACACAGTGAGAGAGAAGTGATAGAAATGACTTGGGATGGTCTTTATTCCCTGCAGTGTGTGATACAGTGAGAGAGAAGGGATAGAAATGCATGGGGATGGTCTTTAGTCCCTGCAGTGTGTGATACAGTGAGAGAGAAGGGATAGAAATGCCTGGGGATGGTCTTTATTCCCTGCAGTGTGTGATACAGTGAGAGAGAAGGGATAGAAATGTCTGGGGATGGTCTGTATTCCCTGCAGTGTGTGATAGAGTGAGAGAGAAGGGATAGAAATGCCTGGGGATGGTCTTTATTCCCTGCAGTGTGTGATACAGTGAGAGAAGGGATAGAAATGCCTGGGGATGGTCTTTATTCCCTGCAGTGTGTGATACAGTGAGAGAGAAGGGATAGAAATGAATGGGTATGGTCTTAATTCCCATCAGTGTGTGATACAGTGAGAGAGAAGGGATAGAAATGCCTGGGGATGGTCTTTATTCCCTGCAGTGTGATACAGTGAGAGAGAAGGGATAGAAATGCCTGGGGATGGTCTTTATTCCCTGCAGTGTGTGATACAGTGAGAGAGAAGGGATAGAAATGTCTGGGGATGGTCTTTATTCCCTGCAGTGTGTGATACAGTGAGAGAGAAGGGATAGAAATGCCTGGGGATGGTCTTTATTCCCTGCAGTGTGTGATACAGTGAGAGAGAAGGGATAGAAATACCTGGGGATGGTCTTTATTCCCTGCAGTGTGTGATACAGTGAGAGAGAAGGGATAGAAATGTCTGGGGATGGTCTTTATTCCCTGCAGTGTGTGATACAGTGAGAGAGAAGGGATAGAAATGTTTGTGGATGGTCCTTATTCCCTGCAGTGTGTTATAGAGTGAGAGAGAAGGGATAGAAATGCCTGGGATGGTCTTTATTCCCTGCAGTATGTGATACAGTGAGAGAGAAGGGATAGAAATGTCTGGGGATGGTCTTTATTCCCTGCAGCGTGTGATACAGTGAGAAAGAAGGGATAGAAATGCCTGGGGATGGTCTTTATTTCCCTGCAGTGGTGTGATACAGTGAATAGAGAGAAGGGATAGAAATGCCTGGGAATGGTCTTTATTCCCTGCAGTGTGTAAACAGTGAGAGAAAGGGATAATAAGTGCCTGGGGATGGTTCTTTTATTCCCTGCAGTGTGTGATACAGTGAGAGAGAAGGGATAGAAATGCCTGGGGATGGTTCTTTATTCCCTGCAGTGTGTGATACAGTGAAGAGAAGGGATGAAATGCCTGGGGATGGTCTTTATTCCCTGCAGTGTGTGATACAGTGAGGGAGAGAAGGGATATAAATGCCTGGGGATGGTCTTTATTCCCTGCAGTGTGTGATACAGTGAGAGAGAAGGGATAGAAATGCCTGGGGATGGTCTTTATTCCCTGCAGTGTGTGACACAGTGAGAGAGGGATAGAAATGTCTGGGGATGGTCTTTATTCCCTGCAGTACGTGATACAGTGAGATAGAAGGGATAGGAAATGCCTGGGGATGGTCTTTATTCCCTGCAGTGTGTGATACAGTGAGAGAGAAGGGATAGGGAAATGCCTGGGTATGGT